>CM053606.1:80886190-80933607 GCA_028646535.1 Procyon lotor | reverse complement strand
TTCTATGCTGTCCCATGTCTGCCCAGGCTGGTCCCCTGTCCAGGAAATTCGCCCCTTCCCTAACTCTGCACGGTGAAGCGCTACCCACATTGAAAAACTTATTTATTTACATATTTATTTATAGCCTGCCTCCTTCCAAAAATTATTTAAGGGAGCTAAGTCATTATCCTGCAGGTCCTATCCAGCTTAGCTTCTGTTTCCTCGGGGAAGCTTCCCTGCCTGCCAATGCTCTCCCCCGCCTCGCCTCACCTCACATGGGGCTGGGATTTATCGCCTTCTCGTCGCACCTCCTCTTGGACTTTACTTTTTAAGACTCCTGTGGCACCTCTCATGATCTTTCTTGTATTAGTATTACTATTCCTTGTCACCTAATGTCCCTCAGCTGCCACCTACTCCCCCTGACCTAGCACTCTTCAGGAACAAGGACCGCGGCTGACTCATCTTTATATTTATAGGGCCCAGCCTGGTGTCTGGCGTGTAGTAAGTACTCAATAAATGCTTCCTGAACGCCTGGAGCCAAGGTGACCCCCGGCGTCCTCTCTTGGTCCTGGGGAGCGTGTCATGAGGAGACATGGCCAGCCCCGCAAACTGGGGCCAGAGGTGACAGGTATGCCCAGCCCCACCTCCAGGCACGTGGGCTCTCAGACCCCGTGGCTTCCCAGGGTGGGCCAAGACCACTGCCTGATGGAGCCTCCAGCCAGGGGCTGGGTCACCATCACCCAGCCTGAAAAAAAAAAAAAACAACTAGCAGGGACCCGGGCTGAAAGTTGTGGTCGGCTGGCTGGTGCCCAGCCTGCCAAGCCAGCACTGTCCACTGGGGGGACGCCAGGGGCCTGGGGCCTCCCCATTCCCCAGGCCCAACTGCCTGACTCTGTTCCGGCCTGTTTTTCCCCATCTCCCCAAAATAGCCTGTTTATTTTAGCCCCTCCCCCACCTCACACCCTACCCCAAATGGCAACAAACAGAAACACCTCATTATCCGGAGACAAGATGTTCAGAGGCAAATGTTGGTCTGTTCAGAACAAAAAAGAAAAACACAAAACAAACCCAGGAGGAGACTGGGAGGCTGCCTCAGGGCAGGTCGGCTACAGGCCTGCAGACTTGGCCTGACACCCCTCCTTCTCCCGGGAAGGCGCATGCTGGCACTCCCTTCCTAGGGGGTTGGGGAAGACGGGGCATCCAGCCTCCCAGGCTTGGCTTCCTGGCTCTCCTGAGCCCAGTGGGCGTGGGACCCGAGGGTCCTGCCCACCGACCGGCTAGTCCCCAGCAATGCCCGGGCCAGAGAAGCTGGGGGCCTTCCGAAGGGATGAGCGGGTGCAGAGTTCTGCATTTCTTTCCAAGATGGCCTCCGTTTCATTCCTCTGCCTGGGCCAGGGGACACCTTGTCTCCTCTCAGAACGAAGTCCCCTTTCTTTTTGTTAAAGTCCCACAATGAGAAAAAAATAGAGAGCAAGTTCAGGGGCGAGCAATTCTAAGGAGTGAGGGGGGATGGGAGCTTTAGTCTGGAGGGAGAAGTGAGGGGATGGGTAAGAGGGGAGCAGAAGGTCCCCCCTGGGCCCCCCATAAGTCAGAGGCCTTCTGCAGGTGTGGTACAAACACGGACATGGCTTCACTAGATCTGGGTTTGGAGCTTAGTTCTACAGCCAGCTCTACAGTCCCTCTGGGCCTCAGTTTCCTTCACTGTAGACTGAGGTGAATGATCCCTCACATTGATCCCGAATGATGCCTCACATGGGCCAGGTGAGATTAGAAAGCAGGGGTGACAGCTGAATCCAGGTGAAAACCCAGCTCCAGCTGCCTCCCTGGGGCAAAGGGGACCCTTGGGTCACATCCTCTCCTCAGAAGGGAAACGTTATGGAAAAACTAACCCCGGTATGGATTTCGCCACAGGAGAATGGCTGTCCTTCTCAATAGGGCTGATAACTGAGGCGAAGCCAGTCTCACTCCTGGGTCATCAAGAGGTTGGGGGTGAGAGACAGGAGGGTTCCGGGATCCCGGTCCACAGGCCTCCTGTCTGCCCTCAGGAAAAGAGGAAGGCCTATTTTACCGCTCTCCATACTGCCCAAATCCCCTGGTCCCCCTCTGACTGGAAGGCCACCTGGCTTCGGACGACAGGCCCCGGGCAAGTGGGGCCTGGGGACGGGACCAGCCTGCCCAGCCTGCCGGCTCCCAGGTCAGGCCACAGAAACGGGACCATGGCAGCGGCCGCCATGGGCCTGGCCCCAGGAAGGGGAACAGGGCTGAGCACCCTGGCCTGCCTGCAGCCTGCCTGATGGGGAACGGCTCTGCCGGCCAGGCCAGGAGCTAGGCAATGGGATCCACTCAGTCCACTTTCCATTTGTATCTGTTTTGCTCCTGTCCTGGCGCAGTGTGCAGAGAGACGCCTGGGGTGGAACGCTGCTCCGCTGCCCTCCCGGCCTTCAGTGAAGGCCCCAAGGCCATGGCCAAGGCCACAGGCCCCGTGGAGGGGAGGTATGCCCACAGACCCAGGGGCTGCTGCTGGGAAGGGGTGCGTGGTACCGGCCTGGGGGGAAACAAAAGTAGAGAGGGCATAGCCGCAGAACCCCTTCATCTCAGGCCTGGAGGGGTAACAGTCAATGTCCCTTCTGATGTCCCCATCTGCCCCTGGATTTTCTGATGTCACCCACAGGAGCTACAGAACCTCAGAACACCTTCCAGGCCAGAATAAGGAACAAGTCAGCTCTCCATCTAAAGAACAGCCGCATTCGGTGGAAAGAACATGTGGCAATCCGAGGAGCAGGGGCCTGGACTCCCAGAGGGCCACTATCTGGCTGGGTCACCTCAGGCAAGCTCTTTACCCTCCCGCGCCCCCAGTCCACTACACCGGGAGGACGCATCCACCCTATGTTTCCTGGGACCACTAGAGCTTACGTACGGTGAAGAGCAGTTATGGATTTTTCGAGATGATGTATTCCCATGTGTCTGCTGCCCCAGGAACAGCTGAACCGAAGGGCTTGCCTCTGCCTTGTGCCCCGTAGCAGGAGACGAGTCCTCTTTTGGGACAAATGCCATTAAGGTCCATACAGCTGTTCACATCAGTATTCACACCCAGAAAGTTGGAACCTCCGAAAGGTGTCCTGCCTGTGTTTACTTAAGTGTGTTTCACGACATCTAACACCTCTGAATCCTGGTTTCTTTTTCGCTTCAATACGGAGAATTAACCCTGCCTGGTCCCAGACTCCTGACCTCAACTGGAAGGCGCTGGCTGATGGGATTCCGTATCCCGGGCTCCTGGAGGAACCGAAGGGGCCAGCTAGGCTCTGAGCTTACTCAGAGAGCCCCCTGGCTGGCCCACCCTGGGGTTCATCGGGCAGAACCTAAACTCACTGATGGCACAGTCCTTTGGAACCCAACAGAGAAGACTCAGACAACACGAAAAGTCCCCCAGAGACCCCAGAATGCTCAGAAATAGGACCTAGCTCTCCTCTCCTTCCTGCCTCCCTGGCTTGTCCCCTTTCCCCGTGTCTATGAAGCTAAAAGTACCACCTCCTCCCCTCACCCCCAACTTGGAAGGAACCTGAATTATCCGCACTTGTTACTCTCCCCTGGCGCACGTAGCCTCGAGCTGACACGAGCAGGGTCAGTGAGGTGAGGAGAAGTCCCCAGAACTCACAGCAGACCCAGGCCGGGCCATACCCGGGCCCTCACCTTCTGAGCTGACCTCAGGACTGTAGGAGAAGAAACAAAGGCGGCCAGTTGCCCCCTCCCCCAGCTTCACTCTCCGTCCTGAGAAAGGTGTCTGCCCTCCAAGGGCTGCCCTGGGGATGCGTACAGCCCCAGCCTCATAGATGAGCCTCCGCCACCGGGGCCTCTGTTCCTCCCAGGCAGGAGCTGTTTCTGCGCTGGTCTGGCATCCAGGCCAGCCTGGCCCGCCCTGCAGCCCCACTTTGCTCTCCCGTCCTCCCCTGGGTGGGGAAGCGGAACTTTTCCTTCCATGACTAGGTTGAGGCCTAGCCCAGGAGGTGCTGGGGAGGGTGACAGAGCTCTGAGACTCATTAACAGGAGAACTTGGGATGCCAGAGGTGAGGACCAGCTTCCACAGCAAGACGTGGTCCGTGGTCCCTAGACTCAATACGTGTCGCTCTTTCTGGTCTCCCAGACAGACCCTGGCCAGCCTTCAGGCTGCCAGCCGTGAAGCCAGACACCAGCCCCCAGGGTTCTCTTTTTTTAAAGAATCTAAAGCTATCCTTCAGGGATTTTCTTTTTTTAAATCTGTCCAAGCCGATCTCCACCCCTCTACCCCCTTTCAGCCAAGGAGGTTGGGAGAAACCGGATCAACTTGGGGAGGGGGGCTGTGGGAAGGGACTAGACCTTGCCTAGATCAACATATGCCACCCCCCTCTCCCTCCATATACCCGGTTCAAGCAGTAACCTGAACCAGGGCTTTCTGGGAAGCCAATCGGTGCTGCGGCAGGAAGAAAAGAAGTGGCAACAAATCTGGGATCATCGCAGGCAGCCTGTGGCTGGCCACTGACCGCGGGAGCCTGCGGCACCCAGGACATTAGGCCCTTCCTGTCCAACGGAAGCCAGGCCATCCCAGGTGACCAGGAAGCCTTAGGGGCTTGGCAGGGGGCAGACATCTTGACTTATCTCCCTGGAGAAAGGGTTCTCCAGAAACCTGGATGAGAGGCCTGGGTTCTGGCCCGACTCTGTCTCTCAGGGGCCGAAGCTGGCGTCCCCTCTGCAAAACTCATACTTTTCACAGCATCTGGAGGTGCCCCGAGCATTTTAAGGAAGTGGCCGCCACAGAGAAGGCCCTTAACCACCCCCATTTTCTTCCCCCAAACCCTGCCTGCCTCAAGCAGGAGGCCTAATTCCAGCTCTCCAGGACGCTGGCTCAGTGGAGGGGTGGGGGTGGGGGGTCAATGAAGAGTGGCGGCCTAAGCACAAAGAAGGGGGTGGGAGAGCTCAGCTAAGCGTACCCCCACTCCCTCCCAGGGGATGCGGCAAAGCAGGCAGCTGGGCTGAAGTCCAAGTAGTAAGTCAAGTGTGTGCAATCTCCTGGTGAGGCGTGCAGGAGAGAGAGTGTGTGGGGAGGGGTGGGGGGGCAGGTTGTGAGGCCCCTAGGGGCCCAGGGAAGCCGGAGGGAATAGGGAGGGAGGCAGAGGCCAGGTAAATCAGTCTCTGCCCCCTCCTCCCGGTCCCTATCCCCACCGCCACGGGTCCCCTTGCACACCCGAGAGGAGACCCAGGCTCCTGCCACTCACCCTGGCCGCCCGGGAGGAGTAGGGATCCTCGAAGAGCGCCCACATGCGGGGCTGCCAGCCACGGCAGCCCCCGGACCCGGCGCCGGGGCCCGCTCCTCCCTCGTGGGGCCCCAGGCGCTGCAGGGCCAGCTCGCGCTCATCGTCGCCGGCCTCGTCGCCCGTCCCCGCGCCACCGCCGCCTCCGTCTGGGCTCTCGAAGATATCGAGCGCCTCTTCGGCGTCGCGGTGCTGGCGGTAGGTCATCCAGCAGCAGGGCTCCACATCGGTCTCGTCGATGCCCCAGAAGGTGAGCTCCTCCTCGAAGAGCGGCCCGCACACGTCGGCGGGGCAG
Source organism: Procyon lotor (assembly GCA_028646535.1). Lineage (NCBI taxonomy): Eukaryota > Metazoa > Chordata > Mammalia > Carnivora > Procyonidae > Procyon > Procyon lotor. The sequence continues at coordinate 80,928,048 of CM053606.1, read as the reverse complement.
TGCAGCTTGCCGGTGCGGTAGTAGTTGAGCACGTAAGCAAAGACGCCTGGGTGCCGGTCAAAGAAGAACTCGCAGCTCCCGCCGCCGCTGCTGCCGCTGCTGCCTGCACCGCCGCCATCGGACTCGGGCCGCCCCCCGCCGTCGGGATCGGCCAGCCAGGCGAGGCGGGTGCCCGGTAGGGTGCGCAGGGTGCTGCGGTAGGTCTCATGTCGCGTGCCGCCCACGTTGATGATGATCTTCTCCGACGCCTCGCCCTTGGCCATCTCCTCCTTCAGACATGTTTTGGATGGAGGCTTGTTCCCCGACTTGCGCCCACGGTAGGAGGAGACACACACCGAGCTGATCATAAGAAGCGCTGCGGGGCTTCGGCTTGGGGCGGCCGCTGCCCTCCAAACACCCTTCCTGAGGAGGCAGCGTCAGACGGGGGAGGGGGAGGAGGCGAGGAGGAGGCAGGAGGCGGCGGCGGCCCCCTCTGCGGCTTGGCCCTGCCCCTGCCTCCCCCCCGGGGCGCCGAGCGGGAGGAGTTGGGTTTCTCGGGTGCACAGGTGGTTGGGGTTTAAGCAGGCAGCTCCGGCGAGGAGACAGGGAGGGAAAAGGCGAGCCGAGAAGCCAGGCGAGGGGCCCGGGGAGGTAAGGGCAAACACACACCTCCCAGGCTACGACTGGACACTCAGACGCTCGGGCTCTGGACACGCCCCCTCTTCACCCCAAAAAGGCGAGTTAGCGCACAGTCCAGGCGCACTGCGAGGGTCCGGGGCGCGCGCGCGCTCACACTCACATGGGCCACCCTCCGGCTCTCCCAGACCGTGCCGAGTCCCGGGAGCGGCCGGCTTCCCCGCGGCGGCGGTAGCGCAGCAGCAACAAGTCCTCGGAGCGGCTGCCGGGGCCGGGCCGACGCTCTCACGGCAGCCGGAGCTCCGCGGGCCCGGGGTGCTTGCGGTCAACACGCGGCGGCGGCGGCGGCATGTGGCCTCTTCCCCCCATTCATAAATCCAGCGCAGGGCACGGAAGGCGGGCGGGGCTGAGCGGAGCGCGGCGTTCAGGCGGGCAGGGGCTGCGCAGGGCGAGGCGGCCGCAGGAAAACAAGCGCGCCCGCAGGATCGAGCCTCCGGTCCTGCGTCCGCGGTTCGGCAGCGGCTGGGAGCGGCGCTGGGCTGGCGCGGCGCAGCGGGGGCCGTGCTGGGGCGGGGGGGCCTCAGACGGGGCGTCCTGCGCAGCGCGGAGCCTGGGGGGCGGAGCCGCTCTGGGGCGCGGGGTTCTGGGCTCCTGCGGCCGAGCGGCCAAGGACACCTGCAGGCTTCCCAGGCTGCGCCGATCTGGAGCTTCAGCGCAGCGCCCCGGCGCCGGGCTCCTGCGATCTGGCGGCGCTGGGAGCCACGCCATCCGCGCGTCTGCCCATCTCCGGGCGGGGTGCCGGCCTTGGCTCGCGGCAGGGGGCGGGCGAAAGGTGGCCTAAGGGAAGGGGAGCCTTTGCGCCGGGGGGCTGGGGCTCAGGGGGGCTCTCGATCTCCCTCCCGCGATGGTAGCGGATGCCACTCTTCGCTGGCGCCTTTTCCTCCCGGCCCCGCCTCGCCGGGGCGCGCCCTCCGTGGGGTGGGGTGGGCGGGGCGCGGCGCGGGGCCGACCGGGCTCGCTGCAGGGCCGCGGCGGCAGAGCTCAGCCTTCCTCCGCTGAGCCGAGCCGAGCCGAGCCGAGGCGCGTAACCCCCTTGCCGCCAGCGCCCAGGCTGGCGCGCCGCCTGCGCGCCTCCGCCACCGTCCTCCCCCCCCCCTTCCCGCCCCCTTCAGCCCGGCTCCCCGCCTTCCCCGAGCCCGCAGCTCCTCCCACTGCAGCCTCGGCGACACCCAAGCGCTCGCGGCCCCTGACCTCTAACCCCCGCCCGCCCCTTCTGGCTGCTCTGGTCGCCCCCTCCCCACTAGTGTTGCGGTTTCCTTGCGGCGGACTGGAGGACTGGGAAGAAAGGGGGAAGAGAGACGGTGTGGCAAGGAGGAGGCTGCCCCCTCCTGTCCCAGACACCGTGTTGGGACTCCTGACCACCCCACCCCCATCTTGCGCCTCTGAGGCCCAACTAGGCCCAAGATGCCTGTGGTCCCGGTACTGTCTCTGTCACCGTCACGAAGGCACCGCAGTGGGATGGGGGACCTGGGGGCCTTGCGCAGAGAATGGGCTCCTGGTCTGGGTGGAAGAAAACCTGAAAACCTGATCGTCCTGAAAGATCATTAGGTTAAAGGCGTGACTCCTCCATGCCCTGGAAGCACCTAGAACGTGCCCCCCTGCCTGCCTTGCGACCCCCTCCTGCTTCTGTGTTGTTTTACTCATTGCAATTTGTTTGATCTCCCCTCTCTGACCGTGAGGTCTTCCAGACCGTGGACCACGCTGCTTTTTCATCTTGATGGCTCCCACAGTGCCTGCCTCTGAGAACCTGTGTGCTAAGTGATTGAGAAGCTGCCATACCCCAAACATTAGGCTTCAGCCCGATCTTACTGGCTTCATCCCAAGAGCAATTTCCAGATTCATTTGTTTTTATTTGCTTTGGAGTCCAGGGCCTCTTCTATATCTTTACGTTAACCCTCTTTTTTTTTTTTTTTTTTTTAAACAGCTTGAGGCAGCCTCCATGTCCGTCGGGATGACATAAGGAGGATTTTAAGGCCGAACTGCAAGGGGACAGACACCTGGTATGGACACCTGTGCACCACCGAACCTCCAGACCAGCCAGTACCTGGCCATACGGGAAACAAGACAAGGGCCTGGGTGTGCTCTAAGGAAAAGTTAAAAGCTCAATGCAAATGCAAAGTATTGTCAGCAAAAGTCTCATTAATGAGATCACAAAACCAAAGGGACCGGGGTCTTGGATGATCCCGACTAATATGCAGAGGAGGTGGGTACCATCTTGGACTGCGGCCAGAAACACACATTTGCCAGCACCCCTTCTGTGTCCACTCCCTAATGTCTGCATTTCAGAGTTTGGCTGGCTTTGAGTTTGCTGCAGCAAAGAAGAAATATCCCAAGTGTGACTGGGAAGAGAGGACCCAGGACTGGACGGAAGCTGGAGGGAGAAAGGAAGAGCCAAAGCAAGGGTTTTAAAGAATTGACTGTGATGAGCGGCTCTAACATGCTGTCTGGGTGTGTTCTTGCAGACTCCCTTGGGGTCTCTCCCACTCTGCATTTTCAGCCTGGCTGAATTCATTCTAAGAGGGAGAAACTGACAGGAGTGGGGCGGGAGTAATGGGAAAAAACCAACCAAACAGCAACAATCCTAGTATCCCATAGCGGAGTCATTTGTTCACCCAGTAAATTTCTTGAGTACCTACTGTGTGCCAGGTTTCTGTACTATACACGGTACCTACTATGTGCTCAAATTCCTTGAGTACCTACTTTGTGCCAGGTTTCTGTACTATACACGGTACCTACTGTGTGCTCAAATTCCTTGAGTACCTACTGTGTGCCAGGTTTCTGTACTATACACAGTACCTACTATGTGTTCAAATTTCTTGAGTACCTACTGTGTGCCAGGCTTCTGTACTATACACGGTACCTACTGTGTGCGCAAATTTCTTGAGCACCTACTGTGTGCTAGGTTTCTGTACTATACGGTACCTACTGTGTGCTCAAATTTCTTGAGTACCTACTGTGTGCCAGAAGCGGTTCAGGCACTGGAAATCGAGGAATAAAAGAGCCCTCCCCGCCCCTGCCCCCGACAGATCCCAGCAAATCTCTGCGCTCCCAGTTCTTCCATTCTGCAGTGTTTGTGGATGGTGCTAAGCATGTGGGGAGATGGGTGGAGGGAGAAAGCTACCAGGCAAATAGGAGGCCTGGGGGAGGGGAGGGTCAAAAAGTTGGGATGGGGGTAGGGGAACCCAGGAAGAATGAGAGAAAACAGAGGGCCCATCCTGGGAGAGGCAGTGAGTCAAGGTGCAGGGGTTGGGAGGGTCCCTAACTCAGCGCACTAACCAGCTCCTGAAGGAGCTCACTTGCTGACGGTTTTATTCTAGAGCTCTGAGCTAACCTGTCATCTGGCCTTTCCGGAATCTTCTAGGGGCTTAAGAACATTGGAGCTGGTATCATAAGGCTCCTCTCCATTTGGCGTGTATGAAGTCACACTATTTCCCCAGAATACAAAGCCCAGGACAGAGTAGAGTGCCCCCTGCCCAGCCTGCCCTGTGACAGCCTACTCTGGATGGGCAGGTACTGCCCCCTGGTGGGTTTACGGATCCCTGCTCCAGACCACCTCCACTCTGGGCTGTGGGGATGAGGAGAAAAGGGACTTACAGTCTTGGGGTGACAGCAGATTCTGGGCTTCCCATCAGTTCCCAGCCTGCTTCTCCATGGGGGACTCTGCCTGCTCTTTCTCTTTCCCATTCCTCCAAGACCCCGATAACCTGCAGGTTTAAGCAAGTCACAGTTGGAAATTCCTAAATCCACAAGCCTCTTCCCTCCATTGTCACCTTTTCTCCACCTTCCTCCCCGGGGCCCCGTGGCTTCGTCAGTCAGAAAAGAGTCTGGGCGCTAGTTACATTAATGTGGCAGCCACAACAGCTCCCCTCACCAGGAATAAAGGTGTGGCACAAGAATAGGAAAAGAGGGCAACGTTTGCTCCCAGAGTAACGCTGATGGGCTGGCAAGCCCCTCAAATAAGGTCCTTCCTTGGTCTCTGAGAGCTGAGACCAACCCTGCCCGCCCAAAGCCGGAGAGCCTGCTGTCAAAGCTGTTTGCCCTTCCCCTTTCCCTACTGGGGCTTGGAGTGGGGCTCGGCCACTTTGGGGTGCATCAGGAACCATACAATATCCTCTCCATCTTCCTCATCTCCCCTTTTTGGCATTCCAGCTCTGGCCAGGGACTGACCCCTCCTCCCTGGGGCCCAAGCATCCTTTCCTAGCCTGCCCTCCTCCCCAGCCCAATTAATCGAATGCTTTATGAGTCGTTATCGCTGCAGGGAAGGTAATAGAGGCTTTCCTTCCCTCTCGTGGAGGCACTAAAGAGGAGAGCGAGAGGAGGTTGGAAGGTTCCTGTTTGCTTATCAGTTCTTTGAACCCTGCCTAAATCAACTGCCGAGAGCCTTCCCAAGAGGGGCCTGGGGAGAGCCCAGCATGGAGGACAGCCGTCGGGGCCTTGCAGGGGATCAGCTGTAATGGTTCTGCGCGGGGGCCAAAGGCAGGGTTGGTGGTGTATTTGGGGTTCTGCGGAACCTAGATGGATTCTGATGTCCCAGCTCTTAAAAGGAAAGGACCAGAAGGGTGCATGCCAGAAGCTCAGGCTTGGTCAAGACTCAGAGTTCCCTGGGAGACCGAGTGGGGCCTATGGTTGGGCCAAGGGTAGAAAATGATACGGGGTCCCACATGGCCCCTGCCTGTAGGACAGTATTCATGGGAGTCACAGGGTCAGGACTAGCTAAGTGGACCCCGAGAGCCCTCTTTACTCAAGGCTGCTGGGATAGAGACCCAGTCTGCAACTAGAGACAGCGTGTGTGTGTGCGCGCGCGCGCACACACACACACACACGCACACACACACACTAGCTCAGGGCCCAGCTAGCTGGCAGGACTCTTTGGCACTCAGCATTTCTCCATCTAGAAAAGTACAGATTCCTCCCACCTGGCTAAATTCCAACAAGACTGGTTCATTCCATTAGACTGGTTAATTAGTTCTGACGGTCCCAGCCCCCTCCAGCAGAGTCCTGGGGAAAGGGGAAGCCGCTGTATGGAGAGGCAGACCCAACATTGGCCCCTCTTGGATGCTCATGAAGCCCAGGGATCCTTCCCTGCTTGGGCCAGCCCTGGGAGGAACAGAGAGATCCAGAAGCCAGCCAGCTCTGACCCAGGGAGCCGCAGGGCGGATCGCCAATGAGTCTTTCCACTCTGCACCTGGCCCTATGGCTGGTGTGGAGTAATCTTAATTATGGTCTGTGGTCGAGTGACAGACGTCATCTTCTCCCCATTTCCCAGGTTTCCTCCCACATAGGACAATGTCAGGGAAGAACGCACCTGTGTGCCCGATGCCATGGGTAATGGCAGTGGCAGGACCTCCAAGCCAGATTATGACTGCCTACAGGAAGCGGGAGGCCCCTGCCTGATCCTTATTTGTATATTCCTAGTGCTTAACACAATCCTTAGGACTCCAAACACGCCGTTCATGCTTGCCACATGGAACTCATGGGGTAGGATGAGATGCGGGGAGTGTAGAAGCCCTCCTTGTCAGAACTTGCACTGGGCCTCGGGTTCTCTGAATGCTCTACAAGGAAGTTGGGCCAGATCCCAGAATTTAGTGGTGTCGAGACGACAAGCATTTGCTTTTGCTCAGGATACTCTGGGGCAGCAGATCAGAGGGACTCCCTTCGAGTCCCTCCCGCAACTGCAGTCCATGGGGGCTGCTGACCTCTCAAGCTCAGCAGGACCGCGTGCTCCCATGGCTCACGGTTGGTGGAGGCTGTCTGCTGGGAGTTGAGCTGCACCTGTCCGACAGAAGGGCCTCCAAACACACAGGTCCTTTAGCACCGGCAGTTTCGGGCCAGTTGGACTTCCTATGTGGCAGCTGGGTTCCCCCAGAACTGCTCTCCCTAGAATGCCAGGTATAAGAGGCATGGCCTTTCCTAAGCTAACCTCGGAAGCCAGATAGCATTGCTTCCACTGTGCTCTGTGGGTCCCAGGAGAGGCTTACTCACCCAGATTCAAGAGGAGGAGCATAGGCTCCACTTGAAGTATTGAAGGATTGGGGCCATTTTATTTTTAAATATTTTATTTATTTATTTGACACAGAGAGAGCGCACAAGCAGGGAGGAGGAGGGAGAGGGAGAAGCAGGTTCCTCACTGAGCAGGGAGCCCAGGGCTCTATGCGGTGCTCAATATGGGGCTCCATCCCAGGACCCCGGGATCATGACCTGAGGAGAAGGCTGATGCTTAACCAACTGAGCCACCCAGGTGCCCCCTGAGGCCATATTTCTTTTAACTACCGCATTCTGTAGTGTGTAGAGTCCTTCAACCCTGGCCCAACCCCTTTCTGGGTGGGCTGGGGCTGGTTGCAGCTCTTTGCTGGGGAGGGCGGGACAGTTCTCAGGATCAGGGATACTCCCTTCATTGGAAACAGTGCCCCCTCTCCCCTCCTTTCCTGGGTTTGGGGCTGAAACCGTCCTTTCTGAATGGCTCTGTGAGAATGGCTCATTGCACGGGTGATGGGACCTCCCCCCAGAATGAGGCAGGCCCCCCGGACCTACTCCAGTTGCAAAAAGGAAGGAAGCAACTATTTAATGAGTACATGTTGTATTTCAGTATGGAAAGATTTCTACACTGTATTCTAGGAGGTATTCCAGAAGGAGTTCCTTTTCCCCTCACAGCAGTCTCTGCACGGAAGAGATCTGATGGCCAGCCTCCGTTTACAGACTAGAAATGGAGATCCAGAGGCTTGTGGCTTGCCCAAGGTCACGCAGTTGGTGACAAAGCCATGATTCAAACCGAGGCATGCCACCTGACCCAGGCAAACTCGATGCAGAAGGATCTGTGCTTATGTTTTCCCACATACCTTCATCCCTTTCTGCTCTCTCTCTACCCACAGCCCCAGCTAAGCCCCTCACCTCCCCATCAGAACAAACCTGTTCTGTGCCCCAGTTTTGTGTCTGTAAGTTGATATCCCTCCAAGGAGAAAGCTCCCAACCAGACACCAATGGTTGCAAATCCCTAGCACCCCGCCATAGGCCTGGGACATGGGCCGCCACAAATTCTTTGGCCCCCTTTCCCATCGGCAAGTGGAGTCTATATGCGTCCCCGTTAGCTCTGGGCAGATGCTGCGCTCATAGAACACAACTGAAGTGACATTGTGTCATTTTCCAGGCCCTCATCTTAAGAAATTGGCAGCTCCCACTCTTGTCTCTTGAAAGGGTCTCTCTGGGCACCCTGAGCCAGCCTTAAGAAGTCTGGCCACCCAGAGATGCACTATGCTGGAGAAGGGGGTGTGACACTCTTCTGGGGACAGTCCCAGCTGGGCCCTCCAGACCTCGGCTGCCAGCAGAAGAGTCACTCAGACAAGCCCTGCCTGAATCCCTTACTCCCAAACCCATGAGATATAATGAAATAGTGGCTTTGAGCCACTAAGATTTGGGGTAACTTGATACACAGCAACACGCATAATCTCATCCAATTCGTTCATTATACCCATTTTACAGACTAGGACCTTTAAGCTCAGGGGGATTAAATAACTTGCCCTAGGTCTTCCAGGAGGCAGGAGGTCCAGCTGGCATCTGAACTTGAACTTGGAAAGTCGGACTCCGTGGCTCCTTCACACCTACTGCTTCTTAGTGGCTCTATGTGCACCTCCTGGGGGGTGGGGTGTCGGCACCTTCCCTTCAATCAAAGGATTGAATGAATTTATAAGGAGGGACATTTTCAGCACAGGGACTTTCTCGATTGAGAGGTACGTGGGGAGATTTGGAGTCTGGGGACGGTGGGGAGAGGGGTTTCTTCCAGAAAACTTAGGACAACGGAGGACGATTTACTTATCTTTGTGCATGCATCACTAGCACGGGGCCTGTCACCATGGGTGCTTAATAAATGCTCTTTCAACGGACAAACTAACCCACGAAGGTGAAAGTGCTGGAGTGGGAGAGGAGTAAGGATGGAAGATCTGGAGGGAAAGGTTTTCCTGCCATCTGGTGGCTATCTCTGGAATGACACTGTTTTCTTCCAAGGCAGGAGAAGGAAACCCAGGGCTGCTTGGGGGACCTTGGCGGTATGCGCAGCGCTGGGCGGCGGGGCGGGCGGGGTGAGGCAGCAGCATTCCAGACTGGAGTGGGGTACGGTAGGGGGGCCTTACCTTCCACTGAAGTTTGCAAAAGGTCAGAACTTAGAACGTGGCTCCCCGTGACCCCTCAAGCCCCCTGCCATCCCTCTCCGATCCCCCAGCCCCAAGCTCATCTTCCCTGCGGTGTTTCCACCTGCTCCCCCCACCCCCCCCACCTTGCAGAATGACCCGTCCGGCCCTTCCTGGCACTAAGGCAGGATTTCCCTCACAAGGCCCCACAAGCACCAAGCACCTTCCTCAGGTCAGAAACGACTTGGGAAAACCCAGAGCACAAAACACCTCCCTTCGAAGCTGTTCACGTGAGGTTTTGTGTGTGGAGGACTTGGACCCCAAAAAGGCCTGCCACAAGCGTGTGTGTTGTTCAACACCCAGGACAGGTCTTAGGAAAATAAACATGCATCCCTCCTCATCGTCCCTGAACCCCTCAGCCAGCCAGCACCCTCAACCCCATTGCGGTCCTCTCTACCCCACGCCATCCCACGCTTGTCCCCCAGAGCTTCTGCTGGGATCTCTGGCCTCCCCGTCCCCTCCCCCTGAGCCCGGGGCAGGTCAGAAAGGCAAGAGGGGCTTGGTAAGAACACTTTATTGTACACCATAGGCGGGGGGCGAAGAGAGAAAGGAGGGGACCTGGGGGTGACAATGCCTCGTCCCCTCCCCTGGGCTCAGTGGTCTTGACCCAGGGCTCTGGCCATTCACGGGGCACATGGACTTGAATTGTTCTGAACTCGCACCTGAACCAAAAGTGATACTTGCTGTGTGTGCTTGGGTCTGTACAAAGCAGCGTGAGGGGGTACCCTGGGCCCTTCTTCCCCAGTCCCAGTCATTAGGGTCCAGTGAGGGGGCAGCAGGCCCCCAGTTTCAGGGCCTAGTGGATGCTCTGGGAGTCAGGTGTGTTCCAACCTGTTTTCTCTCCTCTTTTCCACATGGGAGTACTCTGGTGGGGGCAGGGGGGTGCAGCTGTGATGAGGGGCTGGAGGGGAGCCCCTGCCCATAATACTGGAGGCCTGCTCAGGGCCTGGCACCACGCAGCCTCCAGCCCCCAGCCTCAGCCGATGGCAGGCGGCTCAGGGAGTCTTCTCCCTGCACTAGGACAGTGCAGGTCCCCTCAGATTTATTGCTGGAGGGCCAAGGCCCACCCCGCTGGTATCAGCTAGAATGCCTTCCTGTCCGTCCCTATCTGGATCTCGGGCTTCACACTTCACGCACCCCCCCCCCCCTCCATGGAGAGGGCTCCCTGAGCAAGAAGCTGGTGCCTCGGGCTGGAGGACAGGCAGGGCAGGGACCAGGGGACTCTTTCGGGCATCCCGGCCCCGCCCTGAGCCCGCTTTCCCCTGGGGGCACTGCACGGACAGCACCAAAAGCAGTAAGGGATGGGGACCCTGCACCGGGATGTGGGGGCCTGCCCCTCTCCGGCCCCCTCCTGCTCCTCCAGGACATCTGGGGGGGATCATACCTCATCAGATGCCCCACCTGTTCTTGACTGCCCCCAGGCCTCACCCCACTCCCAGCTTCCCTGAGGAGTGAGGAGAGGAGTGAGCATCAGCAGCTCAGGGGAAGGGCGGCTGTTCCTTCCAGAACTCTCTCAGAACCGTCTCAAGGACAAAGGCGGGGCAGAGGCGCTGCGGGCTGCTCTCCTGGGGGTCTCACCATCTCAAGAAACCCAGAGCTTTCCCTCAGGATGAAGAGCTTGTGAGTCCATTAGGAACAGGAAGAAGTCAGCAAGAAAATAAATCTAGGGGCTCTTCCCAGACACCCCCCTCCTCAGTCCCTCCTTCCCTGTGTCTGGCAAGCCCAAGGGCGTGAAGGCAATCAGTCCCCAGCACAAAATGCCCGCCTTTCCCCACAGCACCCTGCCCCGAGGCCTTGCCTGGCAGAGCGGGGAGAAAGAGGCAGGGGGAGGGCAGTGTGGTCTTCAGGAACGTGGTGAACACTGGGAATCACAAGTCACCCTACACACACACACACACACACACACACATATACAGGCGCACGCACGCACCAAGCTCCAGGCCCTACATCTAACGCAGCAGAGACACAGCTAGGACCGGGCCTGGCCGACGGCAAGAGGCTGCAAGCATTACCCAGCTCCTACGATCCGAGCAGGTGGCCCGGCTTGGCCGCCCTGATGCAGGCTGGCGGGCTGGGGCCTGGCCCAGCCACACGCTACAAAATTAAAAATATATCAAATATACAATGAAAATAGATCTGTACAGCACTGAGGATGAAAATAGTCCACCAGCCACGGTATAATATTGGGTTTGTCAGTTAACAGCATTTACACCCACATGTACAGATTGAATATACAATAGAAATAGAATATCTAGAAGAGTATATATAGTAGAGTGTCTCTCCTGGGGCCTTGCTTTTCCTGTTGCTAAATCTGCCGGGCTTAGGCATGGGGCCAGGTAGGAGGCGTTAGGTGAGGGTGCCCAAGGCGCGATGTTGTGCCCCAAAGGCTCATGATGTTGGGGAGCCGTGGATCTCCTTCTCCCCTCACACTCGGAAAGGACGGGTGTGGCCAGAGGGCAAGGAAATGGCAGGGTGGGAGGATGGACCCTCGGGCAAGGTGGGGGTGGGGGTGGACCAAGGGGCTGAGGGACGAAGGAGGGAACCCCGGGCCTCGTCTGTCTCTCCCGGTGCTGAGAACACGCGAAGAATTCAGGACCTTCCACGAAGGTGCCCAGACCTAGCACTCTGCCCACCACAGCGCTTACAGATGGAGTGGGGCCGTCCTCGCCTGCCTGCCATCCCCAGCCATGCACCCATTCATCCATCCTTCCACCGGGCCATCCATCGCTCTACAGATGTGATTCGTCAGCCAGGCTCTGATCCTCCCAGCCTGCGCTCAGAGGGCAGCCCTCTTCCGGGGGGAGGCCTCGGGTCAGGGTGGGTGGGGGTGCTGGGGACGCTGGGCCCCAGAACAGAGAGCCAGCCCCTCCCCCTCGGCAGCCTCTGGCATCCGCAGCACTGCTGCGCCCTCCCCATCACGGGCTGGGCATCGTGGGGAAAGTTCTCAAGGTTATTTGCACACGACGGGCACACCGCGCACAGGGAGAGTGAGCGGCAGCCCAAAGGGGCAGTGAAATTATCTGTCTTTCCCCAGGTGTGAGGTTTCCTGAGAATGAGCCCCTGAGCTCCAGGGGACCCCCATTCCAGGAGAGAAGCTGCCGCAAGCAAGGAAGTTGGGCCCCAGGTAAGAGAGGGAGTGTGCTTCACAATTGTGCTCCAGACCGTCTGAATTGTGCTGTGAACCATCAGGTGTGCTCTGGAAACCTCTCTGTGTACTGTCCTCTCCTCTCTCGAGGAAAGAGGCACAGGCCACAACTGTGGGCTCCCAGGTGGGGACAGAGAGGGCAGGCGAAGCCCGAGCGGGGTGTGGGGAAGGGTCCCGAGCAATCATCACCCTCCCAGGCAGGATGTGGCGGGACACACCCTGCCCCAGGCAAGGCCAAGGACATAGGGAGATTCCACCCAGAGCCTCAGGCTGAGGGGTCCCCATGCCTAGCCCCCCTTTCGCTGCCAATGCTGGCGCTCCAGCCAGAGCGTGCCATCTGCCTCGCAAAACAGAACTTGGGAACTTCTACAAGATTCCATCGCAAGTCTGAGCCCTGGGTCCCGGCACAATTGTCCCATCCCCAGTCTTAAATCAGTTAGCATCCTACCCCACCGGGTGCCTTTCAACAGCATGGAGGGATGGCCAGGACCTAAGACCTACAGGTGCCAAGTTAGAGAGAGAGAGGGTGGGAGGAGCGACCCCTACAGCGGCCACTTGCCGTCTCTCCTGTGCTGGGAATCAGGGCTTCTGGACTGTTCCCGTTAGTCAGCTGCAATTTGGTGAGAGGATCTCAGAAGGTTAGATGGGCTGGGAGCCTGCACTGGGGACGGAGTCTCCCCCAGTCCCTGCTCAGGTGTAGGGGGAAGCTGGCTGGGACAGGGGTGGGGGATGAGGCAGGGCGGATCCCCTCTCCTTGGGCAGAGGGCCTGGCCTAGGAAGAGAGGCCAGGGTGGGACGAGCGGGCTGGATGGGCTTGGGGGGAGAGGCGGGCGGTTGGCGGGGGGGACAGTGGTCACAGCTCCGACTCAGGGGTGCCGGCTAGGAGGTAGCTGCTCCCGTAGCGTCCGTTGGGGTTGCCGCTGGTCTCCAGGGGGGACGTGCTGCCAGGCCCCAAGTAGGAGCGGTGGGTGGGCATGGGGGACGGTGCCTCGCTGGGCACCTTGCTGAGGATGAAGCGGGTCTCATCGTTCTCCTCCAGGTTGGAGATGTCCTTCATCATGCGGCCCTTCTTGTAGGACACGGAGAGGGTGTTGGAGCCGTCGGAGAGCAGGTGGAAGTGCCGCAGGACGAACACCACGGGGATGGGCAGCGTCGCCACGACGATGAGGGTGATCAGGAGCGCCATGGCCCAATTGGGGAAGTACAGGTAGCGCTCGGCCGCCTGGGGGGCGGGGGGCAGTGGTGAGGGCTGTGACGAGCTCACCCTCCCGGGACCTCCGGCCCGTCTCTTCCTGCCCTCTCCCCAGCCCCTATCCGCCATCCTAGCCAGGCAGAGGCAGAGATGGAGGTCCTCATTGTTGTTCGCTGAGTTAGCTGGTCCCCTTGGTGAAGGGCTCCAGCTCCTCTGGGTCTGTTTCTACATCTGTAAAATGGGTGGGTGATTCTGCTCCATAGACATGGAGAGAGAACATGGGTGAGAACTGGACGAGTGTGTCAACCTCTCTGAGCCTCAGTCTCCCCATGTGTGCTCAGGGATAGTGCCACCTCTCCCTCTGGCCTGTTGGCCCTGGCAGGGTCCGGCACACAGTAGCTACCCTCTGAGGGTTTATCTCTATTGCCCACTGCATTAAAGTGACCCTGGGGTTTCAGGTCCCCGCTCACCTCCTCCTTGATCCAGGCACTGTACCCCGGGGGCGTGACCCCCAGCTGGATGATGCTGGCCGTGGTGAGCACAGCCATACATAGTGGAGACACGAACTTCCACATGTAGAAATAGAAGCGATAGGGCCGGAAGCCCAGCATCTCCGTCAGCTCCTGCATGAACCTGCCAGGAGCACAGAGGGCCCGGCATTGGCATCCGCACTGCGCCTGCGCATTCCCCCACAACCGCCTCCTCCAGGAAGCCTTCACTGACCAATCCCTCCCTCCCAGGCTCTACCATTCTTCACGTTCAGGGCTCCCAGTTTATTATTCGGTGGCCCAGATGGCCCCTGGGCAGGCTCCGGTGTCCCCTGCTAACCTCCTCTGAATACCTCACGTCACACCTCACCCAGGGATTTGTTATAGTCTGCGGGGCATACCTGGCAGGCGGGCAGGCGCCTGAGGACCTCTGCGGTCACCATGCGCCCTGCCCCACTCACACTGGCCTGGCTCTGGGCTCCCCCTGCTGGAAACAAGGTGAAGTGCACTTCCCTAGTGTCCAGAGGCCCTGACTTGGGGGTTTCTAACCTCGGGGTCTGCGGGTGGGACCACCACAGCCGCACGCTGTGTATAAGAATGTTACAAGAAAAAAAAATCATCTCTACTTGAATAACACCTAACTGAAAACTTGCATTTCTTTCTGTTGTAAATGCAAGCAGCCACAGCAATATTAGCAATACCTGAGACTTCGTCACCAGCTGATTAAATGACATATATCTCCTATCACATTACAACTGAACCTACCTATTTATATTTATATTCATCACTATTTTATATTTATATTCATTTATATTCATCACTTTTTCACAATTACCATTATTACCCTAGCGGGATCTTCTGACTTAATGCAGTAAAAATTACACATACACATTAAAAAAAACTACACATACATCACTATATCAGATTTTAAACAGTATTTTTGCTATTTTTCAATTTAATTCATTTCCTATAGAATCCTATATATTTTATTTTGTCCCCTTAAAAATAATACTCTGAGAGTGCATGCAGGGGCTTCACCAGACTGCAGAAGCGTTAGGGCCCCTTCCAACCACGGCTCCCAGGGCTGCTCCTGTCCAGCCACCGGTCCCCGCCTGCATTCTTTTTTTTTTTTTTTTTTTTAATTTATTTGACAGAGAGAAACACAGTGAGAGAGGGAACACAAGCAGAGGGAATGGGAGCGGGAGAAGCAGGCTTCCCACCGAGCGGAGAAGCCCGATGTGGGGCTCGATCCCAGGACCCTGGGATCTGACCTGGGCCGAAGGCAGACGCTTAACGACTGAGCCACCCAGGCGCCCCCCCCCGCCTGCATTCTTGCAGGAAGGAGACGGTGAGAGAGCCTGATCCTGAGACCCAGTCCAGACATCAGGGGAGCCCCGGCCTTGCAGAGACAGTGGGAGGAGCCTGGCCCTGGGGCTTCCCAGGCTCACAGATTTGTTAAATGAGGAATGAGGCCGGGGGCTGACTGTGAGTGTGGCTCTGCCCTAGGCTCAGGCCACGAGACCCAATCCTGCCTTACTGCTGACTTCCCTGACCCCACCTGACCCCACACTTCTGGCCCTAACCACACCTGTCGCACGCCCCTATGTCGATCACCTGAAAACTGCCTGGGGCTACTCAAGTTCAAGAATTTTTTGAGGGTGGAGGCCTCCTAGATACCCACTAAGTGCTCAACAAAGTTAACAAAACTCTGAAGAGTTGGGTCTCAGGTAAGGGGCTACGGTAATTTAAGGCAGTTTGGGGTGATGCCAGGACCTAAGACTCAGGAGCTCAGCCCGGCTCTGCCTCTCACCAGCCACGTGACCCTGGGCAGTCACGTCCTCTCTCTGAGTCTCGTTCCCTAATGATCTCTACAGGCGCTCTCAGCTCTGACATTCTGACCCTGTGATCTCCGGTCCCACTCAGAAGCAGCTCAGGGAACGCGGCACTGTCCAGGGGGCTGGAAGAGGACACACCCCTCCTCTCATCCCACCCCTTCCCCATGGCCCCCTTACTTCTTGGTTCCATAGATCCAGGCCACGGCGATGTTCTCAAGGATGACGATGACAGTCAGCGGCAGGGTGGCCGAGTAGTCATCAAACATAGTGACAAAGTAGTTTCCGGAGCGCTGGACGAACAACAGCCCCACGAAGAATGCAAAGACACAGCAGCCCACTACAGAGAGCCGGGAGGCCGGTGTGGGGGCACAGGCGCGGGGTAGGCGGGGTCCGGGGGTTTGGGGGGGCACCCAGGCCGCTCCCTTCCCACCCCTCCAACCTGAAGGCCTTCAAGGGGGGAGGGATCCGAAGCCGGGGTTCTGAGCTCCCACTCCTTTAGGAGAGGAGCAGCCCAGGGCCGGCGGTGATAGAGATGGAACAGGGTGCAGGCTGGCTTGGGGAAAGACACCCCAGCCCAAGAGGATTCAGCAGGCCCAAGGAAGAGGCTGCCCTGCCCCCCAGCTCAAGTTGGATCCAGATTCCCAGACCGCTTCTCCTGGCTCTTGAGTGCTCTTCTGTGGGAGGCAAGCCAGGTTCCAACTGCATCCCAGCAAGGGCAGCAGGGAGCCTTCTCAGTACGGAGTCTGTCTAAGTCAGAGGCGTGTCGGGCCTGCCATCCCTCAGGGCAGCCTACCAGGCCCACGGGGGCTGCCAGGAGGAGTTACCTGTGAATATCTCCTTGGGCACCTTGAAGGTGTCGATGATGGGCGTGGTGATGCCGGCCATGGTCCCGATCATACTGCCCAGGCCCAGGTTGATGAGCATCAGGAAGAACATGACAGACCAGAATGGGGAGGCCGGGAAGTGCGTCATGGCCTCAGTGAAGGCGATGAAGGCCAGCCCGGTGCCCTGCACAGACTGAGGGTGGGGCGCAGGGCGAGGGCTCAGTGAGGCCCACGCCACTCCTGGGAGCCCCCTGCCCCCTTATCTTTGCCCCCGGAGCTTTAAGACTATCTCTTCCCTCTTTCGCAGGACTCCGTGCCCTTGCCTAAATCCTCTTGTCTTTTGGCTAGCAGGTCTCAAACTTGGGTGACTATCAGAATCTGCCCTACCCCAGGGAGTGAGATACCAATTCAGAAGTTCACCTGCAGGATCTGGAAGCTACAAGTTGTACCGGGAACCCACGTGATTCAGATGAAGGTGCTCACATTGAAAACTACGTTCCACTTGAGACCCTTCTCCTCTAGGAAGTCTTCCCTGATTGCTCCAGCCACAACTACGGGAGCTCCCAGCCCTGAGCCCCAGACTTTCATAGAGTGAGCTCAGCCTCACCTGCCTCGTGGAACAACCCCGGAGCTTTTAGAACACCAATGCCTGGGTCTCACCCTGGAAACAGTGATTCGATGGGTCTGGGGGTGGAGCTGGGCATCTGGGTTTTATTAAGTCCCCAGGTGACTCCGATGGGTAGCCGAGAGAGAGAGGGCCCCTGCTCATGGGGAAGTGACCACGCATTGTCCACTGACACCACTTCTCTGTTGTCCTGTAAGGACCTGTGACTGTGAGAGAACACCTCCCCCAACTGTGTGAGCGGGTAATTCTTGTCAATTGGCTGTTACCGAGGTCCTATTGTATAAGAAAAGCAGCTCCTCATCCTAGTGTTCATAGCACTGGCCTGAGGGCCAACGGGGAGAGACAGCAGAGGGCAAACACTAACGAAAATGCTTATTTTCTGTGAGCCACGTGTACAAAGCACGGTCGCAAGGGCATCACAGATGGCAGTGACCCCCTAGAAAACCATTTGATGAATCTGAACATCATTCTGTACAATTCCGGTGATTTCTGTGACGGGTGTGTCTGCCTCATCTCCTGGTCGAGACTGCCTACCTCGGGCCAGGGCTTTGGCTGATCCCTTTCCCGTCTCCCTCCTGGGTACATAGTCGATCCTTGTTCCTCAAGCAAGTGAGCGTGTCCCAGGCGGCCTTCTGAGGCCCACGTGCAAGCTCCAGCCACCCGAGGCCCATCTCTGGGTCCCATGCCCCCACACCTGCCTTCCTGCCCACCCCGGCCGGGAAGGACAGCCCGTCCCACACCTTGTCCAGCTCGTCCTCCAGAAGGCAGGGGTCGAGGCCCAGGGAGGCGAAACGGTCCTCCTTCACGGCCCGGATGACTTTGTACATCTCCGTGTAGTCTTTGGCAGTCAGGTGCGAGAAGTTGACATGGGGCGGAATGAGGTCCCGGCTCAGGACGTTGGAGTGGAGGTACCCCAGGATTTTCTCGGCATTCCTATGGCACAAAGCGGAGAGGCCAGGTAAAAAGGCAGGGATGGGCACAGTCCCGGAGGCACCTCCCAGGCACCCAGGCAGGACCCCCCCACAGGCCATGGGAGACGGAGACACTTCTGAGCCTGAGCCTGGGATCCAGGGCCGACAGAGAGAGCTCCGCCCCCAGGGGGATGGGGACTCTGCGTCCGTGGCCGGCCCGCCCCCACCTGGGGAAGACGGACCAGAGGAGAGATGCCACCTACTCGACCACACACTTCTCATTCATGATGTTGGCCTTGAAGCCCAGCACGGCAAACACCACGAGCGTGGCCAGCACCGAGGTGAAGAAGTTAATGAAGGACACCAGCGCGGCATCGAAGTGGCAGTTGTTATCTTGCTTGTTGTAGCTAGAGAAGGCGATGACACCCCCGAAGCCCAGCCCCAGGGCGAAGAAGACCTGGGTGGCTGCCTCCCGCCACACTTGGGGGTCCAGCATCTTGTCCAGCTGCCGGGACACACAGAGACACACAGATAACGGTTTCCCGCCACACCCCTCTCCACGTGGTAGAGTGGGAAAGCCAGGGCTGTGTGAACTCGGCTATCCCCTTGTCCCTCTGAGCTTCAGTTTCCCCACATGCAGAACACGGATAACGAGAGTACTGACTTCAGAGGATGGTTGTGAGGCTTAAGATGAAATAAGTGCTATGTACTTAGTAACTTCTCAGCCAATTTTAAATGCCACCTTTGCTTTCCGTGGAGTGCGTCTTAAGAGTTGTGCAGTGGACAGCCTGCACAACGGTACCAGAGCACTAAGAATACCAATATTTCCCTGATACCTCCCCTCCACTTCAAACCATGAGAAAGGACACCAACTTCTCCCTCCTGCCCACCTGACCTCCCTTTCCCCAGGAGCCGGCGGGGAAGACCAATGTTTATTCATACACATTGACATACTCCAGATCACAGAAGGACCCTTCCCCCTCTCCACCCACCCAACTTGAAACACAGAACCCAGAAAACTTCTGGAGAGGGGAAGCCTCTACATGACCCTCCATGTGTACTCAGACCTGACAGAACCCTGAACCACACCAGCATGTAGAGGGCAGGGGCAATTCCCAAAGTGCTTTTCATATCCATTTTCCTGGATGGAAATGGCTTGGACCCAGCACAGAGCTGTCAAGTCGGACAGACCCAAGTCTAAACCTGACTCCCATCTTTAAACAGCTGAGAAGGCTTAGGAAAACAACAGTGCTTGTTTTATGAGGCTTAGTTTTCCCATCTGAAAAATGGCAATAATAATACAGCGTCCCTCCCACAGTGACTGTGAGGATCAGATGTGGCAGCAACAAGTAAAGCCCTGCAAAACAAATCCTGCTAAAGTGCCTCTGACCTGGTTGGGACAGGCTTCTTTGGTGAGGGGCAGAAATTATTATTCACATTTTGAAAGAGTGGACTGAGACACCAAGATGGAAATTCCTTGCTCCAAGTGACAGAGCTGATTACTGGGACAGAGAAGTTGCTTGAGCACAGGTTGTCTGATGCGGCCACGACATGGTCCTACACGGTCCCCTGACACTGCTACTCCCCTGGGCACTGCTCCCTGGACCTCTGCTGCCAAGGTCCACCCAAGTGACAGACGATGGAGGCGAGGAGGCGCTAGAAAGCTCGCCATCCCTGCAGGCACCAGCTCTACAGGGTCCCGGCCCACTTCCTCTCACTGTGTGCCCGAGGCTCAGTCCCTCCTTATGTGCACACTGACGCATCGGACCTGAAGCCCTCATACAGCCCTAACACCCACGACAGAGGCCTACCCACCCGCCGCAGCCTACGTGAACACCTGGAGTCCCTCCTCTAGCTGAGAAAGTGTTCGCAAGCTTGGGGGAGCGGAGCTGGGGGAGGCGCTGCGGGCTGACGAGGAAGAGGAGGACAATGGTAGTAGAGCCTTCAGGATCAGTATGCCAATGGAGCCCTGGCCCGCAAGCATGTGCGCTCCAGGGGAAATTAAGGTCCCCCACCTTGCACAAAATAAAGTCATCTCTGGTCCACCAGGAAAGCCCAGAGGCCAGACTTTAAGGAGCTAAAAGCCCCTGGCATAGATGAGCAGGCGACACCCTCCCCTGTCCCACCTGCTCTCTGCAGCCTCAGTAGTACCGTGTGGCCTCCCTGTGACTACGACTCATCCATGCAACACCATGAGCACCGCTGTGGGCCAGGCCCGGGGCTAGGTGATGGGCAGCCATAGAGAGCAACCACAGGCAAGGTCCCAGCTCCTGTGGAGTTGACATTCTAATGGGAGAGACGGCCATTGTCAAGTGACTCTGCAAACAGATGCTGAGTTGCGAGTAGGACAGGGGCCATGCAGGCCAGGTACCCAGTGCTCGGAGAGCCTGCAGCGGGGGGACTTGAGCCAGGTGGGAGGCCAGGGCAGGCTTCCCCAGGAGGAGGGGATCCTTGACCTGACAATTGAGAGATGTGAAAGTAAGGCTAAGAGGGGAGGGAAGAGCATTCTGGCAGAAGGAACAGTGTGTGCAGAGGCCTGGAGGCAAGGCAGGACAGAGGAGGGCATGTGGAAGTTAGGGGAAGAGGCCAGGCTGCCTGAAGCTGCAAGGATAAGGCGGGAGAGGTAGATGTGAAGCTGGGCAGGGGCGGAGGGCAGAGGAGTCCGATCAGAGGTCATAGGGATCCCAAGTGGAGGCATCCTAAGAAAGCACTTAGTCTGGGAAACCGCTAAGGGATGGGGTGGAGGAGGGAAGCAACCAAGCCGACCTCAGCCACGGACTGGAGATGGGGGGATGCTGGAGGGTCAGGTGCCAAGGGGACAGCCACGCTTCTGGCCCGCGTACCTGGGGGGGTTCAGCAGACGGAGTCCGAGGAGAAGGGGCAGGTCTTGATGGGGTCGGAACAGGGCAGACCAAGGCATTCGCTGCAGAAATGTTGAATTTAATGTGTCTTTACACTATCTAAGAGGAGATGTCAAGCGGGCGGGCAGACAAGTGGGTCCGATGTCCAGAGAAGAGGCTGAGCCAGAGATGTTACCGGGGAGGAGCGTGTGTGCCGGAAGGAACTGAGGCCCCGACTGTGGAGATGCGAGAAGAGGCGAGCCAGGGGCCCAGGCCACAACTCCAACTCCAGTGCAGCAAAGAGGGCCTCCCAAGGGAGGGAGAGGAGGTACAGCAGCCCAGACGGGAGGAAGAGCAAGAGAGGGCTGGATGCGGAGGCCACAGGAAGCAAGCTGGGCTGGGAGGGGGAGGGGCCCATGCAGCCCCAAGAAACACACCAGGGTGAGCCTGTCCCTGGTGGGCTGGGTCAGAGCTGTTCTGGAAGCCATGGGGCCAGAGTCAGGTAGGAGCCGAGAGAGCTGAGAAACAGAGGGGAAGAAATGAAGGTAAAGAGGATAATCAAGTCCTCGGAAAGCTCGCCTTTGAACAGGAGGAGAAAGACGGCAGGTTTAGGCGAAGGCTATGAAATCAGCAAATTGTTGTTTTGGTTTTTTTTTTTTACTTTTTTTAAAGATTTTATTTATTTATTTGACAGAGAGAGAGAGATCACAAGCAGGCAGAGAGGCAGGTGGGGGGGGGGGAGCAGGCTCCCTGCTGAGCAGGGAGCCCGATGTGGGGCTCGATCCCAGAACCTTGGGATCACGACCCGAACCAAAGGCAGAGGCCCCAAGCCACTGAGCCACCCAGGCGCCCAGCGAATTGTTTTTTTATTTGTTGTCTCGCTTTTGTCTTTGATGCGGTGACTTGCTGATAGGTAAAAGCAGATGGAGGGCAGGGGATCTAGAGGGGCGGGCGGAGACCGTGGAACTGCTCACGGAGGGCCAGGACAAGAGAACGGGATGGGGCAGGCAGGTGCCGAACGGCTTTGGATGTTTCGTGTCTTCGAGGGAGTTCCTGCCTTAGAGGCTCCTGTTCACCCAGCAAAGCAGGAGGCCAAATCATCTGTTTGGGGTGAAGCCGGGACATGCAGACAGGTGGAAGAGGTTTAAAACGGTCACAGTGAGGCAGGGGGAACGAGACGCCAGAGAAACAGGGGTTAGCCCACATGGTTGAGGGTCCCCTGTGCTCAAAATGGCATCTTTTCAAAAGTAGGACAGGCCCACATTTCCTTATCTAAAAGCCCTGAGGCCAGACTGGTTGTGGAATTTGGGCTCTCGTTCCTAATTCTATTTTGGAAAGGTAACGTGGTGCGTATGCCGCATAATTATGTAACACTCCTGGCGGGTCTGGGGCAGCACCCCGTAATCAAACACATCAGTATTTCTGCAACGGGATATGAATATTCACACCAAGTGAATCAATAAAGACTATAAAAAGCCTCACATCTGTTCAGGTCATTTTGCCGCCAAATGAGTTCCAGGAGAAAGAAAAAACAACTTTTGTTTTTCAGGGCTATTTGGATAATGGCATTGTGAGTAAGGACACAGGGGCCTATATAGAAATTCGAAGATTATTTTTAAAAGGAGAACAAAGTAATCGTTGTCCCACTGGGAAAGGCCTCTGTATCTCCCCTCTCCCGGGTGGGTTCTTAAATGATCCTCCCAGAAAGTTCTGGAAATGGGTGGAGGGATTACTTGCACCTGGAAGGCATTCAGTGATGCTCATGAATGTCAGTCATGTCAGTTTTACCAGTCAGATGGAACCTGGGCGCCTCCCTCGGGCTGGAAACCTAGACCTAAAGGCTAGGCTCTGGGTGGTCTGGTGAGTTCCAAGCAGGAGGAAGCACAAGATTTTGTAAGAGAGGGTAGATCGAGATGGACAAAGTGCCGGTCATCTCCCTTGCATGGGGAAAATCCTTGATGGCTCTGTCTGCTGGAAAATCTTTTCCCACTCTTCGTCCCTATCTCCAAAGGCAGTGAACTTACTCTTCAAAAGCACAGCCATCTCCTACCTCTGGCCTTTGCCCAGGCTGTTCCCTCTGCCTGGAATTCCTTCCCTCCTACTCACATTCTGGCGAAACTCCTATTTATTTTTCAAAACCCGGCACAAATATCACCTCCTCTCTGAAGCCTTTCCTGATGCCCCTGGCAGAGGTCATCATGGTCGTCGGGCTCTCGCAGCTCTGGCCCACACCTGCCTATCAGGTGCCTATGTCTGCCTTCCTTTCAACGCTTTGCCTTTCCGAGGGGCGGAGCCCATCTCCTTTTTGTCTCTGGGTAAGCAGTGTCTGGTACATGAAAGACAAGGAAAAGGGGGGGGGGGGCAAGAGAGACAAGGCTGCTTCGTTAAGCTGAGCTGAGCGGGAAGGATTGGACCAAACCAGGCGCTGTGAAATTGTCCTGGCCTTTTTGTATGAGGATGCAGGCTTCTAGGACACGAAGAAACTTATGGCTTTAAACTTCTGCTTTCTAAACCATGGCTATTTTAATGTTGGCTTCCTTTCCTTTTCTCTTGCTTTCCTACCTCCCCCTCTCCCCCTTCCTCCTCCTCCTCCTCCTCCTCTTCTTCTTCATCTCCTTCTGGTGATTATTTCATGTTTCATCTATATCAATCATTTCTAAAGTTTTTACAGGAGGATTTGGATCATCTGTGAGACCCAGACATGTCATTGTTACGATTTTCATCACTCCCTGAAGCTAAAAATAAGACATGGGTAAATTCCTAGGCCCAGCCACTGTTCAGGGCCAAGCTCCATCCATAATTCCAGAATGCATCATCAGAACTCACCCTCTAACATGGGGACAGACTCTCTAAGGACAGGGTAGGAATGTCTCAGATAATGTCATGATTCGGAATGGGAATAAAAATTATTTGAAGGTTAAGACTGTATTTATTGTTCTTTCATTGTTTTTTTTTTTTGTTTTGTTTTGTTTTGTTTTAAGATTTTTATTTATTTGACAGAGAGAAACACAGCGAGAGAGGGAACACAAGCAGAGGGAATGGTAGCGGGAGAAGCAGGCTTCCTGCAGAGCAGAGAGCCCGATGCGGGGCTCGATCCCAGGCCCCTGGGATCTGACCTGGGCCGAAGGCAGATGCTTAACGACTGAGCCACCCAGGCGCCCCTGTTCTTTCATTGTTTTAAAAAATTATGGAACAGTCACTATAAAATGTACAAAAGTAGAGAGGATGGTATAATGACCCCCCATGTACCCATCACTCATTTTCAACAACTACCGACATAGGGCCGATCTGATCTCCTCTGTACCCCCATTCCCCAGACTTAGATTATTTTGAGGAAAATCGGTGGATCCAAATCTGATATTCATGAGGCCCCAGGAAAGAACCTGACAGTGCCGAAACTTGTTGAAGAGAAAAGTGCCCCATGAGCCTGGGCACCCCTCCTGATGGGGCTTGGAGGCACTCTCTGGCTGGTGGAGATGACCAGATCTCCATGTTCATCTGGGGGTAAAGCGAGTCAGTCACCTTTGGGATTCAATGCCTGTTGTTGTTTGAATGTAAAGGGGCTCTATCGGGATTTCTGAGACGTTGATGCATAATTCCAACAAGGTCCTAAGGGCGCCTGGGTGGCTCAGTTGGTTAAGCGTCTGCCTTCAGCTCGGGTCATGATCTCAGGGTTCTGAGATCGAGTCCTGCATCAGGCTCCCTGCTCAGTGGAGAGTCTGCTTCTCCTTCTCCCCTCTGCTCATGCTCTTTCTCTCAAATCAATAAATAAAATCTTTTTTAAAAATTAAAAGAAAACAAAGTGGATCTATGAGGATTTCTGGGGTGCTGGTGCATAATTCTAACAAGGCCCTGATCATAGTGTCCAAGAGGCTGAACCCATGGCCAGACCTTGGGAAGCCCAATGTCCTTGCCAAATGTCAGGATGTGATTGCAAGAGGAGAGAGGTGGGAAATGGGCTCTCCCCACCAAAGACAAGGATCGTATCCTCCTCAGTGTTGGCGGGCAGAGCGGGGGGAGATGCCCTGAAACATAGCAAGGGCTTCCTGCCACCTCCTTGGCACAGTGGCTGAGTCACTTCCTCACACAGAGAACAAGGTGTTTCACGCACTTGACTCAGCAGCACGAAGATACTTTTGGAATCCACAAGCAGCTCCTGAGCTCCTGGCCTGACCCAGTGCGTGACCGGAGCCCACGCCCTTGCTTCTCAGCCCTGCCGGGCCCCTGCCAGGCCCCTGCTGGTGCGCGAGCCAGCCAGGGCCGCGAGACACCAGATGGCCCTGGGGCGCTGGGTTCCCACCGCCCAAGAACAGTGTCACCTTCACGAGGGGGAGAATAATAATCACTACGGCTTCCCATGAGCGCTCTGAACACCGGGAGCCACCCTCCGTGCTCTCCCGACAACGCTGTTGGGGAGCTACCATGGTTCGCCTCATCTCGCAGCTGAGGAAAACAGAGTGCGTTCCCCAGGGATCTTGCCCTTGGACCACGGACCACGGAGTGATGAGCTGGGATCCGAACCAGTCTGTCTGGCTCCAGAGCCCATGCTCTGGCAACAAAGCTGGCCTGCCCTGGCTGTCCTTCCCAGGAGCCCTCCTCTACTCGTGGGGGTCAAGGTCACTGCCCGCTGCCCCTGGGCCTTTACCCCACTCCTAGGGTCGTTCCATAGCCTCTGTCATATCTGAGAGCTATGCTCCAACTAGGACCTCAACGTTAAGGACCCTGAACCCCCAAGCACCCCATCTTTCCAGCTCATTCCTTCTAGTATCTTTATTCCAAAATTCTTCAGCCTCCCTGGGATCCACCTACATTTCATTCCCCCCACGCTGTTTGTAGCCTAACTTCCATTCTTAATCAGTGGCTTAGTCAATGGCCCATCCCTTAGTTACTCAATTGCTACCCTCTTAACTCCCCGGCCACCTCCCTCCACGGTCGTCTCTTGTATTGCCTCCTGACCCTGGTCCAACCCTCCACCGACTCCGGTGCCCCGCCCTCCCTTCCAGCAGCTATGCTTAGCTGGAGAAATCACACAGCGCACACCTTGGGACCTTGGACGGATTATTCAACCTCCCTGTGTGTCAGTTTCCCCAAAGTCCAAAATGGCAACAATCACCTCTGCCTCTAGGGCTATTATGAGTGTTCGGTGAGCTGGTGATGTACGTCAGGTGCGGGTAACAGTGCCGGGCACCCAGTAAGCACCGTCCTCTGTAAAGCAGGGGACTGTTCTAAGTCGCCCCTCACTGTGGGAACTGGCATGCTTTCCGAGGTGTGAACCACGGGGAGCTGTCCAGCTTGGAACCGGAGAAATGCTAGCTGCATCATGCCGGCTGACTGCACCTCACAGCCATGACCCTGACCGCCAGGGTGCCTCCCCCCGGCCCCCACTGTGTGGCACGCCTTCCCTGTCCCCTGCACCGTCACCTCGCGCTCACACTTCCTTAGGAGATCATAGTGGCCACCACCACCCCTCCACCATTCAGACTCTCAACCGATGCCCTCGCTTCCTTCTTCCCAGACAAAAATGACAGAAGGGGAAGAGAGCTCAGGCAATGAGGCACTCCTCACCACCGCCCCTCGGCCGCCAGCATCGGCGCCCACAGGCTGGCCCTCGCCTCCTGTTCCCCCGCCACCTCCTCCAGCTGGGCACAGGACCCCACCTCTCCCGCTCATTCAAGAACTCTGGTCCCCTCCACCCAAGAGCATCGATTTCCCACTCTGTGCTGGATTTTTAAAAAAGTGTACGATGTAACGGCTTTTAGCGTATCCCAGAGTTGTGCAGCCATCGCCCCGAGCAATTTTAGAACTTCTTCAGGACCCCGAAAAGAAAGCCCATATGCATTAACGGTCACTCTCATTCTTCCCCCAGCCTCCCCAAAAACCCAGCCCCAAGCAACCCCTAGTCTGCTTTCCGTTCTCTACAGATTTGCTTATTCTGGACATTTCACACAAATGGAATCACACGATATGTGGTCTTTCACGACTGGCTTCTCTCACTTGATGTGTGTTCGGGTTCACAGGTGCCAGGACGTCGCCCCCGCTTACGGTCTAGTCACATTCCATCCGATAAACACACTACTCTTGAGTTTTCCATTCATCCGTTCGCGGACATCTGAGCTACTTCCACCTTTTGGCTCTTGTGAGCAATGCTGCCAGGAACATTTGTGTGCAAGTTTTCATGGTTCTCTTGGAAATGGCCCAGGAGTGGAGCTGCTGGTGGTACGCTATCACCCTTGATCCCACGGCCCTCTCCAGTTTCCACCCCCTTCTCGTTTCTCTGCTCCCCCGTAGAGCAAAACTCCTGAAAAGAGGTGGTCTTTACCACTTGTCTCCAATTCCTCATGCCCCATGTCCCCTTGAACCCACCACTCTCAGACTTTGTCCCCAGGACTCCACCGAAACAGCTTTCGTCGAGCTCACCGGGGACCCCTCATCTCTCAGTGCTCATCGCCTGACCTCCCAGCAGTTTTGTACAGGGTTGACCGTGCCTTCCTTTTTTTTTTAAAGATTGTATTTATTTGACAGAGAGAAACACAGCGAGAGAGGGAACACAAGCAGAGGGAATGGTAGCGGGAGAAGCAGGCTTCCTGCCGAGCAGGGAGCCCGATGCGGGGCTTGATCCCAGGACCCTGGGATCATGACCTGAGCGGAAGGCAGACGCTTAACGACTGAGCCACCCAGGCGCCCCTGACCGTTCCTTCCTTAAAGCAGCTTCTCCTCTTTGCCTCTGGGGTCGACGTATCCACATCTCTCTCCCCTTCCTCCTCTTCTTCCTCCTCCTCCCACATTAGCTATCCTTCCTACAACCTCTAAATGCTGGGTCCTGGTACTCAGTCTGCTTCTCTATGTTCATTCTACAGGTGGCTATCACTAGTCTACAGTTTCAAATTCTCTGATTCCCAAATTTGTATCTCATCTGCCCAACTGCCGACTCAATATCTCCACTTGGATTTTTTTTTTTAAGATTGTATGTATTATTTATTTGACAGAGAGAGAGAGAAAGAGAGAGAGAGCAAACACAAGCGGGGGCGGGGGAGCAGAGGGAGAGGGAGAAGCAGGCTTCCTCTGAGCAGGGACCCTAACATGGGGCTCAATGCCAGGACCCTGGGACCATGACCTGAGCCAAAGGCAAAGATGCCTAATGAACTGAGCCACCCAGGCGCCCCTCCACTGGAATATTTATTAGACATTTTAGACTATAGAACAGTAGTCTTGAACCTGCTCCTCTCACCGTCTGCGCTCATCGCCATAAATGTCAAGTCCATGTTTCTAGGTGCTCAGGCAAAAGACCTTGGAGTCATCCTTGACCATACTCTTTCTCTTGCCCCTCAGGCCCAATGCAACAACAAATCTTACTGACCCTACTTCCTAGATGTATCCTCAATCTGACCATTCTCATCACTCCCACTACCATCATCTGGGCACAAATTGCAGTCACCTCTCACCTGGATGAATTCTAGAACCTGGATGGATTCACCCAGATGGAGCCTTCTGGCAAGTCTTCCCGTTCCTTCCCCCCCTCAGATTCTCTATAGCAGCCAGAGGGATCCTTCAAAGACAGAAGTCAGATCACGTTGTTCCTCCGTCCAGAACCTTCTAATGGCCCCCACTCCACCAAGAGTAAACACCAAAGTCTTACTTGACTCACAAGACCCTCATGATCTGGCTCCCATGATCCTTGACCACATGTCCTTAACTCTCTCCTCTCCTTTTCCAGATCCACTCGCCTCCTTGAATTGGATGCTAGACACATGAACTCTCAAGGCCATTTTGTTAATTGCGCCCTCCGGAATGGAATGTGCTACTTCCAGATACCCACGCAGCTTGCTCCCCTGCCTCCCACGTCTTTACTCAAATGCCACTTTCTCAGGGAGGCCTTCCTTGAATCCTAGCTGAAGCAACCCCTCTCCCTGCTATCCCCAATCCTCCTTTCTCTGCTTTATTTTCCTCCTTAGCAACACCACCCAACAACTCCTTACTCCTATATTTTTTTTTGGTAAAGATTTTTATTTATTTATTTGACAGAGAGAGAGATCCCAAGTAGGCAGAGAGGCAGGCAGAGAGAGGGGGGGAAGCAGGCTCCCTGCTGAGCAGAGAGCCTGATGCAGGGCTCGATCCCAGGACCCTGAGCTCATGACCTGAGCCAAAGGCAGAGGCTTTAACCCACTGAGCCACCCAGGAGCCCCTCCTTATTCCTATATTGTCTGTCTCCCTAAAATACAAGATCCAGGAGGATTGGGAAGTTTGTCTGCTTGGTTCTTGGCTGTGTCCCAGGACGCACAGCAGAGCCTGGGACATAACAGGCATCCAGTGAACCTTTGCTGAACAAAGGGATAAATGAATGATGGTCATTCAGGTTGTTTTCAATCTTTTGCCACTAAAACATAGGCTGGAATGACCAATGTTGGGCACAGATCATTTTGCTTCTGGGTGACTCTATCAGTGGGACAGGTACCTGGAAGTGGAATTGCTGGGCCAAAGGACACGAACAGTTGTAATTTGATAAACATTTTCTGCAGGTTTTGGTGGCGAGAAGTCTACCAT
Organism: Procyon lotor; assembly: GCA_028646535.1. Taxonomy (NCBI): domain Eukaryota; kingdom Metazoa; phylum Chordata; class Mammalia; order Carnivora; family Procyonidae; genus Procyon; species Procyon lotor. The sequence goes on along the minus strand of CM053606.1, from coordinate 80,898,792 downwards.
AATCTACGACTTTGTGTTAAGCAAGTCACATGGTGAATTCTGTGGCCCTCCGTGCTGATTTGGGTTTTTCACTGGGTGGAAAGAAAGTAATCCAAGAACTTAATTAGCCATCAACATGAGTTACTGTCCCATCAAGGATGCTACTGGGTCATCATGGTATCCTGGCTACATTGCATTATTTCTGATGTTTGAAGACTTTATAAGAGGACATTCAGCATATCTGTGGAAAGCCTATGCTTTTTTTTAAGTGGATTCAGAGATGCCCTGGCCAAAAATCCTCTTGGACTCTGCCATGGCTGCCAAGTGGCATGACCCCTGGGGATTTCATTCCCATTGTGGTCGATGTAAATGGAGCAGTGCACAGCCTGAGCAGCTGTGTGCAATGACCCTAGTATTCGATAGCACTGTCCTAGGTCAAGAACTTGAAATAGTTCCAGGGTTCCTCATATCTCACCGGTCATGTGCCGGAATAGTCCGGGCTCTGCAAGAGTAGTCTGCCCAGTATGGACAGTCAGAAGACTGTTTCTGAGAGTGGATCCACTCTTCTTGTGGATGACCTGGAGGAATTTGTAAATAAGAGCCTCACCCAGCCATCATTCCTAGCTTTACTTGCAGCACAGGCTGTGAAGGGGATCCTTGATGGAAGAGTTAGGCCTCCTCGTCCCTGTGCGACACATCCATCCAGGTCAAGGGCAGGAGCTGCCCCATAAAACTTTCAGTGAGTAAGTAAGTAAGACGAGCCCGCAGGCTCTATCCAGACTGAAAGTCCCAAGAGCTAGATAGGCCAGGGCCTCTGGGGCCTTCTGGGTTCGGTTTCTTTAAACTTCACCTCAGGGGGGCTCTGGCCCCTACAGATACTAAAGTGTTATCACACCGTTTCCTCAACATCCAAGAGAAGGTTTTGGAAAGGAGTGCCCTCTATTGTTCCAAGGGCCCATCCGCCATCTTGCCACCATCTGACCGGCAAAAACAGAAGTCTGATCAATGTGGAGCCACAGTTGACCTTGGCCGCCATTTTGAAGAGCAATTTGGCCACCTTCTAGCACAACTGAAGATAGGCATACCCTTTGAGATAGCAATTCCGCTCCTAAAGACAGACACCCTCGGGAAAATTGTGCACGTGGAGACCTGTGTAATAACGTTTACTGTAGCATTACTAGCCCTGGGGAAAGCTGGAAACAACATAAATGAGCCTCCCTTGGAGATGGAACAAATACAGTTTAGTGCTCCAGTGGACTACGACACAGCAGGGAAGATGGATGAACTAGAGCTACAAACAGCACTATGAATGAATCTCAAGTACCAGTGTCGAGCAAAAATAAAGGCCAAAGCAAGTCACAGGAAGTTGCATTTAATATGATGCCACTTACGTACTTTAAAAGTATGCACAAATGCTATATGTTATTTACGTACACGCATATGTGCATTACGAGATCAAATACATGTGCTTTAAGAAATGTGTTAGGAGGGGGCGCCTGGGTGGCTCAGTTGGTTAAGTGTCTGCCTTCGGCTCAGGTCATGATCCCAGGGTCCCGGGATCGAGTCTTGCATCAGGCTCCCGACTCAGCAGGGATTCTGCTCCTCCCTCTGCCCCTCCTCCTCTCATGCTCTCTCTCATTCTATTTTAAATAAATAAAATCTTAAAAAAAAAAAAAAAAGAAATGTATTGGGAAGATACATCCCAAATTCAGGGCTTATCTTTGGGGGAGGAAATACATGGGATTAGGACAGGCTGTGAAGGCACTTTTATGATCTCTGTCATATTTTATGGCCTCTCTAATGTTTATTATATTATCATATGTGTGGGTTTACACGCCTGAGACATTGCATGATTAAACAGATGTTTTAAAGAGTGTCTGAGTCAAACGGGGAGCGGTGCTGCGTGTGTTGGGACCAGAAGCCAATCTTGGGAATCCCTCCCGTACTGGGCTCTCTCACAACGGAGGCCACCAAGGGGCCCGCCCATCTGGAGACATGTGTGACTCTCCCCATTTATGAACATCTCCAGAGTATATCGTTTCCTCACAAAGCCCAATAAAATGTAACTGGAAGACTCAAGTGAAAACGTTAGACTGATCCTCATTCTAGAGATACGGTGGAATTAAGTCATAAAAACTACTGGCTTTCTTCTCATGGCCGTCTCCCCCTTCCCACATGCCAGGTTTGCATTTTTACTTCTTTGTCAGACCTCACAGGTTCACGACTGCCTCATGTCAGCCACATGGCTCAGGAGGCCCACTCCTGGCTCAGGAGATTGATTAAGCTCTTCCTGAAGCCGACCTCCATGGTTGTCAGCCTCGGACGTCACAACCGGAGCCAGTGCATCTCCTAGTTGATGAATATGAGTGGTGTGTGTCTGACCCACTGCCAACGTCTGGGGATGTTCCCAGAGGCAGAGCAGAGCCGGAAGGGAACAGGGATTCCCCATTAGATCGGGGTTCTTGTCCGTGTCATCTCTATGAACTTCCCGTGTGAGCACCGGTGTGGGTGAGCACACGTGTGACACGGCACTGTCGAGGGCCAAGGTTGGGGGCCTCAAGATGGGTGGCGTTCTGACCCATGCCCACAGCCTGGAGTCTCGCCCACGAGCTGGCTGCTCACTGATGCGCTGGCATTTGGAGGGGGACATCCCCAGCCTTCCCCGCCGGGGCTACTAAGGTACATGGCTTGGGGCACCTTGAAGGGCCTCCCAGTCTGCATTTGCAATCCCCTGATTCCTTGGGGGACTGGCCCATGCCAGCCATGGCCAGGGGGGAATGGAGGGGCAAGGTCACATGGTGGCAAAGACCACCATCTTCAGGATGCCTGTGGCCCTGCGACAGCCCTGTGAAATGTGTCTGGTGGTCCCTCGCTGGGCTCTGGGGGGATGAAGTAAGAGAAGATAGGGATGGATTTGGTAAGGGTAAAACCACGCCCCGCAGGGTCTAGCATCCTGACTAAAACAGTAACACCGTCCCCCTGGTTCGGGTACGAGCTGGGATTCCCAGCAGGGAGATGCCTTTTCTTAGGCACCTCCTTGGTTCCTGCTGTCACAGACCCACTGATGAAACCGCCAGTGCCCCGGCCCCCGTGCCCCAGCCAAACTTGTCTCGCCACCATGGCCTCAAGCGTACCCTGTGCTTTTCCACACTTGCTCCTGCCGTTCCTTTGACTGCAGTGTCCGACTGCCATTCGTTGAAACAGGATCTGCTTCGGAGTCATCCCCTCCCTGAAGCTTCCCCCCCCCCCTCCCCGATTCCACCCAAACTGATGTGCTATGTGCTGTCCCTCTCATTGGAACCGTGAGGGCAGGTGTTTCCCCTCCCCCAGCGTGACACATGACAGGTCCTCGGCGAGTGCTAAAGTGCAGGATGCTGGCCGGGTCCCACCGGAGCTGTCGGCGTCCCCCAGACCCTTACCTTGGGGGTGAACATGTGTAGGATGCCATCAACGGCCCCTCGCAGCAGCAGCCCCCGGACCAGGAAGCAGGCGAGCACCACGTAGGGGAAGAGGGAGCTGAAATACATCACCTACAGAGAGGACAGGGACCCACCGTGGGGCAGAGGGCCTCCTCTGGCTGGCACCCCTCTCCCTCCTCACAGCTGGGGCATCCCCCTCCCCACTCACAGCTGGAGCACACGAGCCTCCTCTGATGGCAGCAGAAAGAGAAGCCCCGGGACCCCTGGGCACAGGGCCAAACCCACCGCACGCCTGGCACTGAGCCAAGGCAGAAGCAGGAACACAGACAAGCTGGAGTCAGCATGGCTGTGCCTGGGGCTAGCTTCCCCCTCTCAAGAGCTGGCAGGGCCGGGCCTGCAGCCTTCCCCCCCACCCCCCAAGGGCCACCAAGGGGGTGAGGAAGCCTCTCCTCTCCCCTCCTCACTTTTTCATGTCTCATGCCTGCTCTTCCATCCCTGACTCCAGCGGACCCCCTAAGGCTCTCCCCTGTCCTCAGAGCTCTTTTGGCAGAAGGCATCCGGGAGGTGACAGGCATAGCTCCCAAGCCAAAAGATCAGAGAAGGTCCTGCCCCTTGTGATTATACACGGCGTGCTGGTTTCCAGCTTGTGCATTTCTTGTGCGTTTCCGCATTCCCCCGGTGCCTGGCCGAGAGCCGCCCAGCAAGGAGATGCTCACAGCATGTTTGCTGCCCGGAAACGAGTCGAGACGGCTGTTTGGGTGGGATGGTGCGGAAGGTGTAAGGGTGTATGCGTCCGGAGCTGGAGCACTTACTGATCCTGGCTCTGCCATTTACCTACCACGTGACCCTGAGCTATTCACGTAACCTCTGCATGCCTCCGTTTGCGCCTCTGTGAAATGGGTGTAAGGCTGCGTGGACCAAAAGCGTTCATACGTGTGGCAGTACCTGATAAGTGTCAGCTACCGTTTTGGCCTGTGGCGAGGGGAGAGGGGATGGCTGAGACCGTGCTACCCTCCGGGTAGGCTTAGCTTCCTTTCTCGAGAAGTCCATTATGGAACCTGGAGCCTCAGACAGATGGCCAAGGCTCCAGTTCCTGCTCTGGGACTGACTGGCTGTGTGACCTCAGGGGAGGGGCTTTCCTGGCTCCGAGCCTCAGTTTCCTCATCTGTAGAATGGGTGGATTGAGCCACGGCCCTGGCAGTCCGTGACTACCGGTACATGACAGAGAAGAAAGGGCCCTCACTTGGAAGGGGTGTGGGGGGTTGGCTGGGCTGCGCCCTGAGAAAGCAGTGACGAGCTGCCTCGGAGGCCCCCAGGCCCCATCACGCACAGCACCCGCCTGCTCCAGGCACCCTTTAGTTTACACACGATGAGCTGCTGGTTTTCACTAGAAGGTGCTCAGGGCAGGCTCTTCTAGGGCTTTTGCTTGGGAACCTAAGGGGCTGGGATCTGGATGAATGTCCCTGGGTCCATACTCTTAGCTTTCTTCCTCTTTAAAGTCTGCAGAGCGGGCTTGGGGTATCGGAGCCCAGAGGTGTCTGGGGGCCAAGCACCGATTTCCCACAAGCCCCTCCCAGCCACTGTTCACAGGGAACAATGACACAGCCGTGACATGTTCATCGCCTCCACGGGGGGGCCTGCATCATCATCCTGAGCCCCCGAGAGGCCAAGCTCACTCAGTAGACCCTGCGTGGCGTGGCGGAACCGAGGGTCCTCAGCCCCCTGCCAGCCATGCTCTTTGGCAGCCCCCTGTGCGGGTCGGACTCCCTTCCTGACTCACCTTCCCCGAGGACTGGATGCCCTTGACAACGGCCATACCCACGATGCTCCAGGCTACCAGGAGACACAGGGTCATCTTCCAGTTGAGGCCGCCACTCTCCGAGATGGAGTTGGAGATGTCCAAGGCCTCTCGGTACCAGAAGTAGGTAGTGGCTGAGCTCTTCTCACACTCGGCCTCCACCACTGGAACAGCAGCAAAGATCACCTCAGGCGGGGCCGGGGGGCCACCTCTTCTGCCTGATCCCCACCCAGGGCAGCAGCAGGTGTGCAGCTGGCTGAGTGCGGCTAGTGGAGAGGGGGGCTGTGCTCCTTCTGGGCGAGCCAGGATCTGGCAGACCCTGAGGACTCCAGATGGGGCTCCAGATGGGGCCCAGGAGGCTTCGGGACACACAGATCTGGCTGAATTCCCACACAGGCCACCCCCTGCCCGCCTCCATCCATGGAAGACAGCAAGGATTAGGCAGAGCTGGCCTCAAGTTCCTCGGGAAAGGTCCTGAGCTAGGAACCAGGCATCAGGTTTCTCATCCCAGATCCTGGTGCGAACATAGGAAAGCCACCCTGGACCTCAGTTTACCCATCTGTGGGTAAAAAAAAAGGTTAAACTGTAAAAAGTTTACCCTTTTATAAGGCTGGCATACAAATTAAGGCTGTTTCCAGATAGGATGGTATTCGAGTAACACAGGACCATTGAGAACTAAACAAAAGCCACACTTTCCAGAGTTTTCCCTACACTCATTTCATCCAATCCCCCTAAGAACTCTATGGGACAGGCTGACAAGGGCTGTCAGAATGGGAAATGAGGATCAGAAAGGGTAGGTGTCTAATTCAAGGTGAAATGAGTCAATGAATTCCCAAACCTGTGCCTAAGCCTCTTGGGCTCCTTCAAGCCCTTCCTGGGACGGGCCGGCTGGGGTCCCTGGGTGGTCCTCCTCGGGCAGGGGGGCAGGGGCAGGTCCCATACTTGCCTGCCACAGTCCCATTCCTGATGACAGGACATTCGCTCCACGGCAGCGGGTACTGGAAGGACTTGAAGAAGTAGAAGATACTCCACCCGATGATCACGTTATAATACAGCCCAACAAAGAGGCAGACCTGAGGCCAAGGGTCCATGGTGGGGGGAGGGGTCGTGAAGGCCTCAGACCTCTCTCCCCCACCCCCACGCCCAGTCCCCGGCCCAACACTGCGCAGCCTTGCGGGAGGAGGAGGAGGAAGAGGAGGAGGAGCGAGGCACAGGCTCTAAGGGCCTCCTCCTAACCCTCCGTTCATCTGGTATTTAGGGAATCCACAGAGGAATGCTTTAGATATTAAAGATCTCTCCTCTAAGCAATGAACTCTTAAAATGTTAATCCTTTCCAGTTTGGGGTTCTTCTGAGATGCTTAAAGCATTTCCCCATCATTTCCTGATGACTCGGGATGACAGTTGCCCAGCTGCCCCCCGGGACCGCGGAGGCCCGAAAAGCCCGAAAAGCCTTTGCGTCCCCAGACAACGGCCCCAGACAGACTGCACGGCTCTCACTCGAGGCCCTGCGGGTGCTTTCCTCCTGGTGCCTGGCATCCTCCCTCCCCTCGGGACACCCCTCTCTCTTTGGTACTGGCGGCACACTGCCCCCAGAAAGATGTCACTTCTCGTGTCTTGGAAACGCGATTGCTAGCCTCGGTAGAATTCTATTTGAAAGAGGAATGTGTCGATTTGGACTGAGGGTGGCGGTTTCTCCGAAAGCAATGCTTTTACACACTCCGGCTGCTGGGAGGGCCCTGGCACTTATGGGTTATGCCGATCCCTGGTTATGCCGATCCCTGGCTCCCACTGTTCCAAAGCCTCACCCCTCCTGGTCTGAGACCTTCCCCCACTCTGTTCCTGTACCTAGCAAACAGGCAATGAGACCTCATGCCTCAAGGTGGCCTTTTCCTGGGCCTTTTCACTGGCTCGCCCAGTGCCAATACTCTTCAATCAAGGAAAGGGGAAGGGCCTCCCTCACGTGGGGCTGAGAGGCTGGTAAGCAGACAGAGGTATCCGAGACAGTCCACGCGTCCGCAGGGAACTCCAGCCGAGATGTCCCAGCCTTTCCTCCTTGGTAACAATTCCAAATATTATATCCTTCCCCAGGGAGAGCAGACTGCTTTCAATGTAGGACACGGGTGGCCCTGAGATGCCAGCTGGGAGCAGTTTTCGCGCGCAGGGTCTCCCTCCCTACCTTTGACCCGGCCCCAGACTCCGGTCTGCAAACCCCGCCCCACCGCCAGCCGCCGGCTCGCACCCAGAGCCGGGCCCCCAACTCACTATGCAGCTGGAGAAGCCGATGCCCCCAAGGCGGGGACACACGTAGTGCCACACGCCAATGCTGCCGCGCCGGATCCTCTGGCCCACAGCCAGCTCCAAGAAGAAGAGCGGGATCCCAATGATGACCAGCAGCACGAGGTAGGGCACCAGGTAGGCACCTGGGGAGGAGAGGGGCGTGTCGGAGGGTGACCGGAGCCGGCCCTGGGCAGCCACGTCCCGTAGGCTTGCCCACACCTCTGACCATCCACAAACTGCTGCCAGGCCTTGCGCTCCTCTGGGAGTGGTCTGGCTCCCACGTGTGACCCACCACCACGCACTGGTCCCCCAAAACCCCCTTCCTTCCCTTGACTCCCCTGATCTGAAATACTGGGGGAGGGCTGCTCGCAAGGTTAGATTCAGAGGCCGACGGACAGACGCCGTACCGTCTCTTCAGAAATCCACACGTCAAGTCCCCGGTTGCCTCCTGACGTACTGGGAGGACACCTGTGTGCACCCCCCTGCCCCCGGAGGGGCAGCCCCAGATGGAGCGGGCCCTGCTCCCCGACCCCCAGAGGCCCAGACCCCAGGCCCGGCCTTGCCCGCTTCTGAAGCAGACGCTGATGCCGCAGACCGGGCAGCTCCAGGAAAGCAGAGCTTGGAAGCTCTCCAGGGAGAGAGGGTCTGACCGGGACCACCATGAATCTACAGCTAATTGGGAGGAACGAGAGAGAGAGAGAGAGAGATTAGCAGTTCGGAAACGCAGAGCCGGGAGGATCACAATGGAGAGACGGAATGGATCTTGATAAAGATTCCAGATGATAAATTAAGCTCACGGTCCCTGGCCTCACTGCAGACGCAATTCAATTCCAAGTGACAGGGCGTTTAGCAAGAGAATTAAAATCGTGTCTGGACACAGACGAGTGATCTCTGCCGAGAGCTGTGCCAGCAACCTCTTCCTATTAGCAAAGCCGCCGATGGCCCCAGTCGCCAGGGCCCCGATGGTCACCCAGCAGCCCCAGACCAAGCTTTGCTGGCTGGGAGTATCCAGAAGACCCCCAGCCACACATCGCTGTGCCCCCCAAAAGAGGATATGCCACATGTATCCAATCTGCCCACAAACCCGGGGGACCAGGCATTTCCCAGGCGCAAGGCCCGGCACTTGGGACAATCAGCTGTTTATTACAGGCCTACCCTGGGCCGGGCTGTGTGCCGGGGGGGGGGGAAGGGGGGGTGTCTGGGGACAAAAGAAAGCACAGCCCTATCCCAGCACAGCTCACAATCTGGGAGGCAGGAGCGGCAGGCTCCTGGGAACAGTGTGAGGACATGTACACACACACACACATACACACACGCGCGTGCGCGCGCCAGTCACAGAGGGCCGGCTGAGCTCCAGGCTTGCCAAGGGACAGGAGGGGGGGCCTGAAGGACTCCTGGTTCTGTCTCTGTCTGGGGTTCGGGGAAATGTAAGAGGAGACGCGTGACACGCAGAAAAGCAAAGGGACGCAGCCTCACTGGTTTTGCATTTCAGCCATATCCCCTTGGGTGGGGCAAAACGTGCAGGGAGATAGATTTCGGGGTGTCTGAAGGGTAGGCTGGCGTCTTCGGTGAAGGCTTCTCTCCTCTCCCCCAAAGAACCGGGAGAGCCTGCACATATGTGCTGTCCACGGAGCGGCCCTCAGCCAAGATCGGCCACCGGCACACTGCCACCTGCCACTGGAGCCGGTGGCCTGAGTCGGGCCCAGGGCACGGACCTGGTGGCAGCTCCCCTCCCCGCACCACGGCCCAGCCACGCACAGCGCTCAGGGGCCGGGGGCCAGGTGAGCTTTTTAGGTAGGCAGAGGTCCTTTTTCTTATCAACCCTTGTTGAAATCATTTGGAAACGCACCCTCTCCCGCCTTCGAAAGTATAATTTGGAGACGCAATGGGATTCCCTTGGCTATTTCAGTGACTTGCGGGAACTCTGGGTCCTCCCTCTCAAAAGCTGGGAGCCCTGCTCGGGGTGTGAGGCTCTGGAAAGCTGGGCTGAGACCTCCTGGATCTCGGCAGTCTCCGTCTTGGTCTATGCTCTGGGCCCTGCTTCCCACAAACCAAGAGGTTATTTCCGGGACTTGGAAGGTCACCTGGGTCTCAGCCTGTTGAGACGCATACCGAGTAGGGGCTGAGACCCAGCCCTCGAGGGCAGACCTCCCAAGCCGGAATCCTGGCTCTGTCGCTTTCTAGCTGTGTGACTTCGGGCCCATTCCTTGATCTCTCTGTGCCACTGTTGGTCATCTAAAAGAGGATGATGACGTTTGGCAGAACCACACGAAACTGCTGATATGTGACTATCTTTGGCTCAGAAAAGCACCCCCGTTCACACATTTCGATGCTCCCTCTTGCACAGGGGGCTATTATGAGGGTGACAAGAGTTACTTCACCTTAGTCAGCACTTGAAGACCGTTTGCCTCTTTGTCATAAAAATCAACAGAAAAAAAAACAAAAAAACAAGCCGACTAAGAGAACTGGATCAAAGGAACCCTCAGCATGGATCGGAGCTAAGCAGAATTCCAGAATGCCCAGCCAGATTTAAGCCAGGTTTGCCCGGCTCCCCCACGGCTCAAAACCACAGAGCTGCCTCTCTCTGACCCAATAGTTTTCTCCTTCCTGTGTCTGAAATAGGATCATTTGCCTCCTTCCAGAAATCATTTGGGATGACTTACCGTAATGCTCGTAGACCACGGGAGAGCTAAAGGCAGAGATAAGAAGGGATTCCAAGAATCAGGATGGAAGAATGCGAGCAGGAACAGGGAATGGAGAGCTCAAAATCCTGAGAGCTAACAGCTCTTCTGGGGGCCGTCCTCGGGATCTGGGACCAGGGCGACGGGCTGGCCTGAGCAGGAAAGCTCTGGCAAGCCCACCGCCCCGGGAGTGTGTGTGGTGGGGAGAGGGACCCTGATTCAGCACCCAGCGCCCAGGCGGAGCTGGTCACTAAGCCACAAAGGACAAGGTTAAAGGTTCCCGGCTGGAGTCCCCAGAGGTGACGCGTCCTCTGATGTCACCATGGAGGCCTCTTGTCAGCATCTCTCAGAGAACCACACACCTAGATTTGTATCGTTACTTTGGGCTGGTCTTGGAGCCACTTGGAGCCACCCAGTGACCTGAGTCTGGCCACGCCACCCAGACCACAAGCTCTAACTGGCCGTTACTGATGGATTCATTGATTGATTGGGGCAGGGGAGAGACCTTTCAAAGCATGGAGAGCGTATGGTAAATAGGCCATGCTCTAGTGGAAAGATAAAAGCCTCTGGCCTCAGTTATACCGGCTGGAAGGGTCATTCTCACTTCCTGCTCTTCAACAGAAATGGGAAAGGAGGGGAAGCCTCCAGCCAGGGTATGTTCTAGAGAGGAGGGAATGTCTCTGAATGGGGGCTGCATCTCTGGGAGGGGCTCCGTGGCCAGAGCCCCATGGAGCAGAGACAGAAGGAGTCAGGTGAAATGCCTACAGAGCTGTGGCCAACCATCAGGCTGGTGTGAGGCAGTCCCAGGCCACGGGAACTAAGAGGCTCGAGGGCTGTCTGCTGGCTCTAGTCACTTTCCCAGATGTCCCAGCTTGTAAATGTCATCGTCTTTAGCCTGCTAGGTTTTTCTCTTTCTTTTCTGTTAGTTTCGCCTGGTTTTGAAACAAATTACCCTTGGAACAGTCCAGCCTGCCTCCGAGAGGCTGGGGGATAAGGCCCGGGGGCTGCTACCTGGGTTTGATACCGGGGGCAAGATCCTCTAGGTGCATTAACACTCAACTCAGGGGGGTAGTGTGAGGCCCCCTCCTCCCTGGGAGGCAGCCGCAGGGGCACTCAGATGCCGGGGCCAAGCTGTCCAGGCTAGAGTCCTTACTTTATCACTAGCTGTGTGACCTTGGGCAAGTCATCTAACCTCTCTGTGCCTCCGCTTTGCAGTCTCTACCATGAAGATAATGACTCTTCCCTTACAGAGTGTAGGGGAAATCAATGGTTGAATTGCATGAAACTGGTGTTTTGGTTGTTCCAAGACGCTCAAATATCAGCAGTTTCATGCATTTCAGCCCAATATCCAATAAGTGTTGGACAGGGCCTGGCACTCGGCCAGCATTTCATTAGCATGGCCAATCGCTGCCCTTCACTATGTCTCAGATACGATGTTAAGCATTCTACACGTAAAGCCCATTGAATCCTCCCCACTCTGTGAGGCCAGGTTGAGTCTCATTCCCATTTTACAGATGAACTGAGAGGCACAGAGAGATCAAGCAACTTGCATGGGGCCGCAGGGCCGGCCGGCTGCGTTGGGGTCTGCCCGCGGGCCGTTCCAGGCCAGAGCCCGTGTCCTCGTTATCACTGCGCCCGTGTCCTCGTTATCACTGCGCCTGATGGCCTCTCGCTCGCTGTTAAACATTGGCTCTTTCCGGGGAGCCTTCCTCAAGAATCCGAGCCCCACTCTCCAAGAGCCCCAATTCTGCACCAGCCCAGGGCCATTCCTTTCCACGCCTCGGCCCGGCCTGTCCGCGGGGCGCTGTCGGGGCAAGCGGGGCCACCTCTTACCGCCTCCATTTTTCTGGCACAGGTAGGGGAACCTCCAGATGTTGCCCAGGCCCACGGAGAACCCGATCTGGGCCAGGATGTACTGCAGCTTGCTGTTCCAGGCCGGCCGGTCCTCGGCCTCCAGCTCCTCCTCCGCCGTCTTCTGCTTGCCGCCCGCCTCACCCGCCACGTTCAGGATGCTCTGCTTGTAGTCCACCGGCTCCTCGAGGGCCAGCAGGTCGGCCACCGACTCTGTGACATGCTCGCTGCTGTGCTCACGCTGCGTCACCTTGCTGTTCTTCGGCATGGGTGCCCCCTGGGCCACGCAGCCCCGCTCCGCCGCACTCAGAGAAGGTGACTCCTGGCTGCTGTCAGCGCCTGCTCATCCGGGGACCTGGGAGAGCGACCGGGTGAGCAGGAGAGGATTAGCTGACCACACATGGGGGGGAGCCCACGTGGGCCCCAGTGCCCCATCACTCGGCGGCACATACTCAGAGGCCGGGTGGTGAGTGGCCTGGAATACTGAGCTTGCCTTCCTCCCCATCAAGGGTGCCCACCGAGGAGCTCAGAGTCTGCAGACTCGGTTTTCCCACGGGCCCCAGGTGAGCAGCACTGAGAGGTACACCTAGGGATGCT
>CM053606.1:80819614-80886090 GCA_028646535.1 Procyon lotor | reverse complement strand
GTCTGTCAAATAAATAAAATTAAAAAAAAAAAAAGAAAGAAAGAAAAGGAAGGTAAAACTATTGGGGGCAGAAGAAGCCAAACCAGACCCCAAACCCAATAAAGGGCCCTCCATGACAGCACCGCCCCTTCTCATAACTGCATGTCCTAGAGGGTTCAAGACCCTTCAGAGGCCCCCACAGCCCTCCGCTCCCAGTTGGCGCAGGTTGGTGGCCAAACCCTACTCCACCTGAGCTCTGTGTGGCCAAAGCACCCGGGGGGACCCAGGGAAGCTGGTGTCTGCCTTCTCTACTAGGGTCTTTCTATTCCAAATACAGTTCATGGGCCAGGAGCATCACGAGGAGCTTGTTAGAAATGCAGAATCCCAGGCTCACCCCCAGACTGACTGAGTCAGTCTCTGTATTTTTACAGAACCTTCTGGTGAGTCAAAAGGACATTAACGCTTGCAAAAAAAAAAAAAAAAAAAAGTCAGAGCTCCAACCGCAGGGACCCTGCACATCGGCCCCCACTTCCCCTTCAGTCCCCAGGCAGGAGCACTGACCAGGTTCTGCTAAGGATTCTGGCACCAGCGCCCTGGAGGTGTTTGCTGAGTGCCAACAAATGCTGGGTCATTGCTCAGCGCTGACATTATCTGAGGGCCACTGCAGCCAAGAGCCCGTTCTCCATCCTTCGGTGACAGCTTTACAGCAGATAATGTCTGCACAATGCGGGCGGGGGAGGCAAAACCCTCTCCGGCTCCTGCCATCCCTCATCCGTCTTTCCTGCTTTCCCTTAAAGAAATAAAGCACCAAGGAAACGAGTCCTTTGAAGGATATCAACATGCTGCTGTGTTTCAATGCACCTCCTCGTTTAAAGGGAGGTTGGAGGATTTAAAATTAAACACACATACACCCCGGCCTGCCATTGCCCTGCATCTTTCGAGGGATGTAAATTACCCAGCTCTGTAATTCCCCGACTAAGGGAAGGAGCTGCCCCTAGAAGCCACGGTCCCCCGTCTCTCCTGGTCTGTGCCGTCGGAACAGCAGGGGCAGGGCCACCGCACCAAGGAAGCTTCACCCAGACCCCCTGGCCGACTCCAGTAAAGGTCCAGGCTTCAAGGGGACCTGGCCAGACAGATCCCGTAACATGTATAGTGACGCTGGGAGACCCAGCGGACAGGGACCGTCCACACCAGTCTGGGCGGGTCACCAGCCCTCCCTGGGCCAGGCCAGGGACCACAGCGGCAGGTGACCCCTCCCTCCCTGCCTTCTGCATCCAAGGGAGACAGTGAGTCTTTAGTGTCCACCCCGGGAGCAGTCAAGGTCTTGGGCTTTGGAGGGACTGAGACAGAACCAGTCTGCCTAAAAGGCCTCAGAATTCGCTGTAAGAAATGCAGCTCTCTGCTGGGACTACACTGCACATTGGGTCAGGGGAACATTCCACTGTGTCCTGGATGGAGTGTGTGTTCCGTGGACCCTTCGGCTCTCAGCCTCGCCAGGGCTGCCATGTTGCCCATGCTACTTAAGGGAACAGTGCCTTTAGGGGTCACGCAATGGGGAGGCCTGTGTTCTTGCTGGGGCTGCCAGGATGAGTGAGTCCCTCCCCCTTCCCCAGTCAGCAGGTCCCTGTCACCAGGGGACTCAAATGGAGAAAACTCAAGGCCCATGCAATGTCTGGCTGGCTGGCTATCCCATCTCCCTTATAGTTTAAACAAGAGTTTTTATTAAAAACTAGAGCTGTGGGGACACCTGGGTGTCTCAGTCGATTAAGCATTTGCCTTCAGCTCAGGTCATGATCCCAGGGTCCTGGGATCGAGCCCCGCATCGGGCTCCCTGTTCAGTGGGGAGCCTGCTTCTCCCTCTCCCTCTGCCCGCTGCTCCCCCTGCTGGTGCTCTCTCTCTCCCTGTCAAATAAATAAAATCTTTAAAAAATAATAAAAATTAAAAAAAAAATTAGAACTGGGGAGAAGGGTTGGGGGGGTCCCTCTAGAGATGGCAGTCACCAGGGTCCCAGCTCAGATAACTCCAGGTAGTGGGCCTGCAGTGGAATTTGATCAGGACAGATCTGCAGTGCATTAAGTCTGATTTACTGCCCATCATCCCACAACAGGAGAAAACTAAAGGGGATTCCCGCAAGGCCGCAGAATTTATCCTGCTGCTGGCCAACTGGAGGACAAGCTTTCCCATAAATAGCTGAAAGAGTGGCAGCTCTGGTCACCAACAAAGAAAGGGTTGCGGTTGGGGGGGTGCGGGGAGACAAGCCTCATTTCAACTAGGAGGACTCAAGGACAAAATCAGCGCACTCTGGGAAAGCCAGGGAAGGCTAGCCACAGCAGCATCGCAGAAGCCGTAGGCATCAGCTCAGTTGGAGCCTCTTCCTTCTTCCCAAGATGTGTGTGAGCATCCTGCGTCACAGGAGAGGGGCCTGGGGGCCTCTTGGGCCATCAGGTTCGCAGGACAAAAAGTGCTGGCGCAAATTTGCAGGCGGAGCCCCTGGGCTGCGCTGCAATCCCGAATGGAACCTTCTGTGCCCGGAAACACGCTCGGTGACAACCGAGTCTGACACTTAGAATATTAAAGCTCGAGGGGCCCTAGCAATAGTCTCATTTTCTATGAGAAAATTGAGGCCGAGAGACAAAGTGACTTGCCCAAAGCCACTGGGTCAGACTCAGCATGGGGGGATGGGGGAAGGTGGGAAACGGGAAGAAGACGGAGGTGGTGACGGCGGGGGGCTTTGCAATCAGATGGGCCTGAGTTGGAAAGCTCCCATTTCATTCATTCATTCATTCATTCATTCATTCATTCAGTCCCTTGACACCCATTTACCGCATGCCTTCTCCATGCCAGGCTCTAGGTGCCAGGGATGCAGTAGCAAACAAAATAAGCGAAGTCTGTCCTCCTGTGGAGTTTATATTTCTCGTGGAAGGGCCAGATACTAAAGAAAGGAACGTATCCTGGCCCGCAGGGATACGCAACAAGGAGAGAAATAACATGGTGGGGGCCGGTGTCGCAAGGTGGAGGGCCACCATTTTATGGTCTGGAAAGGCATCCCTGAGGAGGGGACGTTTGAGCAGAGGCACTCAAGAAATGTGTGTCAAGGGGCACCTGGGTGGCTCAGTCGTTAAGCGGCTGCCTTCGGCTCAGGTCATGGTCCCGGAGTCCTGGGATCGAGCCCCGCATCGGGCTCCCTGCTCTGTGGGAAGCCTGCTTCTCCCACTACCATTCCCTCTGCTTGTGTTCCCTCTCTCGCTGTGTTTCTCTCTGTCAAATAAAAAAAAAAAAATCTTTAAAAAAAAAAAAGAAATGTGTGTCAAATGAGCGAGCGAACGGATGAAATGGGAGCGCTCAACCCCTGGCCTGTCTCCAAGCCCCTGCCCTCCACCACAGCAGCCGACTGCGGGGACTTTGGTGCGCTGGGAGGGGTGGGCAGCCATTTCACTCTAATGATGCTGGTGACAGTCCTCTTGGGGGTCAGAAGGGTCTAGGTGAGGGCTGCCGTGGGGACTGGGTGAGCAGATGCATCCAAAGTGCCCAGCCCTGGGCCTGGCACCAGGAAGCATCCTGCTGCTGGGAAGCCTTGCATTGTTTGCCTTTGTTCATTTAAAAATATGCAAGCCCAGCCCCTATTTCTATTTGGTTGCAGAAATGCCATTGCTCCTCAGGAAAAGCCAGAGTGAGCTTGCGGAGGAAGAGGGATGGGGGTGGGGTGGGTGGAGGGAAGCATTTTTCACCCACACCATCTCAGAAAGGTCCGGGCTTTGTCAGCAGGGACTGGCGCCCCGCCCCCCAGGCTGCTGGGGCGGCACCCTACAAAGCCCAGCCCGCCCCCCTGGGGGACCCAGGGCCACAGGGAAGCAGGTAAACGCCACACAGCACTGGGTCTTGGGTCTAAAGATCAGCAATGTTACTACTAATAGACTCGTGGCCTTACCTTAACATCTAGCAGTATTAGTAGTTGAGCAATAGCTCCTAATTGTGATCCTTTGAAACCACTTAGAAGCAGTTGTCACTCAGTTTACTGGCACAGTCTGGGAGGGGACACTGCTCAGAAGCCCGACTACACGGGCTCAAGCCCCCCTCCGTGCTCACCGGCTGCCTCAGCGGTCAAAGGAAGATAACAGTGCCCACCTGACAGTCGGGTAGGTCTCAGAATGGAACCCAGCAAGGGCTCACAGATGTCACCTCTTCTTGACGCTACACTGGATTCTCGGCCAGCCCGGGAAGTGAGCTAGGGCAGCCTCGTCCCAGGGCAGGACGGCACTTGGCTCACATCTCGAGCCTGTCAGCACTCATGTCGTCTCCTCGTCTCCTCGCTCCTGCACTGCCTCCGTGTTTTAAAGACGATGGGACACTGGTAACTTGGAATGATCCTCCCTTCCTGCACCTTTCCAGTTCCCTGGGAGTCCCTGGGCTGGGGAAAGATCAGCTTTCGGACCAGGCCACGGGAATCCACCCTGGACCTAGCCAACAACCCTGGGACAAGCAAGATCAGAGAAGGACCCAGAAGGGGCAGATTCCTCTCTGCCCCTGACTTTACAAGCCATGGAGCCAGCCACAATCCAAATATCAGGAGGCCTGCTTGGTGCCGGCCCTGATCAACCACCAACCAACCGCGCAAGCTGGCCCCATTACCCTGACGTCTCTAGGCCTCAGTTTCCTTGTGTGTAAAATGGGTTGGTCTGCATGACCTCTGAGGCCCTTTTCAGCTCTGTCTATGTCCAGAGGGTGTCCCTCCTGCCCGTGGGCATGAGCAAGGCGCGACCTGCCCCAGGCACTTGACAGCTCCCTCTGCCTGACTGTCTTACCCCTCTGTCGGGGGACAGCTCACTGGGATGTCGTGGTGACACTCTGATGGCCAGCCCAGCCAAACCTGAACCATGGCCCCAAGGAGCTGGGGCGGGCCGGAGGTCAGACTGTCGCAGGACAGAGTCCCGAGGTGCCTAAAGCACGATGCCTGGGGAGGGGGAGTGCTCGGGAGCTGAGAAAGCCCAGGCGCCAGATCCGTCACTTAGCAACACAGGAACACGTGACAGAAGCAGCCAGAGGGGGTGAACTGTGAAATCTTCTTAAAAAGGAAAAAAGGGGCGCCTGGGTGGCTCAGTGGGTTAAGCCTCTGTCTTCGGCTCAGGTTCTGATCTCAGGGTCCTGGGATCAAGCCCCACATCGGCTCTCCGTTCAGCAGGGAACTTGCTTCCCCCTCTCTCTCTCTGCCTGCCTCTCTGCCTACTTGTGATCTCTCTCCTCTCTGTCAAATAAATAAAAATAAAATCTTTTTAAAAAAAATTTTTAAAAAATAGAGTGACGAGGAGACAGACAGGTAAAAATATCCCGGGCCTGGGGACCCATAGGTCCACAACAACTTTTCAAGCACGGCTAATTTTTCCAGCCAGACTCCTCCCAGGGTCTGTGTGGTGGGGTCACCGTCTTCAGGACAGCAGGGACCCCTCCCCAGGCCCCCACTTCCCTGAGCCCCACGGGGCGCACCTCGTTCTGCCCCCGTGGGGTCTCCTGGCTCTGGGAACAGTTGGCGCACGTTTCTAAATTCGAACCTCTACAGTGGAGAGGCGGGGAGAGCCCCCAGGAGGGGGACCAGTGGGAGAACACCCAGTCCAGTCGCCTCGGTCATAAAGCCAGGGTCCAAGGCAAGGCTCATGGGTGGGGGGCAGGAAGCCAGGTCGGGGTCCCGCTCTCTCAGACCATGCTCTCTCAGACCACTCGACAGCTTCCTGATTTCCATGTGACAGGCGGTTGTGGCCCAAGCAGCTCTCCTAATTACCTCAGAGCCTCTGGGCTTCCGATGAGCCCAAAACGGATCGGACTGTTATCAGAGACACAAATTGTCCTACAAATTATTTTTAATTGTTGTATCGAAACTTCTGGCAGTCACCTGGGGGGCAAACTGCTCCCGACAGGCCTGGTGGGTTTCAATGGCCGCTCTCCTTGGGTTTTCTCGTCCAGCTCCGTTCCTGACCTCTCGCTCCCTCACCCTCCTTCCCAAGGGCACGGAGTCCTGTCAGCACATTTGACCCCATCCTCACTCCCACCCCTCGTGCTCTAGTTCAGACCCTTCCTCAGTCAGACAGCAGCAGGCTCACTCTCCTCTAGGCCTTCAGAGGCAGCTCCCTGAAATACCATGTCGCCCCACTCCCACTGCCTCCCGGAGAGAGCCCACCGCCCTTGCCAGACGAGCATTTGCGGCTCCTCCACTGGGGGCCCTCCGTTCCCCCTTCCCCCGGGCTGGCTCTCACTTCTGTCCCGCAGCCCTTTTGCATAAAACCCTCCCCGGTCTCTGCCTACGGAAGCTTCCAGTCTTCGAAGGTGCAGCTCAAGGTCCACTGCGTCGCATCTATGACACGTTCTGTGATGCTCTAAGGGAGAATTCATGCCCCTTTCTTTCCCCTTCTCGGCACGAAACTTGGAACACTCTTCCCCGCTTTCCCCATAGCTACCTGTGTTCTGATTCCTCCTCCAAACAGAAAGCTCCCTGAAGGCAGGAAGTGAGGTGCACCCAGCTTTGCATCCTCTGGTCACTGCCCCGCGCCCAGCCTCGGCCTGCCACACACAGAACGGAACAGGGTCCCTACAAAAGCTCCGGGGGTCCCTGCCTTCCCCTCCTCCACTCCATGCTAACCACTGCCTTCACCTTTGAAACAGAGGCGGGGGCGGGGCGGGGGCCGGGGAGGGGAGCCACTGCACTTGACCGAGATACGTTTAAACCTGCGAGGTGCCTGCCTGTCCCAGCTGGGGTGACTAATCGGGTGCAGCCCTGCAGCCCATGTGGGGAGGACCCCAGGACTGGAAAGCCAGTCTTCTGTAATTGTCTGTAAAATAGGAAACAGTGCTTACCTACCAACCGCATCTGCTTACCACATGGTTAGAAAGAGAAAGAAAAGGAAAAGTGTATCGACAATTCAAATAAACGGAATGGCCATTTCCGACTCCGTTTCAGAGATTTGTTAGGTTGGCGTTTGGGTCTCCCACCTATATCTCAAAGAATATCATCTTTGGTTCTGTGAGACCAAATCCTCATGCATTACTATGTTACGTGCCCAATAGATAGGATATGAAGGAAGCGAACAAGCGGATTCATGAACGGATGCATTTTGAATCCCCCAAATTTTCCAGAGTCTGGTAGAATTTCCCAGCTCCAAAATTTTCCTATTTTCTTTTCTTTCTTTCTTTTTTTTTTTTTTTTAAGATTTTATTTATTTAACAGAGAGAGATCACAAGTAGGCAGAGAGGCAGAGAGGCAGGCAGAGAGAGAGGGGGAAGCAGACTCCCTGCTGAGCAGAGAGCTGGATTCAGGGATCCCAGGGATCCAGGACCCTGAGATCATGACCTGGGCCGAAGGCAGAGGCTTTAACCCACTGAGCCACCCAGGTGCCCCTAAAATTTTCCTATTTTCTGATGCAATATTCTGATCCCAAGAAGACATGATGTCCTCAAGGAGCAATTTATTTTTTATAAGGTTTTTATTATTTGACAGAGAAAGAAAGAGAGAGAGAGCTCTCTCTCTCAGGAAGGGTAGAGGCAGAGGGACAAGCAGAATCCCCGCTGAGCAGGGAGATCTGTAGGGAGACCAACGATGGGGCTCAAACCCACAACCCTGAGGTCAGAACCTAAGCTGAAACCAAGAGCTGGACGCCCAGCCAACTGGGCCACCCAGGCGCCCCCCCGAAGCAGCAGTTTAAAGCAAAGGTAAACTAAGAAGTCTGGCCAGCATTCACGGACAATTTTGTCTCTTATAAAGGACCCACCCTTTGGGCCTCTCTTTCTCCACTTCATAGACAGGGTTCATCTTCACCTCAGAGAAATACGACCCCAGACGGGCACGGTCTCGGCACAGGGCATTCCACAAGCCTGGTGGGACCATTCTGAACGACTCAGGCAAAGGAGCCAACAGAATCTTCCTCGGCCTGTCTCACCTTCCTGTTGCATTTGCGAGCGTGTTCTCTGCAGCTGGTATTTTGTTTTCTTAGTCAAGGAGGAAGGGAAGCAGGAAAAGGGGCAGATGGTCCAGAGGGGGAGGAACTGGCACTGGAAGAAGTGGGCGGGGCTAGCGCAAACAAAATCTTTTGGTTCAGTTTTACCATTTCACGTGAGGGGGAAAGGCATGCCCGTGGGTGTGCAAGCAACAGCAGCCCCGTGGCCGCCCCACAGATGCATTAACCTTGTGCCAGAATCTGGGTGCTAAGGGAGCTTCTGAAGGCAGGGGGTGGGGCGGTATAGTAATCAACAACCACCACACAGGGGACACTTCTTGAGGGCTGGCTCTCTGGCAGCCGTTGTATGGAGCATGAGCATCCACATGTGTGGGTGTGTGGAGCATCGTCTCCCGCCCATCACTGCAGGAGGTTGGTTCCACAGTTATTCCCATTCTACAGATGAAGAAGTAGAGGTTCGGAGGGACTGGTTGTCCAATTTCATTGAACTTAAGACCCTTTGATGCTGGCACTCTCTTGAACTTACCAGAGAGGTTCAATCGAAGGTTTTCACCCAGTCTCCACCCCCATCTGATCAATAGCCATCTTGAGATACCACTGATGTGTACATCGTGTCCTGAATTGGCGATTCAGGTGACAGCGTACAGAAAAAGCATCTTGGAATTGGTGAGCTAAGGCAACCGGTTCCCAGATACAAGTCAAAACCTGGGGGCTCTGGGTTCACACCAGCGCAGTCTGACTCTGGGCTCTGACTCTAAACCTCAATACAAGCCCAGAAAGACGGGCTTTGGTGCGAGGGAAGCCTATTTAGAGTCCTGCTGCTCCTTACTAGCTGTGAGTCCTCAGGAAACCGCACAACCTTTGTGGTCTCGGCTTCCAGATCTGAAAGGACGGAGAAGTCGGTCCCAATCTCAGAGTCGTCATGGGGATAAAATGAGATAATGCGGGCACCAGCCGCCCCTTCCTGTGAGCCTGTGGGGGGATGGGCTCGACCAAGTCTAGAGGCAAGCTGCTCACTGGCACCGGAGTGTGACAAGCACGTGGGTCCCCCCGACGACGTGGGGGCTGCTGGGGGGCGCAGGTGCTGGTGCTCCAACTGACTTCCCACTTCCTTTACTTCCTTCATCCAATTTTTACTGAACACTGACCATGTGCCGGTCCCTGTTCGAGCACAGCAGAGAACAGAGCCAATGGTGTCCCGCCCTGGTGGGGTTTATATTCTCGTGTAAAGTGACAAATAAAAATCAGACAAATATATAATTAATATTGTGTATACAGACATATATCTGCAGTATATATAAACACAACACATAAATATGTAAGAGTGAATGTGAGGGGATGGAGTGAGACAGGGAATAGGCGGGCACATTCTGATAAAGGCCTGATAGAGGGAGAGAATGAACCCTGGGAGTAGCCTGAGAAACCATTCAGGGCAGAGAGAATAGGAAGTGCAAAGGCCCTGAGGCAGCCTGCGTGGTGAGTACAGGGACCAGAAAGAAGAGCCTGGGCCTAGAGCATCCTAAGCAAGGGAAGAACGGGAAGTGCTAAGTGCTGACGGGAGGACGACTAGACTCCAGAGCAGGCAAGACTTGCAGAGCATGGAAAGGCCTGGGTTTCCTTTCGAGAACAGGGAGCTGTTTTAAGTGTCTGAGCAGGGGAGAGATATGACTCAACTGTTTTTAAGGAGATGACTACAGGACAAGTGAAGAAACAGGGAGGGCAGGTGAGAGGGGAGGGTGCCCCGAGCCAGGGTGAGGGGTGAGGTTTAGGTTTTAAAGAGAGAAGGAAACAGAGGGCCCAGGAGGCTGCAGAGTATACCAGCTTCCAGACAGGTAGAAGACTCATGAGACTGTCCCAATTGGGAAAAGACACAATGTTTTCAAATCAGATGTGAAAATAAAAAGTCCAGGGGCAACGAGTGAAAACTTCACTACCTTCTTTCCTCATCCACGGAAGGCTCATGATGGGAAAAGATGGGTCCTCGCAGTATCCTGTCCAAATTCTCTGACCTGGGTTTTCTTAAAGCCACTATCTTGTCTTGTTTCAGAGAGAGAGACAGAGGGAACCGAGGGGGTCCAATTACCCGAGTTACCCACCAGACTGCTGAAGAGCACTTGAAGGCACAGCGATCGGAAACCCTTAATTACGGTCCCAACATGGTGTCTCTTTCCTGGGAATGAGAAGGGCTTGTGTCTCTTTGCTCACCAGCCCTCAGTGCGGCTTTGTGGAGGGGTGGCCAGAAGAGTGTTCCTACTGGAGACGGGTCACAGGACAGCTGAGATCACAGTGAAGGGAGCAAGTTTTTTTTTTTTTTTTTTAAGATTTATTTATTTGAAAAAAAAAAAAAAGATTTATTTATTTGAGAGAGTGCACAAGTAGGGGGAGGGGCAGAGAGAATCCACAAACAGACTCTCCGCAGAGCATGGGGCTCAATCCCATGACCTGAGCTGAAATCAAGAGGCAGCCATTCAATGGACCCCGCTACGCAGGAGCCGCAGGAGCGAGTATTTTCGAAGACCTGCTCTGCTTACATATGTTATTTATCCCCCCAGAAACTTGGGATTAAAAAAAGGTAATTCTCCCTTACAAACGAAGAAACTAAGGCTAAGGAAAGATCCCAGGTACAAGATTAGCCTGTCATGAAGTGTAAGAGTGGGGATTCAAACTGGGGCCTCTCGTTTCCTTCCTCACACATTGGTGCTTTCCAATCTTCTGTGTGCCATGACACACGAAGAAGAGAACGCCGGTATGGCACGCTGGGGCTACTCCAAAACATGAAGGCATCACTATTTCTGGGCCACGCGCTCCCCGTATGTGGCACCAGTGAGGAAGTTCTCCACCAGGCCCAGCTGCATGGCAAAGTGATACGTCTGAATCTCATCCAGCGCATCAACAGTGAGGCGAGTCCTTTTACCATTTCTCCCTGCGGTAGGGAGCTTCCTCATTTGGCCAGGTCCTTCCCTAAAGCCAATGGCATAATGTAAGTGGGGGAACCGGTCAAGGAGATTCCTTCCAGCTGCTCTAAAGAAATCCCCAAATTACTAGCCGGCGGGTTGTCTCGGTGGTGTGCCAGGACCGTGGACAGCGCCCACCAAGCCATTCTGGGAGCTAACTGTGGGTCGCACCTGCTGTCCTTCCTTTAGACCTACACCCCAGGGAAGACAAGATCCACATCCTCACTGAATACTCACCTGCCAGCACCTGATGGAGCCACTCCAGCAGGTAACTATTCCCATTCCTCGAAAGGTAGCTTTATCAAACAGCACTCCTGACCTGGAGTGGGATTTAAAACCACAGGAGCCCGGGAGTCTTATAATTAAAGAGAAAATTGCAACCAGCAGGAGTTTGGGGGTGTGGACCAACAAATTCTATTTGTGAGTGAGAGACTAGATGGCAAATCAGTGGTACACAGGATCCAGAGGAAATTCTAATTAAACCAGTAATTAGAAATGATGGAGAGCAGTGAGAGGCAACTTGTTATCTCCAAAGGAGCCATGAGTAGCCTTGAAGGATCGACCAACAGCTCGGTGGGACAAACACAGCAGATGAGGCGAGCCCAGGGCCCAGGAGCTGGGCATTATTTCCTCCTGCTCGTGCCTGCCCCACCTTCACTCCACAAGAGGCCCCAGCCGGACAGGGCTTTAAGTCTCAGTTCCCAGGTTGGAGACTCGGGCTGCTCAGGGCTCGTCTGACCCAGAATTATTCTCCAACAAAATACACCCAGTCACGAACATGAGAATAATGTAGTACAGCCATCGTCTTGCACTTGAGCTTATGTTCTCACCTGTAAATTTTCTCTGCACCATGAATATCTAGTTTGTTTGTTTGGGTTTTTTTTTTTTTTTAAATAACTGGATTTAGCCATGGTTGAACCATATTCTAATTTAAGTAATTACTCATGGAGGTGGGAGAGAGGGGGAATTTTCAAAGCACTCTATCGGCACAAAATGGCTGCCTGTGCAGCAAGGGCTTCTGGGAGAACTCTTCGTGTCCTCCGGGGGTGGCGTGGGGGAGCCATAGGGCTTACATTCCTGTTATCCACCCTCGCTTACAGGAACGTCTCCAAGATCAATGGCGGCTTGGAGGTACCAGGCAGGATAGGACAATACGGGCCTATTCTCCCAGGGCTGGTGATTTCTCAGAGCGGGAAGAGATGAAGAGGCAGGAAGAATCAGATGCCACATTTCCCAGAGCAGCCACGGACTCCAGTGGCAAAGCCCCAGGGGTGAGGACAGTGGTCTCTCCATGGGACAAGACTAGGAAAGCAAGCAACGTCCCTCCGAGCAGCCCATGCCAGCAGCTGCCGTAAATAACCTTGGAGTGTTAGCAGCTTTGCTCTGGGGCCCGGGGCCTCCCCAGAATTGGCTGCAACTCCCTGGCACGCACTCTCCAGCAGAGCAACCTGACACACCAGGGCTCCCACCAGTGCCCCGGCCATCCTTGATTCCGCAGATGCAGACATCCTCCGGGCAGCATCCAGCCTGCCGGGACTCTTCCCTCACTGTTTCCAGCACCAACCCCTGACTTGGAGAAATTTAAGGAACGAGGCCGGGAGTGGTAGAGATCGGGAAGAAAAAGACCAACGGAACAGTAAAGCACGACAGTGGAGCCTGGGATCTTCCGCTAGATTCCAACCCACCTGGTACCATGGAAGTTTACGTATGTTCATTCTCTATCAAATTCCCATTGGTGGAGGCTCATTTCCCCCTTCCTCTAGCTTAAAGAACCGGGCCCACGGCTTAGAACACTTCATTTGGATAAATGCTCAGGTAGCCGACAAATATTTATTAAGAACTTACCGCGAAGACATATCACAGAAGCGGTTTGGAGCATAAAGTTTGGATTCTGCCAGACCTGAGTTCAAATTCTCAGACTGCCGCTCACTACCGGTGTGACCTTGGGCAAATTACTTCGCCTCTCTGAACCTCAAGTCCCACATCTCTCAACTGCAAAGAGCACTATCCGTCCCCTGGGATTGTAGCGAAGATTAAACGAGACGGTGTGTGAACAAAGCACTTAGCCCAACACAGAAGCCTTCGGTAAAAACCTGGGCATCATCACTGCGTGCTGAGCATGGGGTGAGCTGCTGGAACCCAGAACTACAGCCGGCCCTCCTCCAAGCTCGCCAAGCTGGCCTTTCCCCACAGGTCACTAACCCGCCCCGCTGGGTTAGCGCACTAATACGGGCCCACCTGCGGTCTTGAGCTTCTGACCTCTGAAAGTCTGGGACACAAGGTGGGGGAGGATGATGGAAAAGGACTTTGTGTGTGCTGGGTGGGGCTAACCGACAGAGTCTTTTCCCAGCCCGGTGCTCCAGATGTTTGGCTGTCTGAACTCCTTGCAGCCGAGCCCAGGAGCGAGCCATAACTCAGATCTGCTTCCAGAAAGAAAGCTCAAATCCATCTTCCCTTTAAACTATTCTGCAGCTTATCTTAGCAGCCTTAAAGGGACTGATGATGAATTGGCCTGCTGCAGCGAACTTAGACACGAAAGGAGCAGGAGGGGAGGGAAGGTACACGGGCAGAGGGAGACTGCTTGTCAAGAATGCCGGAAATTTGCTCCCAGATCCAGTGGGGAAGGCATCCCTCCAGGGTGCGTGTGCCTCATACACACACACACACACACACACACACACACACACACACTGCCAGTAGTGGACTGGAGTCCTCTGGGCCAGCAGGGCCTCTCTTGCTGCACTGGGGATCCCCTTACTGCCTTTACTTTTGAGACACACACATCGTAGCTCGCACCAAGTCTAGACACGTCACAGAAAGAGAAAGTGAGGGCCCAGGATCCCTCGGGGAAGGCAGGAGAATAAAACACAGTCTCCTCTCCAGGATGGCTGTCACACAGCTTCCAACTCCGTGGTGGACAGGACAGGTGGGGGGTGGGGAGAGGAGGGCAAGATCTGATCCAAGAGCAGGGGCCCTTGAAGTCCACCCAGCTAAATGCCACAACTTGAGAGCAGGTCACAGGCATGCACGATGCTAAGGAGTCAAGGTCTGTGCGGGAGTCTCGCCCCGGAGCTGTTGCAGACAGCCGAGGGCACCCATCAGGCCCAGCACAGCTCCGCCCACCCCCTGTAACCCCACTCTTACTCAGGGTGTCCTGGGGAGACCTGAAGGTTGGGAAGAGGTCAGTTTAAAGCTGAATTATGGGTCCTTCTCAACCACGTGTGAAGCCCTGATACTTTCATTTGTCTCCACACCCCCTCTCACAGCAAGGCACAGGGGCAGGGAGAGAAAGAACCACCGCTGGTTACAGGCCATAAAGAAAGGGGCGGGGAATCAACATTTTACGAGCATCCACCAGGTGTCCAGCATGGGGCTCCAAATAAGCCTGAGAAAAAGGCACCACAGGCAACCCCACTTTATAACTGAGGAAACCAAGGCTCCGGAGGTAAAGTGACTTGTCCAAGGTCACCCCATGCCGGCACGTGGCAGAGCACGGAGCCCATTTCTGACCACAATCACAGAGCTTCTCCTGGAGCCTCTGCTCCAATCCCCCCACCCCTGCTTGCCTTGCCTGGGGGGCCAGAGCTCTAGGACCCCCCTGCCCAGGAGCCAGGCAGCCTGAGCTCTGCTTAGCTCACCCTGAGGACTTGCCCACCTCTGGGACCCCAAAACCTGGGAGCTCTGGGGTTTCTGCTTACAAGTCCTGGTAAAAAACTCCATTCAACTCATAAACAGCTGACACACAACTCTGTGTGTGACTCAGGCCAAACGAACTGACTCCAATCGGCGCCGGTGGGCACGATTTGCCTCCTGCACTGAGTCACTCCGGCCAAGCTGCAAGGATTTGCTGAAACTCGCCACCTACTTAGCTGCAGCTGCTTCGTTAGAGAAAAAGCCAGCACAGGAGCCGAAATCTCTGATGGTCCCACTGGATGGGCCACAGCCAAGGGCAGTCAGGTGTGACCTCAAAGCCCTTTCCGCTTGGGTGATGGGTCCACCTCACTGGACCGTGGGACAATGTAGGCACAGCATGAAATATAAGAATCCTTCGTTATTAACCTCAACGCACTCTGACCTTATTCTCCAGACATCTGTCAAAATGTCCAGCACCCGTCTAACAGCTCGGCTCCAACTCAAGTTTTGGTTGAATATTTGGGGAGCCATTACAGGATTTTCTTAGCTCCTGGAAGTTCCCATTAACAAGGACAGTCCCCTCACAAGCATCTTTTTTCTCTATACTGCTGCCCTGTCTCCCCAACCCCACCTTCCTGCCTCACTCTCACAGCTGAATTGCTCCCTCAAGGTAGCTCTGGTTAGAAATTTCCTAATTCTTAAACGTTTTTCCAAAGAAGGAAGGAGGAATGGGATTTAAGGAAAAAAAAAATTTTTTTTAACTCCACTTGATAGCAACTGGGTCCTATGAAGGTGAGTGGCCTCGGGATTTCCGGACACTCAGAAGAGAGGGCTGTTGGGGCTTTTAAAAGATCGCACCAGGCTTCCTTCCTCAGCGGCCGCGCCCCTGGGGGAGCGGCCCTCCCCAGACTACTGTGAGCACAGTTTGGGAGCACGCTGCGCACAGGTATAAATGTGGCAGAGGCCTTTCCCGAGACGGTCCTCCAGACCGGCACCCCGAGCACGGCCCCCCCCGTCCGCCATTCGGTTGCCAGACGCGCTTCCCTCGAGGGAAGATGGGCTCCCCGCTAGCTCGGAATTGAGCGAGGTCCAACCCCAGACTAGGAATTAAATATTCATCTCGGGCGTGAGCGCTCTGCTTCTCCAGCCAATGTTACTGTCAAGGTCACGGGCCTGAAGCCCAGCGCCTGGGGCTGGGGTCTCCAGCCGCGCAGAAGCCTCCCCGAGGGAGCTGCGCCCTGGGCGCGCAGCTCCAGGCGGCCACACCGGCCGGGCCTCCAGCCTGGTCCTCCGCGGGGTGCTTGCCTCTGCAGCTCTGCCCGATTACCTCCGGAGTTCTGGGGCCCTCCTGAGCCCCGGAAGCTAGAGCCCGTTGGCCAACCCGAGAGCGCGGAGCTGGGCACCCCCGGTGCGCCGGGGGAGCGCGGGCCCCGGGGCTCCGTCGCCAGGCAACAGCGGCTGCAGCGGCGGGAGGAGCCCGGGGCCCGCGCAGGGCCGGGCGGGTACCTGGCGGCGCCTCGTCGCGCCTCCGTCCTTTAGGCCTTCCCGGCTGGGGCGGGGCCGGAACAGCTAAAGTTGCGGTGGCTGGCGCGGTAAAGCCAGGCGGGGCGCGGCCGGAGACTCACCTGTCCGGCGTGGGCCGTCGCGCGGACTCGGCCCCTGCACCCCGGCCGGGTAGCTGCGGTCCCCGACGGGTGGCGGGCGCACCGCCCTTCCCGCGGACGGCCCGAGTCTGGCGGCGGCGGGCACCGGCCGGGGCTGGGAGGGGACCCGGAGCCGCGCGTCCGCGCACGCGACTCTGCTCGCTCCTCGCTCCCTCCCTCGCCGCCGGTCCCGGCCCAGATCCCGCCCGCGGCGCGCTCGAGCCTCCGGGGAGCGGCGCGGGGACCCGGGTCCCGCGGCGGAGTCGGCGCGTGCAGCTGCGGTCGCCCGCGCCGAGTGCCGCGCTCCCTGCGCCCTGGCCGCGCCGGCTCTGCGGAGCGGAACGGAGCTGGGCGGAGCGCAGCGCGCACTCTTCCCTCGCTTTCCGAAAGGCCACCCTGGCGGCGGGGCGCCGTGACGCAGGCTTGACTCACGCGCGGGCCCGCGTCAGTGCGAGGCTCTGGGGCCGCGAGCGAGGCTCTGATGGCCGACGACGCAGGCCGAGGGGGTGGGCCGGGAGAGGGAGAGGGGTCAACCCGGGAGCGGCCTCTTGAGGCGCCGGCTCAGAGGACCCAGGCCCTAGGACAGCATTACCAGGGCTTCTGTCCTCAGAGAGGAATGGGGCCCCGATGGCCAAGGGCCTCCGGAGTCCTGGGCCTTATTTTTTCACCTTTTAAGGAGCAGCTCTTTGGCCTTCCTTCATGAGCTCAGCTCCAGGCAAAGTGCTTAATCCCCTGTCGTCGCCACTTCCCCCTCCCTGTCTTCTCTCATTCTTCCCCTACTTGCAATTCCTTTTTCCGCTCCACCGCTCCACCGGTCTTCTACCAGCCTGCAGGACCATTCCCTGTGTAGTTCCACTTCAATATGGTACTTCTTTGCTGAGCTCCTCCTGTATGCCACGGGGTTGAGAAGATCACAGAATTGTGGGGGGAACCGCTGCGACAGGCAGAGGGGGGGTTGCCTAGATAGCCACGACACCAGGCTGAAGGACTGGGAGACCCTGTAACATGGGGAAATTAGGGGACGATGAAGGGAGAGGAAAATTCTGACTGGGCTCTGGGCAGGCCTTGGGGAAGCCAGGTGGGATCTTAGCCTCAAAGGGTAGACAGGACTTCAACAGACAGAAAGGGAGAAGGTTGGTCCTTGAGGGGAGAGCATGACAAGGAAAAAGGTATCAGAGAGTGGAGAAGGTGTGCAGCGGACGTGACTGCCAGAGCCGGAGGAGTGTGGGAATAGGGGTGACTTTAGGGACGTGGGAGGCATCCTCCCCAGCCTTGGAGGGCTGATTGTATGGAGAGAGTCTAGGATAAATTCTCTCTGCTCTAGGGGACTTTGGCATTAGAGACAGTGTTTGGGGAAGGAAGAGGCAGGGGGAGGTGGAGGCTGACTCTCAGTTGTCCTACTGACAGGCAAGAGGACCATTGTCACAAACTCTGAAGGTTCTGAGATTTTCACCCTTGGAGTCTAAAGAGTGAATCTGCCATAGTTTCATGGACGCTGGCAGAAGACATGAGACTCTGGGGCCAGAGACAAAGGACTTCATTACCTGTGGTGCAGCAGGAAGCAGGAGCTTTGCTTGCTTGCTTGCTTTTTTTTTCTCTCTCTCTTTTTTAAGATTTTATTTGTTTATTTGACAGAGAGAGAGATCACAAGTAGGCAGAGAGGCAGGCAGAGGGAGAGGGGGAAGCAGGCTCCCTGCTGAGCAGAGAGCCCCATGTGGGGCCCTATTCCCAGGACCCTGAGATCATGACCTGAGCCGAAGGCAGAGGCTTTAACCCACTGAGCCACCCAGGTGCCCCAAGAGCTTCACTTTCAAATCAGTTTCCCTTGCTCTCCAAGTCCCATGGGAAGGACTGGGTCCCGGTGATCCTGCACAAGCTGGGGAATTATAAGTTTAGGAACCCCAATCCTTTACAATGGGCTGCAAGCAAACCTGTCAGCCTTTGCCCTGGAGGGAGATATTATTATTATTAAACAGTGAACAAGCCCATCCTCCGCCGAGGGAGACTGTGTCTTCCAAAGCTGTTCACTATGCAAATATCCTCGAAAAGAGAGTCTGGAGCAAAAAGCCATCAACGTGAGACTCCCGTGGAGATTTATCTCCCAATGGACGTCTATCTTTTCACTCAGCACCTAGTGAGGGCTAGCTAGCATTTGCCTGGTACTATTCTAGGCCCTGAGGACATAGCAGAGACCAGGACGGAGGATGATCCCTATCCTCACGGAGCTGACATGCAAGGGGACCCAGCCAATAACACGGAGTGGGGTGAAGGGACATGGCAGGAAGTAGCAAGGGATCCAGGAGACGTGCCGGAGGTGAAGCAATGGAATGGGACACTGGACCTGGTGAGGGATGGGGAAGAAGGGTGGGGTCAGAGGCAGGTGGTTTTAGGGCCAGGGGAACTCACAGGTGGATGGTGTGCTGGTGGGGAACGATAGCACTTTGGATCTTGCAGACCTGTTTTCTTTCTTCCCGACTGCCACTTACTAGAGACCTTGAGCAAGTGGTATCACATTCTGATCCTCAGTTTCCACATCTGCGCAATGAATAATACATCCCCCATAAGGTTGTTATGACGATCAGATGAGATAATTTTTTTAAGATATCTGGTATTATGTCTGATATGTGTGCTTTAAAAATGACTGTTACTAGTGGTATTATTAGATGATTTATTATTAATAACCAGGATAGGGAATCTCAAAAGAGGAACCGATTTGAGGAGCAGTAGGGAAGAAGGTAATGAGATCATGGATTTGGGACATATTGAAAATAAAATGTCCGTGGACTATCAAAAGGACAACCCAAAGATGTCCAGTGCTTCTCTGCCTATATATCACAGTCAAGCCCCAACCTTGAATGAACTCAATACTTGGTTTCTCTATGCCAAGTTTTCTAGAGAAAAACATGCTATGGAACACATGGTGTCACTCTGCTTTTCATAGTTATCAACCTCAAGTGGGCTCTCAAGTGGCACAAGAAACTTCCTAGGATTCTCTGGTCAACTTACTTCTCCAATCTGTTGGAGGCCATTCCAACACCTTCTTCACTCTCCTAAATACCCATCCTGCTGTCCCGCCAACACCACATAGGTCCCTGCTTTATTCCAGACAGAAGCCCCCTTGGTTTTCCAGTGACGAAAGCAGATCTGCCCCCATGTGCCCCTACATTTGCACCTGTCCTCTCCTCCTCCTTCCTGATATAGCAAGGGAGAGTCTCTCCTGCTCCCTGAGATTAGCCCCCACCTGCCCACAGGGTCCCCTGGTCCCCCGCTTCTTGAGAGCCTCAATCACTGTGGGTTATTCCTCTTCTCTCTTCCTTGTCAACATTTCCCTTTCTACTGAATCTTTCTTAGCAGCTATCTTCATTTCATAAAGTCACTAAAGCCTCACTCCCCACTCACTCCTCAACTCACCTCTGCCCACCATGCTGCCAAGATGGCTTTCTCTCGCTAAGGTCACAGGGGACTTCTATGTCCCTAAATCCATGGAAGAGTCACCAAGTCCTCATCTCCCTGACCTCTCTGTGATACTTGTCTTGGCTGTCCTCTCCTTCCTTCTAGCACTCTCTTCCTAGGACTCCACATTCCCTGGCTTTCCTCTTACCTTCTGGCCACCCCTCAGTTTCCCCTGCTGACCTTTAAATGCGGGACCTCCCAGAGCCCTAGCCTCTTCACCCTTTGTACCCCTCTCTTAGACCATCTCCCAGACCAACCCCTGATTCCCACCTCTACATCTCCATTCCAGACATCCTCTGAGCTCCATATGCTCAACTTCCTACTCCATCTTTCCCCTCGACTCCCTTGGAATCACCTCCAACACAAATGTGCAAGAACTGCATTCAACATTCAAAATTCTACCCTGCAAACTTTCCATAGTTCACCTCTTGCTCCTCCTCCAGTCCTCCCTGGCTCCATGAAGAGCTGAGCCAGTCAGAAACCCAGCAATCATCCTTGAGGCCACCTCTTTCTCACTCCATTGTGCAATCTGCCACTAAATCCTGGAGATTTCATCTTCTAAGTGCCTCTAGAATCTGTCAATTTCTCTTTCATTCTGCTGCCATCCAGTCCAGACCAGAATAACGGCTCACCTGGACTCTCGCCATCACCTCCTGATTCTAATTCCAGTCTTGCTCCCTTTCTTCAAAGAGCAACGGCACGATCTTTTGGAAGTCCAGATATGATCACACTCTTCTCAAGCTTGCAGGGTTTGGCCCACATCTTCAACACGTCCTTCCAGGCCCTCCCTCGGCCCTAGCCTTGTATGACACCTTCCCCCATGGCCTCCCCTACAGCCCACTGCCTGCTCCGACCTTCTCTTGACTCTCCAGTGCACCCACTCCTTCCTGACTTGGCCTCCAGCCACGTCCCCTCTCTGTCCCATTCTCCTCTTTCCTCACTCCCTGCTCATCCACCTGGGTCACCTCAAACCCTAATTCTTCACACCCCTTCTGACCATGGAGAAGAATTCGGTCAACCTCCCAAGTAGGTATTTCTTCTCCTTTGGAGCCCTTTTCATGATTGTAACTGGATGCCTAATGGCGTGACTGCCTGCCGAGTGATAGTTCCCCTGGCTGATGGATAAGCTCCACGAGGGCTGAGACCACGTCCATCTTCACCATGGGCTGGACTCTCCATAGGGATTTGCTGAAAGAATAGATAAAGTGGTGTGGTTAGAAATATGGGTGTAAAGTCCAAGAGAGTGGGCTGGAGACAGACTTGGACGTCATGAGCGGAAACGGGGTGCTGAAGTGGAGGGTAAGTACATAGAAGACAGCTAAGAGGACAGAACTTGGAGAGCTGTGCCTGCTTCGGCAGGGCAGGAGGAGCAAGAAGGGTCAGGGAAGAAGACAGAGAGGAAGAGTCAAGAGGTGAGAGGACAATGTTTATCACAGAGAACGCGTCTCTAGGAGGAGGCAGTCCACAGTGTCAACATTTTCAGTGAAGTGAAAGAAGATAAAGTCCAGAAGGTATCCCTGATTGGGGCGCCTGACTGGCTCAGTGGGTTAAAGCCTCTGCCTTCGGCTCAGGTCATGATCTCAGGGTCCTGGGATCGAGACCCGCATTGGGTTCTCCGCTCAGCGGGGAGCCTGCTTCCCCCTCAATCTCTGCCTGCTTGTGATCTCTCTCTCCCTCTGTCAAATAAATAAATAAAATCTTTTAAAAAAAAAAAAAAAGAAGGTATCCCTGATTGAAGGTCCCAACATGGAGAGGGAAGGGAACGCTTCCACCAGGAAGTCTTCCTGAACCCTCTAGCTCTCGGTGGCCATCTTCCCTCTGAATATCTAGAAAACTGATTCTTTCTTACCAGGCCTATAGAAAGATGTTTAAAGTATATAGAATAATATTACGAGGTAAGACAATTAGTGTCCCCAGCTTACTCATAAAAGAACTCAAGCTTGGTTTCTAAGTCATACAGTGAAGCCCATCCCAGGACCAAAATCCTTGCTTTCAACCTTGACATTTAGGGCTTTATAAGGTAGATCCCCCTTCCCATGTCTATGCCTTACCTCTCAAATTAGAGTGTGGCTGCTTATAAGGCAGGGACCTCTTCCTCTTCATCTCTCCATGCCTTGCACCCCCCCATTCCCAACACAGAATGTACATATAATAGATACTTAGTCAAAGCTTACAGGCTGGGCAGCCCTGTCAAGTATGGCGGGTCCAACACAATGACGTAATCCATTCTTCTCAATATTGGTCCCGCTTGGAAGAGGAGACACATTTACTGGTTAATCTCCGCTCCCAGCTCTTCCTTTTCCACCCAAGCCTGTCTTCCTGAAAAGAAAAACACTGAAGTAATGCTCCTAATTTTTATTTCTCTCTACATGAATCCAAGGAACACTACGCCCAGAATCATTAAGTAGTAAGATGGAGGAGGGAGTGTTGGCCGTGGTTTTTTCCAGGACACAGGGAAACAGCCCAAAGTGCAATTCACTTAAACTGTTTGTTTCTGAGTGTCTGAAACACACAGATGCTAAGCTATGATCTCTCCTTTGTTCTGAGGGGCACGATTATTAGTTTTTCCAGGGTGGATGTTTTTTTAAAAGGCCCCAACATTCTTTGACCACGTTCTCTGCAAGAAGTGATGCTGGTATCTCCTCCCTTTGAATCTGGGATCCATGATGCCTGAACAAGGGACGTATATCGTGTATATTTCTGGACCTAAGCCATGAGAAAATGGTAGCTTCCATTCTCTCTCTCAGGACGCTGACCACCATTCTGGGGAGCCCGTGGAGGAGAGGTCCCCGGCGCCCAGCGCGGGTTCGGGCTGAGTTCCCGACCTTGCCAGCCACAGGAGCGCATCCTCTTGGAAGCGACTCCTCCAGCCCACTCAATCCCCCCAAGTGGACGGTGCATGGAGTTACCCACTGAGTCCTTCCCAAATGCCTGACCCCCAGAAACCATAAAATAGAGAAAGGTAATTATTGCTTTAAGCCACTGTGTATAGGGTGCTTTGTTACATAGCAATAAGCAAAACAGCCCTGTGATGTTGAATAAGCACAGAAGCAGCAAGGTCAGTGAGCCCGTGCTACTTTCACACCTTGGAGACCTCCCTCACCAATGACGTAGAAGCCGAAAATGGGCCTTTTCCCACAGCCATCACAGGAACCCCACCCATCCTCCCAGGTTCATTGAGTTAGAGCTGCAAAGGGGAGGAACAAGCCTCACCCAAGTAGGATTCAAAACATAAAACACAGCCGCTGCGAAATCCCCACCCGCCACTGATACTGTCTGTGTCTTTAGAGTAGATGCTAAGCCTTTTGCAGTCCCTTGAGGATGATTATCCTGTTATGGCTTCTGAGGATAAAGCCAATCCCTGTGAGTCTGTGGAATCTCACCCGAATATAGAGGGAAATGCCAGCATTAACTCCCCAGGGGAAATGGAAAGTGGAACCTAACACAGGAGCTCTGATCTTCTCCCGGGGCTACCCCCAGTCATGGCACTTCCTCTTCCTTACTTCCTTTTCCTTGCCTGCGGCTGCCACCCCAATCAATTGTACTTTGCTTTTCCAATGAACCCTATGGGCTTCATCAGCTCACCGATCAGTTGGAGTCGCCAGAAGAAATGACACACATCTGCCACCTTCAGTTAGAAAATGAGCAAGTGAGTGAGTCCCAGCTCTCAGCCGCAGGGACGCGGGAGCAGGGTGGGGCAGTAGCCCAGAGTGTGTTGGAAACTAGGCCCCTGCGTCTGTCTGGTGCCAGAGCTCACAGTTTTACCTCCCCGACCCCTGCCACCCCCGCCATCACTAGTGTGGGACCTCTCAGGACCTGGTGTTCCCACCTGCAAAATGGGGATAAGGATAGCACTCTTCTGGGCGCCTGGGTGGCTCAGTCGGTTAAGTGTCTGCCTTCAGCTCAGGTTATGATTCCAGGGTCTTGGGATCCTTGTCAGGCTCCCTGCTCAGTGGGGAGGCTGCTTCTCTGGCTCCTTCTACCCCACCCCCCTGCTCGTGCTCTCTCTGTCTCTCTCAGGCTCGCTGTCTCTCAAATAAGTGAAGAAAATCTAAACAAACAAACAAACAAACAAACAAATAAAAGAATAGCCCCCACCTGGCAGGATGTTGAGCATTAAAAGGAACACATTCATACCAGCAGCCGGCACGGAGTGAGGACTCCACAGGTCCACCACTGCTGAGATCATGATAACAAGGCCGACGATGGTGATGGTGACGACCTAGTAAATAGCGGGGCCACAAGCTTGGACAGAGCTGCTTCTGGCCAGAGCTCTCTGTCCTCGGGTCCTGTGTAGGTGGAACAGAACTGAGCCCAGGAAGGAAGCTCTGCCGGCAATCCCTGCTGTCGGAAAGGTCACCCGTCCAAACTTGAGCCTCGTGTAAAGGAGGGAGCAGTGGGAACCCGAGTGGGGCAGGGACTTTCCTGGTGGAGTCAGTACACAGCAGACAGCTGCCCCCTCGCCTGGCCCATCTGGTGCGACTGCAGGGGGTGGGGGGCGGAGGTGGGGGCAAGGGGGAGGGGGCAGGAGCCCTTCCTGCTGCTCCCAGCCCACCTGCTCTTATCTCGCTCTGTGGGTCTCTTTGCAAATCCACCTTTGGGGAAAGCTCCCCTGTATCCGGCACTGTGCTAAGCTCAGTCAGCTCATGGCTGAGTTCCCAGGCCGGGTTTATACCATCAGCCAAAGGCAACATGGAAGGTTTTAAGAAACTAAACAACTTTCCTCTGCATGGGCCAGGGCCCAAATCGGCCCCAGGGGTGAGAAGACAATGATGGCCTTCATCCAAGTATAAGAGAAAGTTGTTAGCACCTAAGAGTTTGTGTTCAGTTCAGCTTTTGCCCGGAGCATTAGGTTTCCTGGAAGAAGGAATAGGATTCCCTCATGCACCAGTAGCTTATATGTACGTATGTATAATAATTCAAGTACATTATATATGCACGGATATATAATAATCCAAGTAAGAATCTTTGTCACCTTTTACATATTTGTTTATTTCTCCAAATCCATCATTCCTGGGTCCATCAAGAGTTTATGTGAAAAATAACTAGAGTTTTTTTATATTTTGAGCTGTAAATAGGAAGCAACAATGGGAAATGGCTGCTAAAGCAGCTAACTTAAGCTTGAGCTGCATGAATAGAATTATCATTTTCCAATGATGGCATGGATGTTACAAGTCCATCTAGCTTCCTCTCTGGAGCTTGAGGACCGCTGTAGAGAAATAGTGAGCAAACAGGGACGAGCTTGTGAAGGAACCCACCATGTCTCTCCTCCCCCAGACCTAAAGTCTGGATCCAGCTGGGCCTTTTAGAAGTTGTGGCTTAGGGAACTAGTGAGAGATAAAGCCAGAAGGTGAGTTGGATTCTATAATGTGGAAGACTGATGCATTAGTCTGGAAACCTCTACTTAGGTTGAAAGGTAATAGGGAGCCTTTAAAAGTTTTAGAGCACAGCAGTGACCTCATGGGTATGATTTCCTAGCTAGACTTCAATGGGAGGTGGCAATCCAGAGCCCTTCAGAATTATCCCTGCCCCTGAGAGGAGACCCCCATTTCTATTCCCAGATTCTATATCCCAGCAACTTCTAGAGAGTCTCTTCATTCCTGACCGGGAACCCACTCCTCCGTCCATAAAGTGGAAGCCTCACTTGAGGTTCTCAGAGAACCTCAGTGGTGAGCAGGTTAGGGGGAGGTGGGGCAGAGGTAGGGGGGAATGTGAGGAAAGAGAGAGGAAGGGAGAGATCAGAGGCCCTGGAAAAACCAGGGAGGGGCCTCCCACTTCCTTCTGGCACCCCGCACCTCACCTTTCCCCACTGGGACTCAAGCAAGCCGCCGAACCACTTGGGTCCTCATCTCCTCTGTCAAGGTGAGACAGTGAAGCACAGGACGGAGGAGAGGAATGGAGAGCCCTCGGCAGGAACAGGAAACACTCCACAAATGCAGGCCAGACCCCAGCCCCAAGGCAACTCCAACCTTCTGCTTACTGGAGTTGCAACACTGCCCAGAACAATCTGACTCCTAGAATCTTTATCAAGCAGGATAGGGGCCCTGACTAAGCACAGCCCTGCATGAACATAGGCGTACGGATCGAAACAGACCTTTGGGATGAGTGATTCCAAAGGTCTCTTTGCTTTACCCAAGGACTCGCCTTGTTCTCTTTCTCCAAGGCAGTGTGATGTACACAATCAGAGAAATCCAGGTTCTGAACCAGCCTTGCCAAGCCATCTTCGATGATCACTTAATATCTTTGACCTTCCTATTCTTTATCTGGAAAATGGAAATAATATTCAGTTCTCTATCTCACAAGGTCCTTGTGAAGATTAAGGAGATAAATCAAGGCAGTATTATCGCTGTTGCTATTAGCAGTAGCTCATAAAGCACTACTGTAATCATCCTACACTTACTAACTCCTTGGATCATTAAAAAACCATTTACCCTGAGCTTTAAAATACAATGTGTATTACCCCCTAAAGGCTGAAAGTTCTATTTACAAAAATAATTTGCAACTGAACAACTTAAACAGTATAATTCAGCAATATAATTGGATACAAAATTAACATGTAAAATATCTATAACCTTCAGATGTACAAGAATCAGTAAGAAGATAATAGAAATATCTTACAATAGCAACAACAAAAAGAGAAAAATGCTTAGGAAAAAACTTAAAAAGATGTATAGAAAATCTGCATGATGGAAGCTCCCAATTGCCACTGAGAGATAAAAATGAACAAACAAACAAAAAACACGTTTGGACAGAAGAAAAGAAAGGGAAGACAAAATGTAATAAACGTGTTAGTTCTCTCTAAATTAATCTGTAAGCTTTAAAATGACCTCAATGAAAATAACAAAGGATTTTTTTTCCCTCTTTTTAGCTAGATGAGCTAATTCAAAGGTTCACATGTAAAAAGAAACCAGCAGGAATAGCCAGGGGAGGGATTTGTGTGGTGTAGGGCATTAACCCATTAGGTGAGAAACCATATTATAAAGCTACAAGTTTAAATTCATGTGGTCCTAGGATGAGAAATACAGGAGGCAGAACACAGAGTTCACAGATAAACTCTGTGATTATGATTATGATTTAGAGTATGATAAAGATTATATTTTTTCAAGTGACTAGGGGAAAAATGGATTTTTGTTTTGTTTTTTGTTTGTTTGGGGTGGGTGTTTTTTTGTTTTTTAAATTAAATTTTATTTTTTCAGTGTTCCAAGATTCATTGTTTACGCACCACACCCAGTTCTCCATGCAATACGTGCCCTCCTTGATTTGTTTTTTTAAGATTTTATTTATTTGAAAGAAAGCTTCACAGGCAAGTATGAGGAGGGGCAGTGGGAGAGAGAATCTCCAACAAACTCCCCACTGAGCATGGAGCCTGACACAGGGCTTAATCTCACAACCCTGAGATCATGACTCTGAGATCATGACCTGAGCCAAAACCAAGTGTCAGACGCTTAACCAACTGAGCCACCTAGGCGCCCTGGACAAAGATGAAGTTTTAGTAAATGGTATGGGTTTGGCCACCAGAAAAGAAGTAAATCTGAATGCCTTCCTTACTCCCTATACCAAATTGTACATGTATCAGGATTAATAAATGTAAAATTAAAAAAAAAACAAACCATAAGAATGCATCCAATGCAGTACTTAGAGGGATATTTATAGCTTTAAATAGATGTATTAGAAAAGAAGAGAGATTGAAAATCAATAAGCCAAGCAACCATCTCAAGCACTTGGGAAAATAGACTCAAAGGAAATAGAAGGAAGAAAATGATAAGGACAAGGTAGAAATTAATGAAATAGGGAACTAAATATACAGTAGAGAGGATAATCAAAGTCAGAAGTTTGTCCTTTGAGGGGTGCCTGGGTGGCTCAGTGGGTTAAAGCCTCTGCCCTTCGGCTCAGGTCATGATCTCAGGGTCCTGGGATCAAGCCGCATTGGTCTCTCTGCTCAGCGGGGAGCCTGCTTCCCCCTCTCTCTCTGCCTGCCTCTCTACTTACTTGTGTTCTCTTTCTCTCTGTCAAATAAATAAATAAAAATCTTTTTAAAAAAAGAAAAGGGAAAAGGATATAAAAAGAAAGTTTGTGGAAAATAAAACACAAGTGACTCTTACATTTATAAAAAGATGTTCCATTTCATTTATAATAGGAGAAATGACAAATTGAAAAATAATGAGATTTACCTATTATGTCGGCAAATAAAATTTTTTAAAAAGTTTGGTAACAAACTAGTTGTTAATTGGAGATGATTTAAATTGTACCATCTCTGAGGAGGATAATGAGACCATATTTATGAAAATCACAAAGACACATACTCATTGCCAATTAACACACATCTACCAAAATTATGGAGACACATACTCGTTCTGAACATGTGTTTGTTTAAAGACATTTGTTTAAAAATACTCCTTGCAGCAGTGTTTATTTAAAAAAAAAAAAGGAAACAATTTAGGTGTCTATCAACAAGGAAATGTTCAAATAATTTATGGTACCTCTACACATTGAAATTCTTCATAGCCATTAAAATGAACAAATCTGCTCTATACATTCTGATTTGGAAATGCCTCCAAAACGCACTGTTAAATGAAAAAAGATGCAGAATAGTGTGGAGAGGGTTGGATCACTTGTGCATGCTGCACGTACTTGGAGAGGCATAAAATATTTCTGGAATGATACATAAGAAACTGATAATAGTGCTCGCCTCTAGGGTGAGGAGCTGCATGGCTAAAGGCAAACAAGGAAGAAAGATTTACTTGTCATCACGTACCTTTTGAATTTTAGACCTTACGTCTATACTGTGTATATTTGGTCTAGCTGTGTCTGCTTCTATGTGCAGATGAGAACTCTAGGAAGGGGATGCCTGAAAGTGGCCACGGTCACTTCCTCTATGGAGGGAGCTTGGAGGTTGGAAACTTGGTATTGGACTTAATTGGTTTTAATTTCTCAGTTAATTAATTGGACTTAATTGGTTTTAATCTTTGACCATGTGCATGTATTACCTGTTCATTAAAATAACAAAAATGCATTTCTCCTTGCTCCTCTAGACTGCCCCCTTCCGCCGATCTCTCCCGGACCCCCGCCTCCTGTCCCCCGCTCTCAGGCACACTTGGCTGCTCTCCGCAGCAGGGCACAGTGGGAAGACCATGGACTGTGGGATCAGATCCAGGTTCTCATTCTGAAGCGAAGCTCCTCGTCCTCACATGTAAGGGGGGAGGGGAAGCAGGATGTATATTATAGGGCGTTCGAGGATTAAATGAGATAACATATGTCCAGTGAGTGAGCAATAAGCCATAGTAACTGTTAGCATGAACTTTGCTTTTCTGGAACGTGGCTCTAACACCCATGGAGGGCTGGGTGGCTGAACATTTGAGGTCCTGTGCTTGGAAGGGAACTTCCTCCCGTTTATCGGCTACCTCCAAGCTCTGAAGGAAGAAAGAAGTGGTAAAGGCTTTCAGGAGTCACCGTATCTTCTAATATTTACTGAGAGCAGTGAGGACACTTCTCCTGTTTGTAAGGGGGGGTGTGGGGGACGGTGAAGGAGGATACCCCAAATTGCCCATATGCCCGCATCCTGGGGCCCCAAATTCTCAGTCTGGGATGAAGCACGGTCCCTTGGACATGGGAAGGGGTTGGGGGAGTCTGCTGTAGAAGGAACCATCCTAGGAGGGGAGGGTGCCTGGAGACATAGGAAAGGAGGGAGCCCTTTGCCCCACAGGCGTGGGGAGGGAGAATCAGGTGCAAAACCTGCCTTGCCCCAGGGCCAGCGGGCAGCTTTCAGTACCGGAGTCAAATATAGACCTATTTCCATAAAAGCACCAGCCTGCTTCTATAAATACCTCAGCCAGTTTTCCTGGGTTCTCATGTGACTTTGATGCCTCCTGGCTGTGGGGATCCGTCACCATGGTTACCAGGCCTCGTGACCAGCCACGCTTCATTCATGGCAGGTTGCCGCATCCTGGACTGGGGGTGGGGTGGCAAAGGGGGGCTGGAGGGAGGAGAGGAGAGGGGGAATGGGGATGAACCATGAATAAAGATGAAGGGTCCAATCTTGGGGGGGAGGATCTTGGGGGGGAGACTCGCAGAGCGCTCTAGCCTCCCTGCAAGGATGCTCTGACAGAATTATTGATCTCCCCAGGCTGGCTGTCAGGGAAGAAGCGTTTTTATTCGAGAAGCAATAGACATCCTTGCCTTTGAGTCCAAGAAGCAAAGGTTCAGAGCTGGAAGTGACCTTGACAACCCTCTAGGCCACTGCCCTCCTCGTCAGATGAAGAAAATCAGGCCCAGAAAGGTGGAGTGACTAGCCCAAGGTCACGTAGGGAGTCAGTTGCTAAACGGGGTCAAGAGTAGGGTGTGTGTCAGTAATGGGCTCCTCGCGACCTACTGGGTCTCAGCTCTGGGCCGGGGCCACAGAGATAGAAGTGTGGCCCTGGTGAGGTCTCTTTGCTCCCAGGTTATCCCACCTGATTGGGTTAGGTCTTCCAAGGGAGGTGAAAACAGAGCTCATTTTTAGTCTGTACCAAGGCTCGGCCCCAGCTCCCTGGCCGATAAACATAGAGGGAGTAGCCAATAAATTATGAAAAGGCCTGTAGTGTCGCGCAAAACTGGATGTCATCCATAATAATCTATGGAAATCTTTTTTTGATGGGCGTGTCCCAGATCTGCCCCCGTCCAACTGAATCCTCAGACATCACCATGTCCCGAACCCTTGCTTGCTGGGTGCCGGGGATGAGGCGAAGAGGAGGGAAAAGAACGCTCGCTGCCCCAGCACACATACCAAGCTTGGGTACCTATGGATAAGCAAACCTGTTAAGAAACAGCTGTGTTCAGGGACCTTCTCAGGTCTGGAAGCAGAGTGGGCCCGCAAAAGTTAGGGAAGGCTTCCAGGAGGAGGTGGGGAGGAGGACATAGCCTGGCAGGTGGATGGGAGGAAGGATTGATTCTCAGGGCATGCTGGGAGATGGGACAGGACCTGGGAGCACAGGGTGGGGGACAGAGCTCTGCCTGAGGGGAGCCGAGGAGGAAACACGGGCCAGGTCTTGGGGCCGGATGCTGGAGCCCACAGAACTGATTCACACTGATTCAGTCACTGCAGAGGGCCCGGGAGGAAACAGATTCAGAGAAGAGATACTAAAATATTCCTGAGGGAGACGGAGAGTCATCAGACATCAGCTGTGGGCTCTGCCACCAAGTGGTCTTGGGACAGATGTCCAGGGGATCCCACCAAGGTTGACATCCACCATGTGGGAGGCTGGCTCGCTCTCCCTACCATCTCCACGGAGCTGAGCACCGAGCACCCACCTGCCACCCCCACCCACGGACTGGGAGCCTGAGAGTGGGCTGACCGCAGCAGCCGGTCCCCAACCTCCAAGACTGTGAGCAGGTACCCTGATGAGGAGGCCCGGTGGCCCCAGGTACAGGCCACAGCTTCTCTGGGCAGCCCTAACCCTCCCCGGGCTCCCAGCAGGGGCACTGACTGCTAGCAGCTGCTCAAGGCCATTCCCCGCTGGGCCGTATGTAGGGTATGTAGCCCTCGGGGCAATGCAGACAGCACGCTCTGCCCACAGACCTGAATCGGATTCCCCCGCTCTGTCGCTCATTTGCGCACATTTGGGGGCTTGTTCCGACTCTCTGGGCCTCAGTTGCATATCTGTGAGAGGGGATAATGACTCCCTACTTTGAAGAACAGTTGGGGAAACTAGAGATGAGGAGTACA
This sequence comes from Procyon lotor, assembly GCA_028646535.1. Taxonomy (NCBI): domain Eukaryota; kingdom Metazoa; phylum Chordata; class Mammalia; order Carnivora; family Procyonidae; genus Procyon; species Procyon lotor. Next base: position 80,854,786 of record CM053606.1, on the reverse strand, counting down.
CGGTGCCCGGCAGGCACACGGTGATTGTAGAAGGCAGTCCGCTCTGTACGGAGGGTACGTGAGTGAGGACACTTCCTTGTGGGTTCCCGGCTTCCCGCTCTCCCGCCCCAGGATTCTCCTGAGCCTTCCCACCAGCTAGCACCTTCCCGGGCACCAACCGTTCTGTCTAGAAGGTCCTCTCTGGCTCCACTCATCAGAAGCCTCTGTGTCCTTCAAAGCCCCATTTCAACGGCCTGCCTCCCTATTGGCTTGCCCGGTCCCCTCCAGCAAACAGGATGTCCCCCGGGTGCATTTTGCCAGCACCATCACCGGCCACAGTCCCACAGTGTTGTCCCTCAGCACACAGCACGCCCTGCCTTCAGCAGCAGTAACAAGAACTATCACTGTGGAACACTATTTACCACGCTAAGGACCTACGGTGATGAGAGAGAGGGTAAGTGACTCGGGCACGGTAACTAACACAGCTAACAGGTAGCGAAGATGGAAGATAAACTCAAGACTGTCTGGTCCCACAGCTTCTGCTTGGAACTTACTCTTACTTGACCATCTTCACACTCTTGTATAAATACAAGCCAGTGTGGTGCAGCAGGAAAACAAGCAAACAAACAAACAAAAAACACAGCTCCTGGGGTCAGCCGGAAATGGGCATAAAGTAAACCTTAGCCAAGGACAAATTGGGTGACCTTGTGTAAGTCCTTAACCTCTGCCCCTGTTTCCTCCCCTAGCGTTGTGAGGAGTTCAGCTAGATGCTATGACACGCAGCAGGGGGCCCATCCTGGACCGGGCGAGTGTCACCCCTCCCGCACCTGCTGTCCCCAGGAGGCCGGCTCCGCAGCAGGAGCTTGGGCTGGAGCTTGAGGACCAACCAGCCCCAGCCCCGTTGTAAGGGCTGCTATGCATCTTTTCATTTTCTTCCATTCGCCACCATGACAAAGAAGATACACTTAGCATCTCCATTTTACAAAACCAGAGCTTCAAGGGGGTGAGAAACTTGCCCATTGTGACATAACCAAGCCGCAGAGCCGGAATTTGACCCAGATCCATCTGACCTCAGAGCCCGGGCTCTGAACCATGATTCCACGTGGCCTCTCCGCAAGGTAGGGGATGGACGATTCCTCTTCTGCTCCTGCTGTGAGAGCTGAAGCAGGGATCACAGCTTCCACTTTGCAGATGGGGGAGTAAAAGCCTGAGGAGATTAAGTGGCTTGCCCAGGTACCAAGCCAGTTGATGGCAGAGTCGGTTCTAGAACTCAGGGCTCCTCCACCCGATGCTCCACTTTCTCTCGCGCTCCCTGATGCCTGTGGCTGAGATTCCTGGGATGGAGACACCAGGACCCTGGGACCTGGGCCAGGAAGCTGGCCACAGGCCTCAGCCTGGGCCCGAGAAGCGTCCAACCATGGAGGAATTTGCTTTGAAGACAAAGGATGACTCCTGGCAAGGAGAGTCGTTCCTATTTCTGTTCCAGACAAATGGGAAGCTGCTGCAGATTCCATGATAAATCTTTTTGCTAAAGATGATGCCTCCCTTTGGGCTGCGTATATGCACGGAGTCTCTGGACATTATACAAGTCAATTACCGAGCCCAAGTTCTCAGCGCTGAGCAGGGATATTTTCATCCAGCGGCTCTAAGGGGGCCAGCACCTCCCAGGGATCGGGCTGGGAGGATGGTCCGCTTCGAGGCTGATCTCGGGGCAACCGCATACTGGTGAGACCTGCCCCACAAGCCCCCAGGGAAAGGTCCCCCCATAATGGCCACCAGGCTGGGCTTGCCCCTGACGTCACCCCAAGGCTGCTGGACCAGCCAGGCTTATATTCTGTCCCGGGCCCTCAATTACCTGGAGTTGGGGTAATAAGTGTCCACTCTGGGTCAGATCCCAAGTACAGAGCTGCCAACAGGGCTCTGCTTCCCCAGCCCCAGAAGCCCTTCCCCCAGACCACGAGGCAAGGCACTCCTTACCCGAGAGCCCAGAACATTCCCAGGGCCTGTCACAGCCCCCTGAGGCTGGCCCCTGGGAACTGCTCCGGGCCAGCAGATCCAGCCTTCCCTCACCCCCTCCCCAAACCTGAGACAGCACACAGCGGGTCCTCCGACATCAGGAATTTTAAATCTCATATGTTTGTTGCTCCGAGAGGGTCTTTCCCCGGGCCTGAGTGTGGTGTTGAGTGTTTCAGAAGGACGGTTTGAGATCTTGGCCAGAACACTGGCCTGGGGCGCGTAGGCTTCCCTTACTGCTGTGTGGTTTAGGGTAGGTCTTCAGCCTCTCTGGGCCCCGATCGCCTCACCTAAAAATATGGCAGATGGTTCTTCCTAGCTCCAAAATGCTCAGCTTTATCCTCTGGGATTCCAAGAAGGCAGTTGGAGACAACTGGAGCATAAGAGGAGAGGGCCGAGGGTGGTAACCGGTTAAATGGAAAGAGCAGGGGTCTGAGTCACACAGAACTTGAATGTCATGCTAAAAATTTAGGTTTTATTTTAAAGGTAGTGGAGAGCCAGGGGAAATGTTTAAGCATGGGAGTAGAATTGCCAGATTTAGCAAATAAAAATACCAGACAGCTAGTTAAATCTGAACTGGACATCCTGTATTTTCTCTGGCAACCCTGCATAGGAGGGACAGAGAATGTTCTTTGGCCACCGAGGAGAATGCATCGGAGGGGACAAAATCGGAAGCAGAGAGACCTCGTGGGATGCTATTCTTGTAGTCCAGACAAGGATTACCGAATTTTAGTATTTGTTGAGCCCCTGCCTTTAGCTGCTACAAAGTACCTTGTGTGTATGGATGCATGTAATTCTCCTAACAAGGTGTGGGATCTAGTATCATTTCCCTCTGACAGGCGAGGAGACAGCCGCACAGAGAGGTTGATTAACTTGCCCAGGTCACACAGCTACTGGCCCAGCCCAAAGCCTACACACTTAAGAGCGCAACGTACTGCCCCCCCCGGAAGCCAAGAGAATCTTGGCTCGCGCCAGGCCGTGGAATCTGGGTGACAGTCCCTAGACAGGAGTTGGGACACTTTGACTGGCAGGGAAAAGGAGAAGGGAACTGCGGTGTGTCACAGCGACCCTCACGTCAGATCCCGCGACGTTTTTCCAAGCAGGATGGGGGGCTCGTGAACAAAAGAACCAGCACTTTTGTAGCATCTACTGAACAAACACCAGGCAGGTGTCCGGGGAGCCTCAAAGCATTTAGGGGGCCTGAGGAGCAGGGCATGGAGGTTGGCTGGATGTGGAGTAAGGGCAAGAGCCAGGGGAGAAAGGCTAGGAGCATTCTGGTTTGGGATGGCCGAGGGGGACATTAACCACAGAAAGCCTCCAGGATGATGAGCAGTGGGGGCTGGGGGGGGCTGGGCCCCGGGTATGGGGTGTGGGAGAGAAGATGTGTTTCAGTCCAGGACATGCTGAACTTATCAGGTACAAGGCCATGAAGCGATGGAGGCCCAGAGAGGTTCGGTGACTCTCCCGGAGTCACACAGACTGTAGGGGTGAGGCCACAAACTGGAACTGAAGTCTCTTGACTGTACTTGGGGTGCCTGGCCCCGACAGAGCCCCAGTCTAGCTGCAAAAAGGGATGAAGATGGAGACACCCCAAAACACAAGTTGTGGGTCAGCACGTGGGGCCCACTGTTGGATGCGGGTTCTGGCGCGTCTAGGAGTTCAGTTCTGACGGCAGATCTTGCCCGCTTGAATATCTGAAATCAAAGCCCGGGGCAGAGCGGGGCTAAGTTTTAGGCGCCTAGAGCCAAGAACAGTCTCTCTGCAATGGGTTTTCTCCACCAGTAAAAAGAGAACAGTAACCACAGCAGGGCTGGGTTGAGGATTCAATGCGGAATAGACATGGGCAAGCAGGCAATGTACAAATAAAATCTACGACCGTGCTGTGACTCTATTCTCCTGTCTCTGTCACCACCCCCTCCCCCTCCCACCTGCATCCTCCTCCTCTTCCTCCCTTCCCCCACTGCACCCTCCGATCTCTTCCCCCCCCCCCCCCCGCCCCCAACATTTGAGGCCTTGGGCAGAGCCTGTTCCAGGGATGTCTGCAGAGAAGCCGCCTGGGGACAAACCGTGCCAACTGGCATTTCAGCCAGCCTGGCTCGCTCCTCCCTCTGGCCCCTCCCTCCCGGTCTCTGGCTTTCCACCCCTCCCCCACACAAACACTCACGCGCCCCACAGGACGTCCCAGCACAGCACAGCCAGCTCGCCTGGCCTTCTCTCCTGCAGACCCCCTCAGCTCCCCTCCCTGCCTCCGTGGGACCCATGCACACGCGCGCGTGCGCGCGCGCGCGCGCGCACACACACACACACACACACACACACACACACACACACGCTCCTTGTTGCCCGGAGAGCAACACCAGAGGTGGCAGTAGGGACTCAGGAGAGGCCCCAGGGCACTGGGAGGCTCCAGCCTGGTCGGCCTGGAAATGTACAAAGCGGATCCCCAGGGACAGAGCGGGAGACTGACGTCAAACCAGTGCTGAAAATACAGTCTGGAGAGTCACAAGGCACCGTGAAAAATGAGCCATCCTCCCCGGCCAGAGACAGGGGGAGTGGGGGAGAGACATAAATCCCCGCTCTTTAGAGTCTCCAAATGGCAGGGGCAGCAGCTGCTAGCCTCTAGAATGTCTGCCGAGAGGTCTCAGGGTCCCCAGGGCGCCCCCTCCCCACTCCTGAAAGCAGCCAGTGCCCTGGGAACTGGGTGGGGGGACACCAGGCTGGAGAGGAGGGATGCTCCAGTGCCTGCCCCCACGCCTGGTGTGTCTGGCTAAGCCACTGCGTGGTGGGGACTTGACCCCCCAAACCAGAGGGCCCAGAGAGCCAGGACCAGCGCCTCAGTGTGGGGCTCAAGGTCCCTGCGGCCATTAAGCTCTGACGCCCTTTGCTGTCCTCTGGCAGCCCGCATTCCCATCTTTATCTCCACCTACTCACCCCCACAAGTGCTTATTAGTTGCCCCTTTAGCATAGGAGAAACAGAGGTCAATAGCTGTCACCAGTCCCAGACCAGAAGGAGCCCATGTCAGAGGGCCCCCGTGTCTTTTGGAGCATGGCCTTCTCAGGGACCAGACTTCCTGCCCCTCTCAGCTCCCTAGACCCCTGTGAATGGAGCAGAGGAGCCCTAGGCCGCAAGGGCAGCCAAGGGATCGCGGCCGTGCGGACCAGCCAGCGGGGCCTTCTGAGCCCGCAACATCAGTGGCAATTGTCCCTGCCCCCACCTTGGCTCTCCAGAGGCTCCCCAAGAATTAAAGCTGTCCCAGGGAAAGTGATGTAAGTTTCCCCCACAATGACCGAGGTTAGAGTCTCACCACTCCACTGCAATAGAGTTAAAAGAGATTTTAAGCTATTTTAGAAAATCAAGTTGATTAATCTCACTCCTGAGTTGGAGATTGAGGCTTCTGGATGACTGTGTCCTGTTCCCGTTCACTCCCTCGTTCTGGTCTGCCCCTCCAGGCTCTCCATGTAACACCCCAGCTCTGGTCTTGTCCCCTCTCTGCATACCCCCAACTCATCCCCCACCCCCAGCACCTGCGGAACAAACGGCTCGTCCTCTGAGCTTCTCCACAATGGGCCTCCTCATGCCACATCCTGGAGCACCACAGACATTTCTGTCTCCTCCCATGGGGCTCCTCCGGGGAAGAGCATCTCGGTCATGTCCACAGCCCGCAGGGCCGGTTCAACCTGGCCAGGAGGCCTGGGCTCACATTCACGGAAACCAACCAAACAAGCTTCATTCGTACCTTACAGTTAGCTACTTGAAGACCCGAGAAAGACAGGCCAGGGCTAAACCCTATGCTGGGAGGGAAGTCACCAGACTCCCCTTCTCTGGGCACCGGTCCACAAAGCTCTGGACCTCAGGGTTCTGACAGGCCTGGGGTGGGACTGGATGAGAAGCAGGGGCAGCTATAGACAAACCTCCTTATCTAGACGGTCAAGGCCAGGGTCAAGCCTTGGAGTCCGCAGAGGCATTTGTATGAAAACCTAAGTCAGAGCATGTCACTCAAAGTCCTGTCCCAGCTCCCATCTCACTTGAGATAAAAACCAAAGTCCTTAGCATGACTCCAAAGTCCCATGTAATCTGGCCCACAGCAGGCTTCCTTGAACACTGCACCTCAGGACCTTTGCACCTGCTCTCTCGCATTGCCCAGATATCACTGCTAGGGAGGCCTTTGCCTACACACACACACACACACACACACACACACACACACACACACTCCCTGTACCTCTTCCCTGCTCTGTTTTTCTTATCATTTCTCACCAACCGATACCTATATATTTTATTTATTACTTCTCTCCCTCACTGGAATGTAAGCTCTGTCAGGGTAGGAATTTTCATCTGTTTGATGTTCACTCTTCTACTTGATTCATGTGCCTCCTTTTAATATCCTATAACAAATTCTGAGATATAAAGTTTACTGTTAAGACATCTTATGTTAGATGTTAAGGGAACAAGAGAGGGAGAGAGATAAAAGTATTTGCCTAGTGGCAGTATACACATATAAACATATTCATAAGGAAATACAGTCCTTGTTTCCATGACTGGCCACAGCAGTGTTTCTAACTCCCTCCCCCACCAAGGGCCCATGCTCCCTTCCCTTCAGCAAGTTCCCCAGTTGGTTTGGGTCTTGCCAGCATGAAGGTGGGTTTGCTGGGGGCACGTAGTAGGCCCAAACAGTATTTCTCGAGTCAGTGAGGAAGAGGCTGACCTACACACATGACACGAGGTAGAGAGAAGTCAGAAGCTGGTCTTTGATTTGTGTAGACAGCCAGAATAGATCAATAATGGACTTTAAAAAGTGCTACTCCTATGACAACTGTTATTTGCTCAGATCAAAGAACATTCTCTTGTCAGTTTTGCATTTCCCAAGGTGCTACGACACTCAGTAAGAGAGCTAGTCCTCTGGCTGATGCCGAGGACTTGCCTGCCTCAGTTTCCCCACACCTGCCGACGGCAGGGACACACAGAGGGCTCTCTCGGGGCTGGATGTGTAGCATCCAGCTACACATACACAGCTGGATGTGTAGCACTGGGGGGAAACACACGGAGGAAGGCGAAGACAGCCGCTCATGCCCCTGCTGACCTCCTTCCTCAACATCTCCTTCCGGATGGCATTTTCCAGTTACTGATGCTTCTAACAAGGTCGGGGACCCTGAGGGACCCCCAGGGGATGACTACCAGGGTCCCCACTGGTGCCCCGAGAATCCTCCACTCTTCCTGCTGGCTCGGAGAACCTACCTCGGCAGCGGCTTCTCCCGAAGGATGAAGCCGGGCCCAGAGGGAACGCCAGCTCCAGACCACAGCTCTCTGAAGGTCCAGCCATCCACCCCAGAGGGGCGCCCTCAACTTGGGGAGGATCTGTCTGCTCAATGCCAAATTCCCACCCACAGCACTGGCTGTAGGGGTGCTACACGGTTAAAGAGAGGCTAAGGAGACAGGCCGGGCACCTGGGGCTGGGAGGGCCCTCCGGGTCAGCCGGCTGTCGCTTGTGCTGCCTGCTGAGTGTGTCATCAGTCACTCAAGTTCCCAGAGCCTCCTGACTCTTCATCTGGAAAGTGGGGGTAACAAAGCCCAGCCCAGCCGCCGTTTAAACATCCAGACGTGACCCAGTGTAGAGTGTTACAAACGTGGCAGCTGCAAAGACAGAGGCAGACCTCGGCCTACCGCACCCGACGTAGGAAAGATGTTGGGGCTCGGAGCCGACAGCCAAGAGAGAATTCTTGAGACGTCTTTGGTGCGAAAAAAGGTGGTTTTATTAAAACTGCTTAGTAAAAACTCAGTCAGGAGCCCCTTCAGATGTGTATTGGTGGGTCATATGCTTGGGGGATGATTGCCAACACGTGTCTTGGGGAATAGAGATAAAGGAAGTTTCCAGAGGAATTTTTCTGTGTTCACAGGGTCCGGGGGTTGGGCTAGTGTGGCTTTTTGCCCTTGGCAAAATATCACCATCGAGGCAGCTGAGTCCCTAGAGGAAGGTCACTCTGCCTGTTTCTAGGATTTGTCCATGGGCTGTAGGTAGTAAGGAATTGTAGGGGCCATGGCAGGCAGCCGGAGGGGAAGAAAGTTCCCTGGGCAACCTGAAACCCTCAGGCTCCAGGGAAAGCTATCGGCCACTCGGGAGTTGCTCCCAGGGAAAGCCTAAGCCTTCTCTTTTTTTTTTTTTTTTTTTTTTTAAGATTTTATTTATATATTTGACAGAGAGGAGAGAGATCACAAGTAGGCAGAGAAGTGGGGGGGTGGGGGAGGGAGCTGGCTCCCTGCTGAACAGAGAGCCCAGTGCTGGGCTCGATCCCAGGACACCGAGATCATGCCCTGAGCTGAAGGCAGAGGCTTTAACCCACTGGGCCACTCAGGCGCCCCAAGCCTTCCCTTAAAGAGCTTCCAACTGATTGAGTCGGGCCCACCCAGGATAATTTCCATAATTTAAAGTCAGCTGATTAGGGAGGGGCTTTCATCACAGGTGCAAAATCTCTTTGCAGCAGCCCCTGGCTATGTGTTCCAATAACGGGGAGAAGGACCGTGGAAGCAACCGGCTGCTGGCCGGCCAGCCCCTTCGCTCCATCTCTTACCAGACGGGAGGCACTTGGAGGCGGGAGGCACTTGGAGGCGGGCGGCACTTGCAGGCCTCCAGCCGGAAGCGCGGTAGAAATGGAATTCTGGAGAAAGTAATTTGGCCCAGCCGAGCTGGGCAGCCACAGAGCCATCACACAGCCCAGGGGCGTAAATCTGCATAAAGACACAATCGTCACACCTCCAGATGACGGGGACTTGCGGGGCTACAAAGCCGGTTTGCATTCCACTGTCTTGCAGAATCCTCTTGACGGCTCTCTGAAGGGATTTATTTTGTTTTGCTGGTGACTCAGCCCACCTCACCGAGGCTGGTCAGTGACAGCGCTGGAACTTGAACCGGTCTTGACCTGACTCATTCCTGTCCTCACCAGAGAGTGAGTTTGATAAGGAGAGATGAGCTCTGGTACCCCGATACACTTTAGGAAAGATGAAAGGAACAGAGATCCGACTATCTTTGCCTAAATTTTGGTTTTGCTCCCATTCTGGATGAAATAAGATAAGGAGTTGTGAATAAAGGATTTGACTCTCCCAAACTTGGTGCTAAAAAGATCACTTTTCTTTCTCAGGTCACATAGTGTTTATTCATCTTTTTTCTTAAGGTTTGTTTTTTTTTTTTTTTAAAGATTTTACTTCTTTATTTGTCAGAGAGAGAGAAACAGAGAGCAAGTGCAAGCAGCGGGAGGGGCGAGGGAGAAGCAGACTCCCCGCTGAACAGGGAGCCCGCTGTGCAACTGGATGGGACCCTGAGATCATGACCCAAGCCAAAGGCAGATGCTTAACCAACTGAGCCACCCAGGTGTCCCCCCCTTTTTTAAAAGATTTTATTTATTTATTTGATGGAGAGAGAGCACAAGCAAGGGAAGCAGACGGCAGGGGGAGAGGGAGAAGCAGGCTCCCCTCTAAAGAGGGAGCCCACCACTGTGCCACTGACAATGACAACGACGAGGGCGACAAGGATGATGACTATGACGTGGGGCTCCATCCCAGGACCCCGGGATCACGACCTGAGTCAAAGGCCGACCATTTAACTGACTGAGCCACCCAGGCGCTCCTGTGTAATCTTTCTTCTAAAGATTAAATTTAATTTAATCTTCTCCAGGCTTCCATCTTCCCAGTCCAGAGCGAAATTCTATTAGCTGTCATAGGGGCTTCCCTGCCCACCCCCTATCAGAGATGAGCAAAGTCTGTGGGGTCTCCCACATTACAGAACACTCAGGGAAGGGCCCCCCAGCATCTGTGCCCTCTGCCCACATGGATATGCTCACTGACTAGTTCTCAGGGTCCCTGAATGGGGGGGGTCCTCTGTTTCTGAGCCAGTTTGGGGCAAGGGTCTCTGCTGAGAGTCAACCTTCTCATGGCAAGCTGGAACCCTTATCCTCAGGCACCGCCCCTCCCAGGAGCCCCACAGAGAAGCATGTATGTCCCCAACATTGGGACCACCCTATCCACCCCGTTAGCCTGTTTTCCTTCAAGCTTGCCTCCACTATCTTCCCCTATAAAGACCATCTGGTGTAATCCCCTCAGTGAGCCTAGAATTTTACAAAAGCCAGGAGAGGGTGGCGGTGGACTTCCAGAGGGCTTGACAACTGACGCTCTTGGCCCTCCCCCTCCCCCAATTATGGTCAGTGATCATACTGAACAATGATCAAACTTATCGGACATTTACTATATTCTAAGCACTTCACTTGTGTTCATTCATCTCATCCCGTTAATAGGTCTCTAAGGTAGATATGATTGTTACAGCCACTGCTCCAGATGAGGAAACGGGGCTGAAGTAACCTAGCCAAGGTTGGCGGGGCTCACAAGGGGCTCCCCACCATTCCCACTCCAGGGCCGAGGGTCTAAGCACAGCTCTGTGCCGTCTCCCACCAAACCTGGTGTCGGGCAAGCTTGTAGGAAAGCCTGTGGTCTTGGGATGGAGGGAGGACTGTCCGGTAGACAAACTATATCAAGTCCCGAACTAAAGTTGCAATAAATTATCCCACCTGGTGGGTGGGGAGTAGAGGAGGGGAGCAAGTATTGAGATCCCGGTTTTGCTATGTACCAGCTCCGTGGCTTTGGGAGTTTCGATCTCCTCAAATATAAGATGGGGATGGTAATCTCAACCTTTCGAGCTTGTTGAGAGGACCAAAAGAGAAAAAGGATGTGAGAAGTCTTTGTAAAACCTAAACTCTGTACACGTTTGCATTAAGGGCAAGGGGCAGAACATACCTGGATTTAATCTCAGCCTCGGCAGGGAACCAAAAGAAAGCCCAGAGCCAAGGTCAGGTCGCTGTGCTGGGAGCTAGGGACCGAGCAAGAAGCTCTCTTAGACGCAAAGACAGAGAGAGTTTGGTTTCCCAGACTTCTTTGTGGCTAGGGCCCACGTGTGACTGAGTTCCACCAGGAAAATCCCTGGATGGGATTGGGAAGAGGAGTGGAGGTAGAAAGAAAAGGGAGGCAGCCCCTGGGCCAAGTGAGATTAAGTCTCCCGAGGCAAAATGGAAATTGGAAAATATACATGCACGCTTATGTTGGTCGCAGCACTACAATGGTCAAAACACGGAAGCAGCCCAAGTGTCCATCGTGAGGAATGGATAAGGCAAGTGTGGTGTATATACACTGGAATATTACTCAGCCATAATACAAGATGAGCTCCTGCCATTAGAAGCAACATGGAATGACCTAGTGGGGATTACACTAAGTGAGATGCCATGATTCTACTCACAAATGGGATCTTAAAAAACAAAAACAAAGACACCCCAAGAACAGAAACAAATAAAACAAACAGCAGAACCAAATTTACAACTACAGAGAACAAACTAATGGTTGCCAGAAGGAAGGGGGCGTGGAGGGATGGGCAAAATGGGTGAAGGGGAGTGGGAGATCCAGGCTTCCGGTTATGGAATGAATAAGTCAGGGGAGGGAAAGGCACAGCATAAGGAATACAGTCGGTTGTATTGTAATAGTGTTGTAACAAGACAGATGGTAGCAACCTTTGTGGTGAACTGGTATAAATCACTCAGATTGTCAATTCGCTAAGTCCTACACCTGAAACTAATGTAACATTGTGTGTCAACCACACTCAAAGGCAAAACAAAGAAAGAAGCGTCTTGGGTCCGCTGTGGGGGGTTTCCAGCACCTCCTCCCTGGGCAGCGGGCAGCAGAGCCTTTCCTCGAGATCGGTCCTGTGGGGTGCTCGGGGCTTCGTCCTGGCTCTGTGATGTCTTGGATCTCTCCAGGGTTCTATAAACTACCTAATTTCCTCTAATAAATTCCTTTCTGCTTAAATCAGCCAGAGTGGGATCTGTTGCCCCAGATTGGTATCAGAAGAGATTCCAAGCGAGAAACCCTCAAGGCAAAGAGAATCTGGGACTCGTTTTCTGAACGAGTCGCAGTTCCAAACCGCGGAGCGCTGGTTAGCGTCAGAAGGTGGGATGTCAGTGGGGGGCGGCAAGTCGTCACCGGGGGTCTCCACGGGAAGGTGCTGGTGGGAGGCAAGGCTTCGGCAACTGAGCAGCTGCTGAAGGGAACCTCCCTCAGCCCCGGTTCACTGGATTGTTCTGAAGCAGATCTTATTTCAGAAGTATTTCAGTGTGCTTCTCAAAAAGGTGACTTTGGGAAACATAACCAGAATGCTATTACCCCACATTTAAAAAATACATGAAACAATGCCTTAATGCCATCAAATATCCAGTCCATGTTCCCGTGCCCCATTGTCTTGCCTTTTTTTTTTCCCTAACAGTTTGCTCAGATCAAGATCCAAATAGCTCCAGCTTTTGCAATTAGTTGCTACATCTTAACGTTTCTTTTAATCTGCGGATTTCACTCCTTTCTCTCTCTTTTTTTCCCTTCCTGTTGAGGAAATTGGGTTGTTTGTTCCACAGACTTTCCCAAAGACCAACTCCCTTGAATTTTGGAAAATTAGAATCTACATTCCTGGGGCGCCTGGGTGGCTCAGTCATTAAGCGTCTGCCTTCAGCTCAGGTCATGATACCAGGGTCCTGGGATCGAGCCCCGCATGGGGCTCCCTGCTCGGCAGGAAGCCTGCTTCTCCCGCTACCATTCCCTCTGCTTGTGTTCCCTCTCTCGCTGTGTTTCTCTCTGTCAAATAAGTAAAATCTTTAAAAAAAAAGAATCTGCATTCCCAAGAGTCTTTCATGCAAAGTGTGGCCATGACCTAGCTTCTCCCAAGCAGATGCTGCCACACACACACCTTCAAGGTGGCAGTGAGCCAGGAGAGAGGCAACCTTCACGGTAGTGCTCGAAGTGTCTGGGTCCCCTGGGGACACTTGTGGCGGGGGCTCTGGGCTCTTGTCCCTGTGACCCCAGGAACCAAGTAGCAGGTAGGGCGGCAGTCTCAGTGTCCCTCCTGGCTGCAGCTCCTCGGGGGTCCTAGAAGCCCCTGTCCTCCTCGGGGGGTCCTAGAAACCACCCTCCTCCTGCAATAAATCCTATTGGGTACAAACTGGCTAGAGAACATTCTGTTGACTACAGGGGGTGGGGGATGAATAAGAATAAGCCTTAATTCTGCATAGTGCTTTAGAGCTGACAAAACACTTTCCCAGGGGCACCCGGGTGACTCAGTCTGTTGAGCATCTGACTGTTGGTTTCGGCTCAGGTTGTGATCTCGGGGTTGTGGGATCAAGCCCCACACTGGGCTGCAGGGAGTCTGCTTGAGATTCTCCCTCACCGTCTCGCTCTGCCCCTCCCTGCTCTCTCTCTCTCAAAAAATAAAACCAAAACCACCTTCACATATATCATGTCATGGGTGCTCTCAACTACCCCACAGTGGGGGGCATTCTTACCCCTACTGAACAGAGGAGCACATTGAGCCTCAGACCCAGCGACCAAACCAAAAGCCCACAGCTATTCCGCTGTGGCGGGGCTTAGACAAGGTCCTGGGGTCCGAGCGCCCCCTGCCTTTCTCCTTCGGCCGGGCTGTGCTGGAGAGAGCAGGCAGCAGCAGGTCAGGAAAGGCAGCCACCCGGGCTACCGCCCTGTCCATCACCCCGACTCTTTCACCACAGCCCCTCCAGGGTCCCTGTTCCAGCCTGCGTGTGCAAAGGCGTGCAGTTGGTGTCGGTCGGGGCAATAAAGTGGAAGGGGCTCAGGGGGACCCCGGGAGCACGGAGGCTCGCTTCAGTGCCTTATGGGTCAAGTTTAAGTAGTCTGGATGAGAGGAGGAGCCAGTGGGGGGCTCCGAGGGCTTCTCCCCTGCCGTCTCTGATGGACAGCAGCTTTGATCCCAGGGTCTGAGTTCATAAATAACCTCCCCAGTGCGGGCGCCCTGGGGCTTCTCCACGGGCGGCTGGCTGACAAGGCCGACTCGGCAGGGCCCCGTGGACAGCCCTGGCCCCACTGCTGCGGGCTGTGACGGGTTTACGGCCAGCCGACCAACAGTAGTTACCTCAGATTTATCACCCTTCCACGAGGGCAGAGGGAGCCGCTAAAGGCTGCCAGCAAGCTCTTAAATCACCACAGTGGGAAACGCCGTCAGAGGGAGCAGAAGGAGGTAGGTAGGAGCCGTCCTGGGGGCGTGGGCTTCCCACTGGCTCCTTGGGTTACAGTCCCTCCGAAGGGGATGGACAGCTCTGGAGCCCACTGGGGCCAAAAAGCCACCCAGGGAGGAGCCAGGAAGGAGCCAGGAAGGACCACAGGAAATGAGCCAAGAGAATGAGGGTGCCCAGTGTCTGCGGGGCGGGGCTGGGCAGAGCCATGCGAGTGCAGGGGCCCAGCACCCGAAGGGCTAGCCGCTGGGACTGGGAGAAGCAGCTCGCTACCGTGGCTGAGCCTGCACGGGCGTCAGCCCCAGCGGTCCCACTGCCCTGGCGGCACGGCCACCTGCAAGCGAAGCTGCCTGGGGCAACCCCGTGTGTGTGCAGACACCTGTGCCCGCTCTCGGGGGGTGTCTGCCTGGGGTTCTAGATCAGCAACCAGGTGCGTGCATGCAGTGAGGCCGTTCACTGTCGCACTTGAGCACAGCGCTGGGTAGACGTGCCTGGGAATTAGCACTGCAGATGCGGGCAGTTGGGGCACAGGGTCAGGACATATTCAAAGGTAGTAGGTTCCGGGTCCCTGTCCACGCTTGCGCACTGGTTGAGTCTGGGTTAATAGGGGAGAAAGAAGACACAGGGAAGGGGATGCCTGGGTGGCTCAGTCAGTTAAGCATCTACCGGCTCAGGTCATGATCCCGGGGTCTGGGGATCGAGACCCGCATTGGGCAATGAGTCTGTTTCTCCCTCTCCCTCTCCTTTTGCCCTTCTGCCTGCTTGTGCTTCCTCTCTCCTCTCGTTCTCTCTCTCAAATAAATAAATAAAATCTCAAAAAAAAAAAAAAAAGACATGGGCAAGACAAGGAGAGGAGCTGGTGGGGCATTCAATAAGACAGCTAGGGATGACTGGGATGAGAGATGGATGGATGAGGGGTGATGGGATGAGAAGAAAGGGAAGGCAGGCAGAGGAAGTGTGCAGAACCATAGGGAACAGAGAGAGAGCATGCCAAAATAAAGTGCCCAGATGGCCACACAGTACAGTCACCTCAGCCCCAAATGTGGTCAGAGACAACAGGCGGGAAAGGGAAGTAGAGAGGTACAGGAAGAGACCCAGAATGGACCGGGGCAGGAGGGAGGTGACCCAAGAGGGGAGGAGCGGGGCGAGAACCCCATCAGCTCCAGAGCAGCCCCACACCTGGGCGTTGCAGCTGTTCTCAGCTCAGCAGGCTCCTTGAGCAGCAGCTGGCTCAGGGGCACAACCTCCCCCAGGCAGCCCACCCTCTGACCACTCCCTACCCCAGGCTGGCAGCTCAGAGCACAAGCAGAGCCCTCCAGGCTGGGGCAGGGAGATGAAAGGCAAGCAGAGAAGGGGGTCTGATGTGCACGGAGATGCAGGCGCCCCTGCAAAGGCCAGCTGCCCCCCAGTACCCAAATGTGTGTGTACACACCTGTCCTGCTCCTTGTTCCTGTCCTTTGAACACCCCTGTCCTGACTACTGCAGCCCTAGCAGTTCCTGGGCTTGGCTCGGCAAAGCCTTCCTTTGCGGTCCTTGAGTTTGCCATCTGGGATCTGTTGGCTGGGCTGTGGGGCAGGGTGGAGCCTGACCGCCACAAAGCAAGGTCTGGACCCTAACACCGCAAATGGTGCAGAGCCTCCAGGTTGCTCTGCAGACCTGACTCTGCCCCTGTAGACACCACCCTGCACGTCTGAGCTATAGAGGCTGTCTTTGTGTTTCTAAGTGTGCACTTAGGTGTGTCTGTGTGGCTCTCCAGGGGTGACACGGGGAGCCTAGGTATAAGGAGAAGTCCCTCATGTCTCCTTCGACTGCCCTCCTTTCCCATCCTTCACTGGCTCCTCCCCGAAGCCTCCTGAAGCCTCGGCTGGAGCGACCACAGCTCTGGGGTGGAAACTAAGCCTTTAGTGGATTTATTATCAATGATTTCATTCATATATACAAAGCTACATGACATAACCCCCACTGTGGGGGACGGGATGCAAGGTGGCCCCCACCATCTCTATCTCCTGGTATCTATGCCTTTGTGAGATCTCTTTCCCAAGAATGTGGGCAGGACCCATGATTTGTTTCTAATAGAATCAGGCATCCAGGGTCTCTGCAGCCCCTGGAACATTGTCAATCCCCTCTTTCTCCAACATCTACAAGAATTTCCATCCTGAAAGACCATTCCCTGCCCCATCATTTAGGTCTCGGGGTATCAGCGATGTCCCCCAGCTCCCAACAAATCCCCAAGCTCAAACATGCAGCGGCTGCGGCTGGACGGGAGGGGCTTCCCGAGCTCCCGCTGCTGTACCACGCAGCACGGGACGCAAGGGGGCGCTCTTCCTTCTGTCATCTCAGAAAGGCAGGGCTCCTCATCTATGGGCCTAAATCACCAGGACAAAGTCTGGCTCGTAGTAGGACCACCGTCAGTGTTTATTGATCGAAGAATAAAGGACTGATAAAGTAACCCAGCAACAGGGATGCCGTGCCTGTTTCCAGCGGAAAGACCATTTTGGCAGGAGCCAGGGGATTGAGAGTGTCAGGCTGCAGGTGATGGGTGAGGGAGCCAGGAGAAGCCAGATTTCTCTTTGGATAGAAACACAAAGCTGGCTGTCGGAGACGCTTCTTTCCTTGAGCAAAGTTGGTGCCCGTGGGGACCTGTGTGCCCCTCCGTGGTGGGAGAGAGGCGCTGTGGGGACTTCAGCGGCAGAGCTACATGCCCAAGGCTGCCATTTAGAAAGAGCACCTTCCCCCGTAACCACCATCCCTCACCGGGTGAAAGCAGAGAGGGGAGCCAGGAGCCCTCAGCTGGCTCACTGGGACAAGTCTAAATGTGAAATTAGGTGAAACTGGGCCCAGGGAAGGATCCACAGGGAAGGATCTCTGTGGCAGGCAGTCTGAGAGCTAGGGTTCTCCCTGCAGAAAAGGGGTTCTCACCTATTTCTGGAGGGTCTGCCCCCAGCCTCCTAATGCAGCACCTGTTGCTTCCTGATACCTGTAAGTTCTTCCACCAGGGGACAAAACCTGCCGGCGCGCAGTGAGGAACTTGGCATCGAGTGAAACATCACGGGGAGAGGTAAGGAAGAAAAGCAAGTTCTCGTGAAGGTCCAAGTGACAGCGCCTGTGCCTCCTCGCCTGTGCTCAGCTCTGGTGGGCAGGGACGGAGTGGGCAGGGAAGGGGTTTGGGGAGGGTGGAGTAAGCTGCTGGAGGCAGCCTCGGTCTGGAAGGGCCGAGCGCCTTTCCTTCCGCTCCCTTGGGACTGGAGCCAGCCACCCCGCGGCGCCGGGGACAGAAGCAGTGGTGAGGGTGCCCTCCGCCAGCCCTGACACCCCCGCTAACTGGAGAGAAAACAAGGGCTTCCCCGTCCTTCATGCCAGCTTCTCTCAGCAAAAGGAATAAAACGGCTCACTTATTTTTATCGCCCACAGATTTCTTGGGAAATGGGCTATTAGTTCCCCTAATGGGAAGATAATAGGCTCGTCCCCCTTGGCAAACGGCACAGCCCCAGACCAAACACGCTCAAGCCCCAGACCAAACGTGCTCACAGAACCTTCGGAAAGCCTCTTCTGTGGAGGATGGAGGATGAGAGGACCCCCGTGGGAGCGGGAGCGGGACCGGAGAGGAACCAAGGAGCAGGCCGGTGGGTGCTGGCGGCTGCCACCCCGTGCTGAGTCCTCAGCGCCCCTGGGGAGAGGTCACACCTGACATAGCTCACATCCTCAGGGACCCGACTTCCGTCTCCTCTTGGCCCATGCGGCAGAGGCTGGGGCATCGGTGGAGGAGATGCTCAGTGGCTGGATGAGGGTCTCTCTGCTATAAAGCAGGCCCGCGGAGCCAGAGAGCTGGTTTCGGGGGGCCCTCCCCGGCCATCCCGCTCCCCCCCAAAGGCCATCACTCTGGATTGCACAGTCTTCATGAAAGCCCCACAAACATCTGGCGGGGGGAAGTGGAGGCTGTTAGCATTGCCTGGCTGGTAATCCCGGGCTGACGAAATGGTGAAAACAACGTGAAAATTGGGGTTGACTGACGCTTACCCTCCCACCCTCGTTTTACGTGGGAATTCCTCCTCTCTCTCCTGCCCTCGCACAAGGGGTTGAGACAGCGTCTGGCATCATAAGACAATTAACCCTTAGACAACACAGGGTTTAGGGGTAGTGACCCCCGCCCCCACCCTGCCCCCCATGGTCCAAAATCCACATAAAACGTTTGACTCCCCCAAAATGTAACTAACAGGCAAATGTTGACCGGCAGCCTTACCAAAAACACAAACAGCCGATGACCACATATTTTGTATGTGGTATGTATTAGATACCGTATTCTTGCAATGAAGTGAGAGGAAAGAAAATATCATTTTAAAAAAATCCCAAGGAAGAGGGGCGCCTGGGTGGCTCAGTGGGTTAAAGCCTCTGCCTTCGGCTCGGGTCGTGATCTCGGAGTCCTGGGATCGAGCCCCGCATCGGGTTCTCTGCTCAGCAGGGAGCCTGCTTCCCCCTCTCTCCCTGCCTGCCTCTCTGCCTACTTGTGATCTCTCTCTCTCTGTCAAATAAATAAATAAAATCTTTTAAAAAAAATCCCAAGGAAGAGAATACACATTTACTGTGCTGTGCCGTATCTACTGAAAGATATCCACCTGTAAGGGGGGGGGGGGGCCTGCACGGTTCAGACCGTGTGATTCAAGGCTCCACTTTCGAGTGGTGGCCCTCTAAGAGGGGACAGACCTGAGCATGAGACAGGCCGAGTGAGTTAGCCCAGGTCACACGGCAAGACTGAGGCTGAACGAGGACTTGAATCTGTCGCGGGGCCCCCAGGCCAAGGACGGAAGGCTTCGGGGAAGTGGGCCCTGCTGTTCCTTTCAGGACCTTGTCCTCCATGCCCCCTCCATTTCCATCACAGGCCAGAGCGACCTCAGTAACAGCAGGTCAAGGACTTGGGCAGACAGGCTCTCAGGGAGCTCCCTGCCGCCTCACACACAGGGGGTGGGCTCCTCAGCCCCCGGCAAGGACCGCTCTCTCCACCAGACCAGAGGGGAAGCCTGGCGTTCCTGCCGCCCGCAGAACGGGTCCCCCATGGAAGCCTGGTGTCCTTCGAGGTGGCCGCCTCGCCTGGGTAGCTCTCTAGTCACATGGGCTGCACTCTATTTTCTGTCGCTGCTTTACTTGTCACATCTCTGCCCTGTCTCTCCATCCAGGCCACAAGCTCTATGGGGGCAAGGAAGGATGATGACGGGTACCATTCTTGGTCCCAGGGAGCCCGGGCAGTGCTGGGCAGGGAAGGAGGGTTCAGAGACACTTAGCGATTGATGAGACTTGGGGCAGGGCGTGAGGCAGGGATCTGTCACTCTGACCCCAGGGAGTGAGTGTGCAAACCACCCTTTCTGCTCCAAGCCTCGGTTTCCAGCTATTCTTGGTCTGAGTGTGAGTCCTTAAGAATCCCGGCCTGACGCACGGTAGGTCCTCTCCTCCCACTGGTGCCTGTGCGAGCCCTGCCCCATGGGCTGTGCAAAGCACAAGCAGACACAGGGACAGCCTCACGCAGAGGTCAAGGGGCGGCTACCCGACATTCCTCGTCTCTTGGCTGTCAGACATCTCGAGGGTAGGTGTCATGGCCCGGGGACCAACAGAGCTGAACCCACATTATCGGTCACTCTGTCCCAAAGGAGAAAGCAGGTTCTTCCAAAGCCACGGAGACTCTGGGCAGGAGGTCTGCTGACAACCTGGGAGGTTGCCCCGGAGGGCCTGCCCAGCCCAGGTCGGGGTGTCCAGCCCAGGGGGGTGAAGCTGCCTTTGACCACCCCTTTGGGACCATCCACGGGGTGATCAGAACCCCTCCAAGGGTGGTGATGGGGGGTGGGCTCACACTATGCTTCACAGGGGAGTACCATGGGCCCCAGAGAGAACAGAGGGTCCGCAATCCCTCCAGCTGCTCTGAAGCCCCCACAGGAGCGGGTGGGGAGTCACCGGGGACCACAGAAGGACAAGGCTAGACGAATCTGAGCATGCAAACTCCAAGTAGGAGAGGCCAGTTTACTGATCAGCCTTCCCCTCCTCCTCGTCCTCCTCCCCTTCGTCCTCCTCCTCTTCCTCTTTGTCTTGGGGCTCTGAGGTCTCCGCCTCGGGCCCCTCCTCCTCTGCGGGCCCCGCCAAGGGCTCCTCTACCAGGAGGTACTGCGCCAGCTGCTCCAGGTCCCCCAGGCTTATCCTCTGCAGGCGCTCCTGGTGCTCCCGCCGCAGCAGCCCCAGGACTGCCTTGGTGTCGTGGGGCTCAAAGTGCTTGGCCAGGACCAGGCCCAGATGGTGCCACAAGGGCTGGGGCTGGTGGGCCTCCGCGGCCGCTGTCTTTGCCAAGGGCCGCATGATGACGTTGATGGAGGCATTGGGCCCGATGCAGTAGTCGGAGAGACGCTTGTCGTCAGCCAGATGCTGGCCTCGGAAAAGCAGATGCTGCCGCTCCTCCGGCACCTGCAGGCGCTCTGACACGAGCTTCTTCAGCATGGCCACACTCTCCTGCCCGGACACCTTCAGGCTGCATCTCCGGCCCAGAAGCAGCTTGACAGTGAGAATCATCGGGCCAGGAATAGAATCAGGAGGGATCCATGCTCCGAGGCTGCCCTGAGGGTTAAGGGCCAGTGCAGGAGAAGGTGGCTTCTCCCTGTCAATGGAGGGCGGTGGTCCCAGGAGGCCAGGGCCCCAGCCCGAATGGGCAGCCATTGGCTAATGCTCCGTGACGTCACAATGCTAGGGGAGGGCTCCTTTGGAGCGCGGGACTCTGGGGAAATCAGAGGGACATTGTGGGCACAGGACATCTTCCCTCCGTACAAGGAGAAAGGAGAGTAGGGTAGGGGAGCAGGAGGGTCCAAAAGGCGAGGGTAGCGGAAGGAAACACGACCTCATTGATTCATTCAACACATATGTACTGGGTGCCTTCTCTGCCAGGACCTGTCCCCAAGGAGAGATCAGGTCACAGTGGACACTTTCTGCCCTCATGAAGCATTCAGTCTAGTGAGCTGGTAAACATTTATTTATCAGGTGTCTTCTTTCCGTCAAACACTTGACACACTCTCTCAGATTGGGGTTCTCAGACTCAGACCTGGAAGCAGGGATTCCGAGCACGTGTTGGGCTGGGGGTTGACCCCGGGAAGCAGCAGTAGGAGGTGAGGAGGTGAGCCGAGGCAGCGAGTGAAGATGAAACTGCAGTAATGAGCTGGTGGCCTAGCAAGCAACCGGGAGGCCTCAGTCCCACCGGGCACTCCAGAAGGTTCGTCACATACACCTGAGTTGTGCTACCCGAGAAGCGGAGAAGCTGGATCTGTGTGCCCGGGCTCCTGCCTTTGGCTAGTGGGGGTGCTAGGCTCTTGGCTGTGTGGTCTGCACAGGGGCAAAGCACACTTGTGTGATGGGACGAAACGGTTGGCCAGAGATGCGCAGGCACTGGCCGTGGGAGGGCTCAGGTGTGCGGGAACAGGAGCGGGAGCGGGAGCGAGGAGAGGGTAGAGAGGGCTCCCCAAGTCCTGTCGTGCTGACTCCTCACCACCACAGGAGCACCACAGGGGCACCACAGGGGCACCACGGCCATCTTCTCTCTTTGCCGGAGGAGACCATGGAGCCCGGCTTACCCACACAGCAAGCGGGCAGCATAGCTGTGTCTTCACCATTAGCACGTTTGGCCTCCTGAGCCATCGGCCGAGGGCCTCCAGCGTGCGGGGCGCTCGGCAGACCCCTGGGGCTCCGAGGTGAATGGGGAACGCGAGTGGGGCCTCGGCCTCTGCCATGTCAGCTCCTTCTGCTGCACTGAGTTTTCTGTTCCACTTGTTAAAGTTCTCCCGGGTCAAGCCCTTTATACATGCAGCCCTTTATACATACTTAAGCCCGTGAGGAAGATATCATAATGCATTTTTTAAAATATTTTATTTATTTATTTGAAAAAGCAAAAGAGAACATGAGTGGGGAGAGAGGCAGAGGGAGAGGGAGAAGCAGACTCCCCGCTGAGCAGGGAGCCTCACACGGGGCTCGATCCCAGGACCCTGAGACCATGACCCAAGCCAAAGGCAGATGCTTAACTGGCTGAGCTACCCAGGCGCCCCTCATAATGCATTTTAGAAACGAGTGAGCAGACGAGTGTGAAGAAGGCCCCCCGGCTGACTTCCCAATGGGTAGAGTGGTTTTGCCCGGGAGCCTCTCCCAGCTCCCCCACTCTCCCCACTCTCTGTACTCCACTGCTATGCTCAGCTTCCTCCTCCCCTCTTCTCCCCCCAGAAGCCCAGGCAACACTTTGAACACTGGTTCAAGACCACCTCCTCCAGGCTGCCAACACCCTCGGGCTTTCCAGACCTTGCCCTTAAACAGCGCCCAGCCCGGATCCACTGCCCAGGGTCACTCCGACCACCACCCCTGTCTTCAGGCCGTGGCAGCCTCGGGCCACGTTCTCAATCTCGGCAGCGACCCAAATTCTAGTCCATAGGGAAACCGAGGCCACAGGTCAGGAAGCCCCTGACATTTTGCCCTTTCCCATCAACAAGAGCGCTGCCCCTGTTGCCCTGCTGCCTGCCCCACCCCCCCTCCTCCTCTCCCTTAGCAAAGGAGCCCTCTTGTTATTTCCATTCTTCTTCAGAAATTTCTCCAAAATCCCCACCCCGCCCCATATCCGCATCTCCACTGACCCCAGGCTAATGCGGTCTCTCACCTTCCTCCAGCCTATGGCTCCGCATTCATAGTTGATCTCTGGCCAGTCCCACCCTGGTGGGTCCAAGTGCCTCCTCTGCATAACACCATCCAGTTTAATCCTTTTAGCCTTTGGAACCGAAATCAGCCTCCTTAGCCGGGTGCCCGAGAGCACCATGGCACCCCCTGCTGGCCCCCTGAAACTCACTGATTCCCCATATGGCCGCCTCCGCTCCAGCCAACCACCAGCCATTCCCTCCACTTGCTTGTCCCATGTGAAGTCTTTGAGGCTAGTAAAAACCACCTCCTCCATGAAGCCTTCTCTGCTTTCCCCAGTCTTGGGAGAGGCAGTCCCACCCTCCCTCCGAGCATCTGTTAACCCCCTAGGGCATGCACCTAGCTCAAGTCTGTGTCTCCCTCACCATCTATCGGAGGGAGGGAGTTTTACCAGTCTCTGTAACCCCTACCACCAGCACAAAGCCCAGTACAGTGAAGACTTCAAATACCCGTCTGTTGAATGAAGATAAAATGTAAACCTGCTCAACTATGCAGGAGGACACAAGATAGGATGTGGAAAGATTAAAAAAACCTGTCTGCAGCCTCTCCCTTGCCCCCTCCCTCTTCCCCTAGAGAGATGCAAATCCAAAAGTACACAAAAAATAAATCGGAAAGTGACTGTAATCTTTACCAGAAGATCTTCTATCGTACTCTTTAAATAATCAACTCCCTTGGTGCATTTGAAATAAGATAGAATTTGCAAATGTGCATATCGTGTGTGGGGTCCCCGTGGACGCCACGATGTCAGGGCATCTGCTCAGAGAGAGAACCAACTGGAAGCCCCCAGCCTCTGGAGGGGAGGACTCTGCGGTGGATAAACGAGGGGTGGATGGTATTCGGGACATACCATGTGAGATGCCCAGAGCAGAGGTAATCCAAGAAGCCTTCCTGGAGGGGGGCCAAGTTTGAGTTGTCTTCTGCAGGATACAAAGGAAGGTGAGACCGCCTGTGATCTCCAGGCTCTGGGTCTTCTGAGGAAAGTGGCAGGAGCCAGAGTTCTGGGCATGGAGGGAGGTAAGAACAAGCCATTTGCCTCTAGCCTCTCCCTCTCTTCAGACCGTCTATCCAGTGGGGTGCTGCCCAGGACACTGGCAGGACTGGGGAAGGGAAACATGTGAGAAACATGTTTCTAGAAACATGTGAGAGCTTCTAGAAACTTCTAGAAGTTCTAGAAACATGTGAGAGCCGCATCTCAGGCTCCGTCTCTCCAAGACTACTTTGTGACCTTGTGACGGGGGTTTTGAGGGCCACAACTGCTGATCGTGCTTTTCAAATCACGTTCCCTGGTCTAGAGAGTCCCATGTTCCTAACGGGCCAAGGGGACAGAAGCGGCAGGATTGGGGTGTCTCAGGAAACATCAGAAAGATGATCGCCACCTGCCCCTGCCCCTGTGCCTGGAGCTCCCATCACCTTCCTCGAGGGGAACGATGGGCGCACTCTGCTAGGCCCTCAAATTATATCTGGAACCTGAAAAGTTCATCACTTTCCCCATGCAATTGCTTGTTTTAATTATGCAATTAGCATCATAAAATGTAATTGTGTAATCAGAGCATGCCATCAGACAATGCTTGCCATAACTGGGGGGAAGGTTAGCGGGAATTGACTGGGTTTTATGACTTGAGGGGAGGGAGAACAGGTGCCCAGAGAACGCCGGACGGGGTGGCCTCGACCCCCTCTCGCGAACAACTACAAAGGCAATTGTGTCACTGGAAAACAAGTGCTATGTCCATGTTGGAGGCGGGGATCTGGGGACAGGTCTATGAACACCAAGGTACCTGGGGGCCCTGGCAATACTCCTGAGCAGACTGACAACGTTGGCCTGCTGGTCCACTGAGGCCGTGAACTCCCTAAGCTAATCGCCCTGTGTCCAACTGCCAGCCTGGGACCTGCCTGAAGCAAGCCTCCTCCTCGAATTTCATTTGCCTACTCTGTCTCATGAGGTCTGATCCTGGCTTGGCTGCCCTTCCAGATCGTGCCCCCAGGTCCCAGCCCGGTGCCTGATCCGGGAAGGCATTCAGTGTGCATTTATATAAACCAGTCGATGTAAATGTGAGCTCTGTCACCCCAGCTGTCAGGGAAGACCCCATCACAACCCAGGAACGTGCCCAGAATGTGGTTCCCCGCGCACCCCAGGGAGCTCTCACTGTGCGCACAGGTAGGCGGGCCACGTGTGGCCAGCCCGGGGGAAGAAGGTCCGAGATCCTCTCCGACAGCTGGGGGGCTCTGGGCTTTGGGGAGAGCACAACCACTCCCTGGGACTTCACTAGAAGCTCATGGAAAGGATAGGCAAAAAACAGATGAAGGGACAGAAAGGGGAGGGGTGCGGATGGAGAGCACAAGGGCTGAGCACAGGATGGGCGGAAAGAGGGAATATGGGGAGAAGCAAGGAAGGGACAGGAGAGAGGGTGCAGGGCCCAGGAGCAGCGCGCAGGGGCAGCAGGAAGAAGGCACGCTTGTCCTAGGGGGGCAAAGAGTGGCGAAGGAGGAACAGGAAGGACTTGTAAATGAAAAAGAAGTGCAATCGATCCGTAGCCTCCCTTCTGAGAGCAGCGCCCTCTTTGCTCATAGCCTGCAGATGGTCCGCGGCAAACCCTGGCAGAGAGCGAAGCCTGGGCAGCTGCTCCCTGGCAGAGGGGCTGAGGGAGGGCCCGGGGCCGTGGTTCTGGGCCCCCTGTGGTCTCTGGCCCCACGCCCCCCTCACTAGCACCCCCACCACGCTGCAGCAGCCCCTGGGCGCCAGTGAGGCCCGCGCTCTGCAGGGACACTCTCTGAGACCCTGGAAGTCACAGATGCTGACTACCAGACAGAGCAAGGGGGACACTGGCTGGTTCCCAGATAGCCCCGTGGCAACGGCTATTACCCTCAGGCCCACCACAGTGTGGCCGGAGACCCCCCTCAGTCCGTGCCACCTCCTGCGGCTGTCACCGGGGCCCCTTGCCCTTTCTAGGAGGGGTCTGTCAGGCTGCTCTGTGCTCAGGTAGGCCTAGCCCAGGCCAGAAGGGGCAGCTACTTAGGCCCCCCTGCCCCCGGCTGCCCTCTGCGTGCTTGGCACATAGTAGGTGCTTAGTGGCTACAGGAGGCCCACAGCCCGTGCCTCATCCACCGGCTGGCATGGGCTGTCTCAGCAGCTGCATGGAAGCAGGTCTGCGGCTGCCCTGGAAGTAACCCCAAGGTCCCCCCGACAGGTCTCAGGGAGCCAAGGCTGAGGCATGGGGGCCGAGCTGGGCAGGACCCAGGGAGCTGGAGTGGAAAGAAGGCCGCAGATAGCACTAGGGGCACTGGAAAGATCGCAGCCCTGCCCTCACTGACTGTGGGCCACCCAGCCTCTCTGTGGGCCTTAGTCCTTGCACCAGAGGCCATTGTGCCCTTTGCCGCTGTCCTGGAGCACCCCCCATCCCCCAGAAGTCAGACCCTGGCTGCTGGCTGCTCTGAAGCCCAGCCCCACCCCTCGGAGGCCAGCCTCCCCCCTGGAAAACCCCGAGGGGTGCCAGTGCACTGTGACCACTAGATGTCACTGGTGACCTCCCAGGCCCGCTCCAGCAGCCACCCCACAAGTGGGCCTGGGGCCTCTGCCCCCTTGAGGCTGGAACGGGGGACCAGAGCCTGTCCTCCCTCACACTGCCAGGTGTCCCCTGCCCACGCCCACGGGGCTCGCCCCAGGCACAGACATCAGTGCCCACCCTGAGGCAGGAGGAGAGGACAGGCCCCTCTGGGGGACACACACACACAAACCCACCATTTCAGCACTGGGCATAGACTTTACCATGGAGAGGAGGGGAGGGGAGGGACTCTGGACCCCAGCCAGCCCCACCAGAGAGGCTTGGCTCTCAGGGAGGACTTGGGATGGGGCTAGAGGAGGACCAGAAACTGCCCCAGGCTCGAGGGCAAGAAGGGCATCCTGGCTGAGGGTCCGGCACACGAGTCCGTGGGGAGGAATGTGGGCTTCGGTGTAGCAGGAGTGCGGTGGCCGGCAGGCGGGGCGGGGCTGACCCCGGGCAGGGACAAAACAAGCAGCAGCAGATCCCCTCCACAGAAGTGTGCTTTCCAGGGGCCAAAATGTCTCTGAGTTAAAAGTGACACATGGTAAGTCCCTGTAGGGCACACAGGACTCCCAAAGGAGCAGCCCACAGCCTCCGCTCACTATCTTATTCACACACACACACACACACACACACACACACACATGCACACACGCATGCACGCACACGCACAAGCTCTGCTCTGCCGAGCTAAGCTGGGATCGGCGGAGGAGCTCCTTTCCCACAGTGTCGCTGAGCTCTGGCAGGGCTGGAGAAATGCCAGGACCCCAACCAGCACTCCACGGCCTAGAGTGAGCTCCCGCCTCCCTTAGCACCTTCTCTGGGAGGGGACGCCACCTGTGGTGTGGCTGGTGGCCCACCATCTCCCTTGGGGGGGTGGCGGGGGCTCAACCATGATCCATCCACCCTGAGCTGTGTGATTGCAGCTAAAATTATTTGCATCAGTCATGGTCCTGCAACGTGAATTTAAATATACTGCATGGGGGCACCTGGGTGGCTCAGTGGGTTAAAGCCTCTGCCTTCGGCTCAGGTCATGATCTCAGGGTCCTGGGTCTCTGCTCAGCAGGGAGCCTGCTTCCCCCTCTCTCTCTGCTTGCCTCTCTGCCCACTTGTGATCTCTCTCTCTGTGTCAAATAAATAAATAAATATTTAAAAAATTAAAAATAAATAAACATACTACATGTACTCTGGACTTGAGTGAAATGTACGGAAACCCTCCCAGACTGGGATTCCACCACACACAAGGGACCATCTGTGAGCACTGGGGGCGGGTGGGGTGGGGCGCAGTGGGGGCTCCGGTCCACAGGGACCAGGGCTAGTTACTCACGCCCGCACCCAGCCTTACACATCACACTAAGTACGCGCCGGGCATGGTATGTGCACTGGACTGTGGGGAGTGATCTCTGCAAACTTCCCAGGAACAAAAGCAAGCACTCCGACCCGGCTCAGACCTGGCAGGTGGGGCACCGAGGAGCAGGTGCGAGGGGGAGAAGCCGTTCTCATCAGTCCTAGAAAAGGGGAAAACCCTGGGAAGCGAGTTGAGGTAGAGCACACCGTGAGTGTCCTTCCGGGCAGGACAGAGGGGCTCACTATGAATAGCTTTCTCCCAGGCCAGCTTCAGAAAGTCCGCCAGGAGGCTGCGGGCAGCACCCACTCAGAGAGTCAGAGGGCTGGGGGGGTCTGGGGGCGTCAGGGAGGAGACTGCCCTCCTCACGTGGGGCCAGGGAGCAGGGAAAGCCGGAGGGCCCTGGTGGCCCGGATAGGGGGCTGACAACACGCCGGGCCAGGCAGAGGGTATCACTGGGTAGATCCGGAGTCATCACACGGGCGCCCTGGAGCTCCGCATGTGTCCCCCAGCCCCTGCGTACTGTTTCTCCTTCTAAAGTGCTTTTGGAAAAATAAAATAAAATCCATAACCTTGTCTTGGGTGCGACAATGAGAAATAAAGATTTATTCCCCTCCAGGCTGGATTAAATGGAGAAGCAAAGGTTTCATGGGTCAGGCGGAATGGTGGCATCTACGGAGAGCCATCTGAGGACCAGATGGGTCCTGGAGGGGCTGGCATTCGTGGGTACCACCCCCCCACACACCTCGAAGGGCTTTGACGAATGCTCGTTTCCCCCCGAGGGGTGACTGTTCCTTTGAAGATCTGTGTCATCAATCAGAGTGGCGGGAACCTGCCACCATGCAGCACAGATGAAACGGGAGGCACAAGAAGTGAGGACCGAGGATGTGTCCACAGGGCCCTGCCTTGAGCGCCTCCTGCTGCTCTTGTGCATCCGCAGCCGGCTCTGGATAGAGGAGCCCGGGGCCACTCTACAGATCCAGCCACACGCGCCTTGCAGACCCCAGGCTCTGGGCTCCCTGTTGCTCCTGGGGAGGAGCCAAGGCTGGCCCTTCAAGGCCTAAGGGCGCTGAGGCCATATGTGGCTGATATGCCGGCCTCCCCACGCCCCCCCCCCACCCCTTGTCTCAGTTGAACTAAAGGCCGGTTCTTGCCAAGGGGGATGGCATGTAATCTGCTGTCTGACCTTTGCCCCCAAAGGACACTGGAATGGAAGTGGGGGTTCAGAGGGGAAAGAGGGCAGAAACAGACCAGGTGAGGCTGGACTTGAAGGAACCCAGCTACCTGGGAGGCAGCCCTCTAGCAGGAGAAGAGGGACCAAATCATAGCTGAACAAGGCAGCTAGTGAACTTGGATTTGATTTGGGCTTCAGTGACCCTAAGGAGGCCCAGTGGGCAAGGGGGGCAATGGGCTGCCCAGATCGCTGATTGCTATAGCGGCTGCCTACCTGCTCTCCAGCCAGCAGCACCAACCAAAAGCAGCAAGTCACTGGAAAAGGCTGGAGCCCAGAGCAAGAGGGAGAATATTCTCTTCCAGCCAATAGCTGATTGAATGTTCCTGGGAACAGCATGGGCTATAGCAACCAAAAGGAAAATTCTAGCCCAAGCAGAGGCTGCCCTCCCCTCCCAAGGACTCATTCAATTGAGTGTTAAAACCCAAGCAAAAAACTGCTGGACTGGTAGCCTGAGATCCCAGAGGATGGTCCTCCCCAGATCACCAGCATGGGCTCAAGAGCTTCTGTCCTGCGGTGCTCCCTCAGCTGTAAGGATATCACGGGAGACTGACTGCCTTTGTCCTATAAGCCCATCGCCAACAGACGTTCCTGGGACTCCTGGACAAGTCAACTCATCCTCTCACCCTCAGGGGCCTGACTCAAAGTGGAGTGGGAAGGGGCAGGGCTCACAGTCGGGCAAGGAGTACCCAGCAGTGAGGGGACCAGATCTGAGGGTGGCAGGGGCTGGCGAGAGTGGTCTGTGAGCTCTTTGTCCCGGAGAGAACTCAAGATGTCCGGGGAGTCACGGGCCAGCTGTCAGCCGGCGCACCCCCTCGGCCTCTCCAAAATACTGGCCCTAGTGATGCCCTGAACATACCTGTGTCTTCACAGAGTCCTCGGCGTCGGCTTCAGTAACTGCTGGCTTGAGACCATCTCTGGCAGTTATAATTGACCTGGAGGCTAAGGGCTAAAAAGAGGCCTGGGGAGCAATGGGCAGCCGGCAGGAGGCTGGGTCATGGGCCGCTGGATCTGTGGACACCAGTGTGTCTGCAGTGATGGCCCTAGGGGCAGGAAGCAGGGCACGTAAAGTGACCATGGGCTCCCCGCCTGCCAGCTCTGAGCCCAGATGGGAAGAGGATGCCTCCAGCCGCAGGTTTGGGGAAACAGAGAAGAGAGACGTGCCTATGGGTTCTGGCTCAGCTTGGGTGCTGGGCATTGGGTCTTCAGCCCGGGGACCTTCGAGTCTCTTGGCCGGATGGGCAAAGGCAGAAGTGGCGACCAGGCTGGTTTCTTTGCCAGCCAGGAACCCGTCGCCCAAGAATGGGGTCTGGTGGGAATCCTGTGGCTCTTCTCCCCAGGCTGCTTTAGGAGTCACCAAGTGGCCGCGCAGGCATCTTCCAGGCTGTCCAAAACCACGCTCCCCTCCCCTTCCCCGTCCCCCATGGCCACCTCCCTGCAGAGACACAGCAGGGGAGAAGGATGAAAGGGGTGCTTGAGTGCAGAAGGATTTCAGATCACATTTTGGGAGAAATATCTGAAACGAGCCTCAGAGCCTGCTTCCTGCAGACTTTGAGCGATAGAGAAAATGAACCCTATTTAACTGAATCAAGTCGGACACAGAGTTAGCCAGAAGCAGGGGATGGGCCACCGGACTTTGTCAAGCAGATGACCTTGACAAGCCCTCGCTGGGAACTCGGACGGGAGAGGGGGCTGGACAGAAAGAGCCCCTGCCCTCTTGCCCACCAGGCCTCACGTGAATGCAATGGGAAACGGCCAACTAGGATGGAATCCTGTTTTGACCAGCAGAAGAAGTGACCGTCGATCCTGCCGTGGCCTAGCCTAGGACCCCTGGGATGTACTCACAGACTGCGGGAGGGAAAGGGGGCTGAAAAAGCAAACCCCTCCACCCCATCAAGAAACTGGGGCCCAGAGAGGTAGCTTGCTAGCTTTAGCCCATACCCGGGGTCCCCTGGGGAGAGACCCTTCCAAGAGAGGCTTTGGCACCAAGCCCAAGGAAGTGAGGCAGGGCAGCCTGGGGAGCCCCATGCGGGGAATGCTCCCCAAGTCCCCAGCCAAGTTTCTGGGCCCCAGATGAGTGAATCTCTGGTTCCCCCTGGAGGGGAGTAGTCAGTCACCCCATATAAGTTTATTTTTATACATGTCTGATCTATTTCACATCCGCTCAGATATTTTGACACATATACAGGAAATGTAACTCTCCCCCATATGGCAGTGTTTGGTTGGCCAGACCTGGGGAAACTCAATAGGGTCACAGAGGAGCAGAGGGGAGTTGTAGCATCAGGGAAGAATGCCAGAGGCCTGAGGCCGTGATGGGCACTTCGGGCCAGCAGGCGGGGACAGGGGTCATAGTTGGGTCAATCCAGGAATCCCCCTGCTTGGGTACAGAGCCCCAGGGCCCACAGCTAGGAGGCTGCATGAGCTCTGGCTGCGGCTCTCCCAGGAGGATGGGCTAAGGCTGAAGCCGCTCAGCACAGGACAACGAGAGTGAGCAGCCCAGGGCACGAGGCTGTTGGACCCGCAGGGGCAAGTTCGGCCTGAGAGACAGGGACTGAGGGTGCCGTGGACCTCAGCAAAGGGGCAGATCAGCGCCCGGGCACCCTAACACAAGGAGAGCCAGAGACCTATAGCTCACGTGAAACAAAAGGCAGTCCCCAGCTGGACCCTCCCCAAGTCACCAAACAGAACCCCAGGCCTCACTTTTCCTCTTACACAAATTGGGCATGACATTACCCAGCCGGGAGGCTGGGAGGATAAAAAGAAAGAACCAAGAACGCAGGCCCTGTTCCTCCAGAGGGTCCGATGAAGGAGAATAGCTCTGCAAATTCTCTCGAGAGTAAAGTGGGGAGGGGGTACTGGTGTCACCCACGCAGGGAGGGTGACATAGGACAATGTGCGCGAGTCCCCCGGCATGAGGACTGGCTGCAGCGGAGGCCAGTGAACTTGGTTCTTCAGTTCTACTTGGCAGGCACAGAGCTCAGAGCGTAGAGAGAGGGAACCCATTAGGTCTTTAAATGCTGCCGACAGGCCCTGCGGGGGTGTAAGCAGGAGGCTGGGGAAGAGCCGGGAAGGGCTCCTCCCAACCCCAAAGGGATCAGGAAAGCTCCTTTTCAGCTCTCCCCGAGAGAAAAGTAGACTCACTCAGCCCGTCACTCCGAGAGGGACAGGGGACCAGAAAAATACACTAATTTTATGGAGTTTTTTAGTTTTGTTTTTTTTTTTAAAGTTCAAATTCATGGTCATTGCATTCCTAGACGGCGTGCCACGGAGGCAGGGTGATGGACAGGTGTCCCCAACTCACGGAGTCAAGCTAGGGGCAGGTGCCCTGCTCTCTCCCTGTGATCCTTCAGTACTGGTGTCAGACACGGGGCACGGGCAAGACTGGCCGTCGCACAGTCTGCCCTGAATGAGGCCATTTGGACATTCTCGTCCTTACTAACTGCACAGGTAGCCGGGCTTCTGCCTCCGCCTCCAGGGCCTCCGTTCTCCCCCCACCATCCCCCGCCCTCTCCCCCGGCCACGGATACTGCTGGCCTGGAATATGTCACTGCCTTGGTCAACTCCTGGCCCAGGGGGGCTGGTTCAGGATCGAAAAGAACCCAGGAGGAGCCTCGCAGTCCCTGCTTGGTAAATGGAGTGTGACAGCCAAGAAGTTGCTAAGCCCTCCCCTTCCCCCATTCTCCTCTGGGATCCAAAGAATCAGGAGCTCTGAAAAGCCTGGGGAGTGTCAGAGGGTAGAGGCTGCTCTTGGCCTCACCTCACCCCGTTCCCCCCACCCCCACCACCCCCAACCTCCCCGTAAATCCTGGCGACACAACAGGAAAGCCCTTTAACTAGCATATAAAAGTGCTGTGGGCTTTCAAAGCCCCCGCTCCGGTGTTTACGGGGACCCTGAGACATTTATGGGCCATTTCCAGCCCCCTCCCCGCTGACCTACTGAGGCATCTTGGTTTCTAGCTGTGATGTGGGGAACTGTCATGGCCCAGGTAAGGGACAGTGTGGGGCTAGGAAGGAGGACAGGAGACTCCTGCCCCCGGAGGGTGCCAGGCTGGCCTCTATGGGTCAGGCAGTCTGCTGGGATCCCCCTCGGATTCGCCCCTTTGTCCTCGAGGCCGGTCACAACATGAGGACTCACCAAGCTGTTATTTGCCAAGTGGCTGGTTTGCAGCTACAGTAACGGTGGATTAGTCTTAGAAGGGGCCCAGCAAACACCCCGGGAGGGTGAGGACGGCCCTGTCCCTATAGATATTCAGCCCATTCTGGGGATGGCCAGGCAGGTAAGCCATCATAGGCTAGAATTCCAACAATGGCCCTTTAAGATTTTGGGCAAGACCACCAAGCTGTAGACTTCTGAGGATTTGGAGGAAAGAATTATTAAGCACCTCTCTGTGCAGAGCTGGGACTTCCCCAGGCCAGCAGACTCGGAAAGAGCCCAGCAGAGGCTTTTCCCCCAGCTGGGCCTCTGATCCTGGCGGGTCCAGAGATCTCCCGGCTCCTAGTGCTTGGCAGGGTGGCAGGGAGCTCCCAGCCTGGGCCCGGCCAGCTGTCCCCTCTCCCCAGCCCCCTCCCACCCTTCCCCACTGCCCCTCCCTTCCTGACCCTCTTCGGCTACATTTTGGGAGGAAAGCTTTTGCTCCCTTTCATATCCCTTGGACTCACTCCTGTTCTCAGAATCATTCCATTTGGTTTTTACCGTTTCTTCCTCCCTTTTGCCTTTTGCTTCCTTCCTATTTGATGTAGCCATCTCTGCCCTCCTCTCTTAGACAAGACTGTCTTTTCAGGTCTCACGCGACAATGAAATCACGGGATTTTAGGACCCCATGAACACAGGTCCTGCACAAACACATGTCAGGGTCTTCCCGGTTTCCTGCTGCACTTGAACCTCATGACCCTTCTCTGAGGCCGAGCTGCTCCCCATTTTACAGGTGCAGACTTGAGGCTCAGCGCCCAGGCCTGATTTGCTCAGAGCCACCGACATATCAGAAGACAGACCGAGGATGGCCTCCCGCCGCCCTCAGTCACAGCAGCGGTAACCGGGACCTCCCACAGCAGCGCTGCGGAGTGTGGATCGCATTATGCCACACAGCATAGCACCTTCCAGAAATGGGCAGTGTATTTAGTGCAGCGAATAAGACGGTGCCAGATACTGTTCATAGTGCTTGTTGTTCTTTTGTCTTATTTTTAAAGATTTTATTTATTTATTTGTCAGAGAGAGGGGGATCGCGCACACAGGGGGAGCGGCAGGCAGAGGGAGAAGCAGGCTCCCCGCTGAGCAAGAAGCCTGATGTGGGACTCCATCCTGGGACCCCGGGATCATGACCCGAGCCAAAGGCAGACGCCCAACCGACTGAGCCCCCCAGGTGTCCCAGTGTTTGTTGATCTGAGCACACACAGCTTCACAGCAATCCTAAGAGGTAGGTGTATTACCCCCATCTTACAGATGATGAAACTGAGGTGCAGAGAGATTAAATAAGTTGCCTACGGGCACAAAAGGCAGTCTTTTTATAATAAATGTAATAAATGGCAAGGCAAGACCCAACCCCAGGCGCTTGCCTCCAGCCTCTGCTGCACCATCCCGGGGCCCCCGGGGCTCCCCTCTCCCCCAAGCTCTACGGCTGGCAGTCCTGTCATGAAGAAATTCAGGGTGCTGGAGGCATGACTCTGATCCAGACAGTAATGGAGCTTTTCGGAGGCCTGTGGGCCTTGCCTGCGAGAGGAGAAAGTGTCCACAGCGTGTGTCTGGGTCTGTATGTCCTCAGGAACTCCAAGGCCAAGTGTTGAGGAGAGATGTCAGAGGAAGAGGTCAGCTGAGACAAGCAGATCCTGTCTTGTTTCCAGACTAGAGAGAATAAAGGCCTCTATTCGGAGCCCCTGCACACACACAGCCCCCCGCCCCCCAGCTGGCTACTCCCAGAAGGGCCCCTTGCCTCGCCTCGCCCCCAACTGTGGGAAGGCCCTGAAGAACTTGCCCTTGCTCCTGACCCTGCCCCAGGAGCCACAGCTAAATCTTGCTCCACTATTATCCGGCAGCACCCCACTCGGACCCACGGCCTCCCAGCCCCCAGGGACTCCTTGGCGGGTACCTGGTCACAGGGAAGAATGTGCCGCTGTCATCCTATCCTCCCTCCCCGACCCGAGCCCAGCGCAGAATTGGATTAAGAACAAAAATACGAGCTGTGTTTGTTTTAATCAGCTTCAAGACATGGGGGCTTTTAAAGGGAAGGAGAGGGGGCCGAAGCTGGCCCCGGGGGCAGGCAGGCCGGGCGGTGATGCCGTCCTGGGGTCAGGAGCCCGCAGAGCGGTGAGTGCAT
>CM053606.1:80792792-80819114 GCA_028646535.1 Procyon lotor | reverse complement strand
CCCCCTCTCCCTCTGCCTGCCTCTCTGCCTACTTGTGATCTCTTTCTCTCTCTGTCAAAAAATAAATAAATTTTTTTAAAAAAAAGGCAACTGTAAATAACTCTTTAAAAATCCCCTCTCTCTCTGCCTACCTCTCTGCCTGCTTGTGATCTCTCTCTGTCTGACAAGTAAATAAATTTTAAAAATCTTAAAAAAAAACAAAAAAACTTCAGGGTTCAGGAAAGAATCCCGGATTTGGGCAAAGAAAAGCAAGTTCCCAGGAGGTCAGGGCCTTAGTTTAGTAAGGCTCCCTCTGATGTAAGGGGACCTCCTCCCCCCTACCCTCCCACCAGCTGTCCCCAGGTAGGCCCTTGGAGGAGGAAGGAAGCGCGTTTCTCCCCAACTTTGATTCCACTTATGATTCTGCCCTAAGGTCCACTTGACCCTGGACACGGCGGTTCCTTGACCATTTGAATTCAGACCACAACAGAAGTTTTACACAAACTTTCCAAGAGCTGGGGCTGATGTAAACACGCTCTTGTAGAAGAGTTACTCACCCAGAAGTCTCTGAGAGCCCCTCACTCCTCACACGGATGGCTCCAGAAAACTGCCCTTGTCCTGAGCTCAGGGATGGGAGCCCCAAGAGGTGACCAGATGGCTGGGACGGAGGGCAGCTCACTCTGCCAGTATCTGACAGGAGCCCACATGTTTCCCGTACAGAGAACAAATCTGCCCCATTAAAGCATTACTCCATTGGGGAAAACACGGAGGCGATATTGGAAACATGCTGGGCCCACCGCACGAGCCGCCGCCGGAAGGGGAGGCAGGTCCTCCCAGGGCAGCCAGTGGGCGAAGCTAATCCCACCACGTCTCGTCCACCCGTCCACCCGCACTTGGCCAAGCAGACGGAGGGAGGGATTATTGACCAAAACATCTGCAGGGAGCGAGCATGTGGGGCTGGTGGTGTAGTTACAGACAGAGCATCTGGGGACAGGGAGGGGAAGAAGGTGCTGGTGACTTGGGGGGGCCGCTGGCGGGACATGGCCAGGCTGCCTGGGCTCGGGGCCCCACTGGAGAGTCCTCTTCCCAGAACCTGAACTTTATAGCAAATAACTCCATGGTCTGAGCCCCGGCAACACTGCTGATCTAAATAGCTTATTAACAAATGGAAAATATATAAACATAACAACTGCCTCCAAGAAAAAATTTATTAAACAACCCCCCATGTTATTTTCAAAATAAATAGCTGAGGACCATATGGGTGAGGGGGCAAGTGGCTGTGTCCTAATTAGCTATATGCTCTTGGCAAAGGTTCCCTCTCCAGGCCTCCATTGCCTCGTTTTTAAATGAAGATGACAGCCTACATCAGCCACACTCGAGCTAAAGACACCATTGGTATCACCCAGGGGAAAAAAAGAAGTCAGACCAAAGTTTGCTGGGCCGCACCCCCAAGACTTTCTGGCTCAGGAGGTCTGGGGTAAGGCCAATCATTTGCCTTTCTAGCAAGTTCCCTGACGCTGGTGGTGCCGGGCCGAGGATCATCGTGAGGTTTGGGTGATGCCCATCCCGATCTAGCGTTCTGTCCTATCTCCAGGCCCCCGTCCTTCCCCCTCACCTGCTTGGAACCAAGTACGAGAGGCTTGACGTTCCTGTATTCTCAAGCTCGCACCCCGTCATCGGGACAGAGTAAATCTTTCAACTGGCCAGCGTGGGCTGACGGCCTGCCCCCTGAGGGATTCCTGACCCCTCGGAGGCGCCCGTATTCCAGTCTGAATTAACCCCAGCTGCCTGACTGTGGGGCCTCACTCTCCCCACGGTGGCTAACACTGGTTTCCCTTTGTACCAGGCAGGGGCTGGGTCTGATCCTAACCAAATCCCAAGCAGGCCTGTTGTGTAGAGGGCTGCCTTCCGAGGGGCTGGCAGGAGCCCAGGGTACATCCCTGGGCCCCTCGAGACGGCCTGGTGTCTGCCAGACACTTGCCCCAACACACACGCGCGCACACGCACACACTTCGCCACACGCGGAACCCCCGGTCGTCAGGAGAACTAGTTTTACTTTGATGTACCTCTCGCTGCACATTTGTTTCAGCTCCTCTCCTGGAGCCTCGGCCTTATTTATCTTCTTGGCATGGGTTCTTAGAATCCTTCCACTCAGGCAGCAGCAAAATCACTCAGCTCCACTGTTTTACGGAGTTTATCAAATAGCAAAATATCCGGTCTCTTTGTCCAATGGGTCTGGTGTGAATGTGCTTACAGACCTGCTTTCCCCCAGACGTCCCGGGGTCTGTGTGTGGTTACAGACGCCCTCCCCTGCACGGACCCTGCCAAATCCAGGGCTGGCCTGTTTCGGCCGCAAGGGTCCCGCAGAGCAGACGCAGGGCTTTGGGGCCTCTCCCAAATAGGGAGACCCAGCCACACGTATTTCACACGGGCACGCCCCGTGTTCACACCCCATGGCAGACCAACACGCCCCAACGGCCCCCACCCAGACCCCTGGCCTGGCCCGGCACCCCCACCCCCAAGGGCAGGAGCTGCCTATAAAATCACCGCTGTCACCTCAATCCCAAAGTTTGGGACCTCTGGGGAGAGAGCCACCTTCCCTGAAGCGGAGGGCTCGGGCTCTCCACTCCCATTTAAAGGGACCAAGTGTTTCATAATCTTCACGGATTGACTCAGAACAGCTGCAGGCCTGCTCTTCTCCACTGTCCTCTACCCAGTGGCCGAAGGATCCTGCTCGGGATTCCTCCCCAGGAATCATGCCCACCCCAGGACTGGGCTCTCTGCCTCTCTAGCTCCGACCCCAGCGGAGGCCTCGCCGCCGGGGCCCATGCTCTCTGAGGGGCCAGCCATCCAGACCCATTCTCACTCAGCTCCCGGTATGCCTCGTGCTGTCCCCAGGAGGGCGGCGATCACAGGATTCCAGGCCCCATAAGCCCACGGGGAGCCTTCCGCCCTCTGCCCCCGAAGTTCAGAGGGTAGCCTTGACTTTGCAGTGGACAACGTGTAGGGGGTGAAAGGCCCCTTTCTGGATGGATGTCTGCCTCAAGGGTTCCAAATGTCCCCGGAAGACATAGTCCCGTGCCCTGTCTCTGCAGCAGCCGAGACTGCTGATCCTGGGGAGGCTGGTCATCTGCACACCACAGCCCCCACCCATGACAATAAGTCTGTCACTTCTTCCCACTGGATACCTCTTGCCTGTAGCCCTCCCTCTTCGTCCCCTCGGCCACACCCCAGTTCAGGCCTTAGTCACCTCATGCCAGGACCACTCTCTTACACGCTGTGTCCCCTTGTCCCATGTGCTCCCGCGACCTTGGGCAAGTGACTGACTCTCTCGGTGCCCGAGCTTTCTCAGCTGTAAAACGGAGATGGGGTACTGGCCTCATAAGAAGGTCAGAATTCACTAAGACAGTGCACTTAAAAGAGCCGGGCCCATAGTAACTGCTCAATAAACATTAGCTAGCAACGTTACTATTATTATTCTGCTCAGGCCACCAGAATTCTCTTCCCACAGCACAGCTCTCCTTCTCCTGCTAAATAACAGCAACCGTAATATACTAACACCAAACACTCAGTAAAGGCCAGGCCTCCTGCAAGGACTTCTCACTACTCCCCAGTGGCTCCCGCTGCCTAAAAGAAAGATCCTTCACATCGTCTCAGGCTGAGCTCCGAAATCTCCAAGGGCTCTCTGCACAGGGGAGTGGCCCTTTGCTTTGGTCCCCAGGACTGTGCATCTGGGAGTCTGGCGACGGGTGCCGATACGCTCGCGACCACGCAGCGGTTCTTCTCCACTGGGAGGTGACTCGCAGTACACGGTGCCTTCCCACTCATGTCTGTTCCTCCGCCAGGGCAGCCCGGCTCACGCTTAGCAAACATCCTCATATTCCTGGGTATTTGTTCGTGTGTCCCCATCTCATCTCCCCAGGAGAAAAAAAAAATCTAGTAAGAAGGATCCACCCAGAATTTGGAGCAGGGGTGCATTTTTAGCTCCCTAGCCCCCAATTCTGCCCAGCATTTTCTCTGCCCCACCCAGTGCTCAGATCCCTCGAATGGCCGGAGGGAAAGAAAGTACAGCCCTCATCTGTCTGAGGCGACTCAAGAAAGCACAGCAGCCCTAGGATTCTGTGTGCTGTGGCCGCTGACACTCTGGGTGCAGAAAAGACCAGGGCACACCTTGTCCCCATTTCCGTTTCTCCCCCGTCTCCCCCCAGGACAGGCAGTGAGTGTGGCTCTCACTATCCACTGGGCTTTGCCACTTGCCTGCCAGGCTCCCTGCCCCCGAGGGCCACTTCCTAACTCATCAATGTAGCCGGTCTCTCTGAGCCAACATGTGGCCTTCAAGCCTCCCCACAGAGTCAGGCCACTCTCCGCAGCCATGGGATCCGGGCAGTTTTCTGAGCCCGTCTGTGGTCGTCAGCCTCCCCGATGGCCCGCACTGGTGGGAACCTCTCAATCAGAACCATTCAGAACCATGTGGTCAGTCCAATATGGCCAAAGCGTGAGTGCGTGCGTGTGTCCCAGGGCTGGGTCATCAACCACAGTGCACCTTGTATCTGAGTCTCTCGGATCATTGGCTGTGGGGGAAGCCAGCTGTCCGGCTGTGAGGATACCCAAGCAGTCAGGTGGAGGGTCACCCCTCTCAAGGGTTGGAACTGGGGCCCCCCACCAACAGCCAACACCAACCTGCCGACAATGGGAGCGAGCCACCATGGAAATCCATCCTGCAGCCCACAGGATGTCCTGCATCCTCGGAGTCCTGCAGCCCAGCCAATATCTGAGTTGGGGTCTTGAGACACCCCAAGACAGACCACTCAAGCTGCTCCTGAATCCCTGACCCATAGTCACCGACTATTATTGTGCTAAGCCCACCAAGTTTTGGGGTGATTTGCTGGGTAGTATCGGAAAACCGACACACAGGCTAATCTCCGCGTCTTCATTTGTTAAAATGGGACTATTAATGCCAGCTGTGTAACGATGGGAAGACGCGACAAGATGGTGTTTGCCGGGCACACTGTAGGTGCTCGGTGAGCAGCGGGAGTTATCATTCCTCAGCCCACTACCTCTCCTCCCCAGCTGACTCCAGAGGAGGCCAGGCAGAGGCCCTTTGAGCCCTGTCACTTGCTTTTCTCCCAGTCCCTCGTAACGTTCGGACCCGGTGTTCGTGCTCTCTCTCTTCCTCCAGCACAGTAGCAGCCCCTGGACTGGACTGGATGTCTCTGAGACACGGCGGTGAGCTCCTTCCAGAACTCCGGGATGGGTCCCACTCACATCTCTAAGGGTGTTCGATGGTGTATGTTTGCATTTCCTTTGAAGGGCCCCAGATGTGCTAATTACATACTTGTTAGCCCCGTAAAAACAACAAATCTGGAATCTACACTCTGGAACCAATGGATTTCCTGCTGAAATGAGTTCAAGAGGTGCCCCGGCCAGCATTCCCGGGAAGGGCCAGAGCCGTGCTAAGGCAGGGTCTCACAGATCACCACGCTCAGCCAGCCGCACACGGCTCCTCTGCCCTCCGCCAGCTCTCCAACCTCAGGGCGCCCAGCCGATAGATGAGCATGGTGTTCTGCTGCTTCTCTCCTTCCTC
Organism: Procyon lotor; assembly: GCA_028646535.1. Classification (NCBI taxonomy): domain Eukaryota; kingdom Metazoa; phylum Chordata; class Mammalia; order Carnivora; family Procyonidae; genus Procyon; species Procyon lotor. Next base: position 80,813,551 of record CM053606.1, on the reverse strand, counting down.
TCAGCAGGCTTTCTTACTACCCGCCTGCCAGGTTTGGGTCGTGTGCCCCCCTAAAGTCAGGGGACTTCTGGGCCCTGGGGCTTGCTCCCTCTCATCTCCCACTTGCAGACCCAGTGCTCGAAGCCAGGCTGGCGGACGGACACCGTGCACGGATGGATGTCTGTGGAACCATCCTGTCCTCCCCCTGGAATCTCTCTTAATTCGGGTGGACGTCTCCATCTCTGCCTCTCTTCCTCTTCCCACTTCAGCCTGGACTCTTCCTGCCCTGGCCCCAGGAATTCAACCAATCCACGTTCTTTTCCAAACATGGTTTCCTCTTTCCCACCACTGGGCTATGGTCTCTGGACGCCCTCTCTCCCTGCCTGCTCCGCACCCCCTGCCCTGCTAAGCCCCGCTCAACTTTCTACCTGGAAGTGTCCCATGACCAGCTGCCCCCAGCTCAAGGCTGGGACAGGTGCCCATCTCATGGCCGCCACGGCCCCTGTGCTTCCTGCCAGCATGACACAGCGTGCGATCTAAGTGCCCACCGCTCTGTGCGTCCCCTGCCAGCCTGGAAAAGCCCTGGGAGTAAGGCTCCCAGGGAGTAAGTCCTCCGACTCAGTCCACGCTGTGCAGCCCCACAGTCTGGCACAGGGCAGGCACTCAGTACGAGCTCGACGAAGAAACACATGCACCGTATGAAATTATGAGCATGATAGAATTGCCAAGGAGTCCGAATCTGCCACCTTCTGCTTTAAACCAAGAATGGGTTTGTCAGAAACTCTCCCACAAAATGACTTCTCCTGGTCTGCATTGGCATTTGTCCCAGACCCCTGTTTACCTTCACACAAAGGCAGTAAGGCAGCCATCGGACCAGACGAGGCCCTGAGAACGTACCCCAGACACACTCCCCACCTCTGTTCATTGCCCCCATCCCAACCCGAGCCCGGGGAGGTGGGCAGGGTGCATAAGCAGAGGAATATAGGTTCAGGGTGGAGTCAGGCTCAAGAAACATCTGTCTAAACACCGTTGGGTTCATTCCAGCAAAGCTAAACGACAAAAACATTGCTCTCGTTTTCCAGGGGAGAAACTGAGGTACAGACAGGTTAAGTGGCTGTCCCAAGGAAAGAGATCAAATGAACAGAAGAGCAAAAATAGCTCCCTGACGTCCCAGAAATTTCACCCCAAAGCCCAGACCGCAGCCTGGATTGTCAGCCCCCGGATTCTGGGTCTCCACAGCACAAAGCTCCCCGCCCCCTTCTTTCTTTCTTTTGAGTATCATGGGTGAGGAGGGAGCACCGGATCTGAGGGTTTATTTACCATTCCTTAGCCTGACCTTCCAGGAAGAATGTCACTAATGAGAAACAATCTCCTTGGGCTCCCAAACCCAGAATTTTCATAGGGATCAATTTAGGATTTCAGAGTCTAAACAGGACAAGGGCAATACCAACGGTCTTCCCTTCAAGAAAAAAAAAAAAAGCAACTGAGTCTTTCTTGTCTGGAAGAAAGTTTTATATGTGTCAGGTCTGAGGTGACATCTTTCCCGCTGTTCCGACCCCTTTCCACCAGGGAAAAGGGAGGAGCCTTCCCCTTCCCGTGGCGTAGGCTGAGGGAAGTCGAAAATGAGAGAGAGCGTGAGTTGGGGCTACTTCTCTGATTCTAGAACCGACCTCCCAGGTGAGGCTAGACGCCAGGAACTCTGCTCTTGAAATCAGTTTCCAGCCTAATTCACATCCCAATGCTGATTTTGTCGTGGGGGAGAGAACCTCTCCACTCCGGCCAAGCGTCCGCCCAGTGAAGGCAGGAGGCACGTCTAGTATCTCCGTGCCTAGTGCTAGTAGCACCGCGCCTGCCACATAGTAGGTCCTCCTCGGGAATGAATGGACGAAGCAATCGGCTGGTACAAAACAGCTGCCTTAGAGACAGCCAGTAAGTATCACTGTTATTTCAAGAGCAATTTTTCTCAGCAAGTGGGAAGTCAGCTGTTGTTTCGAGGTTTTTCGTGATCGGACTAGAACCGTCTGGATCATCGTGTCAGTTCTCGCTTACTCCATGGATCACACAGCAGTGACAGACGCCATCGCGATGCACGCGGTTATCAAGCAGCAGGCTTGGGGAACTCGCACGTTCTCTTAGGACACTGCCCCACATCTGGTCGCACCAGTGGGTCGTAAAACCTCTCAGGTGTTCTCTGCTCTATTTCACGTGGTCCCAGCTTAGCAGAAACCACGCTGCGCCCACGGTCCCGGCCACCCCAGCCACCCCCGCATGAGAGGCGGCGTGTCTCAGTAAAGTGCCACCCCGTGGGCAGGAAGGCGGCGCTGCGGTTCCACCTTGGACCACCTCGGTCCCTAGTCCACTCCGGCCTCAACTTCCTTTTCAGGGAAAGGTCCCAACCTTCCTCTGGGAACACGAGGGTGTGCACTGGACGATCTCAGCTTTGTCGTGTTTGCTGAGGAAGAAGGACGGAGCGGTGCTCGGTGTCAGGCGGGGGACCATGGATCTGGGTGTCAATTCCGGCTGCGCCACGAAGTGGCCACCCTGGACAAATGGCTCCCTTCTGAGGCCTCAAGTCTCTTCTCTGTAAAATGGGGATGATAATTGTGCCTGCTTCTTGGAGTGGGGAGGATTAAATAAACCCGCGTCTGTACGGTACATCGGATAGTGGCTGGCACGCAGCAAGACGTATTAGCCATTGTTTTTATCTGTAAGATGGGGGCCCTGGGGTACTCCAGATCGCTCGGCCCTCCTAACGGACAACTCTAAGAGTGCCACTTTTGTGTTTTCTATGTGCCTCTGTCCCATCAAACTCTTCCCAGATCTCATAAAGACTTTGCACTAGTGGTTTGAAAGGGGAACAGGAAGGCATACCCTGCCTTGCATGATCCTGGGAGAAAAAGCCACCCAGAGGGCAACTCTATCTACCCATCCGATCTGAACGTAAGCTGGGGTTTTCTTTGACCTCAGTTCACTTGGCAGCATGGAAATTGGCTCTGGTCAGAGAGTGGGGGATGGCAGGAGGAGCTTCTCGGCTCGCGCAGGGCTGTGGGTCTCTAGGTCTCTCTGATCAGCCCCAGCCTCTAGGCCATTCAGCCCCGGGGGTCAGGAACCTTTCTGCCAATTGCCATCTCCTGGATATCATAATGGTAATAATAATCTCATGAACTAACACGGTGCATCACATCCATCAAAACGTAAGTGCTTCTCCAACATCCTTCGTCCGCGTGCATGGCCCATTTTCACGACAGGGAAACTGAGGCTAAGAAAGGCTTATCACCTGAGGCAAAACATTTGGCATTTAAGCCCAGCTGCCCTGTTTAAACTGTTGGTGATGTTTTTCCTGCGACCTCTGTGCATCTCTCACAGTAAGCTCCTCGATTCCTTTGTGGGACAGAAGTGATGTCCTGAGTTGACATCGTCCTGAAGAGTCACAGCCCTAAGCCCAAGAACTATCGAAAAACTTTCCTAATGTGCAAAAGGGAACGAGGAAAATGGATTGCCCAGAGCTGCGAGCCACTGGATCCCGGAGAACGGATCCCCCTGGTGAGGCCAGAGAGGAATACTTAATTCTGAGCTGAACCTCTCTCCTGGCTGGAAATACCAGCCCCAGGTGCTCCCACCTCACTAGCCCACTCTGCAGCCTGTGATCAGGGGCCCTAATGGCCATAATGCCTCCAATGTGGTGTTTAAACCAATAAGGCTTCAGAGAAGTTATGGTATGTTTAATAATGGCTTAATGACTACTTGTGAGATGCAAGGCTTCTGGTTCCTGTTTGGCCTTGATTTACAGCCCAACTCCGGCTGAGGACAGCCAAGAAACCCCCACTAAGCCCCCAGCGGAAGAGGGAGGTGTTCACACCAGGCCTCTTGGATTCCTTTAAAAATTGAGAATTCAAATGAAATACAAACGATGTTTGACTTGTCATCCCTCTCACTAGTCTCTGGAGGCTAGTGAAAACAAAAAGCAGCGTAACCCAGACTTGGGGACTCCTCAATCCACAGAAGGGAGCAGGGTCCCAGGTCAGGAATGTCTTCTCTGATCTCAGGGTGGGGTTGGTTCTCTTCTCAGAAATTCCAAGCTACTTCCCTAGTCCTATGCATCCTTTTGGCGGGGGAGACTCAACTCCTAGGAGGCATACCCTACCCTACCCTCACCTCCCTGCAAAAGGGCAGGCCTGGGACAGCAAAGCCCTGGGGTCTGAGCTGCAGTCAGCCTCTCTCCAGTGGATCTCCATGCACTTCCAGATCATTGGAAAGGTATTCACTCCATGCCTGCTGTTCAAACCCCAAACCCTCTATGTACCCCTTCACTTGCTCCAAAGGCAGCCTCTGCTGGACCCTGTCCAGTCCTGAGCTGCCCCTGCAAGTCTCCCTGCCCCTTCTGATTCGACCTCAGCTTCTCAACCCACCAGGAATGCACAGAATGGCTCCAGAGTCAGAAGACACTAGCGAAGTTCAAGGTCCCACAGTTAATCAATGATAGTGCCCTGGCCCAAACTTCCCAGCCCCCGTTCCCCGGTTAGAGCTGTTTCCACACACCTCTTCCCAAGGGCACCTGTCCCAGGGTGGAACAAGGGATCCCCAAGGGAGGTGTTTCTGCCCGAGGCAAGGTTTTTCCTGCTCCCAGCAGAGAGTTAGTTCAAGTCTCAGCCCGGCCCCTCCCCCACCCCGCCCTTATCCCAGGCTTAGGTCGGGAGACCCGGCCTAAGAGTGTTTGCTGGGCGTGCCTCACGCCTCTGGGGGCGAGAACCTCCAGGCTGGATGTCAGGACCTAGGGTGCTGCTCTGGGCAAGGGACTCACCGAGATGGGCAGACAAAAGGGACCCTGCCGTCTAGAGAAAGTGGCTTCCTCCCTCTGCTCGAACTGCCTCCGATGAACGCGGGCTGGGGTGAATCCAGGGGGCTCCCGGGCTCCGAGGGGTTAACCCGCGCGGGGCCGCACGTGACGTGGATGGTTCCAGCATTAAGTCAGAGGCGCGGCCCCCTCCCCTGTCCCCCGCCCCCCGCCCCCCGCGGCGCGCGCCGCTCCCGGGGGCTCCGCGCCCCCGCGCCCAGGTCCCTCCCCCTTGGCGGGCGCTCACAGGCCGCACGGGCAGCGCGAGCCCCGGAGCCCCCGCGGCCTGTGCGCCGGGAGCCGGCATGGACCCCAAGCGCTGCGCGCCTTTCGGCGTGGGGCCCAGGCCCGGCCCCTACGCGGCCGCGGGGGACGAGACACCCGGCCCGCAGGGGACCCCCGCCGGCGCGCCTCACCTGCACCCCGCGCCGCCCCGCGGCCCCGGCCTGACCCGTTTTCCGGCCTGCGGGCCCCTGGAGCCCTACCTCCCCGAGCCGGCAAAGCCGCCCGCCAAGTACCTGCAGGACCTCGGGCCCGGCCCGGCGCTCAACGGCAGCCACTTCTACGAGGGCCCCGCGGAAGGTAACGCGCGGCGCGGGCGTAGCGCGCAGCCCCGACCCGCTCTCCTTCCCTTCCCCGGCCCGCCCGGGCCTCCCCGCTCCCCTCGCCCGCTCGCCCTGCTCTCGACTCTCCGACCCTCTAGCCCCGCCACGGCCCCCTCAGAAGTCCCACCGGCGCCGGTCCCGGCCGGGCACAGCCAGCGCCCCTCGGGAGGCAGAGTCCCCGTGTCTCCCGTGGCGGGAATGGGAGGCGGGAGGTAGCGCGAGGGTGGAGTGGCTACGGCCCCGGGTCCGGTGAGGCCCGATGCCGACCGGAGGCGGGGAGGAGAAATCACGCCTGGCCGGAGTTGGCCTGGAATTGCCCAGGGATTGCCACCGACCCAGAAGCCCGGGCCGGGCTCAGGGCCCGGGCGCCACACTGAGCCCTCGGTCCCGATGCAGGGAGAGAAGCGCGGCTTTTGTGTGCGGCGCCGGTTCAGGGCCCTGAGCTTGGGCCCCGACCTCGAGTGGCCAAGCAGGACTCAGCCGAGGGCTGCGGCCGGGCCTCCGCCGGCTTCTCCTCCGCAGGCCCAGCCTCCGTGGGGAAGGCGCTGCCTGCGCGTTAGGCATTCGGCGGCGCGGCCGCGGCCGGTCCCGCAGCGCCCGGGCCGTTCTCAATACGGAATAACTGTGCTCTTATTCCTCAGACTAACCTGGCCTCCTCGTCGTTATGCACGGCGATGGCCGCCCTTCCCGCAGTCTTGGCTTCCTCGCGCTGGATCGTCACGACTGGGGCCGTCGAGAGCAGCCCGGGTGGGCCTCTCCCCTGGGCGCCTCGGGCTCCTGGGCCGGTGCCCCATGCGCCAAGGCCAGTTGGACCGCCCCATCTCCGGAGAACGCGCCTGAACGCCGGGCCTGCCACACGCGCAGCAGCTCTGCCGCCACCCGCTGCACCGGCTGACCTGTAGGAGTCTGGGCGCCCGCCCCATCTGCGCTGCTACAGCCCGCACCTTAGGTCCAGAGCTGGATGCTCTGAGACCGGCCCCAACCCGCCTCTACCCCGCTGGCGCCTCGCCCGCCTCCAGCGAGTGGCCAGGCAGCTCGGGCCTTCGCCCAGCCGGGGCGGTGGGAATGTGTCGGGGAGGGCGGGGAGGTGTGTGGGGGTCAGCGGAGGAAATGAGCGAGTCCGCAGAGCTTCGTGTCTGTGCCCTTTGAAAGAGGCTCTCCTGATAAAAACCACAGTTGGGCCTTAATGAGAAGCAGTTGGCCCGGCTCCTCTGATCCCAGCCAGACGGCGGCGGCCGCGCAGCGCCCTGAGCACCGCTGGGGACAGGTACCCGGGCTGGCTCGGCGTGCCGCGTCGGGCAGGACCCACCCCGCGGGCCCGCGTCCTGCTGGGCGCGCCGGACCACGCACGCACCGCGGGGACGCCGGGACTGGCACACTGCGGAGAGCTCTGGGGCAGAACGAGCGGCGGGGCGTGGAGGGACCCGGCGACGGCGAGGGTGTCAGCAACGAAATGCCTAGAAGTAAAACCGAAGAGTGTGAACAACCACCAAAAATAAGGAAAAGGAAATTGAACAAAACAACGGAGGAGAGAGGCGAGAAGGAGAGGTAGACGAAAGTCGGCAAGCAGGGCAGAACGTTAGGAAGTAAATGGAGAGCGAACGGAGGAACAGAAGGAAAAAAGCAAGCGGAGGATCGAACGATCGAACGAAGCGGGTAGAGGAGGGAAAGGACGAAGACGAGTAGAAGCAGAAAGAAATGAAAGGGAAAAGAGGGAGACCCTAAAAGAGCAGAAAGCTGCAAAACGAGATCAAGTGGGAGAGGAAAATTAACGATTCAAGTTGAGCGGAGGACCGGCCAAACGAAAAGCAGGAGCGGCGGGTGCGAGCGGAGCCTGGGACCCCGGCCGCCCGGGTGCGGGGGCCGGAACTCGGCGGGCGTGGGCCGCTTGCGTCCCTGCGGCCGAGCGGGGCTGCTGGGGGAGGAACGGCCCCGAGGACTGGGGCCACGCAGTCTACCAAGTGGGAAGGGGCGGCAAAGGGGGAGCCCGCCTTATTTCTCGCTTTCTCAGTTGACGGACTCCAAGCGTTTCCAGTTCAGACCAGTGAGCGCGCAGCTGCGCCCCATCTGCGGCGCGATCTTGCCGAGGCCCCGCAGACGCGCGCTGGAGAGCCTGGCGCTCTTCTCCCGCTCTTTGCGGTGCTCTTGGCCGAGAGCACCCAGCCCTGCCCTAGACCCCGGCCGCGTCCCGGCGGTGCAGGCCACCCTATGAGCCCCGTGCGCGCGGCTGCTCAGAGGACTCCGGCCGTTCCTTCCCGCTGCACTCCGCCGGGGGTTGCCCGGTCCGTTCGCTGGCTTTGCTCTCTGACCTGGGAACGCGCCTGCCACCTCGGAGGCCCTGAGCGGAGCACCGAAGGCCTCGTTCAGCGCACCGATTGCAGACCTCGTGAAGGATTCCAAGCCGGGGCCCCCACGCTGAGGAGTCTAGGCCAAAGCTGGAAACTCTAGGGAGAGCTGCGGTCCCGCGCCCGGAGTTTATGCCCACAACGGCTTCAGGTTACCAGCCGGAGCTCCGAGAGCCCAGGCCTCTGCGAGCTCTGCGGATCGCGTGGGAAACGGCGCGGAGCAAGACTTCGCGCGGCGGCCGAAAGCCGAGTGCTGGGTCTTCGGCCTCAGTGGACGCGTGCTAAGGGGACAGTGGGTCTTCTGGCTGGTATCTGGAGCGCTAGCGGGGGTTTTGGCGGCCCCAGGGGTGCGGGAGAGCAGCGGGGCGTGGGAGCCAGTCCGGGGCTGAGCACCGTGGCTGCCTCAGAGGTTTTTGCCCTGGCTCCTGTCTTCCAGGCCGACAGACTTCCGCTGTGGTGTTGCATTCGTGCAGGCTGTGGACCCCCTGGTGCTGAGCTCCGGGATTCCTATCTCTACCATGAACACTCCCCCCTTAACCACCCAGGGTCCCCACCAGGTGCAGGTGACTCCTGTACAGTGCAAGCACACCCTGAAAGTGCCGGGGCGGGGGGCCTCACGGGGCACCCTGCTCTTTACAAGCTCAGACGCAAAACTTCGGGCTGCCTCTCCTTCCTTCCTTGACTGCAGCCTTTTGCTGATCCCACCTCCTCTCTTTTCTCCACTGTGCCTTGCTCTTCAGGAGAGATTCTAGGAGGTGTGCCTCTGTCCTCTCAAAAAGGGGAGTGCCTGGTTCCCCCTGAGGCCTATGGAGATGAGGACAGAAGTACTCTGGTCCCCCCCTGGAGGGCTCTAGAATGGGCAGGATGGGAGGCCAGCCGAGGCCAGCAGGCTGGGCCCCTTTTCTGGGTGGCTCTTCTGAAAAGTCCTGCTGCACGTTTATCTCTCACTCTGGCCACTCAGAGCCCAGAGCTAGTCACTTCTGGGCAGATCCTGTTCCAACAGATATGGAAGGCCCAAGAGCCAGATGAGTGAAGCCTCAGAACTTTGGAGAACCCCCTACAGTGATGTCACTGCTCCCCTTGCCCCCATCCCTGAGCCACACTCACCCTTTTTTTTTTTTTTTTTTGGCCTGGAGTCCAGCAGGACCTCCCTCTGAACCCAGGACTCCATGACCCGCCTTTCAAACCTGCTAGAGGGGAGCTGTCCCCTTCCAGTCTGACCATTTTCAATTATTTGGCTCAGCTTCCCTGAGTCCTTCTTCCTAAGCGGCTGCCCATGGAACTACCCCTGGAACCAAAACATGTTGGCCAAGAATGGCAGCTAGTGGCCCGAGTACTTTCTCCTTGATGCTCTGCCCCAGCTGTGAGGCTGGTACCCGAGGGCAGGCCCCCTGACCCTGCCAGGCCTCCAGGATCCTCGCACAACCTGCAGCTTCTTGCACAGCCTGGGTGGTCCCGGGAGGTCCCTGACCACCTTCCAGCTGAGGAGGACCATGCCTGACTTGCCCTCCATAATGCGGACAGGAACTCAGAGCCAGAACCTGAGACTCCCAGCTCTCTGGTCCGTCCCATCCTTCCTCGATGACAGCTGTGATCCTGACACCAAGTCCCAAGAAGGAAACCGCCTCTTGGTGCCAGCCTGCTGGGTGTCTTGGGGCCCCCGCCAGGGATGGGCCAGGGCCAGGGCAGGGCTGTGTGAGTCAGTGGGGCGCCTTTGTGGCTGCGCTCCTGCTGTCCCAGGGGCTCTCAGAGATTTCATGGCAGTGCCGCTGGGGGGTCCTCGCCGGAGGAGAGGGCAGAGCAGTCAGAATGACCTATTTTTCACCATGACCGGGTTGTGGCAGGGCTCCACTAAGCCTCCCGAGTGCGGGTTATCGTCTCTGAGTGGGGCTGCTGGGAACTGTGCCCAGCAGCAGTCAGGTCGCCCCTCCCAGCTTCTCATCCTGGGCAATGGGGGAGCCATCAGAAACTGCCAAGGAGGAAGGGGGCAGTCCAGGGCCAGAGCGATGGGGTGGGGAGCTGAGTCCTGTTTCGACACCGGTCCCCCAAGCCTTGACCCTCCTGCTCTCTAATGCCTGAGCTCAAGTCTTGGCCCAAACATCACAGTTTCCGGAGGAATGATACAATCTCTTTTGGACGCTTCTTTGCCCCATCTTGTCCTTCATGCCCCGGGGCTGGGGGATTTGCCATTGCCCTGAGATTTGGGGTCTAGAGAATGAGGCACAGCGAGACCGGCCAAAGGTGATCTGAATGTCCCTGTCCGTCCCCTGCCTGGACCTGGGACGTGAGGCGGGGGCAGGAGGACCTGGGAACCACCGCCCCCGCAGTCAGGGCCAAGGAGGCACTTCCTGGCAGGACAGGAGATGTCAGCCACCCTGGGCTCACCCCCTCCTCCCGCCTCCACCCCTTCGCTAGGCCCTGCCCAAGGGGGCCAGTCCTGGCACCTCCACACTCTGTGGGCCGCACCACCACAAAGCGCTTCCCCGAAATGAACCCTCCTCTGGCCCCAGCAGATCCGCCCCGACCACAGAGCACATGGTTCCCCAGGGCCCCCTGAGCTGGAGGCTCAGCAAGCAGGCCTCCAAATGCCAGTCTCCCATGGAGGGTGGCTGCTGGGACAAGGCAAGAGAAAGGAAGGGGGAGGCGGGGACTGAAGCGTCAAGCGTTCTGCCCCCTCCCCCAGTCCACCCACAAAACCCCCTGGTTCGGTTTCCATCCTCCTTTTTGTGTTTTCCATTGCAGCCGAGGAGAAGGCCTCCAAAGCTGCCAGCTTCCCCCCGCTGCCCTTGGACTGCCGAGGGGGCCCCAGAGACGGGCCCTCTAGCTTGCAAGGCTCCCCGGGCCCTTGTCTGGCCAGTCTGCGGGGCCCACTGTCCCCGGGACCCCCTGACTCCATGGAGCTGGCCAAGAACAAGAGCAAGAAGCGCCGGAACCGCACGACCTTCAGCACGTTCCAGCTGGAAGAGCTGGAGAAAGTCTTCCAGAAAACCCACTACCCTGATGTGTATGCCCGGGAGCAGCTGGCTCTGCGAACGGACCTAACCGAGGCCCGGGTACAGGTGAGGGCACCCCGGCCGTGGGCCTCTCCGGCTGCCTCGACCACCCCGGCTGTGGGCCAGGCCATGGAAGGGCCGGGAGACGTGGGCGCTGCTGCCACGCAGAGCCACCTTTCCTGGGTGCCTGCTCCCGGCCGGCCGCCCCTCGGCTCGCCCTCTGTGCCCAGCTCCACTGCGGCCACGGGCTTGCAGCCCAAGTGCCTCATGGGGTGGTGGCCTCTGGGAGTCCAAAGACCTACCTGTCGCGGAGTCCTAGCTCTGCCACTTTCTACCTGACCAGGTGACTTGGGGGGCATGTTGTTGCATCTCTCGGTCTCACTTCGGATGGTCTTTGAGCATCACAAATGCGGCAGCCCTTCAGAAGCAGTGAAATGCTGCACATATCGGGCTGCTCCCGAGGCAGCTGCCCAGAGCGGGAGGGTCCCCACTGGGCGGTCTGAGGCTCAGCGATGCTCAAAGCCATTCCAAGCCAGCGACTGTCAGGCCCGCCAGCTCCCAGAGCCCTTCCCCACCCAACCGACTCTCCCCAGCGGAGATCAGGCCCCAGGGCTTCCTGGGTAGGGCTGTGGCCAGCTTCCAGTAGGGGTTGGGGGTGAAGGGATGGGGGGATGCCAGGAACAGCGGAAAGGGAGAAGGAAGTCCGTGTCCAAGACGTGTCGGAGATGAGAAAGAACAGGCAGATGGCAAGCAGAGGGTGGGGATGGGGAAGGAGGCTTCGGGAAAAGCCTGGCCCAAGAGGAAGATGGTGGTGGTTGCTTTGCTTTGACTTGGAACTGACATGGTGCCCAGCAGGCTCCCTGAGGCCAGGCAGGAGGCACTGGGAGAGGGGTGGGATTGGGGCTTCTCGGGAGAGGTGAGGAGATGACCTCCAGACAGAGCAGATTCTCTTTCCCACCGCAGAGGAGACCTCATAGGGACAGAGCTCATACACCCTGTATGGGACCTCCCTCTGGCCAGACTTGGGGACCGGCAGGCCAGTCGAAGAGGCCAGCTGCCTTCTAGCAGAGAAGGCCCCACGGCTGGATTCAGCATAGGACCAGATGCCCTTGGGCTATTTTCCCCCTTCTCTTCTGGGTCCTCCTGTTTTCATTTTCCTTGCAGGCGGCACCTAAAACACACTTCTAGCACTGTGCTCCCAGGGTGCCCAGGCCTGGGGCCAGCAGGGTAAGAGACCGAGCATTCACAACAGTCCCAGAGCCCTTGAGCCACAGAAGTCCCCACCCTCAGTGAGCCCCTGCGGGTGGGGTCTCAAGAGCCGTGGCCGTGGAACCGCCTTGGAGAGCCGGAGTGCATCCCCCCACTCCTCTCCCAGGCTTTTTCAACCCCGAGGGGGTGCCGGGGCGGCCACAGGCCCCCAGACTGACGATTGAGGCCCCAGAGGAGGGCTCTTTTCCCTGACAGGAAAGTGACAGCCACCCGTAGGCCGTGCCCCACGGAGAGCAGTAAGCCAGCACGCAGAACAGAGTGCAGGTGGAAGGCTATGGTGGGGGCTGTAGAGACAACCAGGGATGACGGGAAGAACGGCCTGTGGAGCAGTACCCTTCAGCCCCTCCGACTCCTCCATCTGCTGGAGCTGGAGGGAGGATAGAGAAGGGAAGGCCCAGCAGTTGCGCGGGGCGGGCGGGGGGCGCACGCGGGATGGCCCGTCCCTGACCTTACCCAGGCCGGCTCTGGGATCTCTACCTCTGGGGCTTAGCAGGGTGGGGGGCTGCCAAGGGAGGACCACCATGGGGGCGTGTGTGAGGGGCTGAGGTGGGGTTCCTCGCACACGCGCATGCACACACACACACAGAATTTGTTGTGGCTCCCAGCTAGACCCCTGGAAAGCAAGGGGCTGGTTTGGTTTGGTTCAGTTTGGTTTTGATATTGCCAACATCCAGCGCAGAGCCTGACAGAGAAACGTTTATTAAATGATAGAAACACAAGACACACGCACAGGTACCGTAAACGCACAGCTGCAGGGCCCGCAGTTTCGCCGCAGACCTGCACACGGGGGTGGTGGGCGCCCCTCACCTGCCAGGCGCTCACAGGGGGAGGCACAGAGTACAAAGCGGACGACGTTAGCAGGGTGGGGCGAGCGTGAGAGATGCCAACGCGGCACCCAGGCCCGCGGAGATGTGCGTGCGTGTGTCGGGGTGAGGCGGGCAGCCCAGGCCCGGGCAGCCCGAGCCAAGGCAGGGGAGTCGCAGGTGGTGGATGGGTTCAAAGGCAAGCGGGCGTGAGAGGCAAGTGGGAAGCATCAAGTGATACCGCCTGGCTGGGGGTGAGTGCAGGGAAGGGCGGCTCCGAGCCCAGGGGCTTCTTACGGAGCTGCCCATGGGAGGTGGGAGGTCTGGGACTGGAGATGAGGCCGGGGAGGCCTAGGCAGTGCCCAGAGCCTCTGAGGCCACAGATCCCACGACACCCTTGGTGGCACAAGCGGGCAGGAGAACCAAGAGTGACTCAGCCTGGTGTCTGGGGGTAAGAGGGTGGCCCAAGGGACCAAGAAGCGCCCCCTCTGAACTCAAGCCTTTCCTAGGCCCCATTCCGGGTTCCCCAGCCCTGAGAACAATAGGGAATTGAGCTGGAGCTACGGTTCAAGCTCCTTCAGGTGGGAACCAGCTTCCCCCCCCCCCCCCGCGCCCCCACCGCCGCCGCTGCGTGAGGACACCACCACCTTCCTCGGGGTCAGGGGCCACTGCGTCACTCCCTCAGCCTCTCCCCTCTGTCCCCAGGTCTGGTTCCAGAACCGCAGAGCGAAGTGGCGGAAGCGTGAGCGATATGGGAAGATCCAGGAGGGGCGGAACCCCTTCACATCTGCCTACGACATCTCTGTGCTGCCCCGAACGGACAGCCACCCACAGGTGACACCCCACCCGGCCCCGCATCAGGGCCTGGCCACGGGGAGACCTGAAGCAGCATTAGGGCTCTGCAGGACCCTGGGTAAATCACTTGTCCTCCGCCAAGCCAGCCTCCTCCCTGTCTCATGAATGAGGCACGCCGAACAGCGGGTAGCAAAGGAAACCTCATCTGGAGGCGCAGTGGCAGGGGTCTCCTGAGGTGCCATTTGGGAGGCCGGGGGGCTGGAGGGAGCAGATTCTAGACTCGAGCCAAGCGGAGGTTGCCGGGTAAAATTCTGGAGCCCTCGGGGCAGAGACAGAACCCCCAGGGAAGGGAGGCAGCCCCTGGGCCACTGATTCATGGGCCTTCTTTTCTGTCTCTCTTTTCAGCTGCAGAACTCGCTGTGGCCCAGTCCAGGGTCTGGGAGCCCGCCCGGCCCCTGCCTCATGTCTCCGGAGGGCATGCCCTCGCCGTGCATGTCTCCGTACTCGCACTCTCATGGGAATGTGGCCGGCTTCGTGGGGGTGCCAGCCTCCCCCGGAGCCCACCCTGGCCTCTACTCCATCCATGGCTTCTCCCCGGCCCTGGGGGGCCACGGCTTTGAGCCTTCCCCAGATGGCGACTATAAGTCTCCAAGCCTCATCTCGCTCAGGGTCAAGTCCAAGGAGCCACCTAGCCTACTGAATTGGACCACGTGAGCAGTTGTGGGGACATGCGGACTAAGCTGCCCACCCCGCTTTTCTGTTCTGGCTGCTCCCACCCCATCCCAGCCTGGGGGCCAGAGGGGAAACACCTCTGTCTCCAAGCCCCAGATGGTTCCCGGAGGCCCCGGCAGAGCAGCTGGGTTCCTCAGCCTCCTGCCGGGAACAAGCTAGAGGTTTGTTTTTTTTTTCTCTTAAAATAAGGCGGGGTTGCCCAGGACAAAGAGAGCTGCAAAGCAGGTAGGACTCTTCCTACCACACACTGGGTCCCTTCATCCGACTCCGGGCTGGAGGTAGACACTTGCCCTGCGTCCTTCAGACTTTGTCCAAGTTTAACTGTCATCCCACCAGCTGAAATGGCTGAATTGGTTCCTCATTCAGGGAACCCAGGAGAGTAAGAGGACGTCACAGGTTGAACCAGGAGAAGCTCTCTGTGACTTAGGGGAAAGCACCCTCGCACCAGCATCTGGGGCCAGCCTTACTTCCCCCTCCCACCACCAGGGGGCGAGCGCTCGGCATCCGGAGCTCACAAGTGCCCGAAGACTGTTCCTGGAAATGGGGCTGGGAGCCCCTGCTCCAGCCACCCCTTATTCCGGCCCTGCACTCCCTCCCCCGACATGGCATGGAGTCCTCTCCCCTCCCAAGAGGGCTGAAAGTCCCTCAGACACCACCAAATATTTGGATTCTCTGCTATGGGATCAGGGCAAAGCTATGCCATGGAAACTATAGGCTTCCTTGGTTTGCTCATTAGATGTTGGTAAGAATAAAAGAGATTTCCACAGAAGCTAAGCCCCTGAGACCTCAACACCCCCCTTTTGTTAAAAAAATAAAATAAAATAAAATAAAAATAAACTGTGCTGCCCTCCGTACTAATGAAGATGGCAGTATTTCTTAGACCCGGTGATTGTGTATCCTCGGGGTTTGGCACTTGGTTAGGTGGCCTGTGCCGGATGTTCAGGCTGGGCCAGGCCCTCCTGAGGGGCCAGCGGGGATCCTGGGGACGAGGGGAAGGTAAGCCTGCAGCAGGAGCCCCAAGGCTGACGGATGCCATGCCTGGCCATCACCTGCCCAGGATCAGCCTGCTCTGATCCTCTGCTCACAGAACAGCCACCTCTGCTCACCCCTTCTGGAAAAGGAAAGGGGCAGGGGCCCCACCTGGAATCCCAAATTTAAGAGTTGCTAGGCTCAACGTCCCTTTGCTCAGGCCCCTCTCTGCCCCCGTGAGGCCCACCCAGAGAAGCCACCCAGAAGAACAGCCCAGCTCTATGGCTGCTGGGCCCATGTGGAAGGAAAATGGGGGGCTGCAGGTGGGAAAGGGACTAGGAAGGTGGAGATAGACTTGTGGCTGAACTGGCAGTGGAAGGAGGGGGTGGGATGAAAGAGGGGGGAGCCCAGTAAGGGCTCTGAGCTCCCCTGGGCCAGAACCCTGGGGGTGGGGCAGCCCCCTTCTCCCAGCCGCCCCAGGAGCGTGTCTGAGCTGTGGGGCAGAGACGAAAGCCAGGACTCTTTCTTGTGGTTTCAGAGTATTTGCCCTAGTATCCTTCATCCCCACTTTCTGCCTTATCTCCGCAGCCTGGAAGGCGGGCAGAAAGCAGGCCTGGCCCTCCCACCCTCCCAGTAAACACAACCACATTGCTCAGAGGAACTCAGCCTCAGCTAGGAGCCCAGCCACCACGCCCCGGGCCTCCTCTTCCAGGCACGGAGAAACCTGAGCACACAAAGACACCAGTGCTGTGCTCGTTCCCAAAGAGGGAGCACGTCCCCCCATCAGGATCAGATCCTCCTCTGACGGTATGACTAGGTTCAAGCCCCCTTCAGAAGAAACCAGGGTCTCCCTCCCCTTCCCTTCATTCGAGGGCCAGGCTGCTGGTGATTTCTCTCCTCTCCGTACCGACGCTGGCTCTGAGGTCCCCCTGAGAGCCCTGTGTCCATCAGGAAGGGAAGAGTCGGAGTAGTAGGGAGAGGCAGCCCTAGCACCTCCGAGGAACACAGCCCCCTCCCTCACACGGCTGGTCAAAAATCAGGGGGCTGGGGCTCGAACCCAAATTTCTAACTCAGGGCTAAGACCACTGCACTCCACACTTTTGGTGGCCCAAGGAGTGGCCACCAAAATTTTGGATTTCTGTTGTCACAGAGTCAGAGAGATGCAGAAAGATTAGTTTGTTCTACAAATATTTATTGAGAGGCCACTCTGTGCCAGGCCTTGTGCTGGGTGCCAGAGAGAACAAGGGTCAAGAAAATACCACAGTTCCGTCTCCGGCACAGCTCCGGGGGTGGGGGGAGCGGAGGTGGTGCGCGGAGAGGAAGGGATCCGTAAGAGCGAAGGAAGCAGAAGTGGGGCAGGGAGGGATGAGAGAAGAGAAGGCAGTAAAGCCCACAGAGATCCATGCAGCAAGAGTGGAGGAGGCAGGCGGAGGCCGGGAGCGACCCGTGCAGGGGGGAGGCCCTGGCGGGGGAGGGCACAGGGAGGCCAGAGACTGGCTACTGGCTCCCATCCAAGGGCATCTGCCCACAGCTCATATTTTTCTGGCCAGTGACAGCTAAATGAAGAGAAAGCTAACTTTACAACCGCCCACTTCACACATAATGAATATGAATGGGCATCCCGGAGCCTGTTCCCTGGGATTATCTGTGAGCTGATGGCCTCTCCCACCGGCTGGGCCATCCCAGCCGGCCTGTCCCCTGGCTGGGACACAGGCAGCCCTTCCCCTGCTGCCCATTAGCCATCCTCCCCTCTCCCCTCCTCCTCCACACCCTAGGCGTCTCACCCCATGACACAGCCCCCCGTCTTCAGATGCCCCTGCCCCCAGCCTCACTCCAGAGGTGTGAGCTCTCGGCCTAGGCCCCAGGCCAGGCTGAGAGCTCTGCCTACCCCTTCTGGAAAAGGTAAGGGGCAGGGGCCCCACCTAGAATCCCAAATTTAAGAGTTGCTAGGCTCAACGTCCCTTTGCTCAGGCCCCTCTCTGCCCCCGTGAGGCCCACCCAGAGAAGCCCTAAACTCGGTGCTGGCAGGGACACGGACCCCCAAGCCCGGAGCACAGAGCCCTCTCTAGTAGGCCCTTCGGTCCAGGCTTCTGGTCTCAGTCGGGCACGAGGAAATGCTTCTCGTTAGAGGTATTCAATCTTCCTTCCCCGCCTTCCCCCAAGCATTTACACATCAACTTGAATTACAGCCCTTAAGTGCAAACCTTCCGCAGCCCCAGACAGGACCGGAGCCCGGCCCCCTGTATCAGGCAGAGGGAGCACTCGTCTCACCCTCGCCATTCTCCCCAGGGGCAATGCTCTCGGGGCCCCGACCAGGAGCCGGGCGGCCCCGAGGACATGTGTCTCAGGGCCCAGCACGTTACTGCTCCTGCTTGCTGTTGGAGCCACCTGTCTACCGCCCAACAGCTTGTCAAGGAAAGGGAGTGTGGTGTTTTGCTCATCTGGACGCCCAGGGCACCTGGAATGAGGCCTGGCCCAGATAAGACGACTTCAAGGGAGGGCGGCAGGGTGGCTCGGGGAACGGCTGACTTTTGAAAGCCCTTCTGTATACAGAGCAGAGCAGTGAGCTTAGGAGGAGGGACAGACAGAGGCCTAAGACATTGTTCTGGCCCTTGAAGCGGCGGGGGAGTGTCTCTCTCTCTCTCTCTCTCTTCCAGGGGATTCGGGAAGTGGAAGCAAATTCAGAGCAGGCTAGAGTTAGAAGGGCCCTTAGCAGGACTACAAATAGCTGTCACTTATGAGCCGTGCTATCCCCCCTCAGCCAGGCACGGAGGCCCATTATCCATGATCTTATTCAGCCCTCATGACCTTTTATTATTAAACTGATTTTTGCAGATAAGCCAACTGAGAGTCGAGCTCGCTGAGCTCTAGGTCCTCTGCGGCCTGAGGCTGACCGTGTCAAGTGACAAGTAAGTGAATGGCCCAGCCACTGTTCCCTGAGCAGTCCGCTCAGGAGAGGACAGACAGAAGCCCGCCTCCCGGGAGAGGAGCCCGAAAGGAATGCTGGGGCAGCCACACGCAAGGCCTCCGGGACGCGGGAGAGAAAGACGCCCTCGGCTCAGGCTGAGGAGGAAGGTAGTAGCGACAGCCCCCAAACTACCTTGACGAGGGCATATTTGGGGCACATGAGAAGCCAGGGCAAGGCCTAGCGCACATCTGCCCAGAATCTTCTTGCCAAGGACCATGCTTGAGCAAATACTAAGTACTGACTAAAGGGAATAAAAGAATAAAAGAGCAAATGAATGCACTGGTGGTAAGTGCCAGGGAATCGAGATGATTCATTAGAGAATCGGGGGCGGGGGGGCGCATCGACATACACACTTTGCAGAGACCTCAGTTCCTAGCCTGGCTCTGGCTCTCATTATTCCGTGACCGTGGGCAATTCTTTACCTTTTCTGGGCCAGTTTCTCATGTGATGCTGGTACCTTTCAGGGTTGTTGGAAGCAATGACATTAAATACAAAGCGCTCAGAGTAGCGGCTGGCATACAGCAAGCACTGAGCACTCGCGGGCTCCTGTGTGGGGACCGAGCTTTCAAGAAGCATGAGGATGGGGCTTGGTACCTACGTGGCACCCAGGAAGTGGTAATGCTCTTCATTTTTTTTTTTAAAGATTTTATTTATTTATTTGAGCGAGAGAGTGAGAGAGGAGAAGGTCAGAGGGAAAAGCAGACTCCCCATGGAGCTGGGAGCCCGATGTGGGACTCGATCCCAGGACTCTGGGATCAAGACCTGAGCCGAAGGCCAGTCGCTTAACCAATTGAGCCACCCAGGCGCCCGGTAACGCTCTTCATTAACAAGGGTCGGTTCCCTGAGGTGTAAGGCCACCAGGTAACCCATCCCGCAGTGGATGGAAGGAACCCTGGACCTTGAGCCTGGTAGCAATAATCAACGTTCTCTGTAAATCAACCATTTACAAAGGGCCTTCATGTTCCCTGCCCATCTCGGAGCCCAGATGAGAAAGAAAACCACAGAGAGGGCACGGGTGTCCAAAAGCCCTTTGTGAACAGAGGCCTGGACGGAACGGCCCGCCCAGCACTAGCACACTCCATGGCTGGGATAAGGCTCTGCCTGTCCTGGGCCGGCCCCTCGGCCCCAGATGCAGGGATTCACTCGCCCACTCAGGCTTCATGGAGTTGCAGCGTTGATATTCTGCATTCTTTTTTGCACGAACTTATGTAATTAGATATATAGATATTTACAGACCTTTGCAAACCAAGAGGGGGGGAAGGCCACCTCTGGTTAAGGGAAACTTCGGAAGAGATTGGGGAAATCAGAAAAAGGGGAAGGAAGCAAAACTTCAGACAGGCTGGTTCAGTGAGCCGGGCTGCCTGGTGGAGTAGGAATGTGAAAATCTGTCTTACCCAGAGTGAAATCTCAAGATACATACTTCCTATTGGTCCTGGCAAAGAACAAAAGAAAATCCACCCTGCACGGATGGTGTCTGACTCTCTTGTCCGGTGCAAGTTACCGAGGGGCAGAAACTCATCAGTCGCAGGGACTTCCCACCTCAAAGGCCGTGTGACTTATAGAAAAAGGACAGAGCTGGCTTCGGCCCTGCTGTTCCAAATCACGCAGGCTTATCCTGGAAGCCCAGCTTGGGACCCGCACTGAGGCTCAGCCAAGCCAGGCGGGCACTGAACCAGCAAAAGGGAGAGCCTCCCCAGAGTCCGTTTCCCTCAGAAGTCAAGACCCCTCAGAGACGTAAGACCCCATACACATGGCCTACAGGTAAGATGAGGGACCTTCAAGTAATTCGGAAGAGAGAGCAGTCCTATCATATCACATGCACCAGACGCAGAACCTCGAGATGGAAGCAGGTGGAAGCAGAGATGGGAGGATATGGAGGTGGGAACAGACGTGTCCAGGGACCGGAGGCCAGGTGCCAGCTCCAGGAGGCCTCAAACTGCCATCTACCACAGAGAATCCCCTTAACTCTGCCCCGGCAATGTGGGCTCCTGGGCCCCCTCAACACACACCTTCCCACCATGAAACTGACTGCTTCCCCAGGCTCTGGGCACAGAGGTTTCCTCTCAGTCCCAAACCCCTACCCTTGCGAGGGCCCAGAGTGGCTGACCCCCTCTGACCCAGCCCTTCCCTCGCTAGCACTGCAACTGGTTTGGGAGAGGCCCCCCCAGAAGCATGGTCCAGAGATGCCTGGGGCTTCTACTGCAATTACATAAAACCCAGGTGTGCAGGACTCCTTGTCACCCCAGCGGCCCAGAGCCCTGGAGCTCGGCGAAAGCGATTCCAGATTGACTTGGGGAAAACCCACTCTGGCGAAGGGCTAACTCCCTGTTTCTCCCCCTCAAGTGGGAAAGGCAGGCAGCCTGGCAGGGAACAAGTGGGTGACCCATCAGTGCTGGCAGGAAAAGCCACTTTCTAGGCGGGAGGAGATATTCAGGGGCCATATTTCCTGCAGACACAGCAATGGGGA
>CM053606.1:80742443-80792692 GCA_028646535.1 Procyon lotor | reverse complement strand
TCTTGGGAAGAGTCGGCGTGACCCCTGCAATTCAGATGCAACGGCTTCCCAGTCCACCCCAGCTTTTCTCAGCCTTGGGCTGAATGAGAAATGAGCTGCAACCAACCATGGCCAAGAGAAGAGGGTGCGGAGGAGTGAAGGAAGAGAGGATCCCAAGCAGAGAGCAGATTGCACTCGGAGCAGGCCGCTGGGAATCAACAAGGGGCCAAATCTGGCCTCCCCTGGCAGCCCAGCGCCGCCTAGGAGGGCACGGTGGGGCTGTGCTGCCACCTGGAGGGAGGTGAGGGCACTGCAGCCATGGATGGGGACAGCCGCTGGGGCACCTCCAGGTCACCCCTTCTTTCCTTGTCAGTCCTCTGCCCAGGAGCCTCACTGCAGCAGCTCCTCCCAAGAAATGGGCTTGGAGAAGACCTCCCTTTCTAACCAGAGGTCATAGTTCATCTGGAAGTCCTCAGGGAGGTCCACCCGCTGGCCCAGGACGCTCTGTAGGCAGTTGTCCACAGGCAGGAAGTCCGGGTTGCTGTGGGCCCGGTCGTACCGCCGGGCATTGAAGCGTTCGATATTGGCACGGAGGGCACACTCCTCTGCCTGGAAGTCCCAAGGCCGGGCATCGAGATCTGGGACAAAGCAGGAAGACACGTTTAGGGGCCAAGCCCTTGTGGCAGACCCCTCTGGGGTCACTGAAGCTCGGGGCCAGGAGGACCCTGGCTTGAAATGCTATCAGCCCAGAGCAGAAGACCTCCAATCCCCATCCTCAGGAAGACAGACAGGACTTTTTACTTGATACAAGAGAAAATCAGATAAAAAGAGAGAGGTCAGATCCACAGAGAAAGAGGCCACATTGCAGTTTGTGGGGACCCAGCTAGGGGGAGCCACGGGACCAACACGCTCTCTGAAAGTCATATTCTCCCTGGCTCTCTGGGAGGGATGGCAGGAAGCTGCAGATCCCCTCATCTGCTCATTCTCTCAGTCCCCTGACCAGGGCCTGGGGGCCACTCTGGCTCCCCACAAATTCACAGGGCCCTGGGACGCCGATGCGGTCACGCTCAGGAAAGCCCGAGAAGAGCCCGTTCTGCCTGGAGACCGGGGCAGCCGCCCAGACGGGAAGCACACGCGCCAGATACCCAACAGCTGCAGGCATGAGGGAGGCGCCCTGCCAGGGGCAATGAAGTGGGGGCCCACAGGGCCGGTGGGCCAGGAACCCCCTGCGGGACGAAGGCTGAGCAGGAGGGGAAGGGGTGCTGCGCCAGCCTCACCGGCCTTGCTTAAGAGTTTGGCTCAAATTCTAAGGGAAATCAGAAGTTAAGCATTTCACTCAGGAACTTAGCACCACGGGATCTGCTTTTTAAAAAGATCGTTGGGGCTCAGTTTGAGGCACTGATAGAGGGGAGGAAAAGGAGGGCAAGGAAGCCAGCGGGGTCTGTGAGAATTTCAGCGGTCAGAACCGAGGCAGTGACCGTGGGGAGAAAAAAGACAGGCAGGTGTCTCATCAGTTTCTGGGCCAGGAACTCCCTCGGGGACAGAGGAGTGGGGGGGATCCCATGCGCCAATCCCAGGCAGCTTCTCAACGGCCCTCCTGGAGCTCCCGTCCGGATGCTAGAGAAGCGGGCACAGGACTCGGCGGGCTCCTCGGAGGGCAAGGCGCCCCCCGCCTCGCGCCGGAGCCTTACCGTTGCCGTATGCCCAGTCGTCGTTGAGCCGGTGCCGCACCTTCTGGTAGATGGCGGACATGGTCTTCATGTTGCTCTTCCGCCACTGCCGTCCCAGGTACTTGGTCTGCACCTTGAGCAGCTTGAGCACGTACAGCTGCATCATGGCCTGCTTCACCTTGAGGGCCCGCTTCAGGATGGGCGCCGACTTGAACACCACCAGCATCTGGGAAGGACCACGGCACCACCACCCCTGCTTACCCCTTCTGGGCTTACGGGCAGGGGAACCGACCTTCTCCGTCTCCCCAGACTGGGGGGGTTCCCGGGACACGGACTCCCACCGCAAAAATCGTGGGTCATCCCTCTCACCATGAACACTCCTACGTGCACGCATATAAAATTTCCATGGATTCATGGACCTCCCCACCCCAAAGGCATCCTGATTCCAGGGTTAAGGGAGACTCCCAGAATCCTGGTTGTGTTAGCACTGGAGATTAAGGGGACATGGAAAAGGGGCACCTGCGTGGCTCAGTGGGTTAATAAGCCTCCGCCTTCGGCTCAGGTCATGAGCTCAGGGTCCTGGGATCAAGCCCTACATCAGGCTCTCTGCTCGGCGGGGAGCCTGCTTCCCCCTCTCTCTGCCTACTTGTAATAGCTCTCTCTCTGTCAAATAAATAAATAAAATCTTTAAAAAAAAAAAAAGAGGAGGAGGACATGGAAAAAAAATCCCTTCTCTATGTGTCCACTGGCTTCAGGCATGACTGAGCCTCTTCTAGCTTCCAGTTCAACTCGAGGAAGCAGGAATGAGCTGTTAAATCCAAGGATGTGGCTACAGGAGAACCCAGTGAGAAGGATGTAGGGGCGGTAGCAAGCCCACCCTGGGGACACCCCGGGAGGGGACAGCACGGGCTATGGCCCCCTGCCTTGACTTGCAAGTTGTGTGCCTGCTGACTGCACTAGCTCACCATGGTCCTCGAGTGCTTCCATTTTGTCAGCTTGTTCAAGACCCGAAGCAAGTTGATACAGGAGAAGAGGTTCCTCCAGCAAAACTGGTTATTGTCGCCTGCCTCCTGCAGGAAGAGCCCGGGAACAGTCACAACCCTCACAGCTGCAGGGTGTCCAGCAGTGGCCAAGGCCCATACGCCTCCCTCGGACCTGCCAGGCCTCTCTCTGCTCAGCCCAGGAGGACTGCCATCCCAGAGCTCAGCAAGGGTGTGGGAGCTCCCTAGAACTTGTCTGCAGGAAACATGGAGCATGATTTCAAGGACTGCGCCCTTAGCCCCACACGTGGGGCACCTGCTCCCAGGCTCCCACAGGGCTGCGCCGCACAGAGATCCAGTGTGGGAGAGAGAAGCCACCCGGCCAGGCGAGCTCTGGGTCGACAGCCACGCTCCTGACCAAATACTCCGTATATGCACACCTTTCTCCTCGGCAAACTCCCTCCTCCGGTCCTTCTACGGCTGCGCTCAATAGTGACCTCGCACTTGTGAACACCTCTGTGCCCATGTCGGGGGAGGCAGCCCCCCCACCCCCACCCCCCATGCCACAGGAACAGCTGGGGAAGCACACAGCCACTCACCAGACTCTCAGCGGTCAGCTCTGGCAGCTCGTGCACCACACAGTGGGGGTAATCCAGGACGGAGATGCTGCAAAGAGCAAGGACCCCCATCCTGAGCAGAGGCCGGGGGCTGCTGAAGCAGCTACGACAGGGCTGGCTCCTGGCCTTCCTCCCTCACTTGGGAGTGGAAGCAGGACTCTGCCTTCTCTACACCCCCCTTAGTTCCCCCACTTAGAGGAGGATGAAATCCCTGCTACCAGAGAACCTGTAGGGTCCCTCTAGGGCCAGAGACCAGCCGGTCATCTTGTAGGGTCCAGACACCCTGCTTTCCCCAAATCAACAAGCTTGGGGCCTGGAGAAGGGGAAGATTTCTCAATGCAACTGATGTACGCCAAGCCCCTCATGGAGACAGTGTCTGGCCGAGAGCTCACCCTGCGGCGCACCATCAGGCGAGGGGGCAGGGGTAAGAGCAGACAGGGCGTCACGGTGCACCGGGCAGAGGCCCTCAGAAAGCAGGAGGCCCAGTCTCCTCAAATAAGCACCCAACGGTGAGGACAGTATGGGAGCCCAGGATTGGCAGCTCCTACCCAGGCACAGACTGAGTCACCTGTCCCTAGAGTAGCTAGCCTCAGACTCGACACACTGGCACTCTCCACAGCAGGGACCGTGTCTCACTCAGCTCTGTGTCCTGAGGCCCAGCGGAGTGCTGCCTTGTAGGGGCCGAACGGGCTCAGGACGCGGGGCCAGCAGGGAGCCCTGCCATCCGGCCATACCCACCCTCCTGCTCCCTCATCCTTATCACCTGTTCTTGGCGGTGATGTAAGACATGATGTTTTGATTGAAGAACTTTAGGATCAAAGGGATGCAGTTGGCAAACACCAGGTGCTGAGCCATGTATTCGAACTGAAACCAACAGACAAAAATAAGCCTGCCCTCTAGGACCTCACTCTCTTTCCTCCAATGATAAAAGGCCCTGGTCGGAGGACTGTGTCTTAAAACATTCACGCAGAGCTCAAGGGGGTCTGAAGGTCAAGGCCTGGGCTCTTCGGGGCCGGAGGAGCAGCACTGTCTGAGGCGGCCCTGGCCCAGGGAACCGGAAGGAAGGCCCTGCAGGTACCTGGTAGACGTGGTTCAACTTAAAATGCTTGAGCAGCAACAGCAGGACAGCAGAAATGGCCTTAACGATGACCTCTTTGTGGCGGTTCACATCCACCCCCAGCTTCATGCTCTGTAACACTGTGGTGCTGGAAACACAATTCCCCGGGTAAGCCACCAGCGCAGAACGGCACGGCCTTTCCAGGTGCTCAGCCGAGATGGGGGATTCCTGAGCCCTCCCTGGGCAGCCTCCCCGCCACCCCACCATGGACGTCTCCGAGATCAGGCCCCGGGGCTCCTCCCACCCACCTGGCAAGCAATCCAGCTCAGCACAATTTATCTCCTGTGAGGCCATAAACACATTCTTAGCCCGTTTCCCTGATTTCCTTGCAAAATGAACTTCTCCTTTTCAAGTTCTTCCTAAGCTTTTGCTACCATATGAACTTAGGTCCCTCAGAGTGCATTCTGTGGGCTAGAACATTGAGACATCTCATACTATGGAGAAAAAAGGGCTTTGGAGTCAGATAAATTGAAGAAGCACTGAGTTAAATCTGTTTAATTCAGGGCTTCTCACTGCTAATCTCTGTAAAAGCAGATTTAGTGTTTGACTCAGGAACCCTTCTTCCAAGGATCACCACGATGGCCTAGTGTTCTGGGACACTCCCTTTGGTATTAGGCAATCCCCGCCTGCCCCCTCAGCTGGCCAACACTGCCAGACTCAAGGGGCCCAGCCCCCAGGGAGGCTGGCGGGAGGTCAGATCAAAGCCCAGGTCCTTCTCAAAGCAGAAAATGGTCTCGGTTTGTACTCTCATATCAAAGCGATGCGGTTAGTGCCCAGAGACAAAGTCTCACTAGTGCCCTGAGATACCCACAAAGAGTTTGCATGCGAAATCACTGCTGGATAGAAAAGAACCCGCACCCAGCTTGGCTTCAGCTGCTGGCTGGTCAAGTGTCCAGAAGCTAAACCTACGGGTCCTGGCTGTCCTGCTCACCCAGCTTTCAAGGGAGGGTTTCGGGAAATGTCGAACACAGCCTGATTCATCTTACAGAGAAGGAAACAACTTTTCCCCAGTTCACTCAGGGGCAGGATCCACACCAGAATCTGGGCCCACCACACCAAGCCACTTCCCCAACCGGCAGAACTAAATATTTAATCCGATAGTTTCTTTCTTCTGAGCCAGGAATACCCTAAACTTAACCTACAGAGAAGCTGAGCCAGAGAGACAAACGACCTAGCAAGACTGGGGCTGAGAGGAAAACATCTCCCGTTCCCCTCCACCCTGGGGCCCCCGCCCGGCCCCGTTCGCGGGAACACCACTCACGGCATCTCCTCAGGCAGGACATCCGCTAGGATATTGATTGAGTCCGTTTTGGCCTTTGAGGTGGGGGCCGCAGCCAGCAGGATCTTCAGCAGCGCGATCTGGGGAGAGGCAGACCTGAGCCCCGAGAGCAGGTGGGCGGCAGAAGGGGCTGAAGGACACCGGCAGGGCGCGTGCTCCAGGCCAGCGTAGCGGGGAGGGCCGCCACAGGGGCCCCAGGCCCAGCGCACTCCTGAGCAGGAGCACTCACCATGTACTGAGGCAGGCTGGGCAGCAAGCCTTGGTAGAGGGTTTCTGCGGGTACCTGCTCCACTTCCTCTTCTCCCTTTTAACACAACAGGTACAAATGTAGACGCCCAGTCCCGACTGGTCTCCTGAGCCAGCCTGCTAGGTGGCTAGAGAAGCATCTGTAAGCAGCGATGTTGTAATGTAAATAATGACATCAGTGATGACGGCAAAGCTCGAATCAAACAACGTGTGAGGCTCTTTACCTGTAGCAACTCATTCACTCCTTACTACAGCTCTGTGGAGAATGTACTATTACAATTCCCATTCTACAGGCGAGCAAACTAAAGCACGGCGAGATCCAGTAACTTGTCTGAGTGGCCGCCTACTGAGTGGGGGAGCCAGGAGTCAGAAGCAAGTCACAGGCCCAGAGTCTGTGCTCTCGACCCCCACACCAGACACATGCCACCCCTGCGGTGGGAGCGAGACCGGGAGCTTTGAGGGTGGGACCTGGGACAGCTCTGCGGGCTGGGCCCAGCGCAGCGCCTGGGAACGGCTGGGGGCCTGGTGGCCGGAGAGGGCCCGAGACTCACCCCTGAGAGGGGAGAGCGAAGGTACTCCTCCTCCATCTGTGCCTGGACCTCTGCAATCGACGTGTACTTGTGCTGGAGAGAGAGCAGACAAACGTCTCTCATTCTCTGGCCGAAGCCCCACACCCGCGCGAAGACCCCACTCGATTTTCTTCAAACACAATCTTCTCAAAGAGGGTAAGTCACCACAAAGATCCCTAACTCAAATCCTGAAATATTTTTCTAAGTGGGCACGTATTTCTTAAACTCAGTCTAAAAAGCACACGACAGATTAGGAAAAAACCACAACAAAAAAGATTAGAAAAAAACAGGAAAGAAGGGGCTTTCAGAGAACATAGAGCCAGGAGAAAACTCTCAGAGGGAGAGTCAAGGCACAGGGCCTACTTAGCCCACTGATACTACCAATCTGAACAGTACATTTCAAAAAAAAAACATCAACATTTCCACTCCTGACGTGTCGTCAGGGGAGGCCCCTCCTTCTTGATGTTTCCTCCCACATGGAGGGATATGCACGTGTAAAAACCCCCGCTCTCCCGTCCCCTTCCACACACTCCCTCTTCCCTCTGCCAAATGATGAGTATCCGGGGAGGAACGGGACTTTGAGCCCAGCCACCTTCTCTTTTCTCTTTAGAAAAAAGAAAAGCCTTTATTCTCTTCTGCTCCTCAACCAGGCTTAGCAGGATTCTGGCACGGCCTGGCCCTGGGTAGCGAGCCTGCCTGATTCTGGAAGTAAAGCATTAGGGTGCATATCGTTGCTGTGTGTTCTTAGGACTCACTGTCCAGTTGCTCGATCAGCAATAAAGCTGCTGCTTCAATCTCCATCCGTCTACTCCTCTATCTCAACCGCCTTAGAACTTGACTCAGAAAAGGGAGGGCGATTTATCAGGCCCTTTAAAACTCCCAACTGTCAAGTACTATCTCTAAGTCCCAGTTAAGTCCTCCAAAAAAGTCAGCTAAAATAAGGAAAACGTACAAAGAGCTGTATTAAAGGGTGTTGCCAGAGTCCCCCCCGTGCCTCCACCCCCAGGTCCCTCCAGGCAGACAAGTCTTGAAAAGGTTTCTCCCAATGGACTGCTCTCACTTTACTCGCTTGGGACCAAAGTAGGTCAAAAGCTCATTCAAAGCCACCTACCTGTTTCAGAGTCTTGATGCTTTCGTGGATTGGCCTGGGCAGCCCCACTACTGTGTTCGTGTCACTGGAGAATAAAGAAAACTCTGTGTTAAGCCCAGACAGCAATTTGCCTCGATCCCTAAACACCAAAGGCCAAGAGAAAGAACTCCCGTTACCTTTCTCCAAAAGGAAGTCAGATCACACTCACCTGCCTAGAGTGTAACCTATAAACTTGCTGCGGCTGGACTCGAGGAACATCTCAATGTCTTTCTCTCTGCCAAAGAGAAAGAACAAGGTTTTTATCAAATGTTATTTCAAGAAGTCATGGTCAATAAAACATAGAATGCACAGAAATTATGAAGCCAGAAAAAAAGGTCTCCTACCATTGTTTTTCTTTTTTGGGGGAAAAAAAGAAAAGAAAGACAAAAAGAATAAAACAAATGAACTAAAATCTTCAGACTATTTTAATATGCTTTGTAATGCTGTTGGATCAACAACCTGAAAATATGTGTAACTAGTTTACCTGTAAACTTAAGGTACTACAGCAAACTGAAAAGCACCCTTTATTCGGCTAACAAGACTGCCGGTCAAAACAATTTCTCAAATATCTAAAGTTATTACAACCATTCGCCTATCAACTATAGCTATTTTCATAGGTGTCCTGGGTCCGTCTCGAACAACTGGCACATCCTGCGTTTCCTGATGACTAGCGCTACCCTGCCATCACAGATCACTGAAAACTGGGGTTTCGGATCAAGAAACTGACTTCTGTCCATCTATTTCTTAAGTCGGTGCCTTTTTTTTTTTTTTTTTAAGATTTATATTTACCCATTCGAGAGAGTGAGCAAGAGAGCACAAGCAGGGGGAGGGGCAGAGGGAGAAGGCGGCTCCCCGCTGAGCAAGGAGCCTGATGCAGGGCTTGATCCCAGGACTCCAGAATCAGGACCTGAGCCAAAGGCAGACGCTTAACTGACTGAGCCACCCTGGTGCCCCTAGTTGGTGCCTTTTCAAACACACGTCATTTCTACACACCCAGGCACCTTCCCACCTACTGATTCATGCACACACATCTCAAACACCTTAATGAGGATTCTAAAAACTTACTTAATCTTTAATTTTTCTGTTAAAAACCACATACAACCCCAGGGTGAGTGGAGATGGGTTCAACTAAATGTCCTGGTTTTCATTTTCCCCTAATCCCCCTTCATTAGTACGGCCAACCAAGAGCTAACTCACGTTACTGACTCAGGAGCCACACACGGGCTTCTCTGAGCGAGGCCAGCGCCCTGAGGCCTCTGGACCGACACCGGGTACTTTCAGAGAGCTTCATCCCAGAGCCGAAGTCAGCCTGGCCCTGCAGAGGGCCTCCTGGGGCGACTCAGGCCAGGTGCCAGACCTGGGGGCGGGGGGGGAGGCCTCCGGTTTCAGGAGCCAGGGGTGTGCCTTACCTGGGGCACAGGTGAGCCTTACCTGACCTTGGGAGCCCACGGAAGCCCCTTCGGGCAGGTGAGCCTGTCAGTCTGAGGGTGCTGCGACGGGGGAGGCATCACTTCATCCCGCTCCAGGGGGAACGTCTCCCCCTCCAGACTGTTGTCGTCATCATTCTCCTCCTCCTCTTCCCGAGAGTCATCAGCCTTGTACGGATCCCGCTCGTTGAAGGCATCCAAGTTGTCTTGTTTTATCAGCGCCTGAAAAGAGAGGGAAGGGGAATCAGACAAGCGCCAACCAAGCAACCATGAAGGGCAAGGAGGCCAGAGAGGCCGTAATACAGAAAGGCGGTAGGCGGAGCCAAGGGCAGGAGAAAAACCTGAGAGAAAGTCAAGGCTGGGCCCAAAAGACAAAGCCTTTCTTGCCCCGCTGCCTCAAAAGTGCTGTGTTGTGAGTACCCAGGATCAACTGGACCCCGGGCCAGAGACACAGTGTCCCTGGCCCAGAGGCCTTCACTCGGACTAGCTGGTCAGAGAGGATTTCCAACAATCCCGCTCACCCAGGGAGCACGCTGCCACGCACTGTGCACCTTGAGACCCTCAGAACTCGCGGGGGATGCCCGTCACCTCACCTTGTGCTCCCGACGGCCCCGCTTCTGCTGCTGCTCGATCAGGTCCGACGCCGACGCTGGCGGAGAGGCAGCCCTCATGTTGCGGATCACCTTGATGCTGTCCTCGGGCAGCGGGGGGAGGCCCAGGATGGTGCGCTTCTCAGCCTTCATGCTCTGGAGCTCCTCGAAGCCACCCAGGGTGCACTGCATCGTGGACAAAGGGCGGGGCCGGGCTCAACACCTCCACAAGTGGGTCCCCAAGCCTTGTGTGACACCGTGACCTGCACCCATCTCTGAACAAGGGACTAAACCCACTCACACAAGGATCCGGCAACGCCAACGTGGGAGCAGAGAAAACAGACCCAGGGAAGGAGACACGCGGGCTGACTAAGCTAGTGGACATGCTCTGCCCCGTACGATATACTCATCATAGCAAGAAGGCAGACTGAAGAGCCTACTCCTTCAGGTTCCTAGAAAAGTCTGTGAGACTCACATGCTTCAAAGGCTGTACGTGCCAGTCTTTCAAATTGGGGATACACTGTTACATACTCCAAAAACAAAAAACAAAAACAAAACAAAAAAGCAGGCTTCCTCTCATCATGCCCCTAGAAGCCAACCCCCCAGTGGTATTCGGCTTTTGTCTCTGGCTTCAGTGAGGCTTTGTGAGGGACCAAGAGGATGGCTGACCAAATAGAACGTGCACACCACTGTAAAGAGGCCCTAAACTCACTGAGCCCGGATCGGCAGAGCCGGCCCGCTCTGGGAGGAGGAGGTGAGCCCCAGGGGGAAGGAGGAGTCCCACCTGCAGCTCCACCGGGTGGAGAAGGGCGCCGGGCTTGGCTGCTGACAGCGGCCCTCAAGCCGAGGGTGCTGGCCGTCCCTTCCCCAGCCAGAAACGGGCTCTACGCCACCCCGAGGAAGGTGGCACTAGCACAAGGCTCGCTCTTGCTTCCTTCACGCGACCTCTGACCGAGGGGACGCAATCACACCAGCTCTAGTTCTGCCTCCAACCACCTCACATACTCCAGGCTCGGAAGCAGCCCGTCTGGGGAGAAGGTGCCTTGTGACTAGAGGAGCAGCCTGTCGGAGTCAGGGAGCTAACAGTCTATTCTGACGCGAGGGCCAAGTCCTCTTTGGCTACAGCGAGGCCACAGCACTGTTTTGTTTTGTTTCAAACCAAAGTTGATAGCTTAGTCATTTATCACTTTGTAGATGGTTCTTCACATAATTCAACATTTAAAAGGATACACAGTGAAAAGTCTCTCTCCTGCCCTGACCCCTAGCACTGAGTTCCCCTTCAAGGAGGTGCTCACCAACACCGTCTTCCAGAGCAGCAAGAGAACTTTCTTCATGGGGAAGTGAGGGGCATGGCCGCTGCAAAATTTGGTCACCATCCCGAACAGCATGATGGCAAACGGTTCGTTGTTGTACAAGGGGGAGCCTAGAGGCAACGCAGAGGGATCAGGACCACCAGCAGGAATAGGACCCTCCCAAAGGCCAGCAGCCTCAGCTCCCAGGCAGGACCCCAACACCCCAGGATCTCCAGGGCCCTACCCAGCTCAGCCCTGAAGGTCTGTCGCATGGTCCTCCACTCAGCCTTATCACCCTCACACTCCTGATGAACAGTCTCCACAATCAGGTACATGATGTTAAGCAGGACCCTGGGAACGAGAGCCAGCTCGTAATGGTGCAGAGTGAGGAAGCAAAGGAGTGTCCTGGCTTCTCCACAAGAAGAGGAAAAGTGCGTGCACAAAGGCTAGTTGGTGGCGGAGGGCTGTGACACAGAGAAAACTGAGAGTCCCACAGAATGCCCCCTGGGGTGCCCTTTCTTGCCCTCTGCTGTTAAGGGCATGACCCGATCTTACTCTGCTTTGCATTCTGGCATCGAGCTAAGTGTTTATCCACGCAGGTCCTTCATCAATGGTTGCTGAATGGATAAATATGAACAAGAATGGCCCAAAGCGTTTCTGGCCCTAAGCTCCCCTGGAACAAGAAGAGCTCAGAGGTGGGAGGCAGCTGCGGAAGTAGGCGCCAGATCACATAAAGTAGCGCGGGGTCAAAGCGAGAGCAAGCAAATGCTGCCACGATGGAATGGAAACTGGGAGCCAGGGGGCCGTGCCCAGGGACCCAACCACAGTGGGGAATGCCACGTACCCCCGGTCTGCAAACTCCCAAACTCACAGAGACAGATGCTAAGCCTCACAAAATGGGAAGGTGATCTCATTGTTCAGCAGCTGCTATTACTGCCTGTGCGGCCACAGGACATCATGAAGGAGATGGGGTTCAAGCTGCAAACCAGAGGGTGGAGCCCGAGGAGCCACGGCGTGCGTTCCACCAAGCACGAAGCACCACACCACCAAGCTGTCAGCGGCAGTGTGGGCAGGAGGCCGCATGTCACTGGGGCTCTAGTAAGTGGCCTCACCCTAGATTTCCAGCCAAGGGCGCTCTCAGCCCAGAGCCCCACCAAGGGAGAGCCCCCCGACCCCGCAGGGCCCGCTCAGGACACACGGAAATCCACGTGCGCAGAAGGCGCGCGCGCACACAGCGAGGGTCCCCGAAGGTGCCCTCCCGCTCCCGGCTCTGATCTCTCTCAGGGAGCCCAGGCCGGCTGCCTGCCTCACCTCAGGTCTGTGCTATCAGCCAAGGAGATGGCCGGCTTCCTCACCGCGCTGCTGCAGGCCGCACTGTTGCTGCAGGAGACATGTGGGAGTCAGGCCCTCCCCCAGGAAGGAAGACGAGGGCCACTCAGTGGGGGAATGAAACGCTAAGATAAGTCAACTGCACAAGAAGCCACACTTCAACCCAACTGGTCAGAATGGAGCCTGGGACCACCCTGTCAGCCCCATTCACCCTCCTCAAAACCACTGAGTTCTGCCAGCTCTGACCCCTCAGCCCTTGCCTCCCCCCCTTCCCTACCCCAGCTCCTCAGAAGAACTCACTCTATCTCCATGTTCAGAAGCTCCACCAACGCATTGAACGTGCCCACCTCCAAGAGCAGAAAGACATTGTAGCGCATCCAGGACTGCACCTCTGCCTCCGTGCTACACTCTCCAAAGGTGCCTGCAAACACAGGGCACAGCTCGCCGAGGCCCTCCCGAGATCACATGGGATGACATCACCAAAGGCGGCGTCAGGGAGCCTGGGGGCCCACTCAGTACCTTGGGCAACATAGAGAATTGCTCGAGCCACCTTGAGTCTTTTCTCCCTGGCAGTGACTTCCAGGCCATCCAGGAGCCTCATAGCATGGGTACGGTGCTGGTTGGTATCCAGCTCAGTCCATTTCTTGTCTGTTACTGCGGGGCAAAAGACCAGGTGCACTTGAGCCCAGAAAAATCCTCACAATGGAACGAACCCAATGTTAACTCACCAGATTCAAGACTGCCACAAGGCCAGAAAACTCAGAGAAAAGTTACTCTCTAGGTAAGGTAGAAAGTCACATTGCTACTCTACAAATTTCCAGACTGAAACACTGCTATTTTTGATGCACTTTTAATCACATAAAGCATTTCCCCCCAGTACTCACACTCTGAAAAGCCACTTCCAGAGCACCAGCAACCCCCCACCCCCCACAAGGGTCACATGGGGCCTGGCACAATCATGGTTCAGCAGGTTTCTTGGGCCAGTCCGGGATGACTCAAGTCACTCAGATGACTAAGAGAAGCCCTGCAGCTCTCAGGATGCAGGGTCAAAGACACCAAGAAATGCGGGGAATCATCTCACCATGGATCCGGAAGTCCTCCTCAAAGCATTTCCGATTCATCAGGAATTCTGGCCCTTCTGTGTAGCTGTAAAGCTCTATCAAGAACAAAGTCTCATCAGCTCCATGTCTTCGTGCCACCGCAGGTCTCATCCGCAGCAGAACCTATAAGGCATTTGCCTCTAGGCCCCACTCGCTCCCTCAGGCCCAGTGACTCCTGGACTATCCAGTTACTAAGCGGGTCTTAGTGCTCTGACGGGCACAATGGAGAGAGTCCTGACTCCCCTTGCAGCAGACAATCAGAACGCCCGTTACACATAAATCCAGGCATTTCCAGTCCGGTGCCCATCAATCCCACTATGCCACACGAGGCGGACTGCCGCCATGGACATGGCTCTCTCAAGGGGCCGTGACCTCCTAACTAGAACCCGTACTATGAAGGCCTGCGCAGCAGCTCGGGCTAGCCTCACGTTACATGTGAGTAGCAGTGGCAGCAACACGTGTGCACAGACGCAGGCACACTTGTTGGCAGGCCTGCTCCAGGAGAAACCACTGTCAGGAGGATAGCGTATGGCCCAGGAGCACCACTGCCTGCGACTGGGCCACAGCCAACCGAGCTGACCACAGCAGAGGGGCTTCACCGAAGAAAAGGAAAAGCCAAAGTTATGAGATACACTAAGCTTGAATCCCATAATTAATGTGTGTGTGTATACACACACACACACACACGTTTATACGAATGGTATATATGTATATATATCACTAGGTAATCACAGGAAAAATGACATTCCAATGACATCCAAAATGACAATCACTCTTACTTTTATTAAAGACCAATACAGACCAAAAAACAAAACAAAACACAACCACCCAAATAATAATAAGGTATGTGCTTTACCCGAGAGCTCTGCAGCCCACTTGTCTGTGTCAGCATATTCAAACTCGAGATCTGGCGACTCGGAATAGCCCTGTGGAGGAGAGGAGACAGCAATGCAAAAGACCACAGTGTTTTCCGAAGGAGGAAATACATATGCGTCCGGAGACACTGCGGTGTCGCAAGACGCCGTTGTTGCCTCCACTTTGCTGGGGTTTTATCACATTTTGTCTCCGGGGCTAGCTCGGGTTTCCCTATTAAGCCTTTGCAGGGCACCTTCTATTTTCCCTTAAGAGCAAAACTTCAAAAAAAAAAAAAAAAAAAAAAAAAAGCACAACTTCTAATTATATACCAGCATGTGTATTTGTTTCGTGTCTGCCTCTCCACAAGACTGCCAGTTCCATTCCTTAAGAGAACTCTGTCCACTCTGCTCACCAGTGACTCCATAGTGCCCAGGACACTACCTCACCGAATGAATGAATGAAGAGTTTAGAATCAAATAAATTCTTGTTAGATAAATGAACACAGAACTTCTAAGTGTTCTGTGCAGTGGATGACCCGTTCCACACGGTGCTAAGATTCCGGAAGCCTCGCTTCTTTCTGCCTAGTAGTAGGCCATCAACAGCTCAGGACAAAATGAGTACTGACACTCTCAACTTTCTTGCCCTTTTCTCAAATTTCAGTGAGAACTGACACACAGAGAAGGCGGCAGCCTAACAGAATGGTTTCCCTCCCACACACAGGAGAGAATGTGACAAGGAGCATCTTTTCACTGCTGGGGATAGGTGATGACCGAGGACACACCATCTTGAAAGCCTTGTGCTGGGAAGAAAGAAGAGGTGATGAAGTAGGTAAAGTCCTCAGGTTTAATTATAAGCTACTTGGGAAGACAAAGACCACCCACAAAATGACATAACAAACTCACAGACACTGAAAAGCATGAAGAACTCTCCTCTGTCAGAGGCAACAGAGTGTACACTTTCACAAGTTACTGCGCTTCAGTTCATTTATGGAATGGGAATGACAAAAATCTATCTTGAAGGTTTTTAAAGACTAATCAAAATTACGTAGCACATAGTGGGCTCTCATCAAGTGATGCCCTCCCTGTCCTCCAGGCATTGCTCAAGCTCCCAGCCTACTGACTCCAGCTATGCCCCAAAGAGCTGAGTGCAGCACCGACAACTCTAAGAAAATAAATTTGAAACAGATCTCTCAGCTTAAATGTGTTCACTGGCTGGCCTTCCACACGTTCAGTCTATATGGAAACTAAAGGATAGAAGGAGAACTTCAAATGCATCAAAGGATATTTATTTGATCTTTCAAGACACCCTAGGAAAATTTTAACCTGTTTTTGAACTGTAACTCCTTTCCTGATAAGGGTGGATTCACCCCCCACCACTTTCATAATCCTCCATCACCCTCACCAGGCAAAGGCTCCTAAAAAGTCAGTTTCATTGCTTTTTCAAACAATTCATCTCAAGCTCAGTGCACCTCTATTTTCGACTTGCCAAATTTTGACATGCTTTACCAGATATTTGCACTTGCCAACAAGATACAAAAGCTTGAAAGGAACTGATTTCACGTATCTTCAACCTTTGGTATGACCTGGTATACTGCATCTGGACAAGGAAGAATTCCGAGGTAACAAGCGCCTTACTGCTTGCTGATCAGCCCCTGAGTTCTCTCTCGTGAAGGAGACCTCACAGGATCCTACTGATTAAGAAGCCCTACAATGCTGCTACGTGTGTGTCTTCATTCATGAAATCTACATTGGGAGGGAGTGGGAGGAATTCTTTAACTCGGGGTGAGGTGACTCGTCAGCTTCAGACTACGGTGTCTCCGGAACTGGAGGAACAGCCCACTAGTAAGAAAGGGAATGCTGAGCCCTAATGCGTGTTTACAATGTATATTTGTGATCGTTAACACTCAGGCATCCGGCTCTCTAAGCACTGTGACACTACGGCCTGGACCTGTAAATAGCTATGGTCAGACTGAATTGGGAATGTTACCCCCGCCCCCTACTCTCAAAATCTCCTGGCGCGTAGTACTATTAGTGGTAATTAGCTCGTCCGACTTCCAGCTCCCTTCCCTGCCCACACACACCGCCCACCGTACGCTGTGGAGCCCACAGAACCAGCTGACAAAGACGATTAGGGGCCGGGGTGCAGCCGCCCGCCCCCTGGAGAGCCACTCCGACCACTGACTCCTCACTCCCGAAGTGGGACGGGGGGCGGCTTCCCCAGGGACTGGGGCCTGGAGGCCGCACCCTCAGCCCTAGCCCCAGAGAAGCAAACGAGGAGTCGCCGGCCCCGGGCGGATCTGGCGAACGACGGAGCTCGGGAATGGGACCCCGGCTTCACGCCGCCGGCCTCGGGGGTGCCAGCTTTGCTTTCCGCTCCTTTCGCTGTAAAATGACAACTCTCCCACCGGGCCCTGTCCAACCTTCCGGGAATCCCAGCTGGAACCCGAAAGCGGCCCCGGGCCTGGGTCCCCCGCCGTCACCCGCCCGGTGCTATACTCGCCCCCCGAAGCTCCTGACCTCCGAGTCTTTGCGTTGGTTGCGGTTGAACTCCCGGGCTTTACCCCCGGGCAGGAGGCCCCCGCCGGCTCGCGGGGCTCCGGGTGGCGGCTGCGCGGTTGCCGGTGGCGGAGGTGGCGGTGGCTGAGGCTGTTTGTTGTTCATGATCAGCGGGCCGGGACCGCCGGCTGCCGGCTCCATCTTGGCTGCTCCACACCCCCGGCTTAATTGACGGACTCTGGCCGTGATGCAACTCTCGCGTGATTTCCTCCAGGAACGCTCCCTGGTCGCCATATTAGGTGTGGCGGCAAGAGCCGGAAGCCATCTTGGCTGCCCACCACCTCCAGAGTCTGTATCGGCCGGAACTCTTACCTTTCTCTGTCCTTTTGGATTTCACCCCTTTTCTTTCTTTCTTTTTTTTAAAGGATCTTATTTATTTATTTGACACAGAGAGACACAGCGAGAGACGGAACCCAGGCAGTGGGAGTGGGAGAGGGAGAAGCAGGCTCCCCGCCAAGCAGGGAGCCCCATGTGGGGCTCAATTCCAGGACCCTGGGGTCATGACCTGAGCCAAAAGCAGGCGCTAACGACGGAGCCACCCAGGCGCCCCTTCACCCCTGTTCAGTACTTGTTTAGGTGCAGTTTGATCTGGGAGTATTCCCATAGCTCCTTAGATCAGTTTAGTTGCCCCCACCTTGCTTTAATATAGCTTTGCACTTGTCACTGTTAGAGCTCTGTTCAAAGCTTAGGGGATATAACAGTTAGCACAATGGACACGATCCCAGCCTTCACGGAGTTTACACTCACATGGGGGAGATACGCTAAGCAAATGGATAAATTAATAAAACAATTAGATCTGTGACAAGCATGCATTCATCATTCACTCGACAAACAAATGTCTCTGCGCTTCCAGGCAGCACGATAGAATGGGGACCAAATCAAGTTCCTGCGCTAATGGCAGTACCGAGTGGGAGAGAGATGGGATGAACGATAGCTATTAGAGAAATAAGTGCTTTTTAAAAAAGTTTATTTATTTGACAGAGAAAGATATCACAAGTAGGCAGAGAGACAGGTAGAGAGAGGGGGTGGGAAGCAGGCTCCCTGCTGAGCAGAGAGCCCTTTGAGGGGCTCGATTCCAGGACCCTGAGATCATGACCTGAGCCGGAGGCAGAGTCTTAACCTGCTGAGCCACCCAGGTATAGGGGCTGAGAAGAAATAAAAGAAAGTGTAAGGGATTAGGAAGTGGCAGTGGTGACGGGACACAGGCAAGCCTGACAGTACGATTTTAAATGTGTTCCGAAGAAGTGAGAATCATGCAAAACGCCATGGAGCCACTTAAGCAGAGGGACCTGAGGTCGGTTGGCAGGTGAGTGAGCCAGGGAAAGAATTGGAAGAGAGGAGGGCTAAATAACACCGCGGCCAAATAAATGCAGAGCCATGTAAGGACATGAAAAAAAATTGTTTTTTTATTCTAGGTGAAATGAAAACCATCAGAAGGTGTTACCCAGGGAGCTGTCATGGACTGATGTTTACAAGATCAATCTGGCTGCTTTCTGGAGAAGCGATTAGTGAGTTGAGAGTGGAAGACGGTACACAGGTTAGGAGACTTTATAGATGACAATGACGGTGCTTGCACCAGGATGGAGTTAAGATGTTTCTATATTGTGTGGGTAGAGTCAACAGGATTTAGTGAAAGGCTGGAATCCTATCAGCAGGATAGAGGGGCGTAAAGGACGAGTACTGGATTTTTGGCTGGAGCAGCTAATGAGGGGTTGTATTGCTTATTAAAATAGGGATGTCTGGGAGAAAGAAAACAGGTTTAGGAAGAAGGTCAAGATTTCTGTTTTGGACATGTCAAATTTGAGATGCCCATTAAACTTCTTAGAGGTAACGTTTGGTAAATTACCGGTTACTATCCTGTGAAGTCTTTGAAGGCATTTCCTCCACCTTTGTCTCTCCAGAGCTCCATATTGGCCACTTCAGCTCAATTCTCAGGAAGTCCCCATAATGCAACTTCTGTGAAATTTCCCCCACCCAATTAGTAAGTGCTTTAAAAATCTTTGTTGTAAAATAATGAACAAATCTAAAGCCACTGTGTTGCTACTTCCTCCTACTGATCTTCCTGTCCTTTGCTTATTTCTTCTCCTAGCCACTATTTTACTTTGTAAAATAGCATTTCATCCCAGTTGGGCTAGGCCAAGGTGATAGGAAAAACTAAGGAATTTGTAAGACAGGGACTAATACTTCGAGCCTTCTTGGATAAAACCAGCAGGTCCCACAAAACCCAACACATAACTGCTATCCAGTTTTGGGGACCAGTTTGGCCAAGTTCTAAGACTGACCTACCGCAGCTCTATCACCTGGGGGTGGAGGGGAAATAGACCTTTAAATATCCTATACTGTTTCTGCTCCATTCAGAATAGGGAAGGTTAAGTTTTAGTTCAGTAATTCCACTTTTAGTAATAGATCCTAAGGAAACAAAGATTTAGACAAAGGTATATGTATGGGGGCGCCTGGGTGGCTCAGTCACTGAGCGTCTGCCTTGGGCTCAGGTCATGATCTCAGAGTCCTGGGATCGAGCCCCATGTCGGGCTCCCTGCTCAGCGGAAAGTCTGCTTCTCTCTCTCCCACTCCTCTTGCTTGTATTCCCTCTCTCCATATCTCTGTTTCTCTGTCAAATAAATAAACACTAAAAAACAAAAGAAAGATATATGTATGATCATGCCAGTGGTATTTTCAGTTGTTTTTAAATTGGAACCAACCTAATTTGAGGAGTAGCCAACGAGAAACTAACTAAAAATGAGGGCATGGATAAAATTGAATATACAGAAGCCATGGATATTTGTGTTTAATATTAAAAGAATTTTTAGTGGCACTTAGGATAATGGTTATGACGTCCTTCTTTCTTCATCTGTAAAATGATGATAATCCCATCTGTCTTATGAGGCTACGGATCAAATGAGCTCATTTATGTGAAATCATTCTGAAAACTATAAAGCGTTTTCTTAAAAAACAATTTTGGGGTGCCTGGGTGACTCAGTTGGTTAAGCATCTGCCTTCGGCTCAGGTCATGATCCCAGGGTCCTGGGATCGAGCCCCATGTTGGGCTCCCTTCTCAGCGGGGTGTCTGCTTCTCCCTCTGCCTCTTCCACCTGCCCCCCCACCTGCCCTCCCCCTGCCCACA
Organism: Procyon lotor; assembly: GCA_028646535.1. Classification (NCBI taxonomy): domain Eukaryota; kingdom Metazoa; phylum Chordata; class Mammalia; order Carnivora; family Procyonidae; genus Procyon; species Procyon lotor. The sequence goes on along the minus strand of CM053606.1, from coordinate 80,772,834 downwards.
CTCACTCTCTCTGTCTCTGTCTTTCTCTCAAATAAATAAATAAATAAGATCTTTAAAAGAAAAAGAAAGACTTATTATTATGGCCAAGAGGTGAAACCCAAGGTGAGAAGGCCCTTCTTTTGCCACAAGTAGTCATGGTTCCAGAGACTGGAGGAAAGGAAGGTGCATATTCCAGCCCTTACAACATTGCGGGAGCCGCACCAAGAACGCAGCGGTGGTCCCAGGTGGGCTCTGTAGTAAGAAGTCGGCACATACTATGTGCCTCCAGAGTGTTATCTACCGGGCAAGAGGCTTCACATCCATACATACATAACTGCATGTTGGGAGGCAAATCGAGCCTGTTTCTGGCACTTTCCATCTTAGCCTTGGTCAGGTTATTACTAGTGCCCGAAATGCTCAATATTAAAGTTGTGACTCGTAGAGCATCTATGGGCCAAGTTTTAACCTCTAGTTGTAGCGCTATGTGGCATTTTCTCCACTCATGGCTATGAGAAGAAGAAAGGCTGATAATGTGATGGTTAGTTAGTCAGTCAGTCAGTCAGTCAGTTAGTTAATAGGGCAAATAACATTACTCCTGTCTTCCAAAGGAATCAAGCAGCTTAACTCTGTCCCAGGACATATTAGTTTATAACTTCCTAGCCTTCTTATGTGCTTGATGGCTTAGTCAAAAGAAGACCCAAACATACATCTGATGGCTGATTTGACATCACTTGGATTTCTAATAGGCATTTCAAACTTAGCATGTTACAAACAGAACTCTGAATTCTCCCTCCCTTTCCACAAACCCGCTCTTCTCTTGTTTTTCCTTCTCTGGATAGATGATACTTTTCGCAAGCCAAGACCTGGGACACATCCTTAACTCTTCCCTGCTTCACCATTCCATGCACCCACCAGTGGCTCTCTCACCAAAACCTGTCCCCACCCTCTCATTTCATGGACATCGCTACTGTACTCGCCCTCACTTCTCTCCCTGCTGTTTGCCTGACTCTACCGGCAAGCCAGACTGGGGTTTTATTATTTTTAAAAAATATTTAATTTATTTATTTGATGGAGAACATGAGTGGGGAGGAGGGGCAGAGGGAGACAGGGAAGTAGACTTCCCGCTAAGCAGGGAGCCTGACGCAGAGCTCGATCCCAGGACCCCGGGATCATGACCTGGGCCGAAAGAAGATGCTTAACCAACTGAGCCACCCAGGCATCCCCAGGCCTTAGAACCCCAAAGCAACAACTTGTATAACTTATTTGCTCCCAATCTGCCATGGCTTCCCACCGCCCTTAGATTTAAATCCTAACTCTTTACCCTAACATCCAAGGCCCATGTGGGCCTCATGAGGGCCCTGCCTGCTTCTCTGACCTCATATCCTGCCACTCTCCTCCTCTGGCCTCATGCTCCCTTTCCCTCCACCGCCTGGGCTCTATCTATCTAGCATACCAAGTCTGAGGCTATCTCAAGACCTTGGTTTTGTTGTAGCTGATTTGTTGAGGTGAGGAGAGCAGGGAGCTTAGAATGTTCGTTCTATAGATCATAGTAATAATAATAACAGCAACTATGTATATGTGCTTAGCATATGGCAGGCACCGTGCCAAGGACCTGAACTCATTTAATCCTCACAACAATGCTCTGGGATGGGCACTGGTGTTTCTCCCATTTTGCAGACGAAGAAACCAGGATAAAGAGAGGTAAGGGGTTTGCTAAAGGTCACATCGTGCCTGAGGTCAGCCTCCCCAGGAAGCAGGCTCTGAGGCAATTGCATCTAGGGGGTGTGTTGGAGACCAACCCTCGTAGAAACCCCCTTCCGGACGTGAGAGCACCAGGACTGGAGGAGGGAGAAGTCGAACTGTGACACAGTTGCCGCAGAGATCTCGGTGGACCCTTCAGGACCCTGGAGAGCGGAGTTGTCCCACCTTGGAGGCCAAGGAGTCAGGCCTTTATATTCCTGCGTGGACAAATCCTCAGCTGGCAGACTGCCTGGGGGAGGGGTATATCTTTAAGGCAAGGGAGTTCTCTTTACCAAAGGCAGTCACTGGAGAAAGACTTCTGGAAACTTCAACTGCTAAGTAGCCAACACTCCAGGCAGCGGAAGTATGAGAGTCCCAGCCCCAAAAGGAGCTTTCCAGCAGCGTGTCACCCTCCCCAGGGCACACCGTGCCTTAGTTTCTAGTTCTGCATGGCAAGCTGCCCTCACATTTAAGGATCAAAACAACAAACAGTTATTATCTCATTGTTTCTGTGGGTTGACAATCTGGGGATGGCTTTGCTGAGTGCCTCTAGCTAAAATGTAAAAGCATAAATTGTTCTAGAACCTGTTAACGTGGTAAGGAAAACTTCAGTCCAGACTCTTGGAATAGGCATCTGGGCTATCGCTAGGCGAGAAAGCTTGGGCTCAACTCCAAACCCAGAAAAGACAGCTGGGGACTTGTAGCCAACAAGTGGAATGAGGGGGTTAGTGGATGAAAAAAAGATATTCCTAAGAAGAGGCACTGAGGGTAGGGTGATTCTTGCTAAACTGACTGACAGGATTCTTGCTGAAGGCGGGCCAGATATCAAGGGTAGAGAATGAAGAGTATGATCAGATATCAAGAGGAGGAGATTCTTGCTAAACTGACTTAGAATTCTTGCTATACTTGGGCTGTGCAGGCCCGGCAAGGACAGGGAGCCAAGGTCAAGGGCTCATCAAGGAAAGGGCTCAGAGGCTGGCTGCGGTTTGGACAAGCAGATCGTCTTTGTCGAGGTCTCTCATGAAGTTATAGTCAAGCTGTTGGCCAGGGCTGTGGTCTTGGCTGACAGCTTGACCCAGGGAGAGGGGGAGGATTCTAGGAAGATGGCAGAGTAAGAAGCACCAGGAAATCTGTCTGCCCACCTAGAGGACAATTGCATCCGCAGAATGTGTCTGATGTAACTGTTTTGGAATTCTGAAGTTTGCCGAAGGCTCTGCAACTTCCAGGGGAAGACCTGGAGAGTAAATTACCCTCTCTTTGATCAATTTCAGCTGTTAGCCACCATAGCAACAACCCATCCCCCAATGGCTTATAACTGTACCTTTTGTTTTCTGCATGAGACTGATACATTTAAAGACAAAGATTGTTAGTGTGAAAACTAGTATTACTGTATCTTGGGTTCGTGACTCCACACTATGTTTTCTACATAATTTAGGGGAACAGTGAATTTAAAAGGTTTGTTTGCTTTTGGGCACCCAATGTATAAAGATGATATTTTATAACATCAGCAACCCAAAGGGGTAAGGACAGAGCTATAAAGGAGCAGAGTTTTTGTATGTTACTCAAGGTATAAATTCAAACGGGAGCATTATAAATTTAGAATCTTAAATGTAATCCTATAGGACCCACAAAGAAAATAGCTGTATAATATACACAAAAGGAAATGGGAAAGGAATTTAAACAACTCACTACAGGGGCCCTGAGTGGCTCAGTGGGTTAAAGCCTCTGCCTTCGGCTCAGGTCATGATCTCAGGGTCCTGGGATCGAGCCTTGCATCGGGCTCTCTGCTCGGTGGAGAGCCTGCTTCCCCCTCTCTCTCTCTGCCTTCCTCACTGCCTGCTTGTGATCTCTCTCTCTGTCAAATAAATAAATAAAAATAAAATATTTAAACAACTCACTACAAAAAATCAACTAAACACAAAAGAAGACAGTAATGCAGGAAATGAGAGACAAAAAAGCTAGAGGGCATGTAGAATACAAATATCACAATGCCAGAAGTAAGTCCCTGTTGATAAGTAATTAGGTGTAAATAAATTTAACTCGCCAATCAAAAGACAGAGATTGGCAGAATGGACAAACACGACCTAACTCTATGCTGTCTTTAAGAGACTCACTTGAGATCCAAAGGCACTATCAAGTGGGAAGGGGAGGATGGAAAAAGATATTCCATGCAAAGAGTCACCAGAAGAGAGCGGGTGTGGCCATATTAATATCAGAAAATTGATTTTATTTTATTTATTATTATTTATTTATAAAGATTTATTTATTTATTTGAGACAGTGCGTACAAGCGTGAGCATGAGGGTAGGGGCAGAGGGACAGGAAGAGGGAATCTTCAGCGGATTCCATGCTGAATGCATGAGCCCGACATAGGGCTCCATCTTACCGCCCTGAGATCATGACCCTGAGATCATGACCTGAGCTGAAAGCATAAGTCAGATGTCCAACTGACTAAGCCATCCAGGTGCCCCAAAGGAGGACATTATGTAGTAAGAACAGGCTCAATACAGCACAAAGCTATAATAATTGTAAACATGTATGCATCTAATGAAGACCGTCAAAATATATGAAGCAAATACTGGTAGAATTGAAGGGAGAAATGAATACTTCTACAATAATAGTTGGAGACTTCAATACCCCACTCATGATAATGGCTAGAACAATCAGACAGAAGGTAAGCAAGGAAACAGAGGACTTAAAACAATAAACCAACCGGAGCTAACAGACACACAGAACACTATCCAACAACCAAAGCACACACATTAGTAAGCCCACAGCAGAGACAGGAAAAAGCTATGGGTGATGCGTTGTTCCCATTGTATGTGTGACACAGAAAGACACTTCCCTTCTTTATCTTACCATTAGATTTGATATAAAGCCATCTTTGCTTGGAAGAAAATTCACACACAACTATCCCCTCTGTCGACAGATTTGCCTGAGAGCAAGCTGTGAGAGCTAGTGCCCCTCTGGGAAGGCTGTGCTCAGTTGATCAATTTCAGGAGCGCAGCGTGCTTGTATTTATCCAGTTCAAGCTGCTCCTTATGCTTTCCCTGCCAGGAAGACACCTCTAAGTGGCCCTGCAGGGGGCGCCTGGGTGGCGCAGTGGGTTAAAGCCTCTTCCTTCTGCTCAGGTCATGAGCTCAGGGTCCTGGAATCGAGACCCGCATTGGGCTCTCTGCTCAGCAGGGAGCCTGCTTCCCCCTCTCTCTCTGCCTGCCTCTCTGCCTACTTCTGATCCCTCTCTCTCTGTGTCAAATAAATAAATAAAATCTTTAAGTGGCCCTGCAGAAGCACTTTGCCCAGAGAGAGATACAAAGGCAAGGGAATCGCTGAAGAGAACACACCTTTCGTTTGGTGCTTGTTTACAGAAATAGAGGGGTGGGTAAAGAATATATGTGTGAACTTTTGTGATTCACAACCCAATGCAGAGCACAAGGATCCAACGGGTCATCAGGGGATCTGTGGGGCCCCAGGAGTGGCCCCTGGGGGGCCCAGTTTGGCTCTAGCTCTGGGAAGCAAGTGTTCTGTGCACCCAGAGGCAGCAGGTTCCCTGGGTGACCGGGCCTTGCTATTCAGGAAGCATCCACAAAGTCAGGGCGTCTGTCGTGTGGGGCTTCGTGGCCATGCCATTTCTTCTGCTGAGAGGATCTTTGCGAAGAAGTCAGAACCACAGGGAAACTGCCTCCAAGTACCCTTGGGAAGCTTCAAGGTGACTCAGAAGAAAAGCCACAGGGAGCCCGAAAGACTAGAGGTCAAATCCTAGGTCTACCTATCAACCGCACTATGACTGGACTTATTTTGTTCCCTGCTGGTCCTGAGTTTGTTTTGGTGGCCCTGGGACAGGACTGGGAATCTATATTTTTAACCAGCCCCATATGTGACTCATACTAGAAACCTGGTATGAGGGAGGCTCTTTCCTATGAGCAGCGTTGGCTCATGTTTGTTAAGCATGGACCCTGGAGACAGACAGATTGGGTTACTACCAGCTCCACCAATTTAGGAGTCGTGTATCCTTGGGAAAGTTATTTCACGTCTCTATCTCAATTTCCCCATCTGTACAATGGGGAGAATAGTAGTGCCTTTTTTTTTTTAAAGATTTTTTTTATTTATTTGACAGAGAGGAAAGAGATCACAAGTAGGCAGAGAGACAGGCAGAGAGAGAGGGGGAAGCAGGCTCCCCGCTGAGCAGAGAGCCCGATGCGGGGCTTGATCCCAGGACCCTGAGATCATGACCTGGGCCAAAGCCAGAGGCTTTAACCCACTGAGCCACCCAGGCGCCCCTCTTTTTCTTTTTTAAGTAATGCCTGTCTTAATGGGGTTATTGTGAGGATCAAGTATGCTAATTGTGGGAAGGGTTTAGAATGGAGCCAGTTTCAGCAAACACTGTGTGCTACTCTTAATATTCCAGAGCCACAGACCATTATCCACAAGTCCAAAATTTGAAAGAAGTTCTAAAAATCAAAAAGTTTTTCACTGGGACGCCTGGGTGGCTCAGTTGGTTAGACGTCTGCCTTCGGCACTGGTCATGATCCTGGGGTCCCGGGATCGAGCCCTGTGGCGGGCTCCCTGCTCAGCGAGGAGCCTGCTTCTCCCTCTGCCTGCCGCTCCCCCTGTTCCTGTGCTCGTGCCCGCTCTCTCTGCCAGATAAATCTTTAAAAAGTTTTTCCCTGAAGTTTGGCACAAATCATTTGGCAGTGAAACCTCATCTGAACTGATGGGAGGCCACTGATAGTCTTTATCTCTTATTCTGTGAATATTTAAATTGAAGAAATAGCAACACATTTGATTATGGAATGCTGCCCCACACTCCCAACAGGTATTACATTATATCTCTGTATTTATGCATTTCCTAAAAAAGTCTCAAATACTCTCAACCTCAAAACAGAGGGGTTTCAGAGAAGGGATCGTGGAGCTACATCTCATTATGGTTGGTTTGCCAGAGACCACGTGTGATAACCAGACAATGTGAGAAAACCCGCCCTCTGGTGGTTGCAGTGGAGAACCACACCACACGAGGGCTGGATGAGAGGGAAAAGCCTCATCATCAGACTCATACCCTCTGGCCCACAGTTCAGAAGAAAAATTCTTTTCAGAGGACATTTTTAAATGTCTTCAAGAGCTGCTGTATGGGAAGAGAAGATATCACTTCAGTCAAAAAAAATTAATATTCAATTTACTAGAGTAACAAAAACATAAGCTTTTTGAGGTTCAGCCTCTAGATCTTATATTTATAAATCTAGCAAATGTTAATTACTTTTAATTAAGGTAAATTTGAATATCCAATTTATAAACTTAAACTCCTTTAAACATTTCCGATTGCATTTCTGTATATATTATATATATTATAATCTGTATATTTTATATATATACATATATACATTCTTTTTTTTATATATATATAAATTCTATTTCCTTTTTGGAGTACTTTAATTATGTGGCAAGCCAAATACTATTAAAAGTTCCCTTAGTATATATATAGTTTCCAATACTATCTAGAGAGAAATGATTGCAATTTAAAACTGATCACTAAGTCTAAATTGATTACTCAGTTATGCACTCTGGACTGGAATCACAAATTATCTTCCCCAAGTAATTTTTAAGTTGCCTTGTCAGTTTGCTGAGATTTCCTAGTTCCAGAGGGAATCCTGGCCAGGATACAGATGGTTTGAGCATCTGCTACCTGGACTAGAATACTCTTCTTTAACTTTCCAATGCTTTCATTCTCTCAGCTTCTGGTTTCAGAATCCATCTTCTTCTTTTTAAAAAGATTTTATTTATTTATTTGACAGAGAGAGAGAGAGATCACAAGTAGGCAGAGAGGCAGGCAGAGAGAGGGGGAAGCAGCCTCCCTGCTGAGCAGAGAGCCTGCTGTGGGGCTCGATCCCAGGACCCTGAGATCATGACCTGAGCCGAAGGCAGAGCTTAACCCACTGAGCCACCCAGGCGCCCCAGACTCCCTCTTCTTACCTAACAGAATGCAAATGAAATGCCTTTCAACACATCTTTGCCTTTGTACTTAAAACCACCTTTATGTCTTTGGTCACCAAACTCTTTCCATAAAAGGCCAGTAAGTATTTTGCACTTGGTGAGCTATTTAGTTGCACCTACTTAACTCTCTGCCATTTTGACATGAAAGGATTCATAGACATTACATAAATGAGTGTGGCTGTGTACAAAACTTCATTCATGGGCACTGAAATTTGAATTTCATGTCACTTTCAGGTGTCACAAAGTATCAGTCACGATTTAAAAAAAAAATTTAAAAATGGGAAAACCATTCTTTAGCTTGTGAGCTGTACTAACAGGTGGTGGGTCAGATTTGGCTCACGGAAACGCTATCACTTACTGACCCCTGCTCTAACCCGGAGTTTTGCACCCAGTTCACAGGTAAGTACTATTGTCAATTCTTATTCTATGTTCTATGAAAATTCACAAATTCCTCTGAAATTTCTCACCTTCAAAGTTATTTGGCAGCTAAGACTTTGTTCAGGAAGCAGCCCGAAGTGGTTACACCAGACCAGTTCAACTGTCCGGGTCTGTGTATTACTTTCATTGGGACTTGTCAGTGAAATAGGGTTTTGTGTAGGCAAGTAAAATACAGTTTTTTGTTGATTTCTTTTCCTTTGCTAACCCGGGCGGCTTAACCTTTGTTATCTGGTCTAAGGTGTTCCTAAGTAGAGCCAATAGATTTTTAAAAAACTTTTCTCAATTGATGAAACTAAAGTCTGATTTTTTGGGGGGAGGGGGGTGTCTTTGAACTCTCATTAAAATTCTATTTTATTTTAAAGATTTTATTTATTTGACAGAGAGAAACACAGCGAGAGAGGGAACACAAGCAGAGGGAACAGTAGCGGTAGTGGGAGAAGCAGGCTCCCTGCTGAGCAGAGATCCCGATGTGGGGCTCGATCCCAGGACCCTGGGATCATGATCTGGGCCGAAGGCAGACACTTAACGACTGAGCCACCCAGGCGCCCCGAACTCTCATTAAAATTCTTTAACTTTGCAATAAAACTTACAACACAGCAGCAAGTACTGCTTGCTGTACTTACAAATATTCTTTTCCTAGCCCGTCTGAGAATGAGTCACTGACCTGATGACACATCACCCCCTAATATTTTAGTGCTTATTTCCTCCAGGCAAGGACACTCTGTAGAACAGCGCAGACATTAACATCAGGAAATCAACACCGATGTTCCCACCTCCTGGTCCTTGGCCTCCTTTCAGGTTTCACCAGTTGTCCCAGTAATGCTTACGGCAAAACGATCCAGTCAGTTTTAGTTGTTTTATTAGTCTCTATTAGTCTCTGCAGTTCTTTGGTCCTTCTTTGACTTTGGCGACCTTGGCATTTTGAAAGACTGACTATAGGCAATTTTGTAGAACGGTTTGGGTTTATCTGATGCTTCCTCAAGAGGATATTCGGGTTTTGCACCTTTGGCAGAAATATCACACAGGGATGCCGTGTCCTTCTCAATGCATTCCAGTGGTGGAGGATTTAGAATTCTCCCATTATCGATTTTTATTTTGTTCAATTAAGGTGGTCGGCCTGTTTCTCCACTTTAAAACTACTCTTTTCCCTATTATACTTAGTATTTTGTGGGAAGGTACTTTGAAATTATGTCCATATCCAATTCCTTATTTAACCATTTATTCATTCATTTCAATATAGACCTACAGTTTCCACTTTTATTTAATGATTTATAAGCCCTTATTTTGATGTCCAATTGTCTCAGGTTTGCCCAGTGTTAAGTCCCTTTAAAGCTGGCTTCTGTGTCCTTTTGACATGTCCCCATCACTTTTCTTTTTTTTTTTTAAAGATTTTATTTATTTGACAGAGAGAGACAGAGCAAGAGAGGGTACACAAGCATGGGGAGTGGGAGAGGGAGAGGGAGAAACAGGCTTCCTGCTGAGTAGGGGAGCCCAATGAGGCGCTCGATCCCAGGACTCTGGGATCATGACCTGAGCAGAAGGCAGACGCTTAACGACTGAGCCACCCAGGCGCCCCCGCCACCCCATCACTTTTTGACTAACTTCCTTTCTCTCTGGCTCATCTTGTTCTTTTCCTGCCCAGCTATGGAATCAGCCCTTTCTCCAAACAGTCCTGGCTCCTTTAAATGGAGAATGTAATGCCTGAATCTGGATGCTGGATGTGTGCACTACATTGGGGGAAGGAGACTGCTGCAAGGCTCCTTTAGTCCACAGAGCTAGGGAATGTTGGCACATGCACACACGCGTGCTATTTTTCCACCACAATAGGCAATTTTTTATAATCTCAAAAGTTATCAAAGAGACTCACGAGACAGCTAAAAGTTTAAACCTCTAATTAGGCAATATGAAGTTTATCTTAAATTTGGATTTATGTGCATGGGTAAAGCCTCTTAGCATCAAAACCACTCATCTTACCAGTCTGCACAGGTATCACCAACATTGTCTCGGACCAATTTAACAAAACAGAAAAGGTATTACTATTGAATATTGTTAATTGGTACATTGTTACATCAGAAGACACTGGAGACAAATCCAGAGTTGGATTCGGGTGTGGGAGGGGCCAAAGCTTTCCCAATTTTGGAGGCATTCTTTTTTTTTTTTTTTTAAGATTTATTTATTTGAGAGCAAGCAAGCAGTGGGGAGGGGCAGAGGGAGAGGGAGAGAGTCTCAAGAGACTCCATAAGCACAGAGCCCAACACGGGGCTCGATCTCATGACCCTGAGATCATGACCTGAGCTGAAACCAAGAGTCAGCCTCTTAACTGACTGAGCCACCCAGGCACCCCGGAGACATTCTTTAAGGAAAAGAATTAGGTACAGGGTCTTGAAAGGAGGACTGTGCAAGTGAGGGGCCCTGTAAGTTTAAGCAGATTTTTTTAGATTTTAAGTCATCTCTACACCCAACAAAGGCCTCGAACTCACAACTCCGAGATCAAGAACTGCACACTTCACCAGTTGAGCCGGCCAGGTACCTCGTAGCTTTTTTTTTTTTTTTTTAAAGATTTTATTTATTTATTTGACAGAGAGAGAGAGATCACAAGTAGGTAGAGAGGCAGGCAGAGAGAGAGGGGGAAGCAAGCTTCCCGCTGAGCAGGGAGCCTGACCTGGGGCTCAATCCCAGTACCCCGGGATCATGACCTGAGCCAAAGGCAGATGCTTAACGAACAGCCACCAGGTGCCTCCCATTTTCTTCTCAATAACTCTCGATGCGCTACTCCAGCCTCTGATTGCCTCTTCCATAATCAGGGTTTACTTCCGGGGGAGTTGGGCTCAGGGCATTCACTTCCTGCTCATTAGTAACCCAAGTTCACCCAAAAGGGTGGGAGGGAGGGACCTGGGCCGGGGGTTTGGGGGGGAGTCTGCCAGTGGAGTGGAACACAGATGCTTCTTCAGTCACTTCTCCAAGGCAGCCCGTAAGCCCACACTTACACACACTGCTTTCTGCCATCATTGGACCTGGCCTTAGAAACATTCTGCCCTTGATTCATTCTTGGTCCCTGAAGTTCAGCCCCTGCACTCTTATACTCCTCATACACCATGTTGTCAGCGGTGATTCCTTTTTTTTTAAGATTTTATTTATTTATTTGACAGAGATCACAAGTAGGCAGAGAGGCAGGCAAAGAGAGAGGGGGAAGCAGGCTCCCTGCTGAGCAGAGGGCCCAATGCGGGGCTCGATCCCAGGACCCTGAGATCATGACCTGAGCCGAAGGCAGAGGCTTTAACCCACTGAGCCACCCAGGCGCCCCTAGATTTGCTTCTTGAAGTTTTGAGTGCAAGTGCTTTGGCACAGAGCAGGCGCACACAACTTAAGATATTCCTGAAGAACTCTGTATCCAGCCTGCCCCTCTCCGTATTAGGTCCTCAGCAAATCTCTGTTAGAGACTGCTGACTGACCTGACTCCTCCCACCCTAGAAAACAAGTTCTAAGGATGTTCTGCTGTTCAGGCAAAAATGACACAGAGCCCTAATAAGGTCTTATCATTTTAATTGACTTTAATGATTATTGCTCATCTGCAAGGATTAATATTGCATTCATTAAAAATCATTCAATACAAAATAAACTTGTTCTTCCCGAGTTGCTCTCCACATGCTCCCTCTGATGCCAGACATTTTCCCACAGTGTCCTTTGTTTACATGGCTTGACAGAGATGGAGCCCTTACCTATTATTCCTATGGACACAGTAATAGATTGGGAGCAGGGGGCAGGCCAGAGGGCAGCGGGACCTGGGCCCCTTGCCTCCAGCAGAGCTGATACGATGGATACCACTGTTGGCCAGGTTACCGCCCCTCAAGGATGGGGTGCTCTGATTGGCTGGCTCAATGCCCTGGGAAAAAGGGCTCGAACCCTTAGCATCTACAGAGAAGAAAGCGTGGTCACACTGAAAAGGAGTGGGAAGGGGCTGGCAGGGAAGAACCAGGAGAGGAAAAGGAAAAATGTTTTGGCGAGACTCTGCCAAAGGGCTGCAGAGTGAAAGCTTTCCTTTCTTCTTATGTTACTGTTTCTAATGTCTGTCTCTGATCAATGGCAACAGAGAAATGAACATTGCTAGGACCTAGCACTAATGCCTGACCCAACTTTGAAGGATCACCAGCTAGAACAAGTTGAGGACTTAGAATCCTGGATAATTATATACTTAAAGCTCAGGAGCATAAAGCTCATCGGACCATGCAGAAATGCCGGTAAGCAGGGTGCATGGCGTGGGACTGTGCCTCTCTCATCTCTGAGGGGTTCTCTCCGAGCATGGGCCAGCGCACACGGATTACCTTCTCCGTGCACAAACTGCCCTTTTACCATCTTGGTTCATAAACTTTTTGCGACGCGTGTCAATTGAAAGAGGCACCACTTCTGCGGAACTGACGTTACACGTGGGGCCTGAAATCCCAGACCAGTTACAGGGAACTACATCTCCCTCACCCTGGCCCGATTTCTCCTTCTCCTCCCATCCACGTCTACCTCCCTTTAAATATTTTAGGTTGCAGAAGCACAGCTGCCCAGAAATTTGCTCTTAAAGGAGAAATCCTAAGGCTAGAGCTCAGTATTTTAGACTGAGTAATGGCTCAAGAAATTCGCCTTCGGCACAAGCTGTAGGGGACAGAGCGGATAGAATTTGCCATTACGGCCCCAGTTCACTGAAGCTATAAACTACGGGCTAGAAACAGGGGGACTTATCAGAGGGTGAGGCCAGCACTTCTCCAGACTCAACTCTGCACACTCAGCTCCAAAGGTTCAAAAGAGAAACTGGTAACGACTCATCCCCCAAGCAGTTCCTCAGTGTTAACACTAAACACTTTTCTTAACTTTTTTCTTTTCTTTTTTTTTTTATACAACGGTAATCAATGCTAGGGGACAAAATTAAACTTAATAGAGCGCAGTCTGGTTAAAAACTTGAAAAATGAGAAGGTCTGGTGAGAGTGGAGGAAGGGCTGAGCTAAATCCAAGTGGACCCACCGGATCTTAACAATACACATCTCTGAAGCAGACACACCACCTTCACACAGGACACAGGGCTTGGGACACCTGGAGAAATGAGCATGCGCCGTCCAACCTCGAGCCTACCCGGCTACTGGGTACCGTCCCCGCTCCTCTGACCAAGTGAAAGAGCACTGATTTCAGCAGCTGAGAAATGGGCTCTTTTAAGGCAATTTCGACATTGCAGATTGTTCAACAAAGAAGGTACCTTAGCATTTCCTGTTAATAAGATACCCAATTAAGACTAAAGTCCCCAGAAATGGGAAAGAAAGAATCACCTTTCTGGGCTGGGAGAGTAAAATCCTTCTCTAGTGACTAGGGTGAGGAACCTTGAACCTCAGTTTCATCTAAAGAGCCATGAAGCAAGTTCCTGTGTGGTCTGCAGAACTTGGACAATGAGATGAAAAAAACAAAAATGAAATTATAGAAAAAAAAAAAATCAACAGGAAAGGAGTAAGAAGAAAATAAAAGTTATCTTAAAAAATATTTCTTTTAGACTTGTGTGGTTCATGTGGACTGGTCCTTGGTAATATGGTCCATTAGTATCTGTAAAGGAACAGACTGGTTGGTTAGCACTCGGGTCTTCCACATGAGAGACCCAAGAGAAAAATCAGAAACCGAGGACACTCCCCAGGGTCCCTCCCGGCCCCGTGGGATCCCTACGGCCATTCCCCACGGATCATTCTTCCCTCTGCTTCCACAGGATCTCTGGCAATGCCATCCCTGGTTTCATTTCCTGCTCCCTGATACTGTAAGCCAGTAGTTTTCAACCCCGACTATACATTAATCTAGGGAGCTTTTACACAATAAGTCTGGGCCCCATGCCAGACCAACCGTATCAGAATCTCTGGGGGTGAGGCCAAGCTTCCTGTGTCAAAATTCTAGAAAACCCTTGCCCTTTACATCTACTGGTAGATACAAAATTTCTCTGCCTCCCTTGTTCGTATGGAGCAGAATGCCGATACTCTTCAACATCAGGCACACCACTTTATTTAAGAAAGCTGGCTAGCATGCTTGGTTTAATAGTGGGTCAGAGAGCATCTCACTTGTTTTCCCCTCAAGTTACCTGTAATAATTGGGTTTGAATGGCCCGTTTTTGTTGAGTCCCAGATATTTTGCTTGGTCATCTGTCAGCTCTGTCAGGTGGGCATCAAATGATGGCAGGTGCAGGCTGGCGACGTACTCATCTAGGGAGGGCACAGGGGCAGGGAGGTTCTATTTCAGTCTGCCTCTCAGGGCACAGCCTCCCTCTATTTTCATTTGAAGCACCTGTAACTCGAAATATTTGCTTAAAGAGCCCTCGGAGCTGCCTTTCTGGGAGGGTATATCCAGAATGCATTTGGAAAGCCATTTGCCAAGGTGACAAAATGGGGATGGACTTGTACCTCCCCATCCTTCTCTGGCAAAGCTTTTGGCTTCACCCTAGTGGCTAACATGCTACATATGACTCTCACCTTCCCGCGGCAACTTCTTTAACCGAATTATAGTCAAACTATGAAACAAAGTAGACACCAATAGCTCAAAAGAACTCTGTACCATTACGATTTATTTAGAATAATATCCATAAAGGCCTCAAATCCTAGGATCACGGATTTCCAAGGGAGCTGGTGCAAACTGATTACTCTTCCATAGACAAACTTTCCAGGCTTTACTTTTATGAATACGAATTAAAGGGAAAAAACCAATCTGAGATAAGCTGTTGCAGGAGATGAGAGTGAGAAGTCTATTAGCTTTAACGAAGGGGTCAGGGGCTGACCAATTAAAGATGGGAAGTGGGTGACACTATTCCGGAAGGGAAAAGAACCAGAGATGATGTAGGATGCCACACAAACACAATACAGCTGCCTCTAGAATATCAGGAGGTTGAATATTTACACAGAGGATGGATGATAAAACCTAGATTTGTTTCTGTTTCTCTCACCTTGGTCCTGAGGCTATAGTCACTGGTGGTGGGAAGTTCACTGAACTCTATATGGCTACTGAGAATAAGAGCATCTACCCTAAACCACTGTGCTAAGCACTTTTACTCATTAGCTCTAATTCTTACTACAATCTTGCAACGTATGTAACTATTACTCTCACATTATTGATAAAGATACTGAGGCTCATGGAGATTAGAATTTATCCTGAGGTCCAGAAATCACGAAATGCTAGGATGCAGATTAGAACTGACTCTAAATCTAATACCTTCAATGAGAACCATTTTACCAAACCATGCAAAAGTCTGGAGATCAATACAGGCTCCTACTGTTTCTCACTCACCCATTTTCTTAGGAAGCAGGTATACATCTTGTTTGTATCGTCCCTCGGGTGCATTATAGAGTTCTATCAGTGCCAAAGCCTAAGTTGGGAAAAGAGGGTCAGAAGACACAAAAATACTTCTTCCACAGGGACCTAAAAATAAAACTCAATCTAACAGGGTCTTGGGGTAAGTAAGTACTACAGTGATCTATCATAATGATAGCACACAGGACCTGGCCTGCAATAAATACCACCACACATCGTAAAAGGATTTGCTACTGTTTTTGTTTAGTTCCTAATAAAAGAACAGACTAAATACAACTCTAAATACAACTAAGCTGGAACCCTACATGCTCAACTAACACAGCCAACTCAAAGGGATACAAACACTGACTCTGCCTGAGGACTCTTTTCTACACTCAAGACAGCCCATCTTGGCTGCCCGTGACCTGAAACAGGTTGAAAAGAACGTAGCAGGGCACACTCTCACTGAACTCCGACCCAGGCCCAGTGCCCCTGATCTCCGGGCAGGAGAAGCAGGAATTGGGCCACATACCTGTGTTGTCGCTGTGATGGACAGAACAAAGGTGGGAACTGTGGAGCAGCTCAGGTTGAGCAGGCGACCCTGAAAGGGTGGAAGAGCCCCGGGTGAGCTGTGCTCCCCCTCTGTCTGATTCCAGTGTCACACAAGTGAGGCAAAGCAGGACAGGACTCCGTCAGCAGAGAAAGAATTACAGTTCCCGATCAGGACTCTAGATTTTATCCTATTTCCTGGGAGCCCGTGTGAGTATGGCAAGCTGAAGCAGCCGCTGGGGTCAGGAAATAGTGCGGTACTTGGTAAAAGGTAGATCTTTTTTTTGAGTGGTTCTATTTTAGGGACCAGAAAGTTTAAGAACTGTATCTCTACCCAAAGACGGAGTTCAGGGCAACATGGGCCTAACGCCTTTTCCCCACCTCCCTCCTCCACCAAGGATCTAACGACACTGCCCTCCCGTGTGTACCTCTGCCAGGAGGACGACGCGTTTGCCATCGGGCCAGATGACATGGTCCACCTGCGAACGCACGCGCTCCCACGTCAGCTCTGGAGTGCGCAGGCTGGTCTGAAAGGAAGATGGCACAGCTGACGGCGGCTATCACGGAGGGAGGCGAAAAAGGCCTTGCAGCAAACCAACGAGGGAAACCTTACCACGTCAATTTCTGTGTTGGAGTGGCCCATGTTGCACACGATACAGCTGTTTTTCATGCGGTCCAAATGCTCCCGTGTCACTACATTCTTATTTCCTGAAGGCAAAGGAGAGTAGCCGAAGGAAGATGCTGGGGGACAAAGGTACCAACGGGACAAGAGGGGGTCTGCGGCATTAAAGGGCTTGCGTCCTTCGAGGGAAACAAGTACAATGCTTAACAGCTCTTTAGGCTCAGTGATTTGGTTTTAAGATTCAACAGGATCAACAGCCATCGAGAAAAAAGGCTCTCGGTTCTGGATGACACATTAAGGTTCTGCTAGCTTATTCTGGTTCTGAGACTTTTACACCGAGTACAGGTCTCACCTACTTTATCTGAGAGTCAGACCAGTTTCAAGGTTTGGCCTCAGCGTTACCAGTCTTCCGCGTACGCCGAAGCACTGATACTTACCCGTGCAAGTTATTACGACATCAACTTGCCGGATGACTTCATTTAGCTTTACCACCCTGAACCCATCCATGCTGGAAGAAAAGGAAGGAACACGATGAGCAAAGCAAGGAGGCAGCGGGACAGAGGCTGGTCACAAAATGAGACCAGCTACACTCCCTTCTGAAGTCAGGCCCAGCGCTACCTCACAGGGGTAAGTGACAAACTGTGCTAAGCTACACACTGGCCTCTTCGGACTCCCCGAGATTCTAGTCAGGAAGGGAAAACGCCAAGAAGCTCTAGGAGTGCTCTGGGCTTACAATGGAGGGAAGGGCCATCCTCCTAGCTTTCTCTTCCTTTAGAGATTTCTGCAAGGAATGGTTAATACAATCAATCATAAACTCTCAGAAACAAACACAAAGCACCAGGGGTGAATCTAATAGTATTATCACCCTGTTCTTACCAGGCCTGCAGAGCACAGATGGGGTCAATCTCTGTGATGTAGACAATTGCTCCAAGGGCCTTGAGAGCGGCACAGCAGCCCTTTCCCACCTGCAAAGCATAAGAAAGAAGTAGAGCATAAGAAAGAATGTCAGGTCCTTTAAGGCACAGGTAGGGGGCAGGTAGGCTCCTCGGGAGATGGGAATTAACCTCCCTGAAATCACCAATCTTCTAGGGAGCCCTTGCAGGGATGCTCCAAGCCAGGCAGAGCACAAACAGATCCAGATTATGCTATGACCCTCGGTCAGAGGGGTGCTTTGGTGGACATGCATGTTTCACAGCAAGGGCTGGAGCTTGGGACAGTAAAAGAAATCGGGAGATCGAATAAGTGTTACCATCACGAAAACAAGACCAAAGAAGAGCAATTGTAACCTCTCATGGCTTATTCCAGAAAAACCTGATTAACTCTCATCTAAGATGCGTCTGACTCAAGGACAGCCCAGCAGTTCAAGAACCTCCATGGGTCACTGCTGCCAGTACAATCTCCCTCACCTAGCCTACTTTAGAGAGCATCACCTACACACCGCTTCGGGTCCCACCCTTCGCTCCAAGACCGGGTCATTTGTGTGGCTAAAATGCTACACGTTCACTTGAAGCCAGTCTCATAAAAGGTGACTATTATCACAGTGGAGGGAGGGGCGGGGGATGCCAACATGCCGTTCCACAAGACAGTGTGGTGAGATCTGAAAACTCAATTGATGTTGTATGTCTCTAATTCACAAATCGGAATAAAGCACTTCTGCTATCGAGATGCATTATCTCGAAGCACATTTTAACCCCGCATCAGTGACCACACCGACAGCACAGATCGCCTCCGCTCAACATTTCTAGTAAGTCTATGAAGAGACACACTGAGACCCACTATTTACCTCACCATAGCCACACACCACCACTTGTTTCCCACCAAACATCACATCTGTGGTCCTCTTCAGGCTGTGGAAAACAGATAAGGGCTCAACTTAAACACAGTCCCTCTGCGCAAAAGCAAAAGTGTGAGGCAATGCCCCACAAGAACTCCAGCTGGAAGCTGGCTGGGCTCAGTAGGACATGAACCCCTCTCACGAACCTTTAGCGCCAAAGGAAGGCCACGGGACAAGACTAGGGGTGGTACCAGACTAACGCTGCGACCCAACCCAGACCTGTCCCCTAGAGGTCTGAGTATCTATACATTTCAACCTACCCATCCAAAATGGACTCTCGGCAGCAGTACAAATTATCAAACTTCTGTTTGGTAACGGAGTCATTGACATTCATGGCCGGAACACAGAGCTTCCCAGCTTTGGAGAGCTGATAGAGCCTAAAGGGAAAAGAAGCCACAAAAACAAAGAAAACCAAAGTTAGCCGGTAAAACATACTAGGTGGCAAAAGCTGCCTAATTCTCTTCGAGCTCCATGCTGCCCACCCCAGCTGTTATTTATTGCCCAAGGATATCAGTAAACCAGAGCATTTCCTTGTCCTCACCTCTTTTCATTTTCTCTCCCCCAAAGCCCCCGCCCTTTTCTTGGAAGGGGGGAAAAAAAACCCTTTCAATGGAAGAAATTATCTTCTCTTCCATAAAAGAGGATGTATTTCCTTAGACCAGCATTTTCTTGATTAAAAAAGCCAAACACGTCTACTTCTGATAAACAAGGATTATCAATGACCCTGTTCGGTTCCCTATGCGTGCGTGTGTGAGCATGTGCAGGGTGCCCCCAACTGAGAAACACTCTTTGAGAGAGAGATCTTTTAGGGTTTTTGACAAGCCGAGAATACTTCGCCCAGTTTTACTTTTTGTAGTGCACATAATGTATAGTTTTACGATAGGATTTTTTTCTCGTATTTCAAATATAAAATTTATAATACAATATTGAATACAGGTTTTCCAGATACATTCGTTCCCTACACCTCCCAACACTGGTTGAGACTCACAGTGGAGTAAGTGGGAAAGAAAAATGTGCGAACTAGAACCTGAGATAACTTCCTTTTAAGATCTCCTGGATTCTTCCGAAGTAAAAACGGAGAAGTTTCATCTACTGAAGGTACTCCCATTTAGTTACCAGTCTGAAACACAGCCCTCAAGCCTAACGGAGACCAGGAGAGTTGGCTCAGGCAAGGACACAAGGGGCAGCTACTCCGGAATCCGTTACCTGTGAACACCAGTCACGCTCTCTTCCACAATGCCTCGGATCTTCTTAAACACGTTTGGATACTTCTTATAAACCCAGTGGGTTAAGTCTCCCCCATCATCCAGGATCTATAGAACAGCCAGAAGACTTCTATGGGCATTCAGGCTGCTAGAGCTGGGGGGAACTTTGAACCCACTTTCTGTACTAGTAAGAGAGCCCTGTAGGTTTTGGAAGAGTACTCCTCGGAGCTCCTTAAAACAGGTTTAGACAGTGGAAACACAGTCAGATCTGTTGGTGTAGAATGGTTAAAGGATTCCTAAGTTTGTTCTTGGCCATAGTGAAGAGTATTAGGCTAATCGTAGACTCATTTTTAGTCTAGAGTCTTGAAATATATAGCTCCGTGGGATGCAAAAGGAGAGCTGGAGCAGCAAGGAAAGAAACCAGAATTCTACTCCAAAGAAGAACCACATTATTTCTATTTCATTCTGCTGTGTCTGAGCCACATGTGTTCGCTTTAGTTTGACCCTTCCCCCACCTTTCCATTCAGTACTCAGACCCATTCTGAAGAGGTATTGAGCTAATAAACACTCTGGCAATGAAGGAAGTGTATCAGAACGTACATCCAAAACATATTTAGGGAACCATGCTTTGAGGGGAAAAAAAGGAAACAAATCTACGGTCGCAGTGTAAGATGGATACACATCATTACCATGTTAGCTTGCCAACCATCCATGTTCACGCAGCGGTCAATACACCACCAGAAGTCATCTTCCGACTCGCCTTTCCAGGCAAACACTGCAACTCCTGCAGGGATGGGAACAAATCAGCTGATTCCTCCTTCTGGGGCCTTGCTATTCCAATACCACTTTCTGAAGATCCATGAGAAGAGGAAAAAGGCTACAGAAAGTAGGCTGGATAGGAAACGACTTCGAAAGGGCAAAAAGTCAAAATGGCACCTGTAGTTCAGAAATTGGTAACAAATGTAAGAGATTTTTGTTTTTAGAAGTATTTCACAACCTTAAATTGTTATTCTCTTTGGCCAGTTTTATACTTGGAACTCTAACCTAAGGAGATAAAATGAAACAGGAATCAAAATAAAGTTGTTCACTAGAAATTATTTGTATTAGCAAGAATCCTGAAACAACCTAAATGTTCAACATAAGTAAAACAATGAAGTAAAATCACGCGGCTGTATGATTATTACAAATGATGCTTTCAAGAAGTTTTCAGTGACATGGAAAACTACTTCTGAAAATGTTATGTTTTAGGTTATAAATTCTATACTGAGATTTATTTATCTCTGTAAAAAGTGAATAGAAAGATGGAAAAATGTGTAAAATATTATCCCTGTGTAGTAGGATTATTATTATTTTGGAAACGCCTACATTTTCTGCAATGAACACCAGAAAAGAACAAGAAAATCAAAAGTATTATAATGTTGCTCTCTCAGGATCCCAGGGAGATGGTAAAAGAAACTTCTCAGTGATTTTCTTCTGAACACTTTTACAATAAAAACTGTTTCAAGCGGAACTGAACTTACAAGTGGTCCATGTATTTTTAATGCAATATTGAACACCAAATTATCTAATGAGCTACTAATACAGATGGCACTTTTTTTTTTTTTAAAGGATTTTATTTATTTGACAGAGAGAAACACAGTGAGAGAGGGAACACAAGCAGAGGGAGTGGTAGCGGGAGAAGCAGGCCTCCCGCAGAGCAGGAAGCCCGATGCGGGGCTTGATCCCAGGACCCTGGGATCATGACCTGAGCCGAAGACAGACGCTTAACGACTGAGCCACCCAGGCGCCCCCAGAGGGCACTTCTTACTTGTGTTCCCTTACTTGTGTTCCCTCAAAAGTGATGAGCCTTTGGTGAAAAGAGATCAGCTGAACTCCTACACCTCATACAGTTTAATATTCTCCCTTGTTCACTTACCATTAGGATTAAGCATCTCCCCATGTAATTAAGATTCTTTTCAAAGATCATTCTTAATGACCATATGACATTTAATAAGGACTATGGACCTTCATTTTATTACCCATTTTCTTCCTGTAGCTATTCTTATGACCCTCCGTTTTACAGCCTCTAGACAAACAAGTAACCGTAATGACAATTTTGATATGTAAATATTCTACTTAGATAATTATTTCAAAGCAAAGTTGGTGAAAAAAGCTAAACTTACCAGCCTCAGCCAGGGCTGCAGCCACTTCGTTCTGAGTGGAATAGATGTTGCAAGCAGACCAGCGGCACTGAGCCCCCAGGGCACAGAGTGTCTCAATCAACACCTATGTAGACATAGAGGAGGACAGGGTGAGAGCGAGGAGGGCCAGGTAGGAGCAGCACCCAAGAGGACAAGGCCCAGCAACTCTGCAGCAACTAGTGCTACACTGGGAAGTTCTGTCCAGTGACGGAACCTACTGCTATCTGACTTTGCCCCGAAGATACGTTCCTAAAAGTCTTAACATTTTCCTAACAGTCATATTTTTGCAGATCTAGATCTCCCTGAGTCAGGTTTGTTAAACACAGGTTATACTATACACACAGAGTAGAAAACCCCAATTACTGGGTAACACGAGGTCCCGCCTAATAGTCATTCGCATCTAGAGACTGGATAGATAGGGAAGGAAAAGCAAATTAAAAAAAAAAAGTTTCTTTTTTCCCCTCATCAGATGTCCCTCTTTTGTCTCCCAGCAAACTCACCGCTGTCTGGGCTGTGATGTGTGTACAGCCCACTATTTTAGCACCAGCCAAGGGCTTCTCCCCCTGAGCACGTTTCCTGAGTGAAATCAGAGCAGACATGTCTGTGAAAGAACAGAGGATTTGAGCTAGGTCTGCACTAGCGGTATTATCGGTTTCTGCCCCAGCAACGTCTAGGGGTGGTCTGGCTCTGTTGAGATACTGCAAGATAAGGTAGAAGCACTAAGCAAATTTCCATGATGACTGGCAGCTTCAACAGCGGAAAGGTGGTTGGGGAGTTGTTATCCAACCCCTTGGAAACTCCTCTCTTCCTCCACCATTTCAGCCTTCTATACAGAGGACTGAACGGAGAATGAGGGAAGTTCTCACATCTGGTCAAAATGGAGAGGGAGTCTCATCATTCACTTGGGAGGAGGGAAGTGGTTACGGCACTGGCCAAAGGACTCCTCCTCATCAAACCAGGAAGGAAGCCTTCACCCTCAGCAGAAGAGCACTTGCTGCTTTTTCTGTGCTGCCTAACCCCATTCTGTCAGTGTATTTGGTTTCTGTACTTCCCCCCAGGAGAGAGCACGCCTTCAGTGTGAAAGTAACGAGGGTAAAAAGACCTTATCAGGAGCGAGGTGGGTGGGGAAAACCAAGATTCAACAGACTGTCAGTCACTTTCACTCTAGCTCCAGCAGAGGGTGCTAAGGACCAAAGACCAAAGAGACACTGGTCACCTCATCCTTAGCTGAAAATCCTCCCACATCTGCAGCTTCTGGGAAATGTGGGTCTCTGAGATTGGCCGCTGTGGCAGGATTCCCACGGAACTAACCACCACGTAGTAACCCAGGACTTGCTGACTCCACAAGGAGATCGCCGAATATGGTGTCATGGGGGAGGAAAACAGAAACTACTCTGTGTAATTACTACGTGCTGAGAACAGGAAGCAAGGAGAACAAGACCAAGAACCCCGAGGCTCAAGCTGCAGAGAGGTCTGCTTTTACAAGAGTCCAGAATGCTGAATTTTGCAAGGCGACTTTCAAGTTAGTTTTCAAGGGTGAAGTTGTTTGTGGATCCCGATGACCAGCAAGTGGGGTGCTCCTGGTCCACTACCCACTCCCTTTCTTTACCTTGCTCTGCAATCTCAATCTCCCGGCGTCCAAATTCTGCCTGCTTGATGTTCTTCACACAGAAATTGCTGCTGCCCTTGGAGTTGGTTTGCTGTTTCTCTCGGGGGGAAACCTCATCATCAGAGCTATCTGTGTAGGATGCGGCTAGAGCCAGGAGAGGAAAAAAAACAAGGACAAAAAAACCTCAATGGTCCCAACTCCGCAAGTGCCCTCCCCAAAGGACTCTCATTTAAGTTAAGCCAATGCAGAACTGAGCCACCTTTTACATCACTCAGGTCTAATTTCTCAGAGTCTAACAGATGAATGACATTGTTGTGGATCTTTCGGTGCTGTGGCCCTTTCACCCACACTCATGATACTCTGCCGTTAGTCCCTGTAACAGGAAGCTACTGATCCCACTCCTGCACCAGCTCTAGGGATCCCAGCTAACAGGGGCACTCGGTGCCAATGTGGATTGGAACCAGACATGGCAAAAATGGAAGAATACTTGAGGGCATGCAAGGAACACCGTTTCTGTAGAACACTGGTTCTCAAACTCGAACATCTATAGCATTCATCAGAATCATGTGGAAGGTTTGTTAAAATCCAAATGGCTAGGCCCCACTGCCAGACGTTCCCACTCAGTAGGCCTCTGGTGGGACCCAAGAATTAGCATTTCTTTTTTTTTTTAAAGATTTTATTTATTTGACAGAAAGAAACACAGCGAGAGAGGGGACACAAGCAGAGGGAGTGGTAGCGGGAGAAGCAGGCCTCCCGCAGAGCAGGAAGCCCAATGCGGGGCTTGATCCCAGGACCCTGGGATCATGACCTGAGCCGAAGGCAGAGGCTTCACCCACTGAGCCTCCCAGGCGCCCCCAGAGCCCAGTTTTTCACAATTCTCTCCTTGCTGGAATCGGTCTGCTTATCACTCCCACTCTTCAGTATATGTCACTCCAAGACACCTTTTATTTATGACAGTCATTATATTTTGAACCTTTTCTTGCACACACGCCACCGTGACTCTGAATATTCACTTATTTCAGTACTTAACCCTGTAGACCACCATTTGCTCTTATATGCCTGTCTTATCTATGCTGGGTTATCAGTGCCACGGAGCAGAGGACACTTATTTCTTTTTAAATGCATTTACTTGTTTGTTTGTTTTTCCCTACAATCCTTTCATCTCAAGTCCGGTCCTTAATGTTAATAACACTGTACAAACAGTATTCTGACAAAGTCATTTATGGAGGGGGCAGATCTCTTTGCTGAAACTAACAGCCATCTGTGACCTTGGGCAAGCCTCTTAAACTCTTAAACGTTTCCTCAGTTGAACAATGGGGGGGGGTTAGATCAGCCGCCTGCCGTGGATCTTCCACGTCTATTCTGCTAGGGCTCAAATAATAAATTCTACATCCCAAACCGTGCTAACTTTCTAGTGCTCCATCTAAAGTTGAGGACATACTTATATATAGGGTCAAAATAGGAAAGGACTAAAAAGAAACAGAGCTGGAGCCACATTTTGTAGTTGAACCCTTCCTACTCCAGCAGTGAACGGGGGAGGGCACTTCAACATAAAGGGTAACCTAGCAAATAAAAGGAGCCAAGACACTCATTCTTCTGGTCACCATTCAGGCAGTCTTGGAGCCACGAAAGGAAAAGACGGGTGGCAGGGTATATCTTAAACAACCAAGTTGGAAATTAGGCTTCCGGAGTACACCTCTTTTGCAAGGCCAGTTCCATCAGCCAAAACAGAATTGATTTTCTCCCTTTGGGATGTGGGTGGAGAAACGTGGGAACGGGAAGCGGCCCAGGACGACCAAGCGGGCACTGGCCACAGACCACACACAGAGACGGCCGGGAGAAGAGAAGTCTCCAGATGGCAAGAGCCTCCCCGGCTGTAAGCCTGAGTGGGGACATTGCCATTGCCCAAGTGTTAATTATTAGCTTTTAGCAGAAAGATGGGAAGTCCTGCTATGAGGTACTTTTGGATTCTAAGTAAGTTAAGAGCAGTGGGTAGAGAACCGCTGAAGACTCCGGAAGTGGGAGGAGAGATAAGAGTGGACATGAAGTTCACACCTACCTGAACTGTAGCTGTCAGTGGAGGACTGGGAGATGGAGCGAGACAAAGATCGTCGGCCTGTCTTGGTGGGAAATTTGGTGAACTCCTGCATGTCATCAGCAAACTGGATTTGCTGTAAGAGGAAGACAAACAGTGGAAAATTGATAAGTATTCTATGAAATGTTCCATTTTTGAAGGCCATGTACTTCCTTCCCTAAACCCTCATGTTATCCTATAGCTCCTACTAAGCCAGCAACTCTCCCAACCAAATGAGGGTGGGCGGAGGCTACTTGCTGACTCCTCTCCAAATGCCAATTACCGCCTCTTTCCAATTGTAGAATTTTTTTGGGTGGGGGGAGCTTACGACCAAACTTCTTTTAGCATCTGTCCAAATTTCGCAAATCTTTCCTCTCACATTCCATAGTTTTCTTTCCTCTTACAACCTCGACACATTAAGCTCTCTTTACCTTTCCTCCCAACTCTACCAAAAAACAGCACAATCTCATAGGGCTTTTTTTTTTTTTTTTTTTTTTCAGAGAATTCTCTTGTAGCACATTCTTATCCTGAAATTAGGAACGGTCTTGTTTTTTGAAAAACTATGGACCTGCCTTGAAATGGTGACAGGCACTGGGGTGCCAAGACAGAGTAGAGCTATACTTCACAAAGCCAACGTAGTATGCCCAGAACTTTCTACATCCAGTAAAATACTAGCAGACAGTAAAGAAAGCAAAATTTTAAAAAGTATATGCACTCTACAGTAAAATCCAACTAATTAGGACTAATTTGAAGGAGAAAATAAATGACTTGGTAAACTCTGAATTAAAAACTTCTTTAAATGAAATGCACCAGAACTAGGTAATTGATTGAAGGAAACTTGGAAAATTGGCTTTAATAAATGGCAAATGCCTTACAATTAATATAATTTACAAATTAATGGATGCTTCTGAAATCTACAAAAACATTTTCTTCTATTAAAAGGTTTAAGCCTTCCTCCTGAAGGCTCTATTTAAGCTGATAAACCCTTTAAGATACAAAATAAACTTCAGTCTCCTGAAAAACAGAATGGTTTGAGACTATGAATTGAGATTCTCCTTACAATCTGAATAAATCTGAAAAGGTTCCCATGGAGAATCCATTAAGCTAAGTCTTTAGCAGATAACTCTGGGAATATAAAAGCTATTACAGATTAAAATCTTCTCCCCATAATGCTAGCAACATGGTTATAGCTACCATGAAGCCAGGAACAGTAAATTGCCCATTTGTTACAATGGCAAAATATCCCCCTCCGTCTCAAGTACCCTCCAGTTAGGTTAGCATCAGCTGCAGTGTAAGAATCAGGTGTAAAAGTGCAACACAGAAAAAGAATTCAGTAAATAAAAGGCACTCAGTCTAAACCACATACATGGCACCAGAACTTGATTAACAAATATTATACATCCCAAGCAGCTTTGTTTACTTGCTAAAACTTACATAGTTTAAATGCCAAAAGCAGGGTGCCTTTCAAGAAACCAACCAACCAACCAAACCCACTCTTGAGGGCCACCGGCGTGGCACATTCAGTTAAGCGACTGACGCTTGGTTTCCGCTCAGGTCATGATCTCGGCAGTCGTGATCTCAAGGTCGTGAGATGGAGCCCTGGCTCTGTGCTCAGCATGGGGTTTGCTTAAGTTTCTCTCTCCCTCTGCCCCTCCCACTGTGTGCACGGTTTCTCTCAAATAAATCTAAAAACACAACAACAAACCCACTCGTTGAAGTGGCCACAGGTCAGCATCTACCCTTCTACAGAGGCTTTCCCATTGCATGTTCACGGGACTTCTGCAGGCAGCAAAGCTAGTTTTGCTGAAAAGATTTATCTAGGGCCAAGGCAATGACTTTCAAGCCCAATATGCAGTTCTTTTGGTGGGAGAAAAAATACAGCCGAGAGACCATCAATGCCTTTTAACATTCTCCAGAGGAAGCCCTTCCTCCATCAGCCTCCTTGTTCCTGGCATGGGCAGTCTAGTCGGAAGCTACTCTTTTCTCTTGGCTGTTATGATTCCCTCCTCTGTTCATCTTTTTTCAAAAGGCTCTGGGCATATTCCCAGACACCACCTACCTGGTGGTGGCGGAGGTGGGGGAGGGAAACGCAGTAACATTCGCGGTTTCTTAAATAAGAGAGAGAGAGGTGGCTGTGGCAAGACAGAAATGTGTTTCTGCAGCAACCTAAGAACTGATTTAACAGTCATAATCCTACCTTGTATTAATGTAGCTCATCAGTAGTCTGCAGCTTAGCAAAATCTTCCCCATCTAAAAATATTAGACTGTGTTGCAGGCAGCTTACTGATCAGTGCAGTGCCCCATCTCTCAAATGATGAATAGGGTCCATATTTGAAGTGGGCAGACTGTTAATTCAAGCCATGACACGGATTTGTGGCTGTCTACTCTTGGAGCTCTTTGATATTTTCACTGTTTACAAATAAGGTGGTCCGGGTACACAAAGATGCCTGATAACCTTGTCTTCTCTCCCACCACCAAACTGTATGCTGAAGGGAACCCAGATCCCAACCGCTGCTCTGCCAGTTTCCACCAGGCCTGCTTGCTCCATGGCTCCCTGACAGCCTGTAGCTCTTGTCTTCCTTTTCAAGTCCGGCCTGGAGTGCTGTTCACCTTCACATTGTAAACAAAGACACTTGTCAAGACCAGTTTTTGAATATGACAAGTTTTCCCTCTCGTGAAACGAGATCTCAGCGACAGCCCTCTAAATTGGGATGGATTCACCACGTTTACACAAATATGATCATTCAGGTAAAGATGAAATCCAAAGATAGCTGCAAAGCTGTTCTGTTTACATTACTTCCTATTATCATCATTTTTTCCCATTATAATTCTCAATTGGTGTACTTGAGTGTCTCTTCAAAGGTGTATCTTTTTTTTTAAGATTTTATTTATTCATTTGGCAGAGAGAGAGGGATCACAACTAGGCAGAGGCAGGCAGAGAGAGGAGGAAGCAGGCTCCCCACTGAGCAGAGAGCCCGATGTGGGGCTCGATCCCAAGACCCTGAGATGATGACCTGAGCCGAAGGCAGAGGCCTTAACCCACTGAGCCACTCAGGCGCCCCTTCAAAGGTGTATCTTTAGGGAAGGCTAGTTCTAAATATGATGTGGAATGGGAAAGGGGGAGGGAAAAAAAGATAAGGTAGGTGGAACTTCAAAAAGTATCTAAAAATCAAAACGTCCTATGCTAAAGAACTATTCTGTGTTTGAATACTCACCACCCCATAAACAGACTTACCCACAACAAGCATGCCAGCGTTTCATTCTTGAACTAATATTACATCTGAGAAAGGTTAGAAGGTCAGATTGACCCATTCTCCAAATAGCACATCCAAATACAGAAGTCTACTTGGTGTGCCTTAAAAACTCAATTAAATATCAGGCCAATTCAATGTGCTATTTTAAAGCACCCCTTCGAAGGGCTCAGTGGGTACAGCAGTTGACTCTCTTCCATGTGACACTGAAAATGATGAAAAGAAGCTTTCCAAAGAAACAATCTGGGATACGGTGCACCCACCACCTTGTGGTTAAGGGTGGTGACAAGTGATCTGAAAGAATTGCTGTTTATAATTCATCAAGAGAAAGGGATCACGGGCACTCAAGACAGTTATCAGCCTCCAGGGAAGAAAAACTGTTGTGTACTACTCATTCAATTTATCCCAACTGATATTTTTTACCATTAGAAGCTGAAAAGTTTACTTCCACAAACACATGTTCTACTTACCCAGATGTTAAATAATAGTTTCGCCACACTTCCTTCCCAGGTCCCACCCAATTTTGCTGTCTAGCTCCTGAATCCCAGAGAACTGAAAGCCATCAGAATTACACTAGGACGCTACAGCCAAGGGATGATGGTCAGGATGATACTCATCGAGTATTACATTCTTTCAGTCAACACGTTTGGGAGGCACCAACTAAGCACCCAGCGCTATCCCAGGAAAGATCTATGAAAGGAAATGTGGGCCCTTACAATCTGTAGATTTCGTCTGACTGAGAGGATAACCATAACACAAATGGTTGCCACAGAATTTTACTGATTCTTAAGGAAGAGCTTAGATATCGCAGTCTTAACAGCCTTATCTGGATATTGTTCAGCTTAGGCCTCCAAAAATCAGAGGTTAGGCCAAACATCTTACAAAACCTGTGATTTCACATGTCTATCTAGCAGCTTTTCATTTCCTCAGAAAGGTTTCCTCCTAAGGGTGAAGGACTAGACTCAAAGGTAAATAGCAATTATTAGGAAAACAAACCATTAAGAAAGCACAGCTTAGAAGTGAGGAGAGGGACTGGCCTTTCTGCTGGGGAGTATGTGAAGGACCAGTATCCCCACTTCTGGTACACTACGGATCTTCTGGGGCATTCCCAAACTTATATAATCTGTCCCACGGTCTCCTCTAGCACACTGTGTGTGCAGAATTTTCTGTTTTGAAACAATGGTCAGCATATCCCTTAGCTAATACTTAGCGACTGAACAAAAAGATGACGATCAGAAACTAGAAATTTTAACAAGGTCAATTACTAAATGATGTGTTTTAACACCTTCCAGGATTCCTACATCTTTTCTAATCCCTCTTTCACACATCTTCTGACTAACAGATTCCTTCTTCTACAGAATCTACCCTCATCTGCTCTCTTTTCAATGGGAAGGAAGAGGGCATGGCTGTCAGCCTAAACAAAACAGGTGCAAGACCTTCCCTTGATACTCACCACTGATGAGTCTCATTCCATTTCAGATGAATCCAAAGAAATGGTGATCAATAAACACCAATTTTTTGGTACAAGAACTATGTAAGTCTGCACATCTTTCAGACCTTCAATTAGGTAAAAGAAATTTCCCAAAGAAGAAGGATATCTTCTTCCCAGCACGCTGCTCTCGTGTACACC
>CM053606.1:80691959-80742343 GCA_028646535.1 Procyon lotor | reverse complement strand
GGGGGGGGGGGGGGGGGGGGGGGGACGACACGACACGGCCAGCTGGCTAATCACAGCACATACCTCTCTCCACTACACCGCCCATCTTGTCTCAAGGGTAACAGGACAGAATATGCACGCGCACGCACACGCACACTGCTAGAATCCACTTCCAGAAGAAACACTCTTTTCAAAAATGGGACTTAACTTGATCTTTCATCAATGTTGGTGGGAGGAAGGGGTGAGGCAATACCAGGGCTCACACTGAAGTCACTTAACTGGTGAGGAAGGAATATAAAGCTTGAAAACCTCTGCCAAAGAGCGGTTTTACGCTTGTCAGCTACTCCTCCACCCCCCACCCTTCGTATGAGACAACGTACCTCATGGATTTCTATTAGCTCCTATGTTGTATACTAACTATATGAGTAGTATACAATATAAATATATATTTTTAATATATACATTAAATGTAATATAAATACAAATCTATATATATAGTGTGTGTGTGTGTGTGTGTGTGTGTGTGTGTGTGTGTGTATCCTCCCAACCCCCGGTACAGGTGACTGAAGAAATCTAAATTCATGGAACATACCCATGACTTTAGTGATACACCAAAGTACCCTTCCAACTCACTCTCCACCCCCACTGTCCCATCTTCCCAATTTTATCATCATTTTCTACATGTAAACACTTTAAAAGAATAGCATAATGAACACCCGTAAACCCTCCGCCTACACTGACTCCTCCCATTTTCCACATTAAGTTTCCACCTCTGTATATATATACATATGTGTACATATGCATACTTTCAAGTGGTCCTACCAAAAAAGATTGCAAACGTGAAAATCCACCAATAAATTCTTCAGAATGAAGCTTCTAAGAATAAGGATATTCTCTTACAGAACCACAGTAACATTCTCATACTTTTAAGAATATTAATAACCCTATCTCATTCAGGCTGTAGTCAAACTTCCCCATTTATCTCCAGAATACCTTTCATGAAGATGTGGTATGTGCACAACGGACTACTGCATGGCCATAACAAAGAACGAAATCTTGCCATCTGCAGCTACCAGAGGGTATTATGCTAAGTGAAATAAGTCAGAGAAAGAAAAACACCATATAATTTCACTCGTATGTGGAATTTAAAAAAGCAAACAAAAAAAGAGACAAACAAAAAATACACTCTTAAGTACAGAGAACATACTGGTGGTAGACAGAGAAGTGCTTGGGAGGATAATGGGGAAATAAAGAAGACTAAGACTTCTCTTGATGAGCACGGAGTCATGTATAGAATTGTGTATCGTTGTACACCTGAAACTAATTGAACACTGTGTTAATCACACTTGAGCAATTAAAGAAAAAGAATCTTTCATAGTTATAGACCCAAATGCCTCCCCAACTCTTCCAACCCAGGATGGAATCAAGGTTCATTCAATGCATTTGGTTGTTAGGCTCCTGTAGTATCTGGTCATCTAGAACAGTTCTCCTGCTTTTACTCTATTCCCCTCTGTGGTATTTTTTTCCTGGAAGAGTACAGGCCAGTTGCCTTACGGAATCTCCCATATCCTGAATTTTTCAGATTAGTTCTTTCGTGTCAATGAAAGTTCAGTTTTGAGGTTTGATTTGAAAGAGATTAAAATTCTGGCAAGAATATTTCCTAGCTGACATTGATTACTTTGCATCCTATCAGGCAGTACATAAACATCTGGTTGTACCAGGATCAGTGACAACCAGCTGAACCCTGGGTTAAAGGGAGACCACGTCTCTGAAAGGTGTATTTTCTCCTTTGCAAGTAAAGGTTAAATTGTGGGGTGATATTTTTCAGCCTGTGAATATCCTGTTCCCTAGTGACTTGACCATCTGTTCCTAATCCTTGCCTGAACCAATTATACTGTGGGGGGAGTTGTTACAGAATCATGGTTTTTTCCCTCTCATTCTTTGCACATATATGAGCTGGCACTACTTTTGTAAAGAAAAGTTTTTCTTCTCTTTCACTTTTTTCTTTACTTGTCATTCATATTTCTATTTATTCAATCTGTTACACTAAATTATACAATGAGTACACTCAATGCTCCAATTGTCCCAAACTGGGCCAGTGGGAGTCTCCTTCAAGCTGGCTCTTCTTCTTTAAGCGCTTCCTTCCTTTCTGGCATAAGATACACCAGACTCACCTTGTTCTTTCTCTGCTTCAGATCTGGAATCACCCATTTCTCCAAGGAGCCCATATTTCCTTCAGTGGGGAATGTTATTTAGAAAATAGTCGGAGTATAAATTGAGCTCATCGTTATTAGAGGTGGTAGTGATAGTAAGTTCTTTTACGGGACAGAGAAATCTTTTTGTTTACTCATGAGTTTATAGTGATATTTCCATTGCAAATTTAACATTGCCTTTTTTTTTTTTTTAAGATTTATTCATATGAGAGAGAGAGAGCTAGAGAAAGCGAGCACAAGCAGGGGGAACAGCAGGCAGAGGGAGACCGATGTGGGGCTCAATCCCAGGTCCCCGGGATCATGACCTGAGCTGAAAGCAGCTGCCTAGCCAACTGAGCCACCCAGGAGCCCTTTAACATTGCTTTTTAAAAACAATTTTCCTAGTTGTATTTCTTTCCTCTTATGTTGACAATCCTGGTCTCTAATAGCTATGATACACTTACTTGTTTTACTCTATAATACATCTAAAACAATTTCAAAATTTTAAGAGTGATATTACTAACAATATTGTAAGTGTCAATACATAGTGAAGTGTCAATATTTCACTGAAGTTCTTTTTGTCTTTACAAAATACCTCATAAAGGATGTATAGTTCAAGTATGGTCTTCTGGGTGATGATATAATCAATTTGATATGTTAGATTCATTTGTTTCTGTTAACAAGCAATTTTAAGGTTTTTCCTCTAATTTTTAAACATATGAAACACACATCTCAAAAGTTTTAAAGTTATATTCAGGGAAGTCTCACTGCCATTTCTAAACCACCCCCTCCATCAACATTTTCATTAGTTTCGGTTTATGTTCATTTCTGGAGTAGGAAAAAAGTATACATTTATACTTATTTTCCCTTTCTTACTCAAAAGGTAGAATGCTAAAATATTCTGCACTTTGAGGTTTTTTGTTTTTTCCACTTGGGAAATCACTTTGTATTGGTTCAGAGTATAAGAATCAGTAATTCTTTTTTTTTTTTTTAATATTTTTATTTATTTGATAGAGAGAGAGAGATCAAGATCACAAGTAGGCAGAGAGGCAGGCAGAGAGAGAGGGGGAAGCAGGCTCCCTGATGAGCAGAGAGCCCGATGTGGGGCTCGATCCCAGGACCCTGAGATCATGACCGAGCCGAAGGCAGAGGCTTTAACCCACTGAGCCACCCAAGCGCCCCAAGAATCAGTAATTCTTAAATGCTGGGAAGGACTGAGCCAATTTACTACTGTTTCCCTTATATATTTGTAATAAAAAAATCATTAACGCCAATCTTGACTTTAAATAAAGCTCAAAGAAATTAAACTGGCAAACCTCACTGCAAGGTATGCTGGGGTGTTCTTTAAGATGAAAATCTGTCGAATGCTTAGAAATAAGTAAATCTGGGGCGCCTGGGTGGCTCAGTGGGTTAAAGCCTCTGCCTTCGGCTCGGGTCATGGTCTCAGGGTCCTGGGATCGAGCCCCGCATCGGGCTCTCTGCTCAGCAGGGAGCCTGCTTCCCCCTCTCTCTCTGCCTGCCTCTCTGCCTGCTTGTGATCTCTCTCTCTCTCTGTCAAATAAATAAACAAAATCTTTAAAAAAAAAAAAAAAGTAAATCTGTATGCATCAAATGAATTTTTATGAGAAGAAAA
Source organism: Procyon lotor (assembly GCA_028646535.1). Lineage (NCBI taxonomy): Eukaryota > Metazoa > Chordata > Mammalia > Carnivora > Procyonidae > Procyon > Procyon lotor. The sequence continues at coordinate 80,738,539 of CM053606.1, read as the reverse complement.
GTTAATAGGGAAAGCAAGCAATCCATCAATGGACAGATCTAGAAGGAAGATGGGAGTTTCTGACATTTTGGAAGGTGGCCACACAGACTGAGTAAGTGCCATCTGTATAATTTCTTAGCCTGCCAAGAAGGAACAAGATTGGAGATGTATAAAAACAATTCTTCCTTCCTTGATCTGGAAGTTTAGCTTAAATCAAAGTGAAAGCCAACTACATCTTGCAAATTCAAACCCTCTACACATACTTGCTTGAGTGAATGAGTCCCACCTGTAAGTCAGAGCAATTTTGGGGAAGGCTATATCCATTGAGAGGTGCAAGACATGCAAATCCTTGCCAAATAGTTTATAGCAGAAGAACTACAAGCAGCTCCATAAAAGTAGCAGCCGAGTACACCTGGGTGTGCTTTCTAAACTTTAGAATAACACAGAGCCAACGTTAATAAGACAGAAACCCTATCAGTTTTTTAGTTACCATCCACTGCTTCCCACTAGATTTCCCTATAAAGTATAGGCTCAAGGGAGGAAAAAGTCATCAAAACTCAACATTAAATAAAAATATCGGACTTTAAAGACCTAATACTAAACAGTGACTATGTAGTACCAGGTATTGTATCCAAATGTGGGTAGGTCAACAGGATCTTTCAAAATCCACTCCGTAGACACATAGTTTCAATTTCAAAAAACAAGGTAAAAGCACTTTTTAAAGATCAGCTGCAGGTGGCTTTGGTTTCCACAGCTCTTAACAAAACACAAAATATTAAACTTCTAGAAGGAGACTAGAGACACAACACGAGGACAAGAATCTGACCATCGGTCACACCAAAAACCTAACTATATTTTTCATTCTAGAGAGATAGTATTTGCCATCTCTTCCTGGCCTTCTAACTTGAGATGTATATGTTCAATTTTAGATGAAAGTCTCAGTATGAAATCATGACCTCTTTAGATAAGCCAGTTAAGAAAGAAGCTGGTTGAAAGGAATTGCTGGCTGTAACATCTTTGGGGCTATTTAAAAAGAACTACCCAGACACCTTGGTAGCTCAGTTGGTTAGGTGTCCGACTCTTGACTTTGGCTGAGGTCATAATCTCAGGGTCTTTGAGATCAGGCCTTGCATTGGCTCTTTGCTGGCTGTGGAGGTTGCTTAAGATTCTCTTGCTTTCCCCTTCTTTGCTCCACACCCCATGCACTCGCTCAGTCTCTCACTCTCAAAAAAACAAACAAAAAACAAAAATTCCCAACACACACAAAAAAAACAAAAAACAAACTACCTGTTGCTCCAGAATGAATACAATATAATCCCCTCACACTATTTCCCAAACCAGAATACAAAAGTGTAGTTTTCCTGACCCATGACTTTCTGAATAGTCATTTTCTAATGAGTCAAGTGGACAGACACACAAAGATAAAGACCTTTTGCTTTAGGTTGTATCGCAAACTAAAACTCAAAATCAAATTTGGTACAGGAAGAGTTGATCAGCAAATTTTATCAATAAATAACAATGCCAGAACATCACGGATCTTAATATTTTTCAAACCATTTTTGTTTAAATTTTGGCATACAAAGAACAAGTAAAACCACCTGTGAGCATTACATCAGGGCTTTTACTTACTGCTAATTATAAATTCAAAATCCACACTTACTGATATTGTAAAAACAAAGATCCTGAATGCCCGCATTTCTTTTTTTTTTTTTAATATTTTTATCTTATTTATTTGCAGAGAGAGAGAAGACACAGGGAAAGCATGAGCAGGAGAGCGGCAAGGCTCCCTGATGAGCAAGGAGCCTGATGTGATACTGGATTCCAGGACTCTGGGATCATGACCTGAGCCAAAGGCAGCTGCTTAGCCAACTGAGCCACACCAGCGTCACCTGAATGCTTAGATTTCTATGGCGTTCTAGTTTAAGCACTCTGCTTCAACATCAGTGGCCCACAGATATGATTCCTTAATAGAGGATTCCTTATAGAAAAAGGATTTGCATTTTCAAAAAAATTTAGAATCTTTTGAGTGCAGGATTTATTCTTCACAGATGAAAAAAACAGAACAGGGGTGGGGATTAAGTGACTTGCTGAAGGCAAATTTGCTAACAATGCTGAGATTAAAAAAAAAAAAAAGGTAAAGGAAAGGGAGAAAAAAAATCCCTACAGGTCCAGTACTATTATCCTTCTTTTGGAATAGGCTGGGGGAAACAGCAGCTTTCCTCTTTACCTTCAAGAGGTCAGTCACAGAATAGTCTACTATTGCACGGAAGCTCTCTGAGCTTCCAGGTGTGAACACTTGTGAACTCTAGGGAAGGAAAAGAATTCTTTCTGTTGCAAAATCTACATTGATTTTGGTAGAAGTACAATGATGCAAAGAAATGTAACATATTAAAGTTGCCAACGAATTGCCTAGAGGGGTATGGTTCCTTGGGGTGGAAAGGGTGAGGAGAGAGTAAGCCCAAACACTGTGGAAGCAAAAAGCTCTGTGCTGGCATTATATCACTGTCTTCTAGTGACGGAATGGGGAGGGGACAATGCACGGGCAATCTAATCCTGACCACTAGGATAAGAGAAATGACCCGGGAATGTCTTGTAGGCATCAAGAGCAATGTATAAATTCCATCTGTGTTTATTATACAAGGAGGTTTTCAAATTTGGTTGGTTAAAAACCAACCAATGATTTTTTTTTCATGATCTGCTATTTTCATAAGAAATTACCATACTTTAAAACATGCAACAGAGAATATATTTTAAATGTGTTTTTTTTTAAGGCAACTTATTTATGTTGTGCACAAAGGGAATGTGGGCACTTTCCTCTCACACACAGCACAATTAGGTATATGCCCTTAAATAGAGAACTCTACCAGGTCCCTTTCTCAGCTGTGGAGTGATACTCCAACAGTACCCACTCCAGGTCTGAAAGATCTTGCAAAGTCAGATTTTTCCAATACAAAACAAGTTCTCTGACTTTACTACAACTAAAAAAAGGTTCTTAAAGGGTTATTAATTTTATTGAGGTATTCTGGATTTAAGTAATATGATCACTGAATTTTGATTTCATATCTATGGTAGGTATTTATTTAAACTACTCATTTAATGAATGTAGAAAACATTCTGGCTGTATGGTTTTTAGGAGAATTTTTCCAAAAACCGAGTAGTAGGTTTTAACTATACAGCTTACACGCTAAATAGAACCTTAAACAGTCCCAAAAAGTGAGGTCTGAAATTCCTTTGATCATTCAAAGGGCTTCTTTAAAAATAGAAAATAAATTGGTGGTGTGATTCTATTCCCCTAGATTAGGGAGCTTTGGTTTTTAATGGATCATTGAGCAAACAACGAGACATCCATATACTAACAGCAGGTTGGAAGGTTTCATAGCAGAACAGCTTTTCCAGATGCTGGACAAACTGGAGCAGTTAGAACTGGAATCATCTAGAGCCTCCAGCCTCCTCTGGGGAGGACTGTGGGCTCTGCTCTTTAATGGGCTCTGAGTGTATAGCAGTTTGGTTTAGAAGGCCTTGAATACAGCACTTTTTCAGCAATCCCTCAGTGTGGGTCTGGAAAGTTCCCCTTAGATCTCTGGAAAGAAACAAGAATTCCCTTTAAAGACCACCCTTCAAGAGGTCTTGACCTGTAGTACACTAAAGATCAGATTCCAGGGAGGTCAATGTTGATTTGGCACAGGACTCTGTGTGCTCACTGTGCTCCAACCTACAAATCTGGCCATGTCATTTCTACAAAGTTCTTTCTCCCAGTGTCCCAAATGAAATTTCATTTATACTTCTGCAGTATATGTTGTACATGGTACTAACTCTGAGGCAGGGTCTAATCATTCATTCAAGTCAAACACCAATTTTTCCAAGGACAGAGACATATTAATATTAGTATACATAAAGCAAAGCTTTACCTGCCCTCCCCTTTTTATCCTGAGTTCTGTTTGATAATAAAGGAAAGTGGCAGACCCTTCAGGACTAAAAAAGAATCTTTTTTCTTTCTTTTTTTTTTTTTTGGTCTGAATCTTAAATCCACTCCCTTTGGCTTAAGGCTACCTGGCTTGCCAGCTCAATTGCCCTTCTGAGTTCTGCCCTTATTTTGTTTCTTCTTATCTCTCTCCAGTCTTGACTTCTTGGCTATTTCCTCAGCCCCTCATCAATCAGCTGCTTTTGTGAGGTTGTACGCTGAAGCCAGAACTTCGCTAAAACGTCCTCTCACGACCTTTATAATTTTACTACACTCTTAGTCTAGGAATTGATAGTATAAATTATCGTGTTAAGAAAATTCTCATCTTCTGACCCAATTTTTAATCCACTGAGTCCAAGAAGCTCAGTCAACCAGAAATCAAGATGTAGGAATGGGAACAGTGTCAAAATCATTCCAAGAGAGCGTAGACTCAAGAAATACTATTGGTGTAGGGGAGGCCTAGCAATTCCTTGCACCTGATTTTTTTTAGAGGCATCCTCAAGTTCTTTGCAAATGGCCTTGGCTATACAGAAGAAAAAATTACAATCCAATGTGGCTAGGAAAGAACAGTTCCAAACATCCAACTCATGGCCTAACATGATCCCAACTACCAGGTTCTCAATTCTAGGCGAGCATTCTAGGTTTTTAGCCTGGGCTCATGCTAAATTCTAGGTTTTTAGCCTGGGCTCAGGCTGCCAACTCCCCTTATATGTGAACTGTCATATATATAGACACATATGCATTTGTATTAAAATGTGTGTTTATTTTTCTGGAAGATAAACACAGCTCTGATAGAGCTCCAAACCCCAGATGATTAAGAACCCCACACTTGACTTATTTGACCTGAATAATAACCTCTCAAGAATGTAAACTCCAGAGGATATGGATCTTTGTCTTGTTCACTGATGAATCCTAAGTGCCCGGCACGGGTCCTCAGATATAGTAGCAGGTGCTCAACTCTGAGCTGATAGAGCTGCATGATTTCTGGTCACAGCTTACTCTGAATATTTTGGAAAAGAAGAGTAATCACAGGCTATTTTCAGGACCTCCCACATGGGGCACAAAATTTTTCCTCAGGGCCAAAGTCATTCAAGGTAGGTGGGAGCTACATCACCATCCCAGTATCAGATTTCGTAACAATTTTGGCCAGCCTTGCTAGATAATCTAAAAGACTGGTTCTAAATATGGGATCTTTCAAGTTTAAGCGGTTTCAAAAAGCACATACTATCCCATTCTCCACATGCCCCTATCCCTCAACTCTTCCCCATTCTGATTAAGTAGACCTACGTTAAGGCCCTGAAATGAGTGTTTTGAAAAGCTCCCTAGGTGACTGATTGCTTCCATTCCTTCCACTGCGTGAGAAGTACTCATGGAAGACAATGTAAGCAGGATCCGAAAAAGCAAACACAAGCACACTGAGTTTACCGGGCTGTGGATAAAGCAACTGAAGGCACACACAGGGAACAAGTGGGTTAGACACATCTTGTTCAGAGATAAAACAAATAAGGCAAAGAAAGGAGAAAATCTGCCTCTTTAATGCCAACTCCATCTGTCAGGTACAGTCAATCCATTAAACAGATCTGCAGGGCTTAGGATAACATGACAAAGAGCTTGTCATCAGAAGAGAGACTGTAGGGGCGCCTGGGTGGCTCAGTCGTTAAGCGTCTGCCTTCGGCCCAGGTCAGATCCCAGGGTCCTGGGATCGAGCCCCGCATCGGGCTCTCTGCTCTGCGGGAAGCCTGCTTCTCCCGCTACCATTCCCTCTGCTTGTGTTCCCTCTCTCACTGTGTTTCTCTCTGTCAAATAAATAAAATCTTTAAAAAAAAAAAAAAAAAAAAGAAGAGAGACTGTATTTTCACAATGCTTGGTCCAGTATCAGTAAGAATTGGCAAGGTGCTCTCATTCCAAACATGCCCAGTGTTCAGCTAATCCCCTCCCTGTGGAGTCAGAAAAGAATGTGCAGAATTCTGAACCCTCTATTCCTCAAACAGGAGAGGTTCCTTCTTCCGAATGCTAGGGATGAAACTAATCTCATCAACTCTCCACTCCTAATTACAAGCTAGGTAGAGGAATGAGATGCCTCCCAATGTGGGTGCTCTCCATCTAACCTTTATGATTTGTAAATATCCTTTACCCCATCTCACAAAAGCCACGCCTCTGCCAAGCTCAATTCATTTTCAATTGGCAAATAAGAACAGAAACCACCCCCCGAGTAATGTTTTCCTCGGGGAAATCCTGGGGAAGGGTGCAACAGGGTCAGTGCCTCCAGCATGCGTTTTCCCTGGACTTACAATACAGCTTATTACATTTAGAACATCATGTTCCCAACCAGCTTGGTCTCTTTTCTGTTATAAATCTGAAGTAAACAGATTCTACAGCAGCTACAAGTCTGTTACCAAGGCCACTGTATTGATCAGTATAATTAACATTCACAATTCATCTAGTCCAGCATGACAAGCCAGCTGGGCTACTCTCCATAAGAATTGAACACTGGGAATCTTCATGTCTTGCGTGCTAAGAAGTCTGGTGCTCTGAAGCTGGACACTAAAAACTCAAGTGCTGATCTAGAAGTAGGATACTACCTGGCCACCCACAGGAAACTGAGTTAGTCACTAGAACAATCAAACACATCTATCATCTTTACAAAGTGCCTATTTCTACTTCCAAAACTACAAAATTCTGAAGGTCTCCCTTTCCCCTGAATCCTGCTTACATCACATACTTAGGGAAACAAAACACACAAAATCCTCAATGCCAACTAGAGCCTGATTCCTGGTTAGGACAAGCACTGGCCCAGCTCCCAGAAGACTGTGACTCTGAAGAAGGTGTCTTTCAAAGACAAGGGCATATAAAGCTTGTGAACATGGAGTTCAGCCGTCGGTTCAGAAGTGGCAGCTAGGGTTGCAGAAAGAGAAGAATCAGACGTTTGCCTACTGTTGTTTATTACTTTTAGGAGTGCAACACAAATTCCAAAATGAAACCATTCAATTCACTGCTGCTCCTCAAATCCCAAACATCCTAAGAGTAAGCCTCTGTTCCTTAAATCTAGAGCATGTGTAAACCAAAACACCACTTCCAACTTAGGGCAGAATCCCTAATGCTAAGGGTTTAAAGCTTGGTGGGACATCAAATTACCTTCCCATTATGTGTAAGGATATCCCTAAGCTTCTAGCCCACTGCCCTGTGGTTTAAAGCTTGGTGGGACATCAAATTACCTTCCCATTAGGTGTAAGGATATCCCCAAGCTTCTAGCCTATTGCCCCGGTGGTTCTCGGCTACTTAGCTAAGAAACTGGAGGCCTTGTATCTCAACAGTCTCCTCCCTTACCTCCTATTTCTGGCATTATAAAGGGATCTACTAAGCTATTGGAAATTCTTAATCAATTTCTCACCTGCAGTTTTTGGTACTTCCATTATCACCCATGTGAGAGGGATCTGAGTTAAAAAAAAAAAACAAGCTTTTGCCAACTGAAAGTGAAAGGGAACCAAAGCAACCAAGTGAGTCCAACTCTCTCCTAGTGACCATCATCTCACAATATTTTCCTCCATCAACAATTACTGACAGTACTCATATGCCAAGCATGTGAGATATGGTCCCTGCCCTCAATATGGCTGGCTTACAGAAATCAAATGAAAATTAAGATTCAGATATCAAGTCAGTCCTGAGAATAGTTTTGAGAAGTACTACACTGAAATCAAACCTATTTTTGAGAGATACAGGGGAACAAGTTATTTTGTTTAGTTTTGATAGTATAGCACGTGAGTTCCCTAAACACACCTGAGAATCAGCGCTGCAGCTTTGGAGGCACCGCGGTTCATATGAAGGACAGAGGGTATGAGATAGTATAAGAACCCCCAGAAGTTGCTGAAATGCTGGTTGCAGTATGCTTAAGTTCTTGAGTTGAACCCTCAAGGCAATGATAATGAGTCTCCTGGGAAGCTGAGGAGCATCCCAAAGAGGGGGAATGGCAAAGAACACCAACAACCTCAGCTTTGTTTCAAGGACAAACTGCAAACTGGAAACAATCTCAGCAGTTTCTGCATCTGGAAAGAAAAGAGACACTATGGCTTTAAGACCTCCTCTTCTAAATCAGGTTTTTAACCAGGATTCCTGAATGAGTTTCAAGAAATACTGCAAGTCCTCTGAAACATATATGCAAGTTTTTGTGTTTCTGAATTTTCCCAAAGAACTATAATTTTCATAAGATTCTTAAAGGGATCTATGACTCAAAAGATTAAGAACCACTGTTCTAGAGTTTCTAATCCAGTGACTATCTCAGGAGCATCCCTCAAACTGGCAAAAGGGAAACCTATTTCAGTTCTCTACCTTCCACACAGACTTATCTACTTCCTGATCTCTCTCCTAAAAGCAGAAACAGAGATGAGGGTGTGCACTTTGAAAATTCAAGAAGAGCTCTTTTCTATATCTCCAAAATAAAGCTAACCATCCTGAGAGCCAAATAGATCTTTCTTAAGACCTTTGAGGAAGGAGGTGGTCAAAACGGGCAGAACAAAACCACGGTCCTACTTACTTTTCTGATAGGTCCCTTTTTTGGGACCAAACAAGCCATAGCCCTGGGGGGTCAAACTCTGACTTGAGGTCAAGCCAGTCCTGGGGGAAAGGAATAAAGTAATTCCCATTACGTCCATGGAAACCTGTGCCTCAAAGGTTCACCTTCATTAATAAGTACCACAAGAGCTAGAAACGTTTACAAACCAAACCGAACTTCCAAAATCCTGACATTATTTAAAACACAGTGAAATGAACAGCTTCATTCAGGAGATGGAGATGAAACATGGTTACACTCATCTCCTCAGGGACTTTAACCCCTCACTTGGTCACTCACCAATTCCCCATCTAGCTCACAGAACTGTGCACCACGGTGGATCAGCACATTAGCGTTTTCCTTGGCACCCGGAACACAAAGCATGCTCAGTAGGATTCCACTGACAGCACTGTACACACACTCCTCAAGAAAGAAGAGAAAGATAGACAAAAGGGCTCGTTCTAGCTGGGCAGGTCTTCAGACTGTAGAGAACTAAGCCTGCGGCAGGGCCAAGATGAACAGCATGGAACAGTGGGCAGTCCCGAGCCCCTCCTGTTTAAGCCTCGTTCGAGCACACAACTGAGTACGGGGTGTCCACTTTAGCAGCGAACTAGTTTGGGCTGGTGAAGGAGAATGTTTTCAGCCCACTGAGCGCTGCAGGTAAAGCACAGAGGCACGTCAGCTGAGGCCCTGGGCCTTCTGTGGCAAGAAAGCAGGAGCATGCCGGGCCAGTCCTACATTTGTGTTTCTTCTAAGTCTTTTCCTCCTCTCGACCGCAGAATTCCAAATACTACCTCGTAGCAGTGGTTCATTATACTTTTTCACTTTGTGGCCTGTTTGGGTAGTAAATGATTAAGCCCCATTGTGTATTGCTAAGTAGCACCAAATCATTATACTCATTCTGAGATTAAGGCACCGGACTGAATCCTTTAAAGAAACTGAACAGAGATAGGAAAAAAAATGAAACCAGTCTCAGTGTCAACAAAAAGCATGGGTGCTGCACCCTAGTTCTGTAATTGCTTCAGAGCAAAGGCCACACACTTCTGCCGAAAATCAGCCAAATCCAATTAGGAGCAGGCTGTTTAGAGCAAAGAGAGAACAGTACCTGAGGGAGGGAGTTGGAATACACAGGGATGGGATCTGATGGGGATTATAAAAAAAGATGGACTCACACCTCAAAAGGGTCTTTGGGATTGCTTGATGTAATTCAAGGATTCTAGTTTGGGAACACTCCCAGATGATTGCAGTTTGAGAAAATAAACTCCTGGACTCAGCTAGCCCAGTGTCTGAAAGGCGCCGACCCTCTACAGGGGCCCTGTGTAACGTGAGGGGTGGGGGAAGAGGGGTCAGGTAGAGCACATCCCATTTCTATCACTAACTCTAGGTTCTCCCGTTGTCTGCGTACCTCTGAGAAACCCACTATTTTAGTGTTCAATAGGTTTAAGCCCTCATAAAATAACATTAGTCTCAAGGAAAGTTTTTTTCCTGTTGAAAAGACATTCCAATAGAAACACCTTTGTTTTGGCTCTCCAAGACTGTTTCAAAATTCCATATAAACCAGGGTACTTTTCAGAGTTTCCCGAGGCAATCACTGAATAGCACAGTAGGATGATGGGCCTAAGCCAGAACTGCACCAGGCAAAGGAGAAATATGGTCACTCTAGTTATAAAGGAACAAAAGCGCTACGTAAATTTACTAAATGCTAATCCCCTCAACAATCCTGGAGTACTATCATTATTCCTCATTTTACAGACAAAAAAATGGAGGCTCCACAGGTTAAGTCACTTGCCCAAAGTCACATGGTTTTTGGATGCTAGGGACTGAAGGTAAACCTGACTCCAAAAATCAAGCGCTTAATGTACATCATACTCCTCAGTTTTAGGAACAAAAAGGGGAAGTTAATTATGCAACAGCCAAGCAAGAGGGGGAGAGAAAGAGAACTACCTGAATGAGTCAAAGGGAAATATGGAATCTTAAGAGAAAAGGTGACCACACTTTTATGTGAAGTTTTAACTGCTTATCATATTCAAGATGCTGACATCGTTTATTGACAAGGGTAGGAAAGACAATTTGTGGTAAGAATCTTGTTTACAGATCATAACTACTTGGGGTGGCAGAGTAAATTTATAGAGTCATGGGCAACTAGAAATCTATGTGATTCTATGTATCAAAATATCCTTCATAAATACTTTATTTTTTTTTTAAAGATTAAGCAGGTAGAGTGGCAGGCAGAGGGAGAAGCAGGCTCCCTGCCAGGCAAGGAGCCCCATGTGGGACTTGATCCCAGGACCCTGGGATCATGACTTGAGCTGAAGGCAGCCGCTTAACCAACTGAGCCACTCAGGCGTCCCTATAAATAACTTTGCAAGAATACATAGGGTAAAGGGCACCTGGGTGACTCAGTGGGTTGAGCCTCTGCCTTCAGCTCGGGTCATGATCTCAAGGTCCTGGGATTGAGCCCCACATCAGGCTCTCTGCTCAGCGGGGAGCCTGCTTCCCTCTCTCTATGCCTACTTGTGATCTCTCTCTCTCTCTGTCAAATAAATAAATAAAAGAAATCTTAAAAAAAAAAAAAGAGAGAGAAAAAAAAAGAATACATAGGGTAACACACACTGGATCCAAATGATACCCCCGATAAAATAAAAGGTAACAGGATTGTAACCTTGCCATCAAGGGATCTAGACAATGAACAGATTTCTCTCTGTTACAAGATAAAAGTCTAAAGGAACTTAGAACAAAGTAATTTGGAAACTAATGTCTAACAACCAAAGTAATTTGGAAACTAATGTCTAACAACCAAATAAGAAAAAGAGATAATCAGTATCTGTGGAGTAATCCAAACAAGATCTTCTTACACCCTTGACTTCTGTCTGAAGACTGTCACTAAAACAGTAGCTGCCCTAAGGAGAATCAAGAGATACAAATAATGTAAAGAAGATAGGAAATATCCGCCTATCAAACATCTTCTCAGTGGATCCCAAGAAGTATGAATGCAAATTCTATAAAACTGCACCAAGAATTAGCCGTAACATAGCCCTGATGAGAAGATGAGCATCCTGCATTCAATCCAATAGGTTAACAGCTAAGTAGCACTAGGGCTCTACTTGTGTGCTTAAGTCCTAGCTCATCCTTTCGATAAACTGAGGCTGCTATATATGCCTTACCCAAATAAAGAATATCCTACAAGCAAAAGTAGTAGTTGTGTGTCTTCTCCTTTCCTTTACTGCTGGTGGTAAAAGTGTCTGCATAGATCTTAGGTTCAATACCTAATGTATCACTCTGGAGAGTACCCCCTCCCCCAATAAATATTCAGAAGTACAGAAAGTCCCCCCAGTAAATGTTCTTAAGTGCAGAGAATAGCAAATGCTCTGACAGGCCTTCCAGAGAAGTCTATCTTAGGAAGTTTCAAGCTGGAGAATTGGATTTACTCTTAAAAAATAAATAAATGAACTCGATACAATGTCAATTTCCAAAGGCCCAAGGACAGCTCTCGCTCTCACAATACAAAGTAGCAAAAAGAGGGATAAATACCCAGTGATTATGAGGAACTAGCAGGTTTATTTGGGTCGACTGAGAACTGCCAACATTAAACAAGGATCCTCTTTAGTTGTGGCACAATGTACACTACCCTTACAACTAAGGGACCCCTTTTCCCACCCAAACTTTCCTGGCAATACAATCTGATATCAACAGTAACAGTTGTGAACAAGTCTTACCATGTGACTCATACTATAGCTGTTAATACTGTCCCATGAAAATCTCCTTTAGAACTTTGGGTCAGCCAAAGCTGTCTTCCCAGGGAAAAGGTGTATGTATTATCTCCCACATCTGCTAATGTGATTCCCTTTATCATCTGACTCCTAGGAAGGAAGAGTTGCAGGTGATGACCAGCCTCATCAGTTGTCTTAGCCCTCAGGGTTAATATTTTTTCCCTTCCTTCTACAGTTTTGACTTTCTTTTTCTTTTTTTAAAGATTTATTTATTTAAGAGAGCGAGTGAGTTGGGGCGCCTGGGTGGCTCAGTCATTAGGCGGCTGCCTTTGGCTCAGGTCATGATCCCAGAGTCCTATCGAGCCCCGCATCGGGCTCCTTGCTCTGCAAGAAGCCTGCTTCTCCTGCTACCATTCCCTCTGCTTGTGTTCCCTCTCTCGCTGTGTTTCTCTCTGTCAAATAAATAAAATCTTTAAAAAAAAAAAAAAAGAGCGAGTGAGTACATGAGCAGAGGGGAGAGGGAAAAGGAGAAGCAGGCTCCCCACTGTGCAGGGAGCCCGATGTGGGGACTTGATCCCAGGACTCTGGGATCATGACCTGAGCCAAAGGCAGAAGCTTAACCAACTGAGCCACCCAGGAACCCCTAGTTTTGACTATCTATATTGTATGCGTCTTGTGTGACAAGCCATCTCAAACGCTCACTAAAAAGAGGAATAATAAGTATACTAATAGACTTCCTTAAAACCACTTTTGCAATCTTAGCTCCTAACATACACCTATTTCTACTTGTTCCAAATAAAAAACACTTATTTAGATGAGGAAACTGAGATACAGAACCTCACTTGCTTAAGGTAGTACTCATTTAGTTGACTTCTTGACACCCAGATCAAACCTTGAATCAAACCAACAAGTCCTATTTACTTCACAGTACTGTGGAAGACCCTGGGGCATATAAAACTAAGTTACAATTATAGTTGGAAGAATCTCAGTCTATGCTTTTAAATGATGGACACCTACTCTTCCCCTGAAGTGAATAAAATTTCACCAGTTACACTGGAATCTGATCTAAGACCATCAAGGTCACCCTCAAGTAACCTATAGCTTGACTGACACCTCACTTCCTGGGGCTTGGAATGATCTCAGGGTTACATGGTCTAGAGCCACGATGGAATCCTCACAGGGTAAGGTTGGCACCATTTGAAGAGGCCTTTTTCTTACATCATTCAGTACACACCACACTACATTTTTTCCTCTTTTCTCATGCTTTCTCACATTATCCACACATGGCAGAGGTACAAAAGTTACTTAAGTCATAATGTCCAATTCAGTTGTTCTGAAAAAACAGATCACCTAGAACTTGCTATGTGACCTTGACTAGTCCTCAGTCAACTCATTAACTAAATAAATGCCTTTTATCATCACTAGGGGAAGGGTAATTAGTCATCATAAATCACTTTAATACAAAGTGCTATGTAAATGCTAAACAACAAACCTCAGACAGAGCAAGATTAATAAGAAACACGGGGGTACATTTACCAACAAATGGAAACTTATAATAGGGTCTTCCCACATTCCTGGCAGAGACTGCTCATTTCAGCTAATGGAATGAGTCTTCAAAATCATTAGCATTTGGCTTAACAATAATACACATGAACAATATTCCTCCTGGGAAGAAAAGAGGAAAAGGAATATTTATTCTTGGTAGGTGGTCCTACAGACTTCTTAGTTACTAGTTAGCCAGGTGGGCAATTAATATTCGAATATCTACTATATACCAGGTATAGAGCTAGGCACAATATATACACTGGAGAACAAGAATCCCTGCCTTTATGGAGTTTATAATCTATGATACAAACTTTGCCTTACTAATAAGTGGCACTTCCAAGAATACGGGCTTACTAAAATTAAGGCACGTAATAAAGACACTTAATCCCTGAAGCTACTAGGCAAAAGAGGATAGGCTAATGGGGAGAGGAAGAGTTCAGGGAATTAGGGTATCAGGACCTTCCCCTAACTCATCGTGGGTATTACCCTTAAGCATTCTTAGAAAGGTTGTAACTGTGTCTCCAAATAGTGCAGATCACAGTTAAGGCCCCAACAAAGCAGTCCGCTGAACTGAAAGCACTAAAAATAAGTTAAGCAGACTCCACAGAATCAAAGGATCTACTACCTTTTAAAGGCATTCTATTGGTAAGTTTAATTTTGTGGGAAAAGAGAGCTACAGCACACAACGGCAACCTATCTTTTCAATCCTGCATTTGATTTCTGGAGTGGTAGACTAATCTACTTTAAAAACAAAGTCATCCCTCCCACTATGACAGCTTAACTAAATCAGGTGTAGGAGCCTCAAGGACTAACTATTCCTGCAAACCTTGTATTTAGCTTACAAGCACTGCAGGCAGAGACAGCCTTGAAACACTGTCTTTACAACAGGGAAATATTTATCCAGCTTCTCACTGGTTTCAGAAAGGTCACTTCTCTGCAAAGGTTCTCCCGTCTACTGTTAACTGGGTGCCAGGTATGTGGAAAGTCAAGATGTGGCTCGCAGCAAATGCTCACAAAGCACTTGGGATTCCAATCCCACTGTTCAGAGAGCTAGTTAGACTAAGATCTCCAAATGTTGCTATTTAACCTTTCACGACAAGAGAATTAGCAGGGTGTCCTTTGAGCTCAACCCGCAGCACAATAGACTAAACTTGTTCTGCCTCAGTTAAGTGCGGTAAAGAATGAGCAATCCTTCCTTACCACCCACCCCGCCAACCCACCCAAGCTCCTTTCTCAAGGGATGTCTAAGGGATCTATTCACATGACTACGATCAACCTGTATCCATGACAGTGTCTGCTGTCACCAACCTCCAAACGTTAATATCTTACATATGTCGAAGCAACTGGATGACCGTAGAAGGTGAAAAGCATACTTTCCTTTTCAATCTCAACATTGCCCTCGCTGCTTTCACCTGCATAAAAGAGGTAGCTCCGTGTATTTTTTCCTCCTGCCTCCAAGCTAGCACGCAGTTGCTGGATAAACCAGCCACTGCTCCCAAAGATTTGCCCAAAGCAGCTCTGCCAGACTTACCCACTCACCTGAGGGGTGATTTTCTGTACGGCGCCATCCCCTGGGGCTGGTCACAAGGGTCGCCTGAGTTGGCTCACCACCACCCCGCCACCCCCGTCTTCGAAAGGCCCTTCATCCGGGAAAAGTCAGCCGCAAATTTAAGGCCCGGCCCTTTCGGATTTCAAAAAGATCCCGGAGGGCTAGGGCCGAGGGACAAAGGAAAGTGAGGTCAGGGGCGGCCTTTCCAGCTCGGGATAGGCCTGGGGCCACTCACCCGCCACCCCGCACACCACCTCAGTCGTCCCGGACCACCTCAAACCTGGCCCCTGAAGTCCCGAACTAGCTGGAGCCCGGGCCCTGGGCTCGCTCGCGCCCCTTCCGCGAGGCCCCATCCCAGGCCCCCGCCGCCACCCAGAGCCCCCGCACCTTCTTGGGCGCCTTGGTGACGGTGGCCATGAAGGAGTACTTCTCAGCGTCCTCAATCTCCTTGGCCTGCTTCAGCTCCTCCCCGACCCCGGGCAGCGGCATCGCGTCAGGCATCGACATCCCCCGGCCGGCCCGGCCCGCGGCTGACCCGCCGCCCCCGCCTCTTTCCCTCACCAGCGCCCGCCCGCCCGCCCGCGCGGCACCCTCAACACGCGTTCGCCCACCCTCCCGCCCGGCCCGCACGGAGCTGGGTCCGGTGCTAAGGTGCTGTGGCCAGCGTCTCGTCCGCTCGGCAGTCTAAACCAGCCGGACAGGGACGGCGGCGACAGGAGCACCAAAAGCAGCAGCGCCGAGCTCCGACCGGCCCGCGCCGCCACCTCCGCCGTACGCAAACACGCACGCAAAGTAAGGGTAGAGGGCGGTGACGCCACGTCAAGTACTGGCAGCGCCGAGAGGGGCGGGGTCAGGGGAAGAGGCGGGGAGAAACGGCGCCCTGTCATAACGTCACCACGCTGGACCGGGCTGCAGAAGCCACGCCTTCTTTTTCCTGCCTCGCTGATTCCCAGAGTGAGGCGGACACTTTCTGCCGCCAGGTGGCGACATCAGCCCTGTGAGCGGCGCGTGGTTTCCGCAAGGACACCTCGGAACTTGGGGGGGAAAAGGGTTTTCTTTGGGCTGTGGAGTTCCCCGCAAGGCCTCAGAAGGGCGTATGGATGATGTTTGGAAGCAAAGACCAGAGCCCTGCGCGACACAATCTACACAGTCAGTACCAGGAAATATGCGGGGACTCAGATGACCCACTCACTGTCCCAGACCCTTTGGACCAGCAGCCCCTTCCACTTCTGCTCACCCCATAAGGGTCAGCGGAACAGACTCAGAGCAGTTGCTTTCCGTACAACCTTTTGTGACCTCCTCCACCGCCGTCTTCGCTAGGTCTTGCTTGTTTAAAAGACTTTCAGGCCGCAGAGCTAATGTTATCTGGCCATTGGGATAGGGCTAATGGGTAGGGAGTGGAGAATAGGAGGCGGATTTGGGGGTGGGAGAGAGAAGTTCTGCACTGGATGGGTTTCCTGCTCCCCGCCAAGCATAAACTCTGCCAGCTCCCTGTTTTTCCCAGGGCATTCTCTTACTGGCCCCTGCTATGTGCTCTATGCTAAGGCCCTGGATAGTAAAGGTGTTTTTGATACATTTTATGTTTTGCAAGACTTAGTCCAGCTGCAGAGGCAAAGCCTTTTTGGAACCTAATGTCAGCTGAGGTAGCATGTCCTTTGAGATTTAAATGACACTGGCTGAGTGCCATGTCCTGTGGAAAGTCCAGTGCCCTTCCCAGGATTTCTGTGAATTACTGGGTTTGTGTGGGGGGTTGGGGGGAGAGAAAGATTTTCATGGTTATCTCTGGCTCTAGATTTCTGCCTCATCTAAGTTTTATTCACTGGTCTGGTGGTGTTGGCTGTTTCTTTAGTTCCTGCTGTCAATTCAGATAGGGAACGCACCCCCTTCTTTCAACCCCCACGCCTATTTCAAAACAACTGCAAAAATAATGCTGTAACATGTAGCAGAACTTTTAATGAAGGTTTGTGGGCCACAGGGGAGAGATTACATCACACAGCAAACAATTTAAAATCACATTTCTGAAATGTTCTGCAAAGTTATTTTGGCTGTGTTGTCACCTGGGGTTTCTCACCGGCCACGCCATCCCACAAAGCTCCCCAGCCCACTGCTGTCTAATGTGGCTTCCTTCTGTTACTCCCTTCCAGTTTTATCTTATTTAAATTCAATTAATTAACATATAGTGTATTATCCATTTCAGAGGTAGCGATCAGTGATTCATCAATCGTATGTAACACCCAGTGCTCATCACACCACATGTTCTCCTTAATACCCAGTCCGTTACCCCTGGTAACCTCCAGTTACCCCGTCCATTACTTCCTTCCCATCTTTCCACCTCCCTCTCTCTTCCTTGATTGACTCTGAGAAGCCAGCTTCCTCTACCTTCATGAGTAATTTAGGTCCTCCGTGTACCCTTGTCTCAAATTTTTCCTGCCCCACTAAGCTCACCTTCTCATACCCAGAAGCCCACCAGGTCTTTGACGGGCTCAACTCTTTCAAGAAAAAGGCCATGGTTTGAAATGACATCTTTTCCACTGGTTTGTGTTCAAGACTGGGGAGAGTGTGAAATACATGCCTCTGAGGCCCTAGAGTCTTAGTCAGAGAAGCCCGTGTTCCAGCCACCCCGCCCCAGGGGGCTGTCTGTTTGAATCAGGCTGCGAAAGTGCCCGAAAGGCTGCATGCTTCTGCGGATCCTCTTCTTAACTGTGAGAATTCTCTCATCTGCCCGCCCTTTCAAGCCTCCAACTTCCCTCTCGGTGGTATTCCTGTATTAGAAGGGATGGAGAGCAAGGGGACCATAATATCAGTTTCATCCACAAGGGGGCCAGATGGGTACCTTCCTCTTTATCTCTCAGCGGGGGCCAGGAGCCGTACTTGCCCACCCAGGAGTCTTTGAACCTACAGCCTAAAGTCGCTTGTATCCTGTGGGTTTGCCCAAACTGTTGTCAGAGTCCAGGGATCAGAGGTGCCTGCTCAGAGAACAAAGCCAGCCAGAGCCAGTTGGAACAGAGGTGAAACGCCACATCCCTAGAAGAGGAAAACATGTGACTTAGGATAACTTATTAAAAACAACAACAAAAACCAAAAAAAAAAAAAAAAGAAAGAAAGAAAAAAATAAAAAACAAAAAAAACATAGATGTGTCTGTCCTTTGGATTTGGTTTTTAAAACTCCCGTTGTCTGAGAGCTTTGTCTCTCCGAGCCCAAGTTCTGCCATGCGTGTTAGCAATCAGACTGAGACTCCTAGAGATGCAAGATCCCCTCTCTCTGACTCCTCCTGAATCAAAGTAACAGGTTTTCCCTAACCTTTCCCTCACAGAATTGGCCGCCGCTGCCACGGAAGATGTTGAAGACAGAGCTGGGCCTTGATAGAGCCAAACCTTTGCACTTTGAACCAGGAAGGAGACGACAGGCCTGACTCCGCCCACCTGAGTGCCTGGCCCAAGGGGAGGCCGGGGAGGCCGACCTAGGGGATCCGGGTGCTTAGACTGGAAGGCACAAGGGACAGTACTCCCTGCCCTGGAAGAGGCAGGCCTATGGGGTTCACGTGAGGCCGGAGTCCAGGGCCTTCCTGGAAACCAGCCTGCTGCAGCAGACATGGTGGGCTCGAGCCCAAAGAACTCACCCAGCCGGAGAGCATGATGACATAATACGGGCGAGAACTGTGGCACTCTGTCCCTCTCCCTCCTAGATGGCCCCACTTGGCCCAGCTAAGGGGGGTTGCTTGTAATGGATGACAAGAAATGCCCGTCCTCAGTCCGCCCACCCCGAACAGCACACAGACGAGAACAACGACCAGGGGACCGCGTTTGAGAAGAGCAGAGCCCCGAGGACAAGTGCCTCTGTTGTATGTGGTGAAGGGAAGATGCCAACGAGCCTCCTCGGGGCCAGAAGTGACCCTGCTCCAAGAAAGGGTAGCCTTAGGGTAGAGATGACTGGGAGATGCTGTCAGCAGAAGTGTGCTGGCCCTGGGGTGTCACACGTGGGCTTGGTCTCGTTAATCAAATCCACTCCTCTGTCTACCCCAAAACTTACCTTCCACATTCATTCTTTTTTTTTTTTTAATTCATAAAATATACATCGAATGCTGGAGATGTGCTAGGAGCAGCACTAGACATGGCAACTACAGAGACAAAAGAAGTCCTGATCTCTACTAGGGGACAGAGGGTGGTGGACTCGGGGGAGGGGATGGGGGTGGGGATGAGCAGGAAAGGTTTCGTAAGAGGCCGAGGCTCCTTGAGCAGACTCTTGGCATATAAGCAACTGGGCCTGGTAGGGAAGGGATAGCATGAGAAAAGGCAGGGCAATGAAATAACTTGGTGTATTACAGGCACCGTCACTACGGCAGTGCAGGTGGGGCCTGGGGTGCAAAATGGAGCAGAGTGAGACCGGAAGGTGGAGCCAGATCCTGCAGATCCTGGCAAGCCGTGGGAGGGTGGTGATCAGGGGAGGAGAAGAAAATCTGGCGGGGGAGGGTGTGTGTGTGTGTGTGTGTGTGTGTGTGTGTGTGTGTGTGCTGAGATAAGGAGTCAGCCTCACACATGTCTGAGTTTGATATATCCTTGGAGCGCACTGTCCCCAAGTTCCAGGGGAGCCTGCGTTGGTGCCTTTCATACCTGCTGGCTTCTGGCCGGGCTGGCACCCCAGCGAGTAAGGCTGGCCTCTCCCGGAGGCCTTTTACCTTCTGTAGGTCAGGCCTCCCTTTAGTTTAGGTGCAGAAAAATCGCAAGAGATCTTGGATGACCACAGAAGCAAGGGAGCGAGGCTTGGCAGCTCTACGTTCAGCGGATCGCCTCCCATCTTCTTTCTGTCCCAGGGCCTCCGTGTTGCACACCTCTGGGAGGCAGCATGAACACTGACGTGAAGGGGGCTCCTGAAGCAGGATTCCAGGTTGCTAATCTGCCGTCTTGGCCCCGAGGGACCCCCAGAGGCGAGGGTCCCAGCTCCAACTCCGCAGGCGTGCCCGGCTCCCACCTCCCATCCAGCCCCTTTGCTCCCCATGTCCCGTCTCCACCCCAGCCTTTGTAACTCTAGCCCTTTCCGGGTAGATGGACAGTCCCCTGGGGGCCTTCTTCTCTGCCTCCTCCTCTGCTTCTTATGGTCATATTTATTATTTATTATCGTTCGGAACACCACCGGAAAGAAAAACCTGAGAAGATAAAAATCTCTTCCCATCTAAGTTCACTTCTGGTTCTTGGCCCTTTGCAGAAGCTGGCATTTACATACCTGTGATCTGTAGGTGCGTGTCGCTTTGTGTTCTGCTTTGATCAGATTACGGTATTTCGAAAACACATTACCACATACAGAGATTGCTTACATGCTTGTCCTTGTTTCCCAAGCGCTTCTTCATTTTGCTGTAAGAGTTGGCTTTGTCGCATTCCTGGTGCCGGGCCCTGGTTTCCAGCTTAGCGCCGTCTGAATACAGTGTGTGTCAGAGTGAGATAGGCTCTCAAGCAAAACAGACGAGGTTAGGTCACAGCATCCAGGTCCTGCCAGAGAGAAGGAGCAAAAAAGTAAACAACGGGGCCAATTGTCTTGGCTATAAATAGGAACTGAGGGGAAGGCACCTTTCAGCCACAGGGGATGGGAGGCCCCGGGCTTGGAACTCATGACGGCTGACACACGGAGGGGGGCTGCGTGGCGTGGAGGGAAGCCGGGCATCTGGACATATGGAGATGTGGCCTCTCCAGTCTTGACTTTGCTACCAACTTGGCTGCTGGAATCCTGGGCCTTTCCGGGCCTTTCCGGGCCTCCATTTCTTCATGCAAAACAAGGAGATAGCTCTCCATCTGGGGACTGGGATGATCCAATCTCATAAAATAATAAGTATCCAAGAGCTTTGAACAAGTTACAAGTGTTGTGCAAATGTAAGTTACCAAAATGTGGCTCCAGCTGAAAATCGGGAGGGGAAGGTATTGTTGGCGAGAATTTGGAGGATTTGGAATTCTCTTGGTGCACCGCTTCCCAGAATGAAAAGCGGCGGCAGCAACCTGCTTGTCAGTGCTGATGCTGAGTCCTTGTTTCCACGGGGATCGTACTTCTTTGAGAAGTGAGGCTGGTGCGTCCCATCGGCGAGCAGCTGCCACCTCCCTGGCCCAGCCTGGCCTGGAGTCTGGCTACTGTGTATCCAGAAGCCCCTCCAGACTTCCTCAAATGCTTTCTTCTGGGTTGGACCAGAGAGCCTGATGCAGCTTTCTTCAGTTTTTGTTTTCCAAAGCTGCAGCCCTTAAAGTTAAGGCAGAGCAAGCCTGCAGTCATTGTAAACAATGCTCAAGGAAATCTGTTTTGCTGGTTCTTTCTGCTACTTTGTGTACTTTCTTGCACAAGCCTGCAGTCATTGTAAACAATGCTCAAGGAAATCTGTTTTGCTGGTTCTTTCTGCTACTTTGTGTACTTTCTTGCACCTGTGAGTGTGTAATTGTGAAACTGGCTTTGGGCATTGGCTTGTACCCAGGCCTCTGCCAGTCTGTTATTTATTAAGCCCTGCCTTTCATCAGGGGCTGGGCTGGATGCCAGGGAGCCTGAAGTCACCAAGACAGACACTGTTCCTGTCCTCATGGGGCTTGGAGTCAGTAGTGGGACCTGGTCACAAAATCTGCCCCCCCCAACAATACCTTTTCAGAGTGGGGATCTCCTCCTTCCTCTCTCCACATGCCCCACCCTGCAAAGTCCTTCTGAGAAGTAAACTGCGTTTACCATGCCAGACCTCAGGTTAGGGGGGAGGACAGCCATCTATCTCGAGTTTGCCTCAGTGTACCCAGTCCTGAGTCTTAGAAGTTTCTGGAATGTTGTCTCCCTGGAAGATATCCTGTCCCAAGACAATAGAGAGTGGGCTGGGGAGGCGGAGGTACCGGTTTCCTGGGATTGGGGACTGCTTTGCCTGTCACTGCCTCTCCCCAGCATTGGCTCCCCACCTGCCGCCGGCCACTGCCCCTAGGGCTGGAAATGGTCTTGGATTCGGGGGGATTTGCCTTGACTGGAAGAGCACTGGGGCTGGATGCCGTGGGACAGCCAGAAGCTTCTAGAAGTCTCTGGTGGCTGGGCTCCTGCCCCCTCTGCCCCAAGGTCAGCTTGTCGGAGCTGGAGGAGTGTGGTCAGCGGTCGGTGTGGAGGCTGCTGCTGGGTGGGAGCCCGCCTTCCTCACCCTCTCTGGTGTGCAGGGCGGGCCCCATTGCATCACCCTTGGAGCCTCTGCTCCTGGCTTTGCAGCCAGCTGGGCCCCTGGAGGAGGGACTCTCCCTGTTTTTCAACAAACCATTAACCATTTCACCCTCCCAGGCCTTCCTATAGCTGACCTAGATTCGCAGCGCTGCCCCTCACACCCGTCTGTCTTGCTCTCGCAAACCTGCCTTCAGCTCCGTGATGCTCTGGAGTTCTGCCCGGGCGGCCATCTGAGGGTTGGAGGCCCCACCTTGGGCACGGCAAGCCCAGACTCTTTCCCAGGAAAAGAGTTAAGCTCCCTCGTCCCCACCCTCAGCATTTGTCCCATTCTGCAGCAGTGAGGAAAGGCTCCTCGGCCCCTCGCATGAGCTCATGCCACCTCCACACTCCAAACAGAGCCCGGACAAAGGGTCAACACGACGTTTTCGACCCAAAGCAACAGTGGGGCCAAAGCGGAGACCAGGAGCTTGGACATCAACGTCTCCCACGGCCCCTCCAACCATTTCCAGCAGACCTAGTTGGGCCTTGGCCCACCCCTCCCCGACCCCAGGGACCCAGGGAAGGGGTGGGCAGGGCTAGGGTCCTAAGGGGCCCAAGGGGTCTGATGGGAGAGTTTCTAGTACACAGTGTTTCCCTGCGCCCCACTTGGGTGGCGGGGAGGAGAGGGAGGCAGAGAGGCCCTTCCAGGCAGTGAAGCCCAGGCCACATTCCCGCTCAGGCCTTTTATCTCACAGCCCCAGCATTCCCCTCATCTCTCCACCCATCCCAGGGCCTGAAATAGCCTGAAACTTGAGCCAAGCCTAGGCCCAGGTCCCAATTTTAGTTCCACAAACATTTGGCTGCTCCATAATGTGTCGCATCCTGGGCTGGGTCCTGTGGGGGCCACAGAGAGGAGTGAGGCCCAGCCCCTGCCCTCAGGGAGCTTGCAAAATGTACCCCGATGACTGTAGTCACAGGCATAAGATGCCGGAGGAAGAAGAAAAAAGGAGGGCTTGGGGCAGGAGGCCTTGGGGGGGTGGGGGTGGGGAGGTTGTGGCCCTTGTGGAGAGTCGTTCCTATTGAGTTTCAAAGGACTAGTGGGGTTTCCACAGGCAGGAGTGAGGGCCACTCGTTCTAGGGAAGAACGAGAGCAAAACCATGGATGTGTAAGACTCAGAGTATGTTCTGGAACATGGCCCACAATCTAGTTTGACTGGAGCACATGGGAGGATACTGAGCTTACGGTTTCCATGAATAGATCATTTAACTTACTGGTGAGTTGTCTTGACTTCCTACAGGCTGAGGGCTCCAAGAGGCAAGGACATACGGGTCCACACAAGTTTACAGACCAGAAAATGGAGGCACAGAGAGCTCCAGAAACTTGCTCAGAGTGATAATGCACAGCAGCAACAGAGCGAGGACTGGAACCAGGTTCCCCTACTCTGGTCCATCTTTGCCCAGTTTGGTCTCTTAATCCCATGGAGCTGGGCAGCCCAGCACTTTCCAAGCCAAGAGATGTTTGAAATCAACAGCCAGCGATCAAGGGCGAACACAGATTCAGCCGTGCGAATGTTCTCATATTGTCGTACATAAGTGAGGAAATGAATAGCTCCATGACACTTAATGGGGAAGAAATGCTAGTATTTTTTATTTTGCCAGGTTTATTTAAATCTGACCACAAGCTCCAACCACAGTTTGTAAGTTTAAAATTATTATGATTATTATTTTTTAAGATTTTATTTATTTATTTGACAGGCAGAGATCACAAGTAGGCAGAGAGGCAGGCAGAGAGAGAGAGGGAAGCAGGCTCCCTGCTGAGCAAAGAGTCTGACGTGGGGCTCGATCCCAGGACCTCGAGATCATGACCTGAGCCCAAGGCAGAGGCTTTAACCCACTGAGCCACCCAGCGCCCTGAGAAGTTTAAAATTATTATTAGGTCCTCATCCTCTGGCCCACTGGATGAAAAAACAAAAACAAGAACAGGAACAAAACCCCACCAAAAAACAAAAATCCCCAAACAAGCAAAGGGCTTGATCTTATAAAACAGAGGCGGCTGGTCCTTATTCAGGGGAAATGGCCACAGTAACATTTGCTCCTTGTACTACAAGCAGAACACGGGTCCTTCCCATCTGTGAGTATTGCTTCCTCTCATACCAGGCTCTGCATCCTGTGGGGGGGAAGCGGGGAAGGGAGCAGGGAGGGGGTGGTCAGGGGACATGTGTTCCAGCTGGATCTCAAACATCTGCCACTTACTAACACTTGTGATCCCGCACCTTCTCAGGTACTGGAAGTCACTGCCCCACAAGAAAGACTCCTGCGCCCCGCCTTAGAAAACCAGCTCCAATCCCCTTTGACCTCCAGGACTGGAAGCTCTGGCCACCCTCCTGGGAGGATGTGGGGAAAATACTTCACATTCTTTCCTGAAGAGTCCACAGCCAAGAAAACCACATATAGCTGATTTCTCAATCACGTTATTCCACCACATTAAATGTTCGATTAATCACCCTCTCCCACTTCCACTAGCAAAAGAAAAGTACAGCTGCAGGTGACCAAAACTAGGGTCAAGGCCATATCATGCAAGAATGCTTAATGACGCGGAAAGACGCTCATCATAAAATTGCTAGCCGAAAAAGGCAGGTTTTAAAACAGCGTTATATATAGCGCTGTGTATGGAAAGACCCTGTTTTCTACCTATGAATGGGGAAAACCCAGCTCTTGTCCCCTGTGTGTCTCTCCTGTGTGTCTTCTCTACTTTTATTATTTTTTTTAAGATTTTATTTATTTATTTGACAGAGAGAGAGAAAGAGAGAGAGAGATCACAAGTAGGCAGAGAGAGAAGGGGAAGCAGGCTCCCCGCTGAGCAGAGAGCCTGATGCGGGGCTCGATCCCAGGACCCTGGGATCATGACCTGAGCTGAGGGCAGAGGCTTAACCCACTGAGCCACCCAGGAGCCCCTGTCTTCTCTACTTTTAGACAAAATACCTCACTTCCGGTGTCCCAATGTGTAGAGGTTTCTCCCCAGGACAAGCAATTCTCTACGATACCAGCTGAGTTCCCACATTCAACCCCATCCCAATGCCCTCTATCAGGAGACAGCGTCACACAGGAGAAGGGCTAGGTCCCACAACACGGATCCCCCCTCCCCCAGCCCCACTTCAGATACCAGTCGAGTGCTCAGGCTGTCACTCGTGTTTCTGACCAGCCAGCTGGTGATCAGAGATTCCAATGAGCCCTCTTTGGGTTTGATTACTTTGCCAGAGCTGCTCACGGAACTCAGGGAAACACTGACTTACATCTGCCAGTTTCTTATATAAAGGATACAATAAGGAGGGGCGCCTGGGTGGCTCAGTCGTTAGGCGTCTGCCTTCGGCCCAGGTCAGATCCCAGGGACCTGGGATCGAGCCCCGCATCGGGCTCTCTGCTCTGCAGGAAGCCTGCTTCTCCCGCTACCATTCCCTCTGCTTGTGTTCCCTCTCTCGCTGTGTTTCTCGCTGTCAAATAAATAAAATCTTTAAAAAAAAAAAAGGATACAATAAGGGATGAACATCCAGATGGGAGAGACACCCAGGGCGAGGTATGTGAGAAGGGACACGGAGCGACCACTCCCCCCGCACCTCCATGTGGTCCTCAGTCTGAAAGCTTTCTGAGCCCGTACCTGCGGGAATTGATGGACGTGGTATCACGGAGGCGTGATTGATCATTAACTCCATTTTCAGCCCTTCCTTCTCCAAGAGCCTGAAAATTCTAAGCTTCAGATCACGGCTTCCTCTTGCCAGTGACCAGCGCCCACCCAGAAGTCCACCAACAGTCACCTCAACAGAATGAGAGACGACCCTGGGGCTCTCATCATATGGGCAATTACAAGGGTTTAGGAGCCCGGAACGGGGGACACAGGCCAATAAATATTTTCCATTATCTCCCAAGTGTGAACCAATGTTTTGATAAACGTACACAAAGGAAAAAAAAAAAACTGAAAAGATAAACACCAACATGCTTATTTCCTCTCCGAGGTGAGCTCACTGGTCGTTTCTCTTTTCTCGTTTGTGCGTGTTTTCATTTTCTAAAAATTTGACCGTAAGTGCGTATTACCTTTGGCGAGCAATTAAAATAAAAATGTAATTTTAAATGATAAAAGTAATGTAAGCAAACAGATGTACGGTGCAACAAAAATGAAAAGCTCCCTTCCCTGGGCACACATACATTCCAGGCTTAGAGGGAACCTCACCTCCACATAATATTTTTTGTATTTTCATAGGTGGTATTTTTTATTGCATAAATAAGGCTATTCATATCATTCTACAACCCCTCTTGTAGAGAGTTACCTAGTAAAACTGAGATTATAATGACACCTACCTTGTTGGGGGCTTTGTCACAATGAGTTCATACATATAAAAGCTTCGAGGCTTACCGGCCGTATAAAAAGCACTACCTGAATTGTAACTATTTTCGTGTATTTGTTGTTTAATTTCCCCCTCTATTTTATAGACATCCCTCCACATTAAGACTCTATCAACTTAATACTTCGGAAAGCATTTAAAATTGTGTTTTTTAAAAATTAAAACGTGGGCACGAGGGTGGCTCAGTCTGCTAAGCGTCTGCCTTCGGCTCAGGTCATGATCCCAGGGGCCTGGGATCGAGCCCAGAGTTGGGCTCCCTGCTCGGCGGGGAGTCTGCTTCTTCCTCTCCCTTTGCCTTTCCCCCAACCCAGGCCTCACAGCTTGTGCTCTTGGTCTTCTCTCTCTCTCTCAAATAAATAAATAAAATTTCAAAAATTAAATTAAATCAAATTAAACAAAACAAATGAATAGCTGACTTCTCATCTACTCCTTCCATCACTCGGAGGGGGGTACATGGTGGAAAGTTCCCCCTTTATCTACTTTCACACTGATGACCCAATTGGCCTTGACCTGAATGATTATGAGCACCTGATGGGCAATCTAGTCAGCCAAATGCCTGCTACTTAGAGGCTCAGAATTATCTGAACTATTTGCCCCTTTCTGGAGAGAAGGAAGCAGAAATTTCTTAAGCCCTCTAGAAATAGATATACAGATCTTCCACTTATGATGGAGTCACATCTCAATCAACCCGTAATAAGTTGAAAATAACTTTAGGTCGAAATGCATTTAAGACACTTAAACCACTGAATATCATAGCTTAGTGGAGCCTCCCTTAAACGTGCTCCGAACACTTACATTAGCCTAAAGTTGGGCGAAGTCATCTAACATAAGTCTATTTCATCGTAAAGGGTCAAATAGCTCATGTAATTTATTGAATACTGTGCTGAAAGTGAGAAACAGAATAGTTATATGGGTACAGAATGGTTGAATGTGTAGGAGTTGTTTACCCTTCCTGATCACGTGGCTGGCTGGGAGCTGCAGCCGGCTCCCAGGGCTCAGCATCTGGAGAGAAGATTGGAAGGTTGTCTAGATAGCCCTGGAAAAGATCAAAACTCAAATTTCGAAGTTTTATTGAATGTATTGCTTTTGCACCATTATAAAGCTGAAATGTTCTTAAGTTGAACCATACAGTCAGGAACTGTGTGCAGCTATGAATCACACAGAGGCCTGGGCTTACCTGGCCAGGAGATTTTGTGCAGGTCCAGGGGTGACTGCAAAACAGAAGGGAAAAAGAGATCAGGTTGACAGGGCAGCCATAGGAAAAAGAAACATTTCGTCACATCAATCACTGAAAATGTGTCAGCAGGGAAGACTAGTTTTAATAATTGGCAATTTATTGCAATTTATTATCGCAATTAATAATTGAAATAATTAGCAATAATTGGCACCACATCTATTGAGATTACAGAAGTCAGTTATCACTGTAGCCAACATGACTACCATCTGTACTTTGGATCCAAGAGCAAAACATACAAGAAATTACCTCCAACTCACAGCCCAGCAAATGACACTGGTTCGCAATCCAGAGATTGTGTTTTATGGGATGTTTGTACAATCCTTGTCATTTCCTGGGTTCAGTCTTTTTTAAAATAAAGGGTTGGTCCGTTAATGGAATAGCATTTTACCCAAACCAGAAAAGAAATCACAAGAAAAGAAAATTAAAAACAAATAATTATCATAAACATAGATACAAATCCTCAACAGAGTAGTAGAAAATCAAATCCAACAATATAATAAAAAGGGAATAATACACCATGCCCAGATGGAGTTTATCCAAGGAGTGCAGGAATTGTTTATTATTTGAAAGCCAATCAATGTTA
Organism: Procyon lotor; assembly: GCA_028646535.1. Lineage (NCBI taxonomy): Eukaryota > Metazoa > Chordata > Mammalia > Carnivora > Procyonidae > Procyon > Procyon lotor. The sequence goes on along the minus strand of CM053606.1, from coordinate 80,709,897 downwards.
TTCCCACAGTTACCACTTAAAGAAAAAAAATGATGCATAAAAAGAACCTGACAAAATTCACATCTATTTATGATTTTAGAAAAAAGAAATAAAAGTCATATGGATTGGAAGGAAGAAATAAAACTGTCTCAGTTCACAGATAGCCCCCCAAGAATTCACATACACACATGAAACATCACCTAGCACTGAGTTTAGCAAGATTGCAAAAGGTAAGATCCACACATAAAAATCAATCCTATATCTATATACTAGCAATAAAAATTGGAAGCCAAAATTCAAAAAACCATTATCACTGGCAATAGCTAAGAAAATCAAATATTTAGATACAAATCTCCTAAAACATATACAGGATCTATATTTTTAAAAGTATAAAAGACCATTGAAAGAAACCAAAGAGGACCTAAAAAAAATAGAAAGTCATACCATGTGCAGAGACTAGAAGACTCAGTAGGGTATAGATTTGATTCTCTCCAACTTGATCAATAAATTTAACTCACTTTCTATCAAAACCTCAGCAGATTTTTGGTAGATATAGACAAGCAGTTTCCAAAATCTATACAAAAAGGCAAAGGAAATAAAACAATTTTGCAAAAGAAGAACAAAGCTGTGAGAATCACATGACCAGATTTTAAGACTTACTACAAATCTATAATAATCAAAACAGGAGAGACACATACGTCAGTGAAATGGGATAGAGAATCCAGAAACAGATACACACAAATATGGCTAATTGATATCTCACAAAGACACAAAGGCAACCCAGCGTAGAAAAGGACAGTTTGTTTTGTCCTTTTTGGACTGAAACAGTTGGAGAGTCATAAGCAGAAAAATAAACCTCACGCCATGTACAAAAATGAACTCAGAATGGATGTTTAATCCCTGTAATTTTCAATGTAAAATATCAAACTATAAAACTTTCAGGGGGCGCCTGGGTAGCTCAGTCGTTAAGCGTCTGCCTTTGGCTCAGGTCATGATCCCAGGGTCCTGGGATCGAGCCCCGCATCGGGCTCCCTGCTCGGCAGGAAGCCTGCTTCTCCCGCTACCATTCCCTCTGCTTGTGTTCCCTCTCTCGCTGTGTTTCTCTCTGTCAAATAAATAAAATCTTAAAAAAAAAAAAAAAAACTTTCAGAAGAAAAATAAATGAATGAATGAATGAATGAATGAACGAATAAAACTTTCAGAAGAGGAGCACTTGGGTGGCTCAGTCAGTTAAGCATCTGCCTTGGCTCAGGTCACGATCCCAGGGTCCTGGGATAGAGCCCCTGAATTGGGCTCCCTGCTCAGCAGGGAGCCTGCTTCTCCCTCTCCCGCTCCCCCTGGCTGTGTTCTCTCCCTCCTCTCTCTCTCTCTCTCTGTCAAATAAATAAATAAATAAATAAAATCTTAAAAAAAAAAAAAAAAATTCAGAAGAAAACAGGAGAATCTTCATGACCCGGGGGGTTAGGCAAAGAATTCTGAGACTTGACAAGAAAAGCATGATCCATGAAAGAAAAATACAAATATATTGGACTTCATTAAAACTGAAAACTTTGAGGGGCGCCTGGGTGGCTCCATCAGTTAAGCACCTGCCTTCAGCTCAGGTCATGATCCCAGGGTCCTGGGATTGAGCCCCGCATCGGGCTCCTTGCTCAGCAGGAAGCCTGCTTTTCCCACTACCATTCCCTCTGCTTGTGTTCCCTCTCTCGCTGTGTTTCTCTCTGTCAAATAAATAAAATCTTAAAAAAAAAAAATAATAACCCCCTGACAATACTGGTGTATTGTCACTGAGTGCTGGTGAGGATGTTATCAGACCTTGGAACAAGGCTCCAATACACTGCTGGTGGGAAGGAAGAAAGGTACAGCCGCACTGGGAAACAATTGAATAAATTTTTCTAAAATGAAACATAAATTACCTTATGATCCAATAGCTGCACTCATGGGTAGTTACCCCAGAGAAATGAAAGTTTATGTTTACACAAAAACCTGTACACGAATATTTACAGCAGCCTTATTCAATATTGCCAAAACCTGAAATAGACCAAATGTCCTTCAATAACTTAATGAATTAAAAAAAAAAACAAACCTGTGGTTCATCTATACGATGGATTAAAAAGGAAAAAACTATTGATTTATAAAACAACTTTGGTGACCACCAAAGGTATCACGCTGAGTGAAAAGAAGCTACTTTTATTCTCTTTTGGTTAGTATTAGCCTGGTGTATCTTTCCTCATTCCTTTACCTGTGATCATATATATATGTGTGTGTGTGTGTGTGTGTGTGTGTGTGTATTATATATATAATATATATAATATGTATGTGTGCATATATGTATAATATATATATTATAGGTATGTATATATGTATAATATATGTATATATGTATGATATATATTATATGTATATATGCATATATATGTATATGTATAATGTATATTATACATTATATGTATATGTGTATATATGTATGTATAATATATATTATACATGTATAATATATATGTGTATATATACATACGTATATGTATGTGTGTATGTATGTATGTATATATGTGTATATATTATACATATATATATACGATCTACATTATATTTAAAATGGGTTTCTTGTAGACAACATTTAATTGGGTCTTGTTTTTTTGATCCACTCTGACATTTCTGTCTTTTAAATGGCATGGTAGATGTTTGACACTTAACATGATTATGGCTGTAGTTTCAGTGTCTACCATTTTTGTTGCTATTTTCCATTCACTACCCTTGTTCTTCGTCCCTGCTTTTATGTTCCACTCTTTCTGGCTTTCGAAGTTTCAACCGAGTATTTTATATGATTCCGTTGTCTTTCTTTTCTCAGTCTGCCAATTATTCTTCCTTTTTAAGCTTTCTTAGTGATTGCCCTAGAGTTTGCTTTATACATTTGCAACCAACCCAAGTCCATTATCAGATAACGTATCGCTTCATGGGTAGAGTGAGTGCCTTGTAATAACAAAACATTCCAAATTCCCCCCTCCAAACAATGATAGGTTGGATTAACTCAGAACAAGAAAAGTGAAAGTTTTTTTGTTTTTGTTTTTTGGCTTTCACCTACTCTAATACTTTTCCTCCTTTTTTTTTTTTTAATGTAAATCTGAGTTTCTGATCTATATCACTTTCCTTGTCTCTGAAGGACTTCTAACATTTCTTGCAAGTCAGGACCTACTGGCAATCAGTTTCCTCAGTTTTTATTTGTCTGAGAAAGTCTTGATTTCTCCTTATCTTTTGGAGGATAATTTCACAGGGCACACAGTTCTACGTTGGTGGTTTTTTTTTCTCCTAACACTTGAAATATTTCACTCTGTTCTCTTCTTGCTTCCACGATTTCTGAGAAGCCAAATTCATGGCTATCTTTCTTCCTCTGTAGGTAGGGCGTTTTTTCACTCCCTTCTGGCTTCTTTCAAGATTTTTTCTTTAATTTTATGCAGTTTCAATATGATATGGTTAGGTGTAATTTTTTGTTGTTTTTTATTTTTTGCATTTATCTTGCCCAGTGTTCCCTGAGCTTTCTGGATATAAGTTTCGTGTTTGACATTAATTTGGTGGACATTCTCAGTCATAATTGCTTTGAATATTTCCTCTGCTCTTTCTCTTTTTCTTCTTGTGCTAGCTCCATTATGCGAATGTTACCCCTTCTCTAGTTGTGGTTCTTGGCTATTCTTTTCCTTTTTTTTTTCTTCACTCTTTTTCCCCTTTGATTTTTAGTTTTAGAAATTTCTATTGACATATCCTCAAGCTCACAGAGTCTTTCCTCAGCTGTCTCCAGTCTATTAACGAGCCCATCCAAGGCATTCTTTATTTCTGTTACAGTGTTGTAATTGTTGTTTTTGATTCTAAGACTTTCCATCTCTCTGTTTACATTACCCATCGGCTCCCGCATGTTGTCTACTTTTTCCATTGGAGCCGTTAGCATGTGAATCATAGTTGTTTTAAATTCCCAGGCTGATAATAGGACACCCCTGCCTTATCTGGGTCTAGTTCTGGTGCCTGCTCTACCTCTTCAAACTGTGGTTGTTGTCTTTTGTATGCCATGCAGCGTTTTTGTTTGTTTGTTTTTTGGTTGTCGAAAGCCTGACATGATGTACTGAGTAAAAGGAACTCTGGGAAATTGGCCTTTAGCGGTGAGGTGGTCAGATGTTGGGGGAGAGGAAGCATCCTGTGGTCTGATGATTAGGTTGTCTTTTAGGGAGGCTGTGCTCCTGGGCTGGTAACTTCACACAGCCTCCCCCATTCTCTCTCCCTTCAGGTGGAATAGGGGCTGGAGTTGGGTATTTCTCTTCCCCTGGTTGAGGATTAAGCCCTGGGAAAACCCCGATAGGTTAGGCTGTGGTAAAATAGTTTCTTTTGGGAGCAGGCTTTCGTTAAGAAGAATGGAATGCTCTGGCATATTTCAGAATGGTCACTTTTCCCCCTCCTGTGTCGGAAGGAAGCACAAGGGGGATTTTTTTTCTCTGATAGTCTCAGTGAGAACCTGGTACAGCTTCTAGGGCTAAAACTCACAAAAGCATGGGCATCCCCCCTGGGAGGTTTTTTTTTATATATATTTTTAAAAGATTTCATTTATTTATTTGACAGAGAGAGAGATCACAAGTAGGCAGAGAAGCAGGCAGAGAGAGAGGAGGAAGCAGGCTCCCTGCCTAGCAGAGAGCCAGATGGGGGACTTGATCCCAGGATCATGACCTGAGCAGAAGGCAGAGGCTTTAACCCACTGAGCCACCAGATGCCCCTCCCCCCGGGAGTTTTTAACTCTCGGACTTGTCCACACTGAGCCCCCAGCAAATTGTCAGCTACAGCTGAGGACCTCCTCCCCCGGGATTGATTCCCACGGAGCTTTCTGCTACACCAAGATGAAGTTGCAATTCTCTGTATGTACCTGGCTCTCTCTCCATTCTGGGGGGCAGCGGTGGTCTCTGCGACCTCAGTTTTCCGATGGATTTAAGAAGAGTTGATTTTTCAGTTTGTTCGCCTTTTTCCTTGTTGGGCGGATGGACTGACGACCTCCAAGCTCCTTCCAGGATGTAGCGGAAACCGGAAGTCAATTTCAAAAGTTAGTTTAAAAGTTCAAAAGTTAGTTTAAAAAATGAGGCCCTTAAAATGGTTAAAGGGTACGTTTTATGTTAGGTACATTTTATCACAATAAAATTTAAAAAAATAACATTTAAAAAAAGAAAAGAATGAGACACTTAAGAACGAGACATCATGAATGACGGACAAGGTGTAAGGAGTAAGGTGAGTTTTCCGAAGGCTTGCAAAGCGCTGATGTCATCGACACATCAGACTTGACATGGTTTGAATTCCTTTAACTTACTTTACTTCCTATATTCTTCATTTTCAGTTATAGTGCCACCATTCTGCTGGCGACTCGTCCTCTAAACCTTGGGGCATCTTTGACCACTGTCTCTCCAATAGTCACTCAGTGACTATGTCATGTCCATTGTGTCCACAGTTCAGTGGCACATCCATTTTCTCTTTTCCTTCCCTCCTGCCCCTCTGGGTCACCACCACTGGTCCCGATTTTGCAATTACTTCCTAACATGTCCTTCCTTAAAAAGTTTACTTTAGCATCAAATGGATCTGAGTTTAAACCCTGGCTCTGCTTTTAACACTTAGGAAAAAAAAAGATTTATTTATTTAAGAGAGAGTGAGCGAGCGTGGTGGGGAGCAAAGGGGAGGGACAGAAGCAGAGGGAAAGAGAAGCCCAGGCAGACTTCCTGCTGAGCAAAGAGCTGGAGATGGGGCTCCATTTCGTGACCCTGAGAGCCAGAGATCACCACCAGAGCTGAAACCAAGACTCTGATGCTCAATGACTGCCCTCTCCCACCCCCCCGCCCCCTGGCACCCCTGCCACTTAACATTTCTGACCTTGGGTGTAACCTCTTTGCCCCTCATGCATCATCCGTAAAATTGAGATGAGAATAATATTCAACTCCCAGGTTGATTAGGTGAAGATAGGAAAAGCCTAGGAACCAGGCATTGAGCCTTCAATGCCTTATCTACTACTTTTATCAAATGAGACAGTGTATACAGGTCTTGGCTGGGTGCTGGGTGCAGAGTAAGTACCCAGTCATTGCTGGCTGCTCTGTATGATTATCCTTCATCTCAGTCCATTTTAGGCACTACTGTCACATTAATTTTCCAAATGAGCAGTTTTGATTACGTCCTTCTTGCTCAGAATCTTTCTCTGACTCCCTCCTGCCTGTCGAAATATGCCCAAACTCTTGTGCCAAACATTCAAAGCTCTTGATCTGTTCCTTCCTACCTTTCAAATGTTCCTTCCTGAATTTCACTACTCACTGGACCCCAGGCACCCCCCTGGTTTCCCCTCTCTTTAGCTTTGTTCAAACTGTTCTCTCTCCCTGGAATGCCCTCTCTCCTCCCATCTTGCTTGGTAAATATTTGCTGAATAAATAGATAGTGTCCTTTGGAAAATCTCCCCCAGAGAAGACAGTTCTAATCCCTGCCGTATACCCCTCCTGTGGTGGAGACACACAGGGCAGGCTCTGTTTATTTTCAGCAGGCCTCTCTGTGGGAGAGACATATATACAAACGAAGAGGCTTTAAACAAGTCAATCCTGTTCCCCATCCCCTCAACCCCTCCTGAATCCTGACGCCACATGAAACTGATGCCGAGAGGTGGTATTGCTCAACTCCTCTTGCCCAGCTAACCTCTCCATTCAGGGCATATTTATTGAGTACCTACAAGGTGTAGCTTATGGGGATGGTGGGGGTGGGGGGGAAGAGCACATTTAAGACCATCTTGCTGATGGAGAGAAGGCCGACACAAAGATGGCTGCCAGCACCTGGGAATTCAGAATCCTTTTCTAAACTCTATGACGCCCAAGTCTCACCAGGATGAGCTCGTGCACAAGAGAAAGAGTTGAAGAGGCTACAGTCAGAGGAAGCTTTGTGACAGGCATGCCTGGGGTGGGTCTTCATGTCCCCCATGCTTGGACAATGTATGGTACGCTAAGGCAAACATCTGATGTGTGCTAGGGAAATGCAAACCAATGACATTTTCCATTAGGGGGATGAGCCAGGGCCAGGGCAGTTTCCTAAAAGGCAGCTGTCCTTGCTGCTGCTAAAGGAATGAGTGCAGGTGAAGATTTTTTCCCCCCCAAATTCCACCTGCCCGCACCCACTGCAGTCCATTTGGTCCGGGCAAGCTCAGTTGTTTAAATACTAAGAGACCATTAATGACAGCAAGAGTGATAAGCATGGGTTCACGAAAAAAAAATGGGTGTATATGTTCTTTCTCTTTTTTTTAATTGGTTTTTATTTACTTATCTGACAGAGAGAGAAAGAGAGAGAAAATGAGCATAAGCAGGGGCAGAGGGAGAGGGAGAAGAAGGCTCCCCAGTGAGCAGAGAGCCCGATGCGGAGCTCGATCCCAGGACCCTGGGATCATGACCTGAGCCGAAGGCAGACACTTAACGACTGAGCCACCCAGGCTCTCCTGGGTGTATATGTTCTTGTAATTCTACATAAGTTAATATCAAAGTTCTTGGCCTGTCTCTAGCCTAGGTTTTATTCCCAGACTATTCTTAGCTCCTGGGTTACTCAGGATTGGATAGGAGTTCAAACCTAAGGCAAAGCTTTCAAAAAGGATTTAGGTTGAACCCCGCTCAACCATCTCCTACCTTTATGACCTTGAACCTCAGAGAAGCTCTTTGTGGTTCCGCTTCCTCGTTTTGATAAGTGGGGTGAGACCACCAACGTTAAGGGTTGTTGTGAGGATTTAACGAAAGGATGCGTGTGGAATGCCCGACAGAACTGGTCCTCAGTATCTGCTGGTTATTATCGCCGTAGCAATTATCAGAGCTCTCCCCACACTCCATCCCTTCCCCAAACGCTCTCCTCCAAAGCTACCTAAATTACACATGTAACAGCTTCCTCCTGGGCTTCCCCCACATCTCTAAATAACCACAGTGGTAAATAATAACAATAAGAGCAATAAACGCACGGCTGTTAGAGAGGGCCTAGGACATGCTGCGCCCTGGGTGGGGTGGGGGGCATCTGGCAAACCTCATCTCCAATCCTCATTATATCTACTCTACAGAGCAAGACTCTGAAGCTCAGAAATGAGAAGTTGACTTGTCCTAAGGAAGTAGCAGAGCTAGATTCATCACTCAGGTGTTCTCTGTCCGGAGACTATACTCCTCCCTGTTGACCATATTTTCTCCTCTGGAAAGATAATCTCCTTTCTGGACGTGAGGACCAGAGACAACGGCTAGCCCTTAGCTCCATTCAGACCTTTCTAACAGTCTGCCTACAGACCATTCATTCATTCACTCATTCACCACACAAACATACATTTATTTATTTATTTATTTATTATTTTTTTAAGGGTTTTATTTATTTGACAGAGAGAGAGATCACAAGCAGGCAGAGAGGCAGGCAGAGAGAGGGAAGCAGGCTCCCCGCTGAGCAGAGAGCCCGACGTGGGGCTCGATCCCAGGACCCTGAGATCATGACCTGAGCCGAAGGCAGAGGCCTTAACCCCCCCTGAGCCACCCAGGTGCCCCTCCACAAACATTTATTGAGTGTTTACTAGGTGCTAGGGATGTAAAATTGATTAAGACATGGGTCTAAAGAGTACACGTTGTCATGGGGAAGAGGGATCCATTAAAAGGGGAAGTGGGGAAGTCAGCAATTAAATAAAAAGGCCCAGTGGATCCCCGCAGTCCGCGGGGGTTGAAGGGAACAGTGATGGTGTCAGCAAAACTTTCACAGGAGGTGATCTGAGTTCATTCATTACCCTGCTCTTTATTTCATTCATTCCAGAAACAATTTTAAGCAATGACTTAAAATCATTGTGGTCCGGACTTTAGGCTAAGCTCTGGGATTAAATATAGCTGGGGCTTGAGGTTCAGTCTACACCCCTAAGAAATGTATGCCTAGCCAGGAGGGATGGATCATAAATCATTGACTGTCACTGAAATTGCACTGGGGGGTGGGGCACAAGGACAGAATTAATGGTCTGAGCCAAGGGTGGCTTCGGAGGCCAAGTTTCTTTTAAAAGAATTGTTTTCTTTCCTTTTTTCCTGTCTGGTCTTTTGGCACTTTAAACACCTTTGAGGATATCCCACAGACCGTGCCAAGCGAAAATAGCACATCCCAAACTACATTTATATTTTACGACATGCTCCAGGGGAAGAAGCCATAATTCAAAGTTCCATCAACATCATTTAACCAAGGTGTTGGTAATTATAGAGATAGCGCCTGTTTTGACGTATCACAGTTCAAAATGTGGTTTCACCAAATGCAGTATTAGGTATGTTAAAAAATAACATAATAAAAAATGCCTGCTCTTTGCCCATGGTTGTCCTTTGCGGAGTGGACCCCGGTGGGGGACAAAGTGGAGGTCCGTTAACTGCGAGACTCTCGTCTCCTAAATCATTCTTTCCACCTAGTGAGTCTCAGACCCAGTAGGCAAAAGCAGGTTCAGTAAAAAGGCTTCAAAGGTAAGGAAATGCAATGGATGATAAGGTCTCCTTTCCTATGAGGGTCAACTGTGTGGCTATTCAGAACAAAAATAAACTCGGATCCATACTATATGCCTTTACTAAAATAAAATCAAGACGAATCTGAGATACCTGAACTTTGAAAAACGAAATCCTAAAAGCAGCAGAAGGAAACACGGGAAGGTTTTTTGTTTTGTTTTGTTTTGTTTTTTTGATTTTCATAATCTCAGAGTAGGAAAGGGTTGAAGCCATAAGAGAAAGTATTGATAAATACAGTCACATAAAATAAAACTTTTCTGCATAGCAAAAAAATCACCATAAGTAGTCAAAATCAAATAACAAACTGGGCAGAGGCGGGAGTATCTGAAATTTAGAATACAGCACAAGGGATAACATATATAATAATATATCATATCATTTATATGTAATATATATTTCTTTTTTTTAAAGATTTTATTTGTTTATTTGACACAGAGAGAGATCACAAGTAGGCAGAGAGGCAGGCAGAGAGAGAGGGGGAAGCAGGCTCCCCGCCGAGCAGAGAGCCCCATGCGGGGCTCGATCCCAGGACCCTGAGATCATGACCTGAGCCAAAGGCAGGTGCTTTAAACCACTGAGCCACCCAGGCGCCCCTATTTCTTTATATTAATATACTTATAGGTAATATATTATATATACAATAAAATGTATGTCCTTATATATATAAAATTATCCTTTTTGGATATTGCAGGTAGATCTAAGCAATTAGAGGGGAAATATATTTATAAAATTTATAATTTTATATAACAAACATATAAAATTTTCTCCAGAATTGCTCGGATCTACCTGGGGCTCTCCAGCACCTCAGTTGCTTGCTCAGTGGAGTCCCTTGGCCACTGTCCTCACTGTCTCGTCCCCAACACACTGTCTAGCTTGTCCTCCACCAGGATGAAGGCTGGGCAATGGCCACAATTGCATTGGTGCCCAGATCTGGAAGATATGCCTCTCCCTTCTTCTGGACTCAGAGACACACCGTGCCACAGGACACGAGATCTGGCTTCCCCAGCAGCTGTGCTGGGGATGCCACCCAGGAGTGCAGGGCAGTTAACAACCTCTGGGGTAAATATGGACATCCGAGAGACTGTGGATCGGAGGCAACCGACAGAGGCATCCCTTTCTCCCAATTCTCACCAGCCCTGGCCCCTGATATTCCCACAACCAAGGGATGGTCTGTTTTCTTGTGAAGCTCTGACCAGCTTGGTAATGGACTACCTGGTATCTGCTTTCCTTACTCTTTGGCCTCATTCTCATTTCTCCCTTCATTCTTGCTGTCCTAGGATTGCGCTCTCCCAGTAAAGCATTTGCATGTGAGCTTTGTCTCAGCTAGTTCCCTAGGACATCTGAGTCAAGACCACGTATAAAGAACAATTAGAAGGCAGTATGAAAAAACCCAACAATGCTACAGAAAAATAGGCAGATACGAATAACCAGTTCACAAAAATGTAACTACAAAGGCAACTATAGGGGCTCCTGGGTGGCTCAGTGGGTTAAAGCCTCTGCCTTCAGCTCAGGTCATGATCTCAGGGTCCTGGGATCGAGCCCTGCATCAGGCTCTCTGCTCAGCGGGGAGCCTGCTTCCCCCTCTCCCTCTGCCTGCCTCTCTGCCTACTTGTGATCTCTTTCTCTCTCTGTCAGAAAATAAATAAATTTTAAAAAAAAAAAGGCAACTGTAAATAACTCTTTAAAAATCTGAAAAGACCCTCAAACCTACTCATGATGAGAGAAATACAAAATAAAATTATAATGATCTATACTTTTTTTTTTATCTTTCCCATTGAACAGTTTGATAACATAGTATGTCAGCAAGGCTGTGGAAATAGATATTGCTATGGCCTCTGTTGGAGAGTAATTTAGTAACATCTTTAAAAATTAAAAAAAAAATTCACACACTCTGGAACCCACCAGTTTGAGCTCATTGTTGTTTTCTTTGAAAAAGATTGGAAAAAAAAAAGATTGCAAATAACCTAATGTCCATCAGTTAGAAACTAGTTCGGCAAATTAGGGTATAACCATAAGAGGACAATTATACAGCTATTAAAAAGAAGAAAGAGGAGGGTTTTTTTTTTAATGTACTGATCTGTAAAGATTTTCACTTTATATCAAGTAAAAATATCTGCAGAAAGCTACCCAGGAAGGTCGCCTCTGTTAGGGCCAATAACAAAAGGGCCACTTTGTACCTTTTGTACCTTCTGAATTTCGAACCACACGGATCTATTTTTCTTTGCCAAGTTTATTGCACACTTAAGCCACATCCATTTAAAGTGCACAATGCAGTAAGTTTTGAAAATTGTATACACTTGTGAAACCACCATCACAACCTGGATATAGAACATTTACCTCATCCCCCACAGATTCCTCATACCCCTTTGCTGACCCTCTCTCTCCACCCTGGCCCCTGCCACCATGGACCTATCTTCTATCATTAGAGGTAAGTTTGCATTTTATATAAAGGGAATCAAGCCGTATCTCTTTCATATCTGGCTCTTGCACACTGCAGGATTACTTAGAGATTTATTCATGTTATTCTGTGTATTCAAGTGCTTCTTCCTGAATAGTATTTCGTTGTATGGTTGTACCACATTTTGTTTATCCAGCCAACTGTTGATGAACATATGGGTTGTTTACAGATTTGGGTTACACGAATAAGGTTGCTGTGAACCTTTGCCTGGACGTCCTTGGGTGAAAATATGCTTTCATTTCTTTTGAGTAAACACCTTGGAGTGGAAAGGTTAGATTGTAGGTGTGTGTCTGTTAACTTCTTAAAAACGCCAGTTTTCCAAAGTGATTGGACTCTTCTCCATTTCCACTAGCAGTGCATGCGAATTCCAAGTGCTCCACATCCTTGCCAATATTTGGTCTCTTTGGTCTTTTAAATGTTATAATGAATGTATAATGGTGTATTACCCATTTTACTTAATTTAAAACATCGTTTTATTAGAGAGAAGGGGGAGGGAGGGGCAGAGGGAGAGGGAGCGAGAGACTCCCAAGCAGGCTCCAAGTCCAGTGCAGGACCCAATGCGGGGCTTGATCTCACGACCCTGAGATCATGACCTGAGCAGAAATCAAGAGCCAGACCCTTAATTGACTGAGCCACCCAGGCGCCCCTTACCTATTTTAAAAGATACATTTAAGATTAAAATAAATAGATAGATAATAGCTTATAGCCTCTACCCCCAAATCTGTAAATAATGTGATAAGAAAGGCAGGTGTTGAAATTTTGAGAAGGGAGGTGTGTTAGTTTTCTATTGCTCTGTAACCAATTACCACAATGTGGTGGCCTAAAACAACTTGCATTTATTATTTCACAGTCTCTCTGGGTCAGGAGTCCAGGCATGGCTTTGCTGGGCCTTCTGCTCAGGGTCACACAAGGCTACAATCAAGGTTTTGGCCGGGACTACATTCTTTTATGGAGCTTGGAGTCCTCCTCAGGCTGACAAGGGTGTTGGCAGAGCTCAGTTAGTTCCTCTAATTGTAGGACTGAGCTCCCTGCTTTCTTGCTGGCTGTCACCTGGGGCCTGCTCTGGTGACTTCTGGTTTAGAAGTCACCCACATTTCCTGGCATGTGGCCCTCTCCTAGGCTTCTGCAACATGGCGGCTTACCTTGAAGGCCAGCGGGAGATCTTCTCTCTCTCCAGTCCTCCAAGACAGTCTTATAAAACCTACCGTAATCACAGAAGTATCTGTACCACTACCTTTGCCACACACACTCTGTCCACACTCAAGGGAGAGGCTTACACAGGGACAGACACATCAGGGGACATCTACGTACACACGTGTGTCAGACTTAGGCAGTGGTTCTCAGATTTGAGTGAGCGTGAGGACCTCCCGGAGGGGCCCATTCAGTTAAGAGGAAGTTAAGATTCCTGGGCTATATCCCCAGGGTTTCTCCCTCAATCGGTCTGAGCTGGGGCCTAGGAATGTGTTTTATTAGTGAGCAGTTAATGTCTCACTTGTGTCTGAGGCGAATGGTCCCCAGGCCACACCTATAGAAAAGCTACCCTGAAGGTTACTTCGAGGCTTTGGAGAGGGGCATGCTTGAATCTGAGCCTCCCCTTTGCCCTTAAGCAGGTGACATTGACTGATTCCATCTTTTCTTCTCGAAGACCAAAGGAGAGGCTGGGTACTACTTACCAGCGAGCCGTACAGAGGCAAAGACCACAGCCAGGGGTGAAGAAGACCATGAAGGACAAAGTAATCTACGAGGACATTGCTGAAAGGCAAGGCTAAGGAGTCAAAATAAAACCCACTGGCAATATAAGAAAGTTTACTTTATGGTACTATCACTTAACGTCACCTAACTTCCTTGAGCCTCATGGTCTGCAAAACGAGGATAATAATACTTGCTTCTAGGGCACCTGGGTGGCTCAGTGGGTTAAAGCCTCTGCCTTCGGCTCAGGTCATGATCTCAGGGTCCTGGGATCAAGCCCTGCATTGGGCTCTCTGCTCAGCAGGGAGCCTGCTTCCCCGCCTCTCTGCCTACTTGTGATCTCTCTGTCAAATTAATAAATAAAATCTTTTAAAAAATAATGATACCTGCTTCCCAGATCTGTTACCACATGTCAATGAGGCACTGTCGGAGAAAAAAAACAAAAAAAAAAAACTGCTTTCAAATATCTGCCAAATCCTACCCGAAAAACCTAGAAACTCAAAAAGGATTCCAGACTGTCAAAATATTACCACAAATGTTGCTGCTTCTGTTTCTCCACAGAGACAAGTAAAAGAAAATAGGCAAGTAAAAATAAGAAGCAATAATCATAAATGTAAAGGGCAAGGAAAGATCATACAAGTGTATCATTCATATTATATGTCAAGGAGATAAACTTCCCTAGGAGGAGAAAATACATTTAAAGTCTGAGTTATAAAATAAATACAATATTCATTACCTATAAGAAAACTAATTAAAACCAAAAGACTTTAAAAAAAAAAAAACTGAAATAATGGAAATAGAAATTCTAAGTTCTGGTAAGAGTATGGAAAAAACAGAATGTCGAAGTAGATTTTACGGTCACAAATATTAAGGGTGACAACATACAGCAAACAATAAGAGCTTAACAATTCTCAAGTTTTGGGTCCTAAATAATACAATAATAGACATAAGCCAAAAGCTGGTGAAAATTAAAGAGAAAGAAAGAAAAATATAATTGCATTTGGATTCTTTGGCACTTCATTAGTTAATTTCCATTTTAGAAAGAGAGAAAATGTAGCAAATTAAGATTTTATTTATTTGACAGGGAGAGAGAGAGATCACAAGTAGGCAAAGAGGCAGGCAGAGGGAGAGGGGGAAGCAGGCTTCCTGCCAAGCAAGAAGCCCGATGTGGGGCTCGATTCCAGGACCCTGAGTTCATGACCTGAGCCGAAGGCAACAGGCTTAGCCCACTGAGCCACCCAGATGCTCTGAAAATGTAGCAAATTAAATTAGAAGTGAAAAAGAAAAGCAATTTTTTAAGCATGTACTTGTTTCCTTAACAGTTGATGAAAAGACAGTCAATAAAACTTAATATTTATTCCTCATTAAAGCTTTGAAATCAGATGCGGAGATTTTTATTCTTTGATGAGAAGAACCATGTACTTTTTCTGAAAGGTCAATGTCACACTTACTAGCGATTGCGGACGGTTCCTCCTGTTGAAAGCAGGAGCAGAAGTTTTACCCAGTGCTGTTCTTTCAACATGGCCTTGGAAACGCTGGTAATAGCTATTTGGACAGGACATAAAACTATAGGGATAAAAAAATAGTCCTTTTTGTAGTTGACATGATTATATACCTGAAAGTTCCAAGAAAAGCAACACCTAAATGACTAGAAATAATAAATGAATCTGGCAAAGATGTAGCCAAAAGAAACCCACACAGAACAATTGTATTTCTAGCTGTTAGTGAAACACAGCCATATATTAATAAAAATATAAAATAAAGAAGAGAGAAAGATTCCATTTATAACCACAAACCAAACATAAATTTGGTTGAGGGTTTTCTTTGAGCCACAGTATTTATTCCGAGATGATTATTAAACCATAACAGGAAAAGGAAAGGGGGATGTGAACAAGCGGAGATAGACTGGATCATTACTGAAAAACAAAATCTAATAAATGTGACGGTGTTTTCAAAGTTGATAGATTTAATGCGGTATTAGTTTAAGGCTTTCTAAAATACTTGTAGGAGCTGAGTAATTGATGTCAATCTTAGAGGACAGTGGGGAGAAACAAGGACTCTCTCACAGGATCGAAAGTGCATTGTAAAAAGCACATTTATCAAAACTGTAGGTCCCCAAACAGGAAAAAAAGAAAATCAGTGGAACAGGTCCGCTGGGTATAGCATCTTTTTTTTTTTTTTTTTTTTTTAAAGATTTTTTTATTTATTTGACAGAGAGAAACACAGCGAGAGAGGGAACACAAGCAGAGGGAATGGTAGCGGGAGAAGCAGGCTTCCTGCCGAGCAAGGAGCCCGATGCGGGCCTCGATCCCAGGCCCCTGGGATCATGACCTGAGCTGAAGGCAGACGCCTAACGACTGAGCCACCCAGGCGCCCCTGGGTATAGCATCTTAAGCTTAAAACAGAGCCAGTTCTAAATTCCCACTGTTCCTCCTTCAGTCTGTTCCCATCTCGGTAAAGGCAAAACCACACTTCCAGTGGTCTGGCCAAAATATGTAGAGTCATCCTTTTTTATTTACTTATTTATTTATTTGACAGAGAGAGAGAGAGAGAGAGAGATCACAAGTAGGCAGAAAGCAGGCGGTGGGGGGAGGGGGGAGCAGGGTCCCTGCTGAGCAGAGAGCCCGATGTGGGCCTCGATCCCAGGACCCTGAGATCATGATCTGAGCCGAAGGCAGAGGCTTTAACCCGCTGAGCTACCCAGGCGCCCCAACGTGGAGTCATCTTTGACCTTCTTTATTTCAGGTTAACAATAGATCCAGAACCCACCAGTTCTCGATGATTCCCGACTGAGGCCCCCATTGCCTTCTGTCTCTACCACAGCCTAGATTCTGCTCACAGACCCACTGGTTTCCATTCACTTTTACGGGCTCTCCAGCACCCCAGCCAGAGCACGTTATGGATGTTCCTTTACAATTGCTGCTCTCTCCTTGAACCTGCTTTCCCCCAGATGTGTATGTGTGTTGAAGATTTATTTATTTACCTGAGAGACAGCGCGAGCGAGCACGTGCACCCGTGCGGAAGGGGCAGAGGGAGACAATCTCCAAGCACGGGCCACACTCAGCATGGAGCCCGAGGAGGGGATCAGTCCCACCATCCTGAGGTCAGGACCTCAACTGAAACCAAAGTCGCTCCAATGGACTGGGCCACCCAGGCGCTACCCACCCCTCCACCCCCACATATGCATGCTGGTTCCCTCCCTTCCTTCCTGTCTCTGGCCAAATGACATCTTCTTGGTGAGGTCCTTAAGTTCCCCATTGGAAATTTCAACCCATGCCGGTCTCCCTAACATTTTTCCTACCTTACTTGTTATTTATTTATCCACCGATCATGTATTTTTTTTTAAGATTTTATTTATTTCTTTGACAGAGAGAGAGAGCGAGCACAAGCAGAGGGAGAAGGAGAAGCAGGCTCCCCACTGAGCAGAGAGCCTGATGTGGGACTCAATCCCAGGACCCTGGGATCATGACCTGAGCCAAAGGCAGCTGCTTAACTGACTGAGCCACCCAGGTGCTTATCATGCATTTTTAAAAATTTGTTTCCCTCCTTCCTACTCCTTCACCAGAATGTTAGCTCCATGAGGGTAGAAATGCTCGTTTTGTTCACAGCTGTATCCTTAGCACCTAGATCAGTGCCTGGCATATTGTAGGTGCTCAAAAAACAAAACAAAACAAAACAAAACAAACAAACAAACAAAAAAACAAAACAAAACCACGAGAAACAACAACAAAAACCCCCAGAAATTCCTGTGACTCAGATGTCCTACTTTATAAACTTAAATTAAAACAAACGAGAAACAATACAACAATGCAGAAAGAGTTCATTGCTCACTAATTGTTCAGGCAATGGGATGATAGAAAGGAAGTTCCCTACTTTATACCATGTATTACTTTAGAGTAATACTTTATATCACATTGAATAATAAATTTCAGAGTAAAACACAAACTAGTATTTTTAAGGGTAAGAAAAAAATCTTGTGTTTGAAGGAGTGATAAAGGTCAGACTACTGAAGAGATGACAAACATTGAGGACAAGATGGAGAAATAGGAATATATAAAATTATCCTTAAAAAATAAAGATTATTTTAAAACTTATCGGTAGACATGGGCTATAGAAAAAATAGAGGTGAAAATATAATTATTGGAAGCTTATTCCAAAATAAGGACGAACTGATACATACATAGCTGTGTGTGGATTTCAGTTTGTAAGTTGCTAGAGACGAGTCGTTTATTAACAAATGAAAAAGAAGAACAAACATCACATAGAAAAATATATAGTCTTTTTT
>CM053606.1:80663496-80691859 GCA_028646535.1 Procyon lotor | reverse complement strand
TTTTTTTTTTTTTTTAAAGATTTTATTTATTTGACAGCGAGAAACACAGCGAGAGAGGGGACACAAGCAGAGGGAATGGTAGCGGGAGAAGCAGGCTTCCCGCGGAGCGGGGAGCCCGATGCGGGGCTCGATCCCAGGACGCTGGGATCTGACCTGGGCCGAAGGCAGACGCTTAACGACTGAGCCACCCAGGCGCCCCGAAAAATATATAGTCTTGAAAGCAATAAAGAAAAACATATCTAAACAACTTCAAGATAGCATTCTGGAACTATTAAACTAGTAAAAACAAATAAAAATGATAAATCTCATTTTAACAGAACTGTGAGGCAGTATGTACCGACTTGTTGCTGGGGAGGATATGTTTGGGTAATTTCTTAAACTGATAAGAACAGATACGACACTTCTTGTCATTATTGTGCCCTCGGAGTGACCTGCCCACACAAGCGAAGGGCCTAGAAGTAGGCCTTGGAGAATCAGGCCGGGCTGGATCGTGTCACAGCATCAGGAATTTACAGCCAGGAGTTACTAAACCAAGTAAGATTTTACTCAGACTCATTTTTTGGTTTTTGACTTTAATTTGGAAGGAGGAGGAGGGAAGGCCTTCGGGACGTTCACACCGGAGCTTCTGGGCTGCCTTGGGGAGGTTGCATGTTCCAGAGCCTTGGGGCCAGACGGGCCTCAGGGCAGCTCACTCCCTCACCCCTCAGAGTTAGCCTCTGGGCCCCGGCTGCAGGCAGTTCCGCTTGAATCGCTTCCTGGGACAGAAGGCTGGTCGCAAATATGGTCCAAATGAGATCGCTGGGAAGGAGACGCAAGGCCTTCAGGCCCTCCTGTGTGGCAGACAGATCCAGGAACACACCCAGGAATTTAGGAAGTGCATAGTGCTTTTTTTCTTCTTCTTCTAGTGAAAGCCTGCCCATTGGTTGAGCATGAGTAGTGTCAAAATTAAATCCTGATGCGCCTGCATTTTCCCTGGGAATAATGACAACTCTGGCTGCTTGGGGCAGTGGATGGGCAGAAGAAGGGAGAGGCTGAGTGAAGGGGTCTGGAGGGGAGGGAGGGAGAAATATCTCCAGGGCATTTTTTTTTAAGGAAGCTTTGCTCTGTACTGCGCTGTGTGACCTCCTCCTCTATGTCCCCAAGAGAATTTTGCTGAAGACTGACTCATCTTTTAAGGCTTTTTGAAGTCAGATTTAGCTTTCTTTGGAATGTTGTCCTGTGATGATCCGAGGGCAGAAGCAATCCGCAGATAGGGGATTATTTATTCACAGAAACATTTACGAAGTCTCTGCGGGTTGTGAGGCACTGTACTAGGACCTGAAAATATGGAGGTAAGCGAGGTACAGTCCTCGCTCTCAAGTCGCTCACAGTGCCCTAGAAAGATAGGCACGTATAAAATTAAAAGGTAAATTGTCAGTATTAAATAATGATAAATGTGGCAGCCTGAATAATACTTCCTAAAGACATGCGAATCCTCCTCCCTGAGAATGTTACCTGATCCAGGTGAACCTAAATGGAATCACAGGTGTCCTTACAAGAAAGAGGCTGCTGGAAATGTGACCCCAAAAGAGAAGAGGGCGGTGTGAGGGGAGAAGCAGCAGCGGGAGGGATGAGCTTCGAATGCAGGGCAACGGGGCTAGGAATGGGGGAGGGCTCTGGGAGTGGAAAAACGGCAGGAAAGAGATTCTCCCTTCAGAGGCTCTAGAAGGAACCAGCGCTGATCAAGACACCTTGATTTTAGGCCAGTGAAACTGGAAACGGATTTCTGACTAATGTTTTCCAAAACCGTATGATTAGTTTGTGCTGTTCTAAGCCACCAAGTTTGTGGTAATCTGGTACAACAGCAATAGGAGATGGACACACCAGGGTTCAGGGCGGTAAGGGGCACAGAAAGGAACGGGTGCCCCCATCGCCCTGTTGAGACAGTGCATACAGGTGTCCGAAGGGAATTCCAAGAGGAGACGCGTCGACCGTTGACGCTTCCGAGAGAAGGACCATTCAGCCAGCACTCTGAGGTGTGCAGAGATGAAGGCATCGTCCGAGGCTTATACACGCGCATTCCCCAAGCACACATTTATTACCTGCGCCGAGCTAGGTCTTGTGTTGAGTTTGATGGGAATCTGAGGATGAATATAGCAGAGTTCTTATCCTCAAGGAGTTTCTGGTCCAGCAGGGGAAAACCTGGCACGAAAGCCCTGGGGTGTCCTTACCTTGGACCAGTTCCTTCAATCCTCTGGGTTCGGTTCTTTCTGGGTAAATCATAAAAAGAACTACTTCACCAGATGTTGTGAGGACCGAGTAATAAAATACGGGCAAAGCTGTTTTGTAACCTATGAATCATCTTACAGGGCGGAATACCAGGCTCTCCATAGACTCTTCTGAGTCTGCCGATCTCCCTGCTTCCACCACCTTCGCCTTAAGGAGGCTCCCGGCTCCTCCGTAAGGTGTTCGGAGTTGAACCCAGGTTGGGGACAGCAGTCAAGGTTCACCTCACGATCAGAGCTGTCTCAACGATAGGCGCAGAGTTAGGCACTGGGTCTCATTCACTTTTCCTTTTTTTTCCTTTAAAAAATACTGCTCAGGTGAAATCTCTCTCTCTCTCTCTCTCTCTCTCTCTCTCTCTCTTTAAATGAGGAAGTTGCTCGTTGTCAAATATGAGGAAGGATGAGGAGAATAGTTTCTGGGAAAGATAATCTGTTACTGTAAGCCAGAAAGTCAAATGCTGTGTAAAGTATGCTGTTTGGCCATCTACTGATATTCTCCTATCAGATGACATCGTGCTGAAAAATTGGTGGCGAACATTTGCAGTGGAACAAAAGTCCCAGCTCAGGGGGGTTGGCTCCTGGTGAAAATTAAAGAGGGAAATCATCGGTTTAGAAGTTGCATGTGTCCTCGCTTTCTGTTTGGTTCCTTTCGGCTCCAGAGAGGTGAACGGAGTGTCTCCTCCACCCGGCCATATGCTGGGCGGAGAGCAGGCTCTGGGGATGGAGTTCACACTTGGTGAGGCTATGTGTCAGGTGTGGTTCTTCTACCTCAGCGTTTGAAGGGTT
Organism: Procyon lotor; assembly: GCA_028646535.1. Taxonomy (NCBI): domain Eukaryota; kingdom Metazoa; phylum Chordata; class Mammalia; order Carnivora; family Procyonidae; genus Procyon; species Procyon lotor. Next base: position 80,688,809 of record CM053606.1, on the reverse strand, counting down.
ATTATTTTTTCGGGAAGACTCTAGAGACGATTTCAGATCTTGCTTCCTCTGTGTAGCTTCACCGATCCTTAGCTGGAACAATCTCTCTGTGTCTCTTTTTCTCTGCCTCTGTCTATGTCTCTGTGTCTCTTCCTCCCTTCCCCATTCCTCCTTCCTCCAAGAATGGCCTTTACTCTGTATCTCCCAGGACACTTCATAGTTCAAATATTTTGCTCCACAATCCCTACATTAGAATGTGCTAGAAACACAAATATTTTGACAACCAAGCAACAGCTTCTGAAATCCTTTTGTATCCCCCAATAATAAAAGCAGCAAACACTTGCATAGTGCTATTTTCCAGGACAGTTTAGAGATAGGTACTATTATCATCTCTACTTTACAGATGAGGAAACTGAGGCACAAGGCTATTTGATGACTTGCCCAGGTCTCATTGGTCAGATCTTGTGGGCCAATTTCCAGCTCAGAAAATGTGGTCTCTGCAGTCACGCATCCTGTCTCTTCCATCCTCCCTGGCCTTGTCTGAAAGCCTTGCACGTCTGTGTCATCATGGACACACACACCATTATGGTCTCATCCCTTTGAATGCTCCACTGTGCCTATCTTGTACATAGTGGATATTCAGTAAATAATTGTGGATTAGGAGAATCGGCTCAGAAAAATACAGAAGCTCAAAGAATAAAAGAATATCTGTAAAAGTTGTAATGATGTGGGAAGCATTTCATGATTATAATATTAAGTATAAAATTGATATAAAATGAAACATACATTATGATATTAACTATATGAAAATAGAAACATAGTACTTAGTACCAGAAGGCAATACAAAAGAATGTTGGCAGTAGATGTCACGGAATGGTGTGGCTAAGAGTAAATTCTTATTTTCTTATGTATGCCTTTTGTCTTTTCCCATTTGTGTATCATCGGCTTATGCGAACTTCATAAACAAAAAAAAGAAAGTTTGCAAATAATATCATCCACTTAGAGGAGAGCAAGAACAACATGACTGGACATTTGCCCTGGTGATCTGTGGTCTCCCTGGGGGATTGAGTGGAATTTGGGTTGTGGTGTGGATTTCACAGCCTCTGTGTGTGTGTGTGTGTGTGTGTGTGTGTGTGTGTGTGTGTGTGTGTGTCTGTATCTGTGTGTCTGTGACATCTATGTCGAAATCTGATGGTATACACATGAGAACATAGTGTAAATGATTACTTATGAATGAGAAAGTGAAAGATCTCTCCCTTTAATATAGTTCAAATGGCCCATAGGCTTTGGAGGAAACTGGTCCTAGAAGAGTCAGGGTTGGAAAAGGGCCATAGAGATCCTCAAATCAAATCTTCTCTTATACATCAATATCCAATGCCTACTTTGTTCAGGGAATTGATGTGGGTTAACCTCGGCGGGAAGGAGAAGGTTGAAATCATATGTGGAATTCTCACGTTTTGCTCTGTCTGGGTTAATCCTGCAGCCCGGTCCTGCCGTCCTGGCCGAGGGTCGCTCAGGCTCACCTCCAGTGGTGGGCTACTGCACCAGTCCAACTCCGTTAGTCTTTCTGATATGTTCTCTACTCTTTCGAGGCCCATGCACACCAGCAGACTGCTGTCTGTGACCAAAATGACCATTCAGAGACATCAGACAACCTGTCACCAACCCGCAACTGACCAGTAATTTGTTTAATTGGCGAAACTGCTTTCCTTTTGTTTGTTTAGGTCTTGCCTCAGAAGGTAACATTTTGTGGTCTGGAGGATGGCTTCAGGAAGATCACAACTTCGCACACGGAAGTAGAAGTTTCACAAAATATTTTGAATTATTTTTTCTGATTATAAAAACAATATGAACATTTTATTAAAAATTAGGAAATACAGAAAAAAGAGAGAAAAGAAATCCCCCATAATCCTAACCTTTAGTAATAGCCTCTATTAACATAGTTTTTTTTTTTTTATAATTAGTGGTTCCTCCTGATCTTTTCCCTCTGTATAGATGTATAGCATACTGTATGTATATTTTATTCCTGCTTCTTCCCTTAAAATGATATGATAAACTTTCCCCATATCACTCAATATTCTTTGAAAACTATGATTGCAAAGGACTGCATAAAATTGCACGGTAACAATGAACCATCCTTATGTAACCATTCTCCTGGTAGCAGGCATCGAAACTGTTTGTGTGTTTTAAAAATAAAAATGTCAGGACGTGGGGCGCCTGGGTGGCTCAGTTGTTAAGCGTCTGCCTTCGGCCCAGGTCAGATCCCAGGGTCCTGGGATCGAGCCCCGCATCGGGCTCTCTGCTCGGCAGGAAGCCTGCTTCTCCCGCTACCACTCCCTCTGCTTGTGTTCCCTCTCTCGCTGTGTTTCTCTCTGTCAAATAAATAAAATCTTTAAAAAAAAAAAAAATGTCAGGACGCCTGGGTGCCTCGGTTAAGCATCTGCCTTCAGCTCAGGTCATGATCTCAGGGTCCTTGGATCAAGCCCTGAGTTGGGCTCCCTGCTTGGCAAGAAGCCTGCTTTTCCCTCTCCCACTCCCCCTGCTTGTGTTCCCTCTCTCGCTCTGTCTCTCTCTGTCAAATAAATAAATAAAATCTTAAAAAAAAGAATAAATAAAATAAAAATGAAAATATCATTTAAAAAAAAAAAAGACAATCAGCCGTGGGTATCTCCTGACCGAAATACATACCAGCACCTCTGAAGGATGCTTGTCAAAAAATTGAACGTGAATCTGATAAAGTCTATAGATCTAACCTCCAATTTATAGGAAATAAGTGACAGAGAAACACATTAGTGACACTATGACACCACATTCAGAAAAATCTGGATTCCGGGAAACTCTACAGGACAAATGAATCAGATTTTTTGGGAAGGAAACTGCCAGGGTAGGGGAGGGGGGAAGAGATGAGGGGAGGGGAACCCGTGATGGAAAGAGGCTCCAAAGGCATATTAACCACTCTCGGTGTAAGAATGATATTTGGGTTCGTATGCAAACAAACTCCAAAAAAATATTTATGAGACAGAAAATTGAAACACTAACTTAGATATTTGATAATATTAAGGAATTATTAATTTTTCAGAAGTGTGATAATAAGTTTTGACGGTTATATTTTAAAAACCAGTCCTTACCTTTTAAAGACACATACTAAATGTTTTACATTTGAAAGGAGGTATTTGGGATTTGCTTTAAAATAATGGGAGAGGGGGCAGGAGATAGCGAGTGCGAGTGCGGGTAGAGGTGGGTCAAGATTGGTCATAGTTGTTGAAGCTGAGTGATGGGTGTGTGAAGGTTCGGTTTACTGTCTCTTTACTTTAGCGTATGTTTGATATTTTCTCTATAATTAAAAGTTAGAAAAGGGAACAAAGGAAAAGGAAGCCAGCAACCCTGAAGGCCAAATGCTGAGCTGACCTCTGGAGGAAAGAGGCCTGCGCTTGAAAAAGACAGACTTCATTTAGTCCCACCTTTCACACACTGGCTGTGTGTCCCTGGACTTTTACTGAACCTCTCTGAGCCCCAGAGCCCTCACTTATAAAACCGATATTATAAAGTCTGCCTTATAAGGTTGTTGTGAGGAGGAAACAAGATCTTATCTGAGAAAGTGCTTGGAAAACTAAGTAATACAGAGTATTTTATCCCAAGGGTTGAGTAAAGCGTGAGGTCCAGGAGAATCTGCCCCTTTCTCCTCCTCAGGGAGTTAAGGGTCCCCAGTTTTGCATTGACACCTGAGAGTGAGCCTTTCATAGAAAACACTCAGGTAAACTATTTTAATTCCCTTGTTATTTCTTTTATCATATATTTTTGAATTATTTTCTTTTTGTGTATGTGGGGGTATTGAATTATTTTGTTTTCTTTTGCTGTGTGTGTGTGTGTTTTGAATTGTTTTCTTAGTGGTTGTCCTGAGGATTACCATTCACATTTTAGAACAATCTGGCTTAGATTACACAAGCTTAATTTTTTAAATATTTGTGAAGTTTAATTTTTCTCAAGCATCGTGACATGAACAATGAATTGACTACACTATTTATATGAAAATGTTGTTCTGAAATTTTTCGAAACTCTGCAACAGCAGAGATTAGAGAAAAACCTATTCCCACGCATCGGTCATCTTACTTTGAAAACTGTCAGTTCATGAATGCTCTGGGTTCTATTCCCATGGGACGAACCTGCAGCAGATTCCTGAGAGCACACGGTGGGTTTTTGTTTTTTTTTTTTTTTAAAGATTTTATTTATTTGACAGAGAGAAACACAGCGAGAGAGGGAACACAAGCAGAGGGAATGGTAGCGGGAGAAGCAGGCTTCCTGCCGAGCAAGGAACCCGATGCGGGGCTCGATCCCAGGACTCCGGGATCTGACCCGAGCCGAAGGCAGATGCCCAACGACTGAGCCACCCAGGCGCCCCAAGGGTTTTTGTTTTTTTTTTAAATTTATTTGACACAGAGACAGAGATCACAGTAGGCAGAGAGTCAGGCAGAGAGGAGGGGGAAGCAGGCTCCCTGCTGAGCAGAGAGCCCAATGTGGGGCTCAATCCCAGGACCCTGAGATCATGACCTGAGCCTAAGGCAAAGACTTTAACCCACTGAGCCACCCAGGCGCCCCTGTAGTATATTTTCTTTTAAGATTTAATTATTTATTAAAAAAAGATTTAATTATTTATTAGAGAGAGCGTGTATGGGCGAGGGGGAGGAGCAGAGGGAGAGGGAGAAGCAGACACCCCTCTGAGCGGGAACCCTGATGCAGTCTTGGATCCCAGGACTCCAGGATCATGACCTGAGCTGAAGGCAGAGGCTTAACCAACTGAGCCACCCAGGCGCCCCACTATGTAGTATATTTTCATTTCAGCCCAAGAACTCCCTTGGTGGTTCTTGTAGGTCAAATTTGCTCAGTGACAAACTCTCAGTTCTTGTTTATCTGGAATAGTCTTGATTTCACCTTCATTTTTGAAGGCTACATATAGAATTTTTGCTGGATATGGAATTCTTGGAATTCTTGGCAGACACGTACTTTTCCCTTTAGCACTCTGTGTATGTATGTTATCTCACCGTGCTCTAGCCTCCATGGTTTCTGATGAAAATTCAGCTCATAATCTTATTGAAAGGTCCTCATATTGTGTGAGTCATTTCTCTCCTGCTGCTTTCCAAGGTCTCCCTGTCCTTTGAAAGTTTGCTTATGGTGAGTCTTGGTGTAGGTGTCTTTGAATTTTCCTACTTGGAGTTCACTGAGCTTCTTGAATGTGTCATTTAATGTTTTTCATCAAATTTGGAAAGTGTCAAATGATTTCTTCAAATTTTCTTTCTATTGCTTTGTCTTTCCTCTCCCTTTAAAAAAAAGATTTTATTTACTTATTTGAAAGAGAGAGAGAGAGAGAGAGCATGAGTTGGGGGTAGGAGGCGGCTACAGAGGGAAAGGGAGAACCAGACTCCCTGTGAAGCTGGGAGTCGACTCGGGACTCCATCCGAGGACCCCGAGATCATGACCTGAGCAAAGTCAAATGCTTGACTGACTGAGCCACCAAGGGCCCCAGCCTTTCCTTCTTGGACTCCTATTATACATATGTTGGTGTGGCTTGTTGTTCTGTTGGTCTCTGAGGCTCCATTGGTTTTTCTTCATTCTTTCTGTTATTCAGACAGGATTATCTCAATGGATTTATCTTCAAATTTGCCAATTCTTCCTCTGGCTGTTCAAGCCTACTGTCGAGTCCCTCTGGTGAAACTCTCCTTTTAGTTTTTATACTTTTCAACTCCAGAATTTCTACTTGGATCCTTTTTTATAATTTCTATATCTTTGTTGACATTCTCTCTTTGGTGAAATATTATAAATATTATTCTCATATTTTCCTTTAGTTCTTTTCTTTCTTTCTTTCTTTTTTTTTTTTTGGTAATTTACTTTTAAGTAATCTCTATACCCAAAATGGGGCTCGAACTCATAACCCCAAGACCAAGAGTTGCATGCTCTACCAAATGAGCCAGCCAGGTGCCCTTTCCTTTAGTTCTTTAGACCTGGTTTCCTACTGAACACACAATACTTGATTTAATGTCTGCCTAGTAAGTCCAACGTCTGTGCGTCCTCGGGGATGATTTCTACTGATTGCTTTTTTTCTCCTCACATATGAACCAACGTTTTTGCATCTTTATGCACCTTGTAATTTGGTCTTATTGTTGTTGTTAGAACCAGATTTTCAAAAGAATATAATGCAACAATTCTGGAAATCAGATTCCTACTCCCTCCCCAGGGTTTGTTGTCGCTGCTTTAGTAAAATACTCCAAACATAACACAGGCCTTGGGTCAAATTCTCTTCAAGATTAAAGCTGTTCTTTGGGAGAGTAGAGACAACTTCTTGCATGTAGGTGTGGAGCTCGTCTGAGGAAAGAAAACCAACGTGGATTGAGTGTCCACAGGGCACTCTGATAATGATGTCTCTATGAGGCTCCCTCAAATATCACAGGCCGAGGGAGGGTTTTGTCCTCAGCCTTTTCTCTGTCTTCTCGGAATGACTGGAGTGTGTCAAGCCTGCAGATGTCACACTCAGTGACCCTGATTTAGCCTTGCTTGTGTGATCCCCACCTATGACAACCTCCTCTGGCGACCTGGTTGGTTGTATGGCAAGCATATTTCCAGTCTCTTCTCCCAAGAAGGTCATGATCAGGCAAAATAAGAATAACGTCAAAGCCTGCTGCCAGCTGAAGCGATCAGTGCCCAGATGTCACCTGGGCCAATAATTAGCCAGGGGCCTGGGACACGCACGAAGGGTCGGACAGGAAGAAAACACAAAGGTCACAAAGGATCCAACCCAAGGAAGTCAGTGGAGGGGTTGCCAGTCAGGAAGGACCTTTCTCCCCTCTCCCCGAAAATAGGGGTGCTTGGGTGGCTCAGTCGTTAAGCATCTGCCTTCGGCTCAGGTCATGATCCCAGAGTCCGGGGATGGAGCCCCGCATCGGGCTCCCTGCTTGACGGGGAGCTTGCTTCTTCCTTTCCAGCTCCCCTGTGCTTGTGTTCCCTCTCTCGCTGTCTCTCTCCCTGGAGACACTCAAAGCCTGCGGGACTGGCAAGAAGTGCCCCTTTGCTGTGACAGATGTAACGAGCCTGTGTTAAACGCCTACTAGAATGTGATCTGACAAGACTGACAAGACCTTGAAAACAGCCGGGTTCGGGTTCCAAGCGAGGCTCTGCCACTTACCACCTGCTGTGACCCTGGCCAAGTTCTAAGTGTCACTAGACCTTAGTTTCTACATCCATAAAAGAGCCTATCACCATCCAATTATGGCGCTGTTGTTGGATGGAATGATGTTGCATTTTTACAGAGTGCCTTACTCACGCCAGGCAATTAGTCAAGGAAAGTTGTTCATCTTGTTGGCAGCGTTGGGTAAGGAAGAGGAATAGACCACGCCACGCTGCTTGAAATCCTTCTATGCCTTCCTCTGCCTTGATTTTCCTGGAGGCCTGCACGGCCCTGCACCCCTGCACCCGGTCCTCTGTTGTAAGCTCTCCCAGCACCTGTATCTTCCTACCTCTGTCTTGGCCTTATGGTTAGATACTTATTTGCGTGACTAATACCTGTCCCCCTCACTGACTCCTTGGCTCCCCATTTTATGCTCAGTGGCTAACAATGCACAGGGAAAGGGATGAGTGACTAGGGATAAGCCTCTGGCCCCCACAGACCTCGCTAGGTACACACACTAGAAGGGACCAGAGAGCCGAGTGGCCGGGGCAGGTGTCTGTGACCTCAGAGCAATGCTGGGACCTGGGGACCCGCCTGAGCAGCTGGAGCTCAGCTTGGGGCTCTCACCCAGCTCTCCTCCAGGAGTTGTCTGGACAACTCCCTTGACCCAGCCTCCTCCACCTCCCCATTTGTAACCTCTCCTGCCCCACTGCCTGCCCCCCAGTCCCAGAGCCACCTTAGTACGGACTCCGGACAAGGTCACGGGGGTCAACCCATGGGCCTTCCTGCGGTCTCAGACTAGGGACGGCGCCTGGGCAGCCACAGTCCCTGCAGGCCTCAGAGTGAGCTTCTGCGTGGGTCAGTCACTTTGGCGTGGGGCTTTCCCGGCCAGCATGGTCCACCTTGTTCCCACAGCAGTCCCAGCAACCCTGCCAGCAAAGCCCGGTCAGGCCCCCTTCCCAGAAACCAAAGTGGGAAACCAGGGGGCAAATGCGCCGCTCTAGCAGAGGGGGACTTCACTGGAATAGGGGAAGGTGGGCTCTTTGCCCTTAGCTGCCCAGCAGCTGAGCGGGGCGCTGCCCATGCCTCAATCACATTAGCACCTTGTTCAAGGGGTGGGCAGACGCCCAGCCAGACCCCGAGCCCCCACCAGCCCCTTCCTTACCAAGGCCCGCCGTCTGCACGAGGTTAACCTCAAGCTTCTTCCTCGTCGTCTCTGATTCACTTTCCTGCCTCTGGCCGGATAATGGCTTGGGGTTTGGCCAGGCCCTTCTTCTGGTGGCATACTCGAAGACAGAGTCCCTGACCCTGCCTGGTGATAGGCACCTACGGCCTTCCGGGGCCACTTTGCCCTGAATCTCCTACCTGCCTCTTGCCTCCGCTCAGAAATCCCTGAGCTACAAGGCGTCCAAAGCCTCACCCAATCGGGAAACAGCCTGCTCCACCAGTTTCCCCGGAGACGAGTCAGGCTGGGGCAGCCTGCCGGCTCCCCAGTTCCTGCCCAGAAGGGAGCTGTGTTTAGACCCGGCCCCCTGGGACCCCTTGGCAAAGGCAGCACCAGAAACCGCTTTATTGGGGAGCAGCCCTTTGGGGTCCACAGGGGCAGTCCAGAAGGGTCTGATGTGTCCCCTCTGGTCAGGTAGACCTGGTTCGTATTCTCAAACCAGTTCCAAAGATGAGGAGAAAGCCCCGGTTCGGAGAGGATACATACTGGTGCAAGTCCTCTCCTCGGCAGTAGGAGAGCCAAGCCAACTACCTACGTTCTCTTGCTCTGAACGCAAACTATTGATCCATAGATACGAAACTCCTCAAGCAGCCGCTTGCAAGCTGGGAAACCCAGGAAAGGCCTGCTGAGATTCTCTGGCCTTTCTCTTCTGGATGCCTCCTGAGGCTTCCGGAAAGGCAGATGAGGGGCAGCGGTGTTTTTTCTTGTTTGGTTGGGGGGTTTTTTTGGCCAATCTTTGCCTTAAATTATCCATTCCATCCATAGCCCGGCGATTAGTGAGGGTTCTGACCTAACCTCATCTCCATCAGAAGGCAAGGAGAACCTTCCACTGAATGTCTCTCTTTTCCTTGGCTAACGAATGAGTATAGTTATTCAATATACATTCCATGGGTTAATACCAAGTAAGGCTCTAGAAAAGGACACCTGCTAACTCTGGTCAGAATTTACATTGTTATGCCTTGTTCACTCATTCAGTATGAACCTTTTGACAGGCATTTATTGAACGCTTACTGTATGCCAGGTGCTCTTAGGCACTGGGATGCAAGGAAGGTTGCAGAACAGCTCCTGCTACAGTTCTTGGCCCAGTGGGATGGACAGACAAATTAACAGGCTCTCAGTCTGTGGGAGCAAAGGAGGAAGGCACTAAACCTGGGGGGGCCTCAGGGACCTGTGTCAAGCTGGAAGGCTTCTCAGAAGAGGTGACTTTTAAGTTGAGCCTTGAAGGAAAAACTATAAGTAAGTTTCTTCAAAAATCTTTTCTGGGGCGCCTGGGTGGCTCAGTGGGTTAAAGCCTCTGCCTTCGGCTCAGGTCATGATCTCAGGGTCCTGGGATCGAGCCCCACTTCGGGCTCTCTGCTCAGCGGGGAGTCTACTTCCTCTTCTCTCTCTGCCTGCCTCTCTGCCTGCTTGTGATCTCTCTCTGTCAAATAAATAAATAAAATTTAAAAAATTAAAAATTAAAAACAATCTTTTCTGAGGGGCTTTTCACGAAAGGTGGGATATGCTTCAGGGAACCGATGAGGAATAGGATGGTAGTGTGGGGTTAAGGGTACAAAGAGGGATGACAGAGTTACCTCGGCACTTAGTCGCTGGCCAAGTTTGTTTAGGGTCAGTCCTGGCCCTATAACCTTGGTCCCCTAAGTGCAGAGACCCAAACTTTTCAGTCAGATTTCTGACTGAAATCTAACGCTCCAGTTAGATTTCTGTGATGACTGGAAAGACCTTCTTCTGGGTCCTCCAACATGGCAGCCACATACGTGGCTAGTGAGGCTTCAGTTGCTAGCGCCACTGAAGAACTGGATGTTTACTTTCTTTTTCTTTTAATAATATTTCTCTTCATTTATTTCAACTTAAATAAACACCATCTCAGACAATTCCCCTCCACGTGCTTCTCACCCTGGATCACATTTGAATCACTTAAGATGTCTTTCAAATCTCTGATGCTTGGTGCCTGTGCCTTCCCTGCCCTGAGATTCTGATTTTCTTGATCTAGGGTTGGGCTTTTTTGGGAAACAACTCAAGTGACTCTCAGGTGAGCCGGGGTTGAGAACCACTGATCTGAAATCTTTTTTTTTTTTTCAAATACTTGTTTTTTTTAAACTTTTTTTTTTTAAGAGTTTATTCATTTATTTGACAGAGAGAGTGAGAAAGCACAAGCTGGGGGAGCAGCAGAGGCAGAGGGAGAAGCGGGCTCCCTGCCAAGCAAGGAGCCTGATGCGGAACTCAATCCCAGGACCCTGGGATCATGACCTGAGCCCAAGGCAGAGGCTTAACCGACTGAGCCACTCAGGTGTCCCCCACTGATCCGAAATCTTGCCCGCCACATCTCACGGGTGGGGAGGCCCTGGTTTCACAGGGCTACTTAAGGTCAGTGCCTGGGCTGTGCTGGGCCTTCGGTCACCTTGGGCTTCCCCAACACCTGTCTGCCCCTCTAGGCCACAACGCCCAGTGGGAAGATCAGGCCCTAAGACCCTTCACAAAGGGCCTTCAGAAAGACCTGTTGACTCTCCCCCACGCCAGCCTTACCCACTCCCCAGCCAAGATGGCACTCATCCACCTGAGCCCTGCTAGGCCACAGCCACGGGCCCCCTAGCCCTGCCCACCAACCCCCCACCCTCCCAGCAGGGGACGGCAGGGATGGTGTCAAGGAGCCGGGTCCTTGCAGGCCTGGGGCCCTTGGACAGAGCCCAACCAGCCGTTTTCCCAGGCTGGGCGAGGCTAGGCTGGGTTGGGGTGTGGGGGGGGGCGGGTTTGCCACTGGCCAGGCCTGAGGTTTGGCTGGTTTCTGTCTACTTTCCCATTAAGCAGATATGCCAATGAATGTGTTTGGGACAGCAACGATGCAGGAGGTTTTGGTAACAAGACTGGAGCTTGGAGCGAACCCTCCTTCCCCATGTATCCTGGAAAAAGCTTTCTGAGCTGGGGCGCACCCAGCGGCGCCTCCCCACCCACCCACCCCCGTTTTTGCCCCCCACCACACCCCAAAAGCACTTTTCCCATGACTCACACGTGGCAGCTTGTGCACTTCTTTTATTATTAAATATATAAGCAGCTTCCTATTTTTTAAATAGATATTTAAATGACTTTATATAAAATAATTCACCACTTCCAAGTATAAAAACAAAATCTCACAGTGTGTGAGCCAATGTTCCCTCTCAGCTTTCTCAATGAAGGGATTCCTGTGCAGGTAGCCGGGGGGAGCCTCCCAGAGGCCTGGGGGCCTTCCCACACCTGTGTCACCAATCGCCCACAGAGAGCTTCTGCAGTGAGTTGGATTTGCTTTCTTCACTTTTAAAATACTATACGTTTGGGGTGGGGGAGGAATGCCTTTTTTCTGTGGTTTTTTTTTTTCCCCTTTCACTTTTAAATACATATTTTCTAGCATCAAATATAGAGTCTGACTAGTAGGAGCCCCACAGGGCAAGTTCCCCGCTGCCCTTCCTTCAGGTGAGAGCAGCAGGGCGGGGGCTGGGGGTGGGCGGGAGACCCCCACTTTTGAGGGCAGGATGAAAAGTTCATGGGCCCCGGCCCAGCGGCCAGGAAGGCTGAGATCTCTCACTGGAGGGCCCGAGACAGCAGGAGAGGAGGGGCACAGCAGTGCAAAGGGACCAAGGTGGGGTGATCAGCGGCCCCGACACCTACTGCCAGCTCCCAGCAGCCGTGGGCTGGCCCAGGAAGCTGAGGCCCTCGAGGCAGATCTGGAAGTGCATGCCTGGTCCCTCTTCCACCCTGGCTGGCCTGGTCAGAGAGATAGTGGAGCGGCGACAGCTGGGGAAATCACTGCCTACCTGGGCAGGGAAAGGGAGGGTGGCAAGAGGATGGGACCTGGGTGCTGTGCTTGTGAGGCCGGCACAGGCTTGCCGCTGCGACGGGGCCGGGGCCTGGTATGGGGAAGGAGACCGGGCGGAGGGTCGGGGTGCAGACGCCCGCCCCCGACCGCAGCGGCATACCCATAGCTGGGAAGAGCCAGTTTCAGTGGGAGCGCCCCCTGCAGCCTCCCTCTGGGTCGGCCTCTGTCCTCCCTGCCCTCCCTCCCGCGAGTCACTTCCCTCTTCGGGAATGTCAAAGTGCAAGACGCAGAAACCTGCGAACAAGAACGATGCAGCCTAAAGACCAGCTCCGGCTGGAGGCCCAGGCGTTTCTCACGCCCCACCCGCCCTGGGGAGTCAAAGCCTCGGTCGGCAGAAGGTCAGGGGCTTGGGTGCTCCCTCGGTCGACAGGCAAGGCCAGCTCGGGCACTCGGTGCAGGACGCTGGCGAGAGGCTGGAGGGGTGGGAGGCTGGACGGACTTTTGCTCCCGGGGCTGGACGGGGCGGGCTGTTCAGCAGGCAGGTTTGGTATTCACAGTGCAATGGCTTCCTTCGGGAGCGGAGCCTCTGCGCGGCCTCCTGGAGAAGCTCTGGCAGAGCCAGAGGGAAGGTGGGGCAGGCGCCGGAGCTATCTCTTCCTCTTGGCGGCGGAGCCAAGCCAGACCGGTCCGAAGGGCAGGGTTGACCTCCCCTCTCCGCCTGGCAACCGGCAGAGGACACCTGGGCAAGCGGAGGGTGTAGGCCCTCTCCGGGCTGTCGGCGCAGACCCGGCAGGCCCAGAGGCCTGCTCTTCCCGGCTTTTGGGCTGCACACCTTTCCGGGAAATCCAGCCGACGCTGGCCCGCCCTGCCAAGCTCATGCTTCTCTCTCCGGAGACGAGTCCTTGCTTGTCAGAGTTGGGATCCCTTGGCACCAGGCGGTCCTCTGGGCACCAGGGCTCTTCCATCCCTCAGTGCCCATCCTGCTCTCCCACATCCTGCGGGCATCTGGGTCCCTGGCCCAGGTGTGGCTTGGAGGGTAGTGGGAGGCGGACACGGCCCCTGAGGCGCAGAGGGTCCTCAGCAGGCTTCCCAGCCTTCCTCCAGTGGATGGGAACCTCCAGGGCCCACGATGGGTATCAGCAGCGTGGGGGGCATCCTCCAGCCCTCTCGTAGGCAGTCCGGAGTCTGAGGGGTGAGGGCAGAGGGACCCCAGTCTCACTGCTTTGGTCTGGTCCTGGCAGGCCGGAGCGCTTGTGGTGGGCAGGTCACATTCCCAGGAGAACGGCTGGGGAGGGGGTGGTGGACGCCCCCATCACGTCTCCTCCCGTAGAGAGACTGTCCTGTGTGCCCAGCTGTAGGGGAGAGAAAGAAAGGCCGGTCGGCGGAGTGGGAGCGGAGGGAGGGGTTGCCGGGGACATGAGTGGGGGAGGCAGAGCGTTCCTGTGGGCTGCTGGTGGTGCTGCAGGCAGGACTTCCTCCCGTCCTCTCCCTTGCCTTCCCGCCACCCCAGACACCGCAAGGGACCAGGCGGCTTTTCCTGGCAGCGGCCCAAGCCTCTGGCCAGACTGGCCTCACCCCCTACCTTCTTCGGGGGAGCTAGGGAGGCAGAGGGAGCTAATGGGGCCTGGTAGAGGCCTAAGCAGGGCTGGGAGAGGGGGTTGGCCACTGCCCGAGTGGCGGAGTCTGATGGGGACGGAAGTGGGCACTTGAGGATCCTTAGACCCCTCCTCGGGTAAGACCATCTCCCTGGCCTTGGGCCAAGGAACCAAGGGCGATGCCTGCTTATTCCCACCCCTGCAACATTCCTCCCAGAGGGTCATCGCACGTGTCACTCTAGACAGCAGATCATAGGTAACGAAGAGGAAGAACCAGAGGCAGTTCTGGAACAAGGAAACTCCCATCCTGCCACTTGGCATGCTAACCGCTAAGCCACCCAGCCCCCTTCCCGATGGGCTAAGGGACTTGCCTCCCCGCACCACCCATAGGAGCTGGGGCCCTGCTCCCTCCAACTCCACCCCCATCCTAGTCCCTTGCCCGGCATCCTCAGAACGCTTTGTTCCCAGAGCAGAAATCCCCTGGACCCCATCCAGCAGCTTCGACTTTGGATCCTGTGTGGAGCTTCCCTCCCTGACCATCCATAGGCCCTAACTGGCAAAGTCCATGATGGACGAGGAGGGCAGATGAGACCAGACCTTCTGGCTCCCAGCCCATTCCCATGCTCTGGAGAGGGAAGAAGGGAGAACCATAAACTGGACATGAGCCACCCTGGGTACAGCTGGCCCATAGGCCCTGCTGGGGCGAGGAGGGAAGGACCAAGTGGGTGAGCTCCACTGCCCCATGTCCTCGTTCCTTAGAGTGGAGGGGTTGGGTCTGCATTTTCCATCTGAACGTCCGTCTATCAATCTCTCTGACTGTGTGTTTCCTCTCTCTTTGTCGGAGTGGTAGGTAGTCTAGGGGCAGGCCCTGAATCTCTTGCGGCTCCTGGGGCCTGGGGTGGACCTCCTGATCCAAGTGGGGTCTGGACATGCCCCCTGCCCTGGGTTCCCTCTTCCAGTGAGATCTTGGAGGGAGGAAGAAGAAAGCTTGTTAGGGCCTGAGAACAGGCAGGCAGGGAAAGCAGAGGAGGCGTACAGAGGAGATGGGCAGAGGGCCAAGACCAAGGGGGGAGGCTGGCAACCAGTCAGAGGGTGGTGTAGCCCTGGGCTGTGAAGGCCCCGGGGACCTCCGTCCCTCCTCTGCTTTCTTGGTCCCGACACGGTCTGGGTCACCCTCATAGCCCTGCCCGTGTCCTATCTGATCTGCTCACCCACCTTAGCCCACTCCACCAACAAGGGGGACCCGGGGTTCCGGATGTGTTGCTTTGTGGTCTTTTCTAAAGAGGCTTTCCTGATTTCGAGCGCTTGTTAGGTCCCTTTTCTGTCATGGGGTGGCCTCGACACTCGACAGTGTGGCCTCTGTACACACAGGGAGGTCCTAAGGCGCTCACTTGCCTTTGGCGTATGGTGTCATGAGAAGCCCCAGTGGGTTATCCCGGCCGGTCGGTCAACTAGCCAGCTCTCCAATCAACGACCAGCCAGTTAAGCAGTTACCAGCTAGTCGGTTGGTCAGTCAAGGTCACCTAGCCAGCTGGTCAGCCAGTCCGTTGGTGTCTATTAGTTAGCCGGCCAACAGGTCAGCCGAAAGGCTGGTTGGTTAGAGACCGCCGGCCAGGCTCAGGTGGTCAGTCAACCCTTAAGCCACCCAGGCCACGTTTATTGCGTTTTGGGCAAGCATGGAGAAGCCCTCTCTGTATTAGAACATGGGATAGAAAAAACATGCCAAAAAAAGTGGGAGACACGGTCCCTGCCCTCTTGAGGGCCTTTCAGCCTTCTTAGGGATGCGGAAGGTACATCCACACACGGAAGAAGGTTTGAAAATGTATAAAGACGACATCCAAATAAGTGCAAATTGATACAGTATTAACCAAATACAGAAGGGCTGAGGGGTAGGAACCGAAGAGCACGTCGCGGGTGGTGGAGTCAGTCTGGAAGAACGGGAGGTGGCGGGGCGGTGGGGGGCTGCCTGGAATCAAGGAACCAGGGTTGAGGAACGATAAGGGTCACATCTTTCTCAACAACGTGGGTGGGGACAATAGAAGGCACTCCTCTACGTGCAGGGGACACGCTTGGGAGGGCTAGGAAGACAGAATGAGAATTTACAACCATTTCCATGGGCTCAGGTGCTGCTGGGCAGAAACCAACGAGGTGGTTTTATGGGAAATGGAGTTTGGGGTTTTAGCAGACCACAGGTCCAACGTAGGACAGTAGTCCGAGGCAGCTGCCAAAAAACGAGCCAGAAAACCCAGTAACGCAATATGAATCTGCGTGAACAAGAATACCGTCCAGATCAGGGAAGGTAACAGTCCCACTGTACTCAGAGCTGGTAGACAACGTCTGAAGCATGTGTCCAGGGCTGCATATGCCCCATTTTCAGAGGGACACTGACAAACAAGTGCGTCCGAAAGAGGGCGACCAGGATGGTGAGGGGTCTGAAAACCGTATCATATAAGGAATGTTTGAGCACTTGGCCACACTCGGCTTAGAGAATTCTTCAAGGGGCTATGGATAATGGACTTGAGAGCCTGGAGGGCTCTCATGAGAAGAGGAGGGAGGACCATCGTGGAGGGGGCAGGGAAGCTCCCTGGAGAAAGGACCTCCTCACAGTGCTCCCGGGAGATGACAGGGAGCTAGCCTGGGACTGGGAACACGGGCCCAGCAGCTGGCTGACCCCCTGCCAGGGATGCAGAGAGGGGGAGACCCCTACGGTGGGGGACGCTGGCCAAATGACCTCTAAGAGCCTTTCCAAGACTAAGGTTCTGTGGATCCATGAATCTAAAGCAGGGACGTAGAAACGATCTTGGCTGGGGAGAAGAGTCAACTAGGGTGCCGGCCCATAGGAAGCTGGCGAGAGGTGGGCCAGCTGCTGGAGGAGCCTGGGAGCCCCGCTGAGGATGCTGGGGTTGAAGTGGGTGGTGGTGTAAATTCCCCAAGAGGGTAAAGACTTTGCACGAGATTTTGGTTGCTCCAGAATGGAGGGTGAAAGCGAATACAGAAGTGACAACCCGACGCACGGGAGAAAGGGCCTGGCCTCAGACTGGGGGCAGGGGGGGGCAAGGGGAGTGGGGGAGACAGTTGGCAGGATCTGGTGATGGACGGAAAAGGGAGTAGGAAGAGAGAAAGAGAAGTGAGGGCCGGCCTCGGAGGAGTTGGTGGTATCACCAAGGTCGGATGATCAGAAAAGGGGGTAGCTCATTTTAAGGAGCGGAGAGAGATCCAAATCAGAGTCTTACCTTAGAAACCCCTCTACACGGGCAGTTCCACCTGTCTGTCCTCATCCTGGGTCAGGGGGCTGCGGGCAGAGCACAGGGCTGGCATAAGACTTCAGCAGAGGTTGAGAAGTGAGGAAACCCCTTAAGTTTGTCCCCCAAGCACCCGCTACATGTGCTCCAGCCCGCTCAGATTCAGAAGACCCAGAACTGCCTAATCCTAAGACGAAATCAGGAAAAACCCCAGATATCTAGGAAAGAAGAAACGCCCTTCCTCCTCTCAGCCTCCCATCCTGTTCTGAGCTCCACTTCCTCAGAGCAAGTGAAAGAAAGTCTCCCCCAGATCTAGAAGGGAGACAGATGCCAAGACAGGCCCCCCTGTGCCTTCCAGAGCGTCCCCACCCGTTGGAAACTCTCACCTGCCCTCCGGTCGCTCCATGGGAGAATCCTCTGACAGAGGCTCTCGATGGCTCTGGGGACAGAGAGTAAAGAGCAGGTTCACTGAGGAGCTGGGGACCAGTGTGGGGAGCGTGGCCTCACCTCCAAGCAGGGCTGCCCAGGGAAGTAGATGAGCAAGTTATCAAAGTCTCCCCCAACTACCCAGGTGTGGGGATGAGCCACGGGCCAGGAGAGATTTCTGAGGCCTCCCTGCTGGGGATGCCCCTCTCTTTTCCCCTCCCTTCTCCCCTCTGCTTCCTATCCCGGAGGGGCCCCAGGCCCAGGCTCTGCAGAACTCCCAGTGAATGCCCTGCCCTCACAGAACTTTCCTTGGCCAGCTCCCCTCACATGTGGGTTCTCTTCCCACTCTCAGCCCAAGGATATTCTCTCCTTGTCCCTTCCCGTTGACTTTAAAGCTTGGGTCTCCCCCATTTTTGAAGAAACCCTTCCTCTCAACCTCTCATCTTCTGTGTTCAGTTGGGCCCCCATCTTGGTGCCTGAAGAACCTAGGCGGGGCCCAATAATCCTCCGACCTGGTCCTCCCCCCGGAGCTGTGCCCCTGTCCCCATAAGCTGCCCTCCTCTCTCGGGGCCTCTCCTTACCCGCCGTCTCCGCCTGTAGAGCAGGAGGCCACCAACGGCCAGCAGGACCAGGATGACGCTGGGCACCAGCAGGCGGAAGGTAAACCCGGGGAGCTGAGGGTCAGAGGGTCCCTCCTGCTGCCTCTCATGGCCTGTGTCAGTCAAAGGAATGGAGTTAAAAGGGGCCGGGGCCCCAGCTGCCCCCTCACTCGCTCGTCTTCCTTTCAGCTCTGTGGGACTCCTTCGATCCCTGGTGCTCCTTCTGCCTTCCAACTCCCCGAGAGGCAGCACATGGCCCCAGGAGTGCCTTCTGGAAAGCTTTGGCTGTGCAGAGAGGGCCGAGGGACTGCTGAGGCCTCGCGGGGGCCGCGGCGGGGTCCTGGCAGAGCTTGGATCCTGGTGGTCTCTTGGCGGGGCAGATGGACGGTCTGTCTTCGCAGGTGTGTGACTCTGGGCCTGACCAGCGGGTCTTGCAGGGCCCACCGTGGGCAGGGGCATGCCAGTCATGTCCTCTGGCTGCTGGCCTGTGGCTGAGTAGGACAGGGGAAAAGGTGCTGACAAGAGGTCACCGGGCCTGGTGGTCGTCTCGGCCTGGACCCTGCCTCCTTCCAGCCTGGAGGAAGAAAGCTCTGCCCCTTGGGGTACGGGACCCTCACTAGCCTCTCCAGAGGCCTCTTCCAGGGTCCAGTTGGTGCCCAACGCAGAGTCAAGAGTGTCCTCCACACCAGGGTCGGGGGCCCCGACAGCGGGCCAGGGCTGAGGTGACTCTCCGACGGGGCTGGCCTCCACACCAGGGGGCTCCGGAGATTCAAAGCTCTGGCACGTGCTCCTGGGCAGTCGCTGCTTGGCACTTCCCGGGTCCAGGTCCACTGTGCGGAGGGGCTGCTCACTGGGCAAGAGGGAGCTGCCCTCTGTCCCCTCAGAGTCAGCCCAGGTCAAGCCAGCCATAGGGGCCATGGAGGGGGCAGGGGGCTGCTGAGGGGAGACAGAGGCCAGGTCACTGCTAGGGGTGGCTTGGGGGTACAGGCAGTTGCAATCAGGCTTGGTCACCACATCTGAAAGAACCACAGAGAGAGGGAGAGAGAAAGACGGGGGCGAGATAGAGTCACCAGCCTCCCACACAGCTTTCCCGGGGAGGGGGGGTAAGGGGGTCGAGAGGGGTATATGGGTCCGGGGAGTCCCTCACCCCCTAATTCAGCGCTGGGGCTGAGGAGAGGACAGGACTGGAGCCAGTGCTCAGGACACAGGCCTCAGGCAGTGAAGGTACAGACTGTGGGGTCTCACAGGCAGAGAGCAAAGAGTGGGGTCTAGAGGCACAGACCGGGGGCCGGGGGCAGGGAAGACCAGGGAACAGCCTTTCCTGGAGTTCCCGCAGGCTAGGTGCCAAGCCAGGGTTGAGCAGTAGCTAGCCAGGAGGTGGAGCAGCGGCCTCCAGGACTAACCCGAGTCACCCCCAAGACCCATAGACGGTGTTGATTGGAAAGAAGCGAGGTGGTTTCGTGCACAGCCAGGGGCCACAGAGCCAAAGCCATGGGAGGGAACTAGCTGGGGCGGGACCGCGGCCGGGACTTGAGGCCTTGGGGTGGAAGCAACGAGACTGGACTTGGCCACTGGTAGGTTGCGGGGCCTCGGCCCCTGCCTCGGGGGGCAAGGTTGAATGTAGGAGGGCACACGTGGCACGGGACGCAGAGACGAGGACACGCAGGGTACGCATGTGTGCGGCTGGGCCTGCACGGGGAGCTTCTGAACGATGCTCAGACTTCAAATCCAGCCTTTTCCCTTGAGGGGACACTTAAGGCGTCCTGGGGACTTCTGGAGCCAGGGTATCCTGGTGGTTCACAGCAGGGCTCCTCGCGCAAGGGCCCTGGCTCCCAGATGGAGCCTCGCTCTCTCCACGGAACCCCCTGTACGTTCAGCCAGCCTGCAGAGCCGGTGGGGAAAGCCTCCATGCCTATGGGGCTCTCCGAGGGGGCCCCTTTCCCCTGCCCTAATCTCACAGCCACCAGCATGATCCTTCTTGATGCCTCCACATGCAGACATAGTTGGTGTACATGCACACACATGTCAAAAAAGACATGTGCCCAGGCCCACCCAGAGGCACAGGAAGACACATATGTACATGAGGAAAGCACATCTGCACACACAGGAGCGCAAGTAGCAGCCAGGCTGCCTCCCCAGGGTCCCTCTGGCCTCCCTCCGGCCCCACGTCTCACCCCCCAATCCCTGCTTTGTCCCCCTCCACCCTCCTCTTGTCCTGCACCCACTGGCCCTTTTGGTGCTGACCTTGGCTGGAGCACTTAGCAAAACTATTGTTGCAGTTCTTGCTGAAAACATTCCAGTCCTTTTTCAGGAGAGTCTTTGTTTCATTAAAGACATTCTTGATCTTTTCCAGCAACTGCAGGGGAGTCTCATAGAAAGTTCGGACGCAGGCCTGGAAAGACAGCAGGGCCCCCCTTGGTGAGGATGAGCATTGGTCTATGTCTCTAGCTTGTTTGCCAATGCCCCTGGCCTTTCTCACATCTGTCTCCTTTTTCTTTTTCATTGTCTCCCTCCCCTTATCCCTGGTCTGCGGTGGAATCAGTCCTGAGATCTCGAGATATGTCATTTATTTGCATATCTATCTAACACGTATCTGTGTGTCAGGCATGTGCCAATTACCTGGGAATCAGGCAACGAACACCAGAGACACGGTTGGTGGCTGAGTTAGACACTGAGTCCCACAAGGCATTGGCCTTAAACGCACTGTTACAAGTGCAGTGAGTCCCATGGAGAAGTGCGGAATGATCTGAGAATATTATAACAAGGGGAACTAAATGAGGGCTCAGGGTGAATTTCCCCATGGAAACAACAGAAGGAGGGGCAAGAGTCACCCAGGAAAGGAGGCGGGGTTGGAGAGAGCTGTCCAGGTGGTGGGAACGACTGTGCAAAGGTCCTGAGGCAGGAAAGAGCCTGAAATGTCCAAAGACTGAAAGATGGCTGGAGTGGCTACAGGGAGGCCATCTAGGAAGAAGATGACAAGAGATGCAACTGAGAGAGGTCAGCAAGGGCCAGATCCCGCAGGCCCTGGTTGGCCATGTCGGAAACTTAATTTGATCCACAGACCAAAGACAAAAACATCTGAGGGTTATTGGGGAGGTGGGTGGTGGCACGGTCAGACTCAGGTTTTGGAAGGGCTATCCTGCTGAAGTGTGGAGTGGGCCATGAGGCCTTGGGTCCTTCATCTCAGGTCCAGTCCTGTCTGTTGTTTTCTCTCCAGCTCGTAGGACCCAGGCTCCCCGCACGCACAGGAGCTCTGAGAAGCTTCACACATTCCAGGCTTTCTTCCCACCTCTTGAGCTGCTCCTCAAGCAACTCCTGGACCCACCTCTCCTCTCACCCCGGATGATGCCACATGGGCCCACGGCTTCATCCGTGGCCTCCTTGCTGATGATGTCCAAGTACCGAGCTCTCCCTTACACCCAGATGCACCGGGGGAGAACTATAAGCTTTACTGGGCTGTGAGGTCCTCAAAGCCATCTCTGAATGCCCACGGCCTGTGCACAGCAGGCCCTGGAGAAATGGTGGCCCGAGGGATGAATGAACGAACGCAGGTGTGAGAAGACCAGCGCCCAGCTCCTCCACTCTCTGGCCAGGTGGACTATCTCGTTTGGGCTCCTTTCCTCCTCTGTAAAGTCAGAACCGCCATCCCTTCCAGCCTCCCCACCAGGGCTGTGGTAAGAAAGAGGGACGCTGACGCTCTTTCTCCTTTGTTTGTAAACCTCCGTCTCCTTCATACTGCACCTCACGCTTCGTACGACACAGAGGCGACACCTCATCTCCTCAGGGGCTCTGAACCCCGCACCAGCCTTCCCCTCAGCACACCGGCTCCTCTAGCCTCAAAGGCTCCCTCCCTCCTCGAGTCTACCCCACCGCTGCAGCTTGCACACGGGATCTAGGCCACGTGCAGGGTGGGTGGCTGGTGAAAATGCAGGTTCCCAGGCCCACCCACAGACCCAGTGAATCAGACTTTCCCAGAGGGTGCACCCTGGGAATCTGGAATTCAAGCAAGCTCCCCGAGGGATACTTATGAACCTGAACGGTGGAACACCCCGGCTTCAATACCTCTCAGGAAAAAGGATGCTCCTGCAACCCCACACTCCCTCCGGCGACCTCTCCCTTTTTCTGGGCCTTCGTGGAGCTGAGCTCCTCCATGCGCTCTTAGGTGTGCATCATGCTGGCCCAACTCCAGCCCCGTGGGTCTAGCTGCCTGCTCTGCATTTCCACACGGCTGTTTCACAAGCATCTCGGGGTTGTGTTCCCCTAACTGAGCTCCTGCTTTTCCCCCTGAGCCTGCTCTGCCTGCCGATCTTCCCCATTTCACAAGCTGGGGGACATAGGGTAGTGATGTCCAAGCTTCTAGGATCTCCAGCCCCGACTTGCGCCCCCTGCCGGCCCTCCAGCCTCCATTCCTGCCCCCTGTAGTCCCCTCTCCGCAGGGCTACCAACCCCACAGTACAGTTCCATTCGGTCACTTCCGGTTCACCAGGGCGGCCCTCACACTTCAGACGACACCCCACATCTTTAAGACCCCCTATGCGCCCCTGCTGAACGCCCACTGGCTCCCCCCTCCTCCCCTCTCTCCGTCTGCCTCTTTCACGCCTTGGCCCCGGTGACCACCAGTTGGGCTCCTGAATGTGCACCTAGCTGACCTCAGGCAGGGCTTGGTGCATAGCCTTCTCTGTTCTGGAATGTTCTGACCAGACTCACTGCTTCCTAACTCTTACTCCTCTTTGGACCTCAAATGAATATGCTCTTACTCAGAAGCCTTCTTCTTCCCTTCTTCCTCATCCCTCCTTTTTAAATGAGAGGGTCCTTTGTCTCTCAGAGCCCCAGGGAGGCCCCCTTCACGGCTCCTTCCCTCACCTCCTTCAGGCCTTCCCTTGACCTGGTCATCGCTACCCTACGTCCCCCATATTTTACTCATACGTCTTGTTAACTGTCTCACCCCCTCCCCCAAACATAAGCTCCCTGCATGCAAGGGTTTTTGTCTGGTGTGATTCCAGCAGTTTCTTAGTGTCCTGACCGGTACCTGGCACACAACAGGCACACAGTTAACTATTTGTTGAATGAATGAATGGTCCTCACGCTTCGTAATGCTATTTATTTGTGTCATTGTTTAATGGTTGTCAGCCTCCCCTAAGCAGAAGCCTCGTGAACTTGCTCATGATGACATCGCTGACATCGTCAAGGCCTAGCACTGTGTCTCCTGCCTGGCAAGTCCTTCCTTAGCAGAGGTGCGTGGGCTGAATCCATGAATGAGAGCGTGAGTGAACAATGACACCGGGGGAGGGCAGGGGAGGCACGGGAACACACTCTGCGTGTATGGGCAGGCGTGAGACCACCAAAGCTGCCCTCTGCTCTCACTCCGTGCTCCCGGCTCCAAAACACTCCTACCTTGTCCTGCTCTTCATGGTCCTTGGTGAAGCAGCTCTTAAGCCTCAGAGAGAGTTCCTGGAGTTTCACGATGACATTGGCATTGGGAGTATTGTCTTTGAAGCGCATGGTATCCTCCATTATGTCTTGCATCAGGAAAAACGCCTTCTTAAGGTAGCACACGGGATCTTTCTGAAAAACGAGAACCTGGAGTTCATGGCCTGGCTGATGTCTGGGAACCCACCCAGGTTGTGGCGGGTGCCCTCATCCCTGGCTGACAGAGGGCCACAGTGTGCCCTATGCCTGCCCCTGAGGGGGCCTGACCCTGACGGAGGGTGGAGGACCATGCATGCCACTCCAGTCTGGAGGGCGGTGCTGACACTAGCTGCTCTCTCATGCTATGTGTCTAGGATCTGGAACTGCTGAACTGGGGTAGAAGGAAAGACATGGGCCTTCTGATCAGAGACAGCCTCAGATTTCTGGAAGATGAGGCTTTAACCAGAATGGGAAGGGTGGGTTCTGGGTAAACGCGCCCTGTCTCTGTCTTTCTTTTAGCTTGGTTTCACAACAAGTCCTTTACCAGGTGGCTCCTTCTGACCCTCCAGGCCACAGGGGAATTAAAGACCATCTGAGGGCCCAAAGAATAACCTCAGTGTTTTATCTCCCTGAGAGATGGCGGTGGCTTCAACAGAGACCCTGCTTTGGCTCTGTATTCCTAGGACCTAGTCCCATCAGTTCCTAGAGATGGAAACTTGCTACGCTTCTTAAGGTGTGAGGGAGGGAGTGAAATACTGAGGTTATTCTTTAGGCCCTGAGGTGGTCTCCAGTTCTGAGACACGTGTACGGGTCAGGTGAGCAGAAGCTCAGAGATGGGAGCGACCTCCCGGGCACATCGCAGTGATTTTGTGTGAGGCACAAAGATGAGCGGATGTGGCCTAAGAGACGGGATGGGGGCAGTTGAAAAGGCCTCACGGGTACAGGAAGAGCTGGTGCAAAGGCCGAGAGGTCGGGAGGGGCAGGCGGCTGGGGAAGTGGGTGGGACTGTGCGGTCTAAGCCCCAAGCTGACCAACCTGGGTTTTCACCTGCAGTGAGAGGGGCCCTGCCAGGTTAGGGAAAGAGAAATGAAGGTAATAGGTTGGAGTTCTGAGAGCTCCCCCTACTGGTGGGGTGATGGGCGCATCACCTCCTCGTAGGAGGCTCTGGAAACTGTCCAAGCAAATGATTGGGTCAGGCTGGGGCAGAACCCAAAGCGGCCGGGAGGGCCAACCAGCGGCCCTCGGTGGCTGGCTGGGTGTGGAGTAGGAGGAAGAGGGAAAGGGCTGTTCCAACTCCCTGGCTGCTGCTCTGTCTGTTGGATGGCAATGACATCCTGAAGGAAAGCATGTGACCCAGAAGTCATATTGGTTGGCCTCAGGCCCTCAGAGCCACCCTGCCTGGGTTCAGACCAGGCCTCCAGCACCCAGTAGCTGTGCTCCCTTAACCTCCCTGAGGACAATAACCAAGATTAGCATATCACATATGTACGGTCAGGATTAGATTAGAAAGTGCCTGGCACATAGGAAGTCCTTGATGGGTGCCAGGGCCAGGAGAAGGGAGCAGCAGGGGGCTCAGAGCCTGGACCCTGGCACCCCAGGACTGAGCACCAGTGACCGTCCCGCCCTCACCCCGCCCAGTTACAGGATTTCTCCTCCCTTCATGCTCCCATGGATGCCCACCTTGGGAAGCACATAGAAGGCTGGCACATGGGCCTTGAAAATAACCATAACTCACCAACTGCTCCTGGTCTACAAACTCAAAGGCAATCTGGCAGGAAGTCTCCATCTGACTATCAATCTGTAAGAGAGAGGAGGGCAGTGGTGGCCGGGTGTCTGCAGCTCAGCTGCTCCCGCCTAAGAACGAGAGCTGGAGTTTCGAGGTCGATCAGGTT
>CM053606.1:80605234-80663396 GCA_028646535.1 Procyon lotor | reverse complement strand
TTTTTTTTTTTAAAGATTTTTATTTATTTGACAGAGAGAAACACAGCGAGAGAGGGAACACAAGCAGAGGGAATGGTAGCGGGAGAAGCAGGCTCCCTGCTGTGCAGAGAGCCTGATGCGGGGCTCGATCCCAGGACCCTGGGATCATGACCTGAGCCGAAGGCAGACGCTTAATGACTGAGCCACCCAGGAGCCCCAAGGTCGATCAGGTTTTGATCCCCCTCTACCTCCCCATCAACTGTGCTGGGAAAGACAGAGTCACGGGGAGAGAATGGGGCCTCCCACATGCCCAGGGTGGGCTGTGGAAGAACAGGAAGTCTCCTCCTTCCACCTCCCACCCCATGAAATCTGACAAAGGGACGTTAGTTAAAGGGAAGAACTCTCTAAAAGGATCTAGGGCCTAATCTTCCATGATGTAGCAGGAATTCGAGCATAGGCTAGACAAGCTCTGGGGATTCGGGATCTATAGGGGCTGAGGCTAGATGTCCTTAGAGCTCTCCCTGGCCCCCAGAGCATTCTAAGCCTCAGAGAATGCTGTGGCTCTTGGTCTAGCTGGGACAGCTGCAGTAGCTACACACAAGAGGGAAAGTGCAGAGGTAAGAGAGGTAGCAGGCCCAGCTATAGGCCCCAAGCTCGGGGCCCCGGAGCTGGCCTCAGCCCGTGGTGCGCCACCCTGCCTGGCTGGCCGGAGGGATGGTAAATTCTCTTAGCAGGACAGCCGCCATGATGGTAACCTGATTCTGCCTGGCTGAACCACATTTGGAATTGTGGACTTCTCTGCCAGCCTGATTAGAGTAAGGCACGGGCTCCTTCATGGAGGCCTGGATGAGCAGTTCTTCCCGGCCCCAGGGCTCAGGCCAGAGCCAGGAAAGGGAGGGTGGAGGGCTGGGAGTGAGGCAGGAGCCTCCCCTCCCTCCAGATCTGGCCAAGGCCCTGATGCCAGGCTGGCGGCATGTCTGGGAGCCCAGGAGTCCGAGGCCACATCTGGACCCAGCAGGTAGACGGGGCTGGCTCCCCGGAGGAAGCATGTCACTGAGGGAGAGCCGGCCTCAGCGGCCTCTTCTGAGCCCACGGTTGACCTTCCAGGTAATCATTAGCTCAGGCAACCAGCTGGAAGCCCACCCCGTCCACTGCCTGCAGGCGGGGTCACTTAGGGCTTCAGGGTTGGGTGTGGGTCAGAGGCCGTGACCCCGAGAAGGTCAATGAGGAGAGCAGCAGTGGAACTAGGAGGGAGCCACGAATCACGGCCTGCACAGCCCTGCTTCTCCGCCTGCAACCCTTGCCTTGGACCCTGCTCCCTGGCTCCTGCCTCAGTTTCCCTAGTGGGGAGAAGGTAGATAGGCACGGCCGCGTACTCACCAGCTGCTGGATGAACTGCAGGTGTCCGTTCCCGATCATGTGGCTACAGTGCTCCGACGCCTCCTCGGTAATACTCCCGCTCGCCAGGAGACAGACCAGCAGTAGCAGGGGCGTCAGCCATGTCTGTAATAGACAGTGTGTCATTACTCCCAGCTTTCCGTCCCCCTAGGAACCCCCATGCCCTGCGGGGAGGGAAAAAACAAGGACCTCATACCCGAAGTGCTCTAGGCTCCGATGCCCCAGGATGCAGCGTTCCCCAAATCCAGCTTTCTCAGGATTTCCTAACTGGCATGCACAGTCTTGCTCTCCCTTGAGAATTACCCACACATCACCTCCTCCAAGAAGCCTGCCCGGATTCACCCAGGCCAAGCCTGACAACGCACTGAACTTTTCACGAGGACCTGGGAAGTGTTCCTACCCATCTAAATTTCGATCACACGGGCAAGTCCTTGAGTGCAGGACTTGCACCTGCTCTTTGCTTTGTCCCTGCAACATCAAACACGAGCCAGAGATCTTGTGGGCTGCCCACTCCTCTCAAGTTCATGTTCACGCACCCACTTCCACACTTCAAGCCAGAGACATTTTCCCTTGGGCCCAGCCCTTCCTCCCACCTGATTCCACCCAGGTCTGGCTCTGCTACTGGAAAAACCAGGGCCCCAAAAACTCAGTTTCACTGGGAACTTATCCCATGCTGGAGACCTTTTGGAGCTGCGTGTGTGTGTGTGTGTGTGTGTGTGTGTGTGTGTGTGTGTGTCAAAAGGAGCCCAACTGCTTAGTCAGAGGCAGCTCTAGGCCATCCCTGCCCCTTGGAGCCCCATCAGGCTCCGCACCCATCCAGCCAGCTCTGATCACGACCGGGAAGTGTTCTGAGATCTCTCCCTCCTTCAGCACCCACCTGGCCCGGGAGCTGCTCACCCTCAGAGTGATGGGACTGGCCCCCTGATACCCCATCATTCCCCTTCCTTCCTCCCTCTCTCCTCCTCCTCTCCAAGGTCACCCCAACCCCCTCACTGGCCCAGGTCTCCCTTTCTCCAGCCAGAGGCAGAGGGACTCTTGATCCTTCTTTACCCCCAGCTCAAGGATGCCTCTTGGCAGCTGGTGTCCCCCGATTCAGGCAAATGTGCAGGGCGGGGTGAGAGCTGGCACTTTCCTGGGCTCTGGGCTCTGCCTCAGTAACCCAGATGATGAGACAAATACTGCAAATAAACAACACATTGGAAAAACAAGGAGGCTGCGAAACAGCCTACAACAACAAGCTGATTTACATATAACTACAAGCCCAAAAGCTTGTTAGCTCCTACCAGGGAGGAGAGGCCCCGGCTGGGCTACCAGGGAGGGCGCAGGGAGGGAGGCCTCAGTGAGGCCTTGAGAAATGGGGAGAAGCTGATGGCGGAGAGGGGCAAAGGGAGGTCTGGAGGGCAGTGGCCCAGGATGGTCCAATGCCATTCAGTAAGGGGATCTGCTGAGGGTCCTGGCCTGATCCGCGGGAGGGAGACTGGAGAAGAGGGAGACAGCCATGGGGGGACTTCATGCTCTGTTGGGCAGCTGAAGAGGTAGCCCTGGGTGGGAATGGCTGCCCAGGCCTTCCGGAACCTTCAGTTCAGGACCCACTGGAAATGGGGCCATGCAGAAGGTGTGTCTCCATCCTAGGCCGGCTGCCACTGTGGCTCTGAGCCCCGCGGTTTTGGATGGGATGGAGGGAAGAGCCCGTGGAAGAGGGGATATGCAGCAAGACAGCCTTGACACAGGCACTTCCAAGATCTTGATGCTGTCTGGCCTTCAGAGCTGTTTCAGGCACTGGTGTGGGGCCAGTGCGGCCACCACGTGGGAAGCTGACTTTGAAGGTGGCCCAAAAGGACCCCCATCCCTGCCCCTGGGGTCCCAGTTTTGCCTCAGAGGATGCGCTGGATGGGCTCCCAAGGGTTAACACTCTGGTTCAGCTCCAATGAGGTTGGGCTGGCTCTTCTCCCCCTCCATTCTTCCTCCCACCCGCAGGCCCCAGCCTCTGGGGCAGCCACGAAGGCACCCCTACGGCAGGCCCACCGCGACGTCTCAGCCCCACTGTCCGGCCTCACCTGTCCCTTCCTCCTCATCAACAAGGGCCCTGGAGGGACCTCGGTGGGACTGGACTTCCGGCTGCTCCTGTCTAAAACCAGCTCTTGCTCTCTCCACCTTTGCCTTCCTCATGGTCCCCCTGCAGCCCTTATCTTTGTCTTGTTGCCCCTCAGCTCCCCTCCGCAATGTCCCCTCCCAGCCCTGCCTCCTCTCTGTTGAGCTCTTCCCCCCGGCCCCCCTCGGGACGGATCTGCTCCTCCTCTTCCATCTCAACCCCACCTGCAACCCCTTTCCATTCCCCTCCAAATATCTGTCTGCTTCTCTCCCAGTCACGTTTCTCTTCCCATTCTCCTCCAGGGCTCCCCAGAAGCAAACCCACCGGGACTCCCCCCTACCATTCACTCACGGTGCCACCCTGCGATTTCTAGGAGCTGCCCCAGCTAGTGCCCGCAGATGGGTCCAGACATGGGTCTGCATGGGTCCCCATGCAGCCCTGAGCAGCCCTTAGCACACCGAAGGTTCTGTGCCACCGAACCCTCCTTCCATCTTCCTTTGCCCCTGCTAAGGCCACGATCTCCCCAGCTGACTGAACTAGATTTTGCAATGAAAAGATTCAGAACTAGTCCCAGGTAGCTCAGGAGTCCCGGTCCCTGCAAAACAGTCTTGATCCAGCCACCCTAGTCCCCAGTCGCTCCTGCCTGCTCGCTGGAACAAGTAGAGGCTTGCCCAGCTCCTTCCTTCTGCCAGCAGGTTCCTGGGCACAGGCCCTGGCATTCTGTAAGCCAGATGACCCCTGAACTTCCCCCACCCAGAAGCGCCCACTCCTCCAGCAGGGTCTGGAAGCATGTGCGTGGCCCACGGGGAAGGTGCCCCCTGCGAAAGCGCCGCACTCAGCGTCCAGCCCCTGCGCCTGTCTCGTGGCGGCGTCGGGTCAGAGGAGAGAAAGGCAGGGGCTCGCACGGAGCTGGCACAGAGCCTCTGCCAGTGGCAGAACCCTTCTCTCCTGCCATCGGGTGGCTCAGTGTGCACCTCAGTGCAATGGGGTGAGCAGCCTCCCCTTTCCAGGGCAGTACTGCAGCCCCGGGAGCAGCTGCAGGGCGCCACGGGTCTCAGCCGGGGCGCGCCCGGGACCTCAGGCAGCCGGCGCGCAAAGATGGGAAGGACAGGACACCGGAGCCCGCGGTCGCCACGGGGGAGCATCGCCGGCTGGCGCGCCGGGCACTGGGTTCCGAGGAGCCGCGCCGCGCCGCCTGCTCCCGCCGCAGCCCTGCCGGCCCCCCGCCGCCCCGCGGCCGCTGCTTACCGTGGGAGGGCAGCGCCCGGCGGCGCCCCGCGCGGTCATACGGGCAGCTGGGTCCCGGCCGGGCGCGTCGGCCGCCCTCGCTCGCTCGCTCGCTCGCTCGCTGGCCGCCACAGAGCCCGCGCCCCGGCCGAGGGCCGCGCTGCAGTCCCGGGGGTGCGGAGAGCGGGCGGCGGCGCCGAGAGCACCCAGGCAACTTTCACTTTCCGCCAGACGGGCTCCACTGGCCAGCTCCTCGGCGCAGCCTTTTAAGCGGACTTGTGGGACATGTGGTTTATGGGAAATCACCTTGGATAGGCGCCAAACACACACACACACATACACACACACACACACACACACACACACACAGACACCACGCGCGCGCACGCGCGCGCACTGCCACAGAAGCCAGACACAGACACACTCCAGAGCCCCCACTGATCCGCCTCTCCTCCCCCGCCCCTGGGGCCGGTCTTCCCCGTGGTCCTCCCAGTCGCCCTGTTTTCTGTGCTCAGCTCCGGAGCCCTCAGCAGAGCAACGCGGGCTCCACTGCTGCCTCCCGCCCTTCCGCGCGCCCGCTCCGGACGGAGCCTTTCCTTTTCTTTCCTTCCGCGCTCTCCAGGCAGATCCGGTGCTCTCGCTCGCTCGCTCTCTCTTTCTAATACTCCTCTCGAGGGACTTTCCCTCCAGGCCTGAAAATTCCCAAATCTGAGCAGGAAATGGTCTGAGAGCAGGGGCAAACACTGGAGCCTGGGGCCTCCCCGGGCGGCGCACGCGGCAGCACCTGGTGGCGCTTGAGTCAGCGGCTTGCAGAAGCCCCCTTCTTCCCAAGCAGCCAGCCCTGGCCTCGTCTTTCTCGGCTCTTTCATTCCGGGAGCAGTGTACAGGCGGGGAGGCTCGCTACCTGGCAGGGAGAGGAGGGACCGTATCCTGTGGCACAGAGCCAGGACGCTCTGCGCTGTGCCAGGAGACACTCCGGGCACTTGACCTGCCCGGTGGCTGATACCCGCGCTCCTTCCTGACCGCTCAAACCTGGGGTGACTGGCACCTAGGCCCTATATTTCCGCTGATGCTTTGGGAAATGCGTTTCCCGAGATGCTTAATCACATTGTGTCTCTCTATAAGAGCAACTCTAAATGAAGCCTAATAGGATGAGCCTATTAATTATAATGCCAACCTCAGGCTTTTTTTTCTTTCTTGGATTCATTATGATTCAATGTTTTGGTCCCTCTGGGAGGCCACCCACCTTCACCCCCTGGGAAATACATGGTATGTGGCCTGGTCCCAAAGGGGTATCTCTTGTCTCTTGCTCCAACCCCAACATAATTTTACATCCTCGTGCCCTTGCTCACACTGGTCCCTCTGCTTGGAATGTTCCTCTCCCCTCTCGTCTTTAAGGCAAACCCCTCATCCTTTGAGCCTGAAATAATACCACATCCTCTGCCAGCAAAGCCTTCCTTGACTCCCCAGGCCGACCAGTGGTTCCTATTTCTGTATTCCCACCGGACTTGGCTCTTTCCTTCATGGTGGCCCTGATAAGTTGCCATTCATTCATTCTCCACCTTATTCTGAGAAGCATCTAAGGGGAGACTAGTAGGTTTATTGGGCCCCCACTCTCACTGAGATTTCCTTCAGGCTGGTCCTTTGCTCACCTACCTCAGAACAAGTGCCAAACACACACTAGGTACCCAGTTAACCGAGACTGAGTCAAATGAGGCCCTTAGAGAACAATTCACTCATTGGGCAGATAATGCACCATGTGGCTCCTGTGTGCCACTGTGCTGGCCCCCAGGGGCTATGATGATGGATGTGCCCACGGGTCCCTGCTTTCACAGACTGGGAGCTGTCAGAGCTAAGGAGTGGGGGCCGGTGACGGGTCCTCAGAGCCTTGAGGAAGGAAGATAAGAGACAGAGCGCAGCTAGAGGAGGGAGGTAAGGATTTACTTCCCCTAGGCGTACTTTGTCAAGTGTCCCTTGTACAAAAAAAAAACAAAACCCCACACAACACAATGGTGCTTACAGCTGATAACGGGTTAGAGGAAATAATGTGAGGACCTAAACCTCCTGGCTTGTTTAAATGAAGTCAAATTTTACCTGCTCCCTCCTTTAGCACCCAACCCTGGCTTGGGCTCCTGGGAAGGCAGCGGTCCTCCCTGGGGCTTCTGGGAAGGCGGTGGTCCTCCCCGTGGGCTCAAAGCTTAGGTCCCTGTTCTCCCTCAAATGAAATTGTCTGCGTGTCCAGGTTTGAACCCTGACTCTGCCACTTAGACATTAATTTCCCTTTCTTACCAAAGTGGTGAGGATTGAATGGGACGGCACGCGCAAGTGTTTCTCATGGGGCCCGAAGGGAGTGAGTCCTGCTGTTGTAGTTACTCTCGTTATTATTCTTGTCTGTCCACTCACAGGGGCTGTAAGCAATGACACAGCAGCGTCGCAGCGGACTTGGGAGTCCCAGCACCGGATTTCAGCCCCAGCTCTGCTGCTCATTTGCGATGTAACTTGAGACAAAGCCCTGAATTTTCCGGACCCTTCTTTCCCGTTTGTGCAATGACAAGACAATGGCAAGCTCTTTCCCCCAAGGAATGGTTGTGAGGTAAAATGGGCGACACATGGAGGTCTCTGGGGCAGGCGACAGCTCAGAACAAATGCTTCGTTATGAAAAAACACTTTGGAATCTCGGGCTGCGGGATGCTGGGAACCTCTGACCGGCAGGGCCCAGGATCACCAGGACGCCACAGCGGGACTCACAGCTGTCTCATGTCTGTTACCTTAAAAGGAGAGGCTGTGACTCTGCTTGACTTCAGATGTGCTTTAGCAAGGGACACGGGGGAATCGAGGCTGGAAGAGCTAATTTATGGGGTGCCTGATGGGCTCCCCTGGGCTGCATCTCCTGTGCCCTTTCCTGCTCTGGGCCCATACTCCTGCCCCCTGTCCCTGCCCATCTGCCTGGGAGACCTCGGGCAGGCGGGGCCTCGATGGATCTCAGGGCTAACCCAGCAGGACAATTCCATGAGCACACAGCTTAGCTGTTCACACAGGGGGAGGCCTGCCTGTGCCCAGCCGTGGGCAGGGAGTTTTGGGACCACAAAACTAGAAGCATTTCCATCCCTTATTTCCTTGAACTAGCAAATGAAGGCCCAGACAGGCAAAGGCGTCTCCTCCAGAGGATTGCAGGAGTGCATGTAGTCTGGGGTGGGGTTTCAGGAGTGAGGCCTGGAGTGAACCAGCCCCGGGTCCCAGGTCCCACAAATCTCCCCCGTCAGATTTGCTGCCGTTCTCCACACTGACTTCCGGGGGAGTCGTGTCCGGAGCTGGGTCACTGGGGAGGCATGGAGGAATTTGGAACAATCCAAGATTTTGGTTTCGATGGTTTCCTAATGCAGCATCAAGAGGGCAGCACTCAGCTGACCCTGGAGGAGGGCAGAAGGGAGTACAAGAGGGACCCTGCTTTCCAGAGGGATGAACCAATGGTGGGCGGGGAGAGGCTGGAAAGAGAAATGGAAGTGGATGGCAGGAAGTGGGAGGAAAGCCTCATTTGCTGGGCGTTGACATGTCATTTCCTTGAAATTATTTGACAGGCAATATCCCCTTGAGATCCTTTCCAGGGAGCTGACTTCTGTCTCAAAGGGCTTCCTTGCTGGTTCTTTCTTCTGTCCCTTTCTTCCTCCCCCTCCCTCTCTTCCTCCCCTTCTCCTTCCTTCCTTCTTTCTCCTTTTCTCTTTTTCTCCCTCCCTTCCTTCCCTCCTCCTCTCTCTCCTTCTCTCTTTCCTCCATCAGTATGGCCCCATGGCTCTTTGGGAAGTGGCCTGGGCGGGGTGGGGTGGGGGGTGGAAAGCAGCAGCCTTGGCGCTGGGGGCTACAGAGGGAACACTGCTTTCCTGCCCCCGTGCTCCTGACAAGGTGCTGCCGAGGGCCCAAGTGTGTTAAGACCCCGGGCTGACCAGGTTAGGTATCCCATCTCCCGTCCTGCCCTGCATTACACTGCCCTGCTAAACACGTCTTCCCTGCTTTTAAGGGAGGGGGGCACTAAAGATGGTTAAGCAGCCATAATGGAGGGATCTTTGGCAGGATTTCTCATCAGTTCAGTGGGGATGGTAGCTCCCTGCCAGCCGGCTTCCCAGGGCTCTGCTGTGAAGACTTTCTATCTGATAAATGAACAAGAGCCCACTTTGATCCTATGGGAAAGTACCAAGGTAGATGTTGAGAGCCCTCTTCACCTGGCTTGGGGGACAGCCCGCTGTCCCCCTTAACCATCAGGTTGGGGAAACAAGTGCGCTGGTGTCCTAGCATGCCACTCAGAGTCTCACCCCGGACGGTGGGCACTCCCGGGAGGCCGTCTGCATCAGGGGCCCCGCTCTGCCCTCTGCTTCCTGCCACGAGCAGGCTGGGTGCCATCTCCTGGATGTGGGCAGCAATAGGCCCTCTCACAGCTGATCAGTGTAATCTAGAAATAAAGCAACTCACCCGCTTTATTTGGGCTTCCCAAGTGCCCCTCCCTACCCCATCCAGAGTCACAACCCCTCAGCTGAGGAAACGTCTAGAAGGAAATGTTGTTCCAATCTTCATTGGAAAAAGAGAATCACAAGGAGGATGAGGTGTCTGCTGGTGTCCAAGCAGCCCACGGGCCCACTTCCTATCTTCGGTCCCGTGTGACTTCAGAGCAAACGGGGCAGAGAATTACCTGGAAACAGGAAGTAAAACCTACGCTCTCTGTATTCATCTGTTCACAAAATAAGCACATTTGCTGCTGCGTGCCTGTTGCATGCTGGGTCCCGTGCTCCTCCAGGCCAGCTGAGTGACAGGCCCCCTGCTCCTGTGCCACCGGGGACAGTCCAACCCGCGGCAGGGCCAGTCTTGGCTTCTGGAAGTCACTGTAGGGAGTCAGAAACCTGGAGAAGAGAAGAGCCTGAGGGTTGGAAGAGTTCAGGTCCCAGATACCACTGGCTAAGGACCCCTTCCTTCCGCCTGCTGTGATTGAATGGGGTTGCTTCCCTGGGTTCTCTGCTCTGCCTGAGGCCGGCTGGGAAATCCAAGAGGAGCCTTCCTCACTGGAGGGCCAGGCTGGGCTGGATGGGGCCCCCCTGGAGCAGGGGTGTGAGTGCAGGATGGAAAGCCTTTCTGGGGCTTCCCTGTGCGAGGGAAGGAGAGGCGTGAGTGACCCCCCACTCCAGCCTTCAACACTCATCTGTGTGGCTGCCTTAAGCTCCAGGCCAGGGGCCCCGGCCCCGGGGGCTGGGTGGCAAGTCTTCCAGTTGTCAGGTGCTGTGCACAGTTGCCCAGGGAGGAGATGAGTCAGAAGAGCCCTCACCGGTGCAGCCGTGGAGGGTGGTGAGCAAGAGATCGGTTCTGCAGCCATACATCTTGGGTTGATACTCAGCTCTGCCTCCTGCTAGCTCTATGACCCTGTGTAGGTTCTGTAACCTTTCTGTGCCTCAGTTTCCTCGTTTGTAAAGTGGGGATAAAAATGGCATCTTCTTCAGAGGGCTTCTATAAGGTTGTTATTATGTGTCCAATGCTTCGAACATTGCCTGGAATACAGTAGGTGCTGCCTCTCCCCACCAGTCGGCTCTTACCCCTTGCTCAATGAAAAGAGGACTCCAGGGTGGCTGGGCTAATGGCTCCTCAGCAGTGCCTGGGGCCGGGCAGGGAAACAAGTGGGGGTGGGGTAGGGATGCTCCAGGCCAAGGCTGCTTGCCCCTCAGGAAAGCCCCTCCCCTGATGGATGAACTTCCTCTGGGCCTTGTGGTGGCCGGAGCCCTGCTCTGGAGGCCAGGAGGGTGCGGGGCATGGGCTTAACCCTGGAGCCCAGAGGGATGGATGGGCCTGTGCTCTCTGAGCTGCTGACAGGAGCAGGAATGCAGCGTTCCTTGGGAGCCTCTTCCCTCTCCTAACCACAATTGGCCGGGGAACCGCAACCACCAATGGTCCATTCATTGGAAAGCCTCCTGCTCCTCCTCCTCCCTCACATTCCTGCTTCCAGCTGGGCTCCTGGCCCTAGAGCCGCCTAGCCATCAGGCCTAGGAGGCCCTTACTTTCTCTCTTCCCCGGGACAGGCATCTGGAGCAGAGTCTAGGCAGGGCCACGGCGTCACATGAGGGCTCTTTGGGGCTGTTAGGTGAGAATTTCCTTCCTAGAATGAAATCCTCTTCCTAGAACTCCAGCGCTTTGCTAGAAGCCGGGCAGGGTCCCGACTCCATGATCCAGTCTTCCATTCAGTGTTAGCAGAAGGAACACGGGCTTTGGCTGCCACTCAAGTCCTACGTATATAATTCACCCACAGGGACTTTTTGGCAAATTGCTAGGATCTCCTGAGCCTCTGTTTGCTCGTCTCCTAAATGGGCATTATAATCACTGTCACCTCACATGATATAGCGATAGGATCCAATTAGATATTTTCTGGAAAATCCTCTGTACCCTTGCAAGACTCCACCAGATATTGGCTATCGTTACTAAGGACTTCGGGTCCGAAACCAGGGAAGCCACACTCAGACCCCAGATCTGCTACTCTCCAGCTGGGAGAACCTCTTTGGAGCCTCAGTTTCTCTCCTCTGATAAGTAGAAACAATGCTACCTGCTTTAGGGAGTTGGTGAAAAGTCAGTAGAGGATAAAAAGCAGACCCTGGTCGCGGGGAAAAGGGTGGCACTGAATGTTAGTTACAATTTTTCACAGGAGTAGTAGTGATAATATGGCCAGAGGAACTTGCCATGGAAAGTAACCCAGGCTTGCAAGCATCTTCCGTTCTACTCAGCTGCAGCTCCCCATGCTGGAATCACTCAATAAATATTTGCTGATTGATTGCGGATGACTGATCCCAGACTCTGGTGCCGAGATCCCTCGAAAAGCTGGAAACTCCAAACCTCCCTGCGCCAGGCCCTGGGCTGCTCTACAGGGGATGGGACCATCTTGCTTGGAGCCCCCCCTCCCCTCCCTGCACCCCCTCCTTAGGTCAGAGACTTGCTTCCCTGAAATTGCACGAAACGCTATTTCATGAAATTGTATTTTCTCTTACGCAAGAACGTTGTCATGCCAAAAGCTATTTTATTGTGAATAAGCAAAAACCATAGAAAATATATTTTTAGAACACAACAATAAAAATCATATTCCAGTTCCTCCTTGGATGTTAAAAATAAGACTGTGGACTCTATGCTTGATTTTTTTTTTTTTTTAAGATTTTATTTATTTGACAGCGAGAAACACAGTGAGAGAGGGAACACAAGCAGAGGGAATGGTAGCGGGAGAAGCGGGCTTCCCGCCGAGCAGGGAGCCCGATGCGGGGCTCAATCCCAGGACCCTGGGATCATGACCCGAGCCAAAGGCAGATGCCCAACGACTGAGCCACCCAGAAGCCCCTTGATTTTTTTTTTTTAAGCCAACTTGAAAGAGGGATCTTCTTAGAGTTGAGTTTTGGGGGGATCCTGGATTGTGGGTGCATGTCATCCTGGATACTGTGTCTTTAGGGGGTTTCCCCCACCCCTTCTGCCACTGGGAGCCAGGACCAGAGAGAAAAATTAGACAGGTATCTCTGAAATCACTAGCATTTCTTCAGACATTAATTAACTCATCCAATTAATGAACTTCTAGGGAGCACCTACCGGCTGCTTGGACACTTCGCAGTAAGGCTAAAATCATCAAACAAGATTTGTTTGTACCCTCAAAGATCTTGTAAACACACTGGTCCTTCACAAAGCAGCAGTGTCCGACAGTGTTAGGGGAAGGTGTGGGTGGCAAGAGAGCCAGGAAGGTTTCTAGGAGGAGGAGGAGGAGACCTTTGAGCTGCATCGAGAGCAAAAGTATACCAGGTGCAGAAATGGGGAAAGGACATTCCAGAGGGAAGAACATGCACAAAGGTCAAGAAAGGTGAGCCACACAGTGCAGCGGGCTTTGGACAGTATATTTATTCTGGAATGACTAGAGCTAAGGAGGAAGAATGCAGTGAGAGAGAGGCAGACTGGCCTGTAGGTCACATGTGACATCTGACTTTCCCTTGAGGAGCCACCGAGGAGGCAGGGGTGGGCGCCAGGATTAGATCCATCCATTCAATGGATATTTTCTGAGCTTAGGGTGCTGTTCTTAGTTCTGAGGGGGCCCAGGAGTCGAAAGAAGGAAGGAGTTCAGCTAAGGAGCAAGGGGGTGTGGGGAGCAGGATAGGGGGACAGGGAGTTGGGAGGCAGGTGATCTTTTCCAGATGAGGAGTAACCTGGGTTCTTGAAGTCCATCCCTTGGTTCGTTCATTAATTCATCCATTCAACTTCTACTGAGCGCCTAGTATATTTGGGTGCTGCAGGAGATAGAAAGCTGTCTCCATCCTTAAGACTCTCATAGTTTAGTTGGAGGAAGGATGAGAAGTAGACACACGAAAGGGAGAGGCAGAAACCAAAGCACCATGGGGCCTAGCAGAGGGAGAAAGCATTCCTGGTGACAGCAAATGGGAAGGTTTCCTGAGGAGGTGACATTTCAGGCACCTTCAGACAGGTGATCTCTTTCTTTCTTTTTTTAAAGATATATTTATTTATTTGACAGAGAAAGAGATCACAAGTAGGCAGAAAGGCAGGCAGAGAGGGGGAAGCAGGCTCCCCACCGAGCACAGAATCCTATGTGGGGCTCGATCCCAGGACCCTAAGATCATGACCTGAGCCGAAGGCAGAGGCTTAACCCACTGAGCCACCCAGGTGCCCAGAGAGAGGTGATTTCAACAAGCAGACTTGGGAGGGGTGGGCTGGGGCAGCAGGCTGGGTGGAAACAGACCAGGAGCTCTTGGAGGCGGGAACCACCGCCACAGTGGTCCCCTGGTAATGCTCAATAATCATTTGTGTCTTTGAATGAGGCAGTGAACTTCAGACCCTCCTCCTTGGAGACCAGACCACTAGTCCCTTGAACTTCTCTCTCTGAAGCCCTTAATCTAGGTGCTCCATAGAAGTTTGTTGAATGGATGAATTAATGAACGGACGAAGGAATGAATGGACTTCAAGAACTTCAAGAACTCAGGTCTCTCATCATCTGGAAAAGACCACCCGCCTCCCAGCCCCCTGTCCCCTGTCCTGCCCCTCTCCCCCACTCCTTAGCTGAGCTCCTCCCTTCGGTTCCTGCTGCTGGTCCTAGGGCTGGCTGCTGGGTCACATGCTTGTTACAGGCCCTCTGCACTCGGGTGAGGTCAGGGCTCTGGCCGGAGGCCAATCTGCTGGGTTAGAACTCACTCCGTCAGTGAGCTCAGGTGTGAGCAGAACCTGGGG
The DNA here is from genome assembly GCA_028646535.1 of Procyon lotor. Lineage (NCBI taxonomy): Eukaryota > Metazoa > Chordata > Mammalia > Carnivora > Procyonidae > Procyon > Procyon lotor. The sequence continues at coordinate 80,649,469 of CM053606.1, read as the reverse complement.
GGCTTGTGCAGGCTCACCAAATGCCCCCCAACACCTGCTGACCAGGAGGCTGGAGCAGCCCTCAGGCCTTCCTTCCTGGTGGTCTCTCCTTTCTCTGCTCCAGCCCTCGTGTCACCATTGGACACCATTGGCTATTGATGTCACCTAGCGCCGCAGTGTCTGGGCCACCCATCCGCCACCCCCACCTTGCCGATGGCCTCATGTCCTGCCTTCCTCGGCTTGGTCCCAGTCTTCTGCCTCAGCCTTGGCTTTCATTATCCACCTGTAGGCCCCACAAAAATTGGATAACCATACACTCTATGAATCTTTTTTTTTTTTTTTAAGTCTTATTTATTTAAGTAATCTCTACACCCGGCGTGGGGCTCGATCCTGTGACCCCGAGATCAAGAGTCGCATGCTCTTTTGACTGAGCCAGCCAGGCACCCCCACTCGATGAGGTTTAATTCAATGTTTACACTGGCCGGGCTGAAGGTTAGTTGCTGGAATTTCCAAAATAAAAGACAGTCCACTCTCAAGGAGCTCACAGTCCGGCAGGGCTGGAGGGGGTGAGGCAAGGAAGCAGCCCGCTCCCGCGCCCCGCCCCATCCCACTGTCACTGTGCACCCGTGCCCGCCAACGCCCTCCTGTGGAAAGGAACCCCCCCTTCAAGAACGTTCGACACTCCTCCAAGAATTCCTGTTTCCCAGCCCACCTGCTTTCCTCCTTTTCAGCCCCTGATGGCCTTGCGGCCCTTTTCATGGTCTAGCTTATTTTAGCCTTATATGTGTGCCAGCTCTGCCTCTTCCACCAGACTGGGAACTCCTCCAGAGAAGGAACTCGTCATTTTAATACTCTCCACAAATATTTAGAGAGCAGCCGTTCTGGGCCAGGTCTAGGGTCCTGGGAAGGCAACAGAGACCTCCACAGACAGATTGAATAGAACCACCTAAGTCCCCACCCAGAGCACCTCTGTCCCTTTATCAGGCTCACCGGTGAGTCATCAGGACATTGCCTGAGGAGCAAGGAGCCCCTCCAAAGAAAGGGCAGTCATCTGGTGCCTTTTGCTGTGCGACTTTTGGCAAATCCTATAGCTTCTCTGAGGGACTTGGCAGGAGCAAGTGCACCAACAAATGTGAAAGAGCTAGGTGAACTTTAAAAAAGCCTCCAAAGGCCAGAAGTTTGGGAGTAGAGTGCTTTTCCACTGTTCCTGGCCAAAGTGCACCTTCCAAGAGACTCTCTGCAGATCAGGCAGTCCTGCCTGGACAGAGCCCACCAGCTCAACTCAGCTTGGCTCCCTCCTCTCCGGTTTGCCCCCTCCTTCGTTTTTCTGTACTTTTCTTTCTTTCTTTTTTTTTTTTTTCCTCTTTCCTTTTCCTTTCCTTTTCCTTTTTTCTTTTCCTTTCCTCCCTTCCCTTTTCTTTCCCTCCCTCCCTCCCTTCTCTTCTTTCTTTCTCCATTTCCTTCTTTCTTTCTCTCTCTCTCTCTTTCTTCCTTTCTTTCTGCATTTATCAGCAAAGAAAAGCTTCCAGCTCTGCTAGGAGGCCCCCTCCTCTGTGATTCCCAGAGGCTGCAAAGCATCCTCTGATTCTAGAAGATTTGCTTCTTCGTTTCTTTAACGTCTGGGTTGAATGGTTTCCAAATTTCAGCATCAGAAGAATGGGAAACTCTCAAACATGTTCACATGGTGGAGCCTCTAGAAACCAAAACCTTTTTTGTGGAACTTAAAAAAAAAAAAAAAAGTAGCATGTACCACCTAAGATCATCCTTAACCATGCTAAACCAGAGACACATGGGATCTTCGGTTCTCCTGGAGACAAGCAGTAGCAGGAGCCACGGGTTTAAGGTTTAAGAAGAATGTCAGAATCTCAAGTCCTAAGTGGAGGACATGCTACACTCAGCCTTCAGATGGGTCTTCATGTTCGGGGGTGGGACTCCTGCTCCAAGGAACAGAATTTGAGAGCTCTGGGTCTCAGAATCAGGCTGGACCCCAAAAGAAATGGCCAGTGTCCTAAGGGCTCTGCTGGCCTAGTTTTCCTTTCTTATAGGCTGACCCCCAGGATGCCCCAGACGTTCCAGATCTTCCTTCTCTTCTTGTCTCTTCCTAGAAAGGTAATGGCACTTGGCAGCTACCTAAGAATATGAGCCTCAGAGCGAGACTGTCTGGATTCAAATCCAACCTCTGTACTCACCGTATAACCTGGGACAAGCGCTCTGTGCCTCAGCTGCCCTATTTGTAAAATGGCAATAATAACAGTACTGACTTCGGCGGTACCGGTGAGGATTGAATGAGTTAATGTGGGGCACCAGCAGGGCCTTTCTGTAAAGTGCCGGCGGGAGAATACTTCTGGTTTTCTGGCCATACGGTTTGGGTCACAACTAATCAACTCTGCCAGTGTGTCTCAAAATCAGCCCTAGACAGGACATTCGTGATTGGTCAAGCAGGGCAATGAAACTTCATTTGTAAAAGCGGGCAGAGAGCCAACTTTGCCCGGAAGCCTGTAGTTTGCTGACCCCAAGTTAAGGCATGAAGAAAGTGTTTGTCATATAGCAAGCATTCAAGAAGTGTTAGCAATTATTTTTAAGATTTTTTTTATTTGAGAGAGAGTGAGTGTGTGTGTGTGTGACAAAGAGCGAGCAGGGGAAGGGACAGAAGGGGAGAGAGAGAGAGAGAATCCTAAGTAGGCTCCGCGCTCAGTGGAGCCCCGCACGAGGCTTGATCTCAGGACCCCGAGATCATGACCTGAACGGAAATCACGAGTCAGATGCTTGACTGACTGAGTCACCCAGGCGCCCCAGTGTTGGCAATTATTATTCGTTCATGAGTAAATTAAATTTTTGAGTGCTTACTCTGAGCCAGGCACTGGTCTAGGTGCTGGGGATATGGCCCGGAGCCACACAGACCAGGTCCCTGAGCTGGTGGAGCAGCATTATGGGCCGGGGGTGGGGGGAGGTGGGGAGAAATGAGGAGTCGAATCAGGGAGAAGAGCAGGTAGTGGTCAGGGGTGTGACGAGAATGGAGTCGGGCCGGGATAGTGATGTCAGGGCACCCTCCGTGAGAGGTGCACCAAGGGTGGCCTCCCAGAGCGTGTGACATTTAAGCCGAGACCCCTGTGACGAAGAGACTGCCAGGCGGCCGCTGGGAGAAGAGAATCCCAGGCTGGGAACTCAGCAGCTCTGGCTCCCGCCACAGCCTAGTTCTGAGCTGGCAGCAGGGGGTGCGGTTCTAAGAGGACCAGGAGGAGGGAGAGGAGGAGAGAGGACAGGACAGAAAGGAAATTCTGGGTGCCTTCTGATCTCCAGCTCCCGCTCCCCAGTGGCTGTAGGAGGCACTTGTCTCTCACCCTCCTGGTCCTCAGCCCCTCCTCAAGGACATATCCCTTTGCTCAACACCCCACCGTCTGCCCGTCTGCCCAGCTCCCCTTTCCCCTTCTCTCCCCCCACTGCCTGACTCAGAGCCCTCGGTGCCCGGGCCTGGCACCCACTTCTGCTCTTCACACCTGCCCCCCGGGTCCCAGGCTTGGGGCAGCCAGCTCCCTTCCACCTGCAGCCAGGGTGCTCCCTTCCTGCCATCCAGCGAGTGAGTGGGAGGCTGGGATTCCACTTCCTTCTGTGCGTGGGAGGCTGGGCCTCCAGACCCTGGGAATGGGGAGCACTTCCCTGGAGCCACTCCCAGAGGGAGACCCCGGAGCTGGAAGAAAACCTGGGAGCCCTACCCTCCCAGGTTTGTGGGTTGAGAAAATGTCTTTGTACCTATGGATTCCCAATTCTGTCCCCCGTCCCCCATCTTCCTTTCCTTCACACCCAAATTTGCAGCTTCTCTCTCTCTCTCTCTTTTAAAAAACGTCTTTACGGACGTTTAACTGATATAGAAAAAAAAAAAAACTGCACAGATTCAATGCATACGATTTGATGAGTTTGGACATTCGCATAGCCTGTGAAACTGTCACCATTAAGGTAGCGGATGTATCTACCACTTCCAAAAGTTTCTTTGCCGCCCTGGGTGTTTTCTTTCGTTTGGTTTTATTTTTGTGGTAAGAACGCTTACCATGAGCTCTACCCTCTTAGCCAAGTGGTAGGCGCACCGCACAGCGTCGCCAGCGGTAGACGCCGCGGTCTCTCAGCAAACGTCATGGCTCCCACAGAATTCCGAGGCATGGCTGAGCCCAGGAACGAGGCGATGTGCCATCGCTCTTCTGCAGAGAACACATTTGAGACTCCAACAGCGTTTGGAGTCGGAGCCAGCCTGCCATGGCGACGGCTCCAGTAGGTTCGCTCTTGCCCGCCTCTGCTTCGGAGGGACGGGTTTCCTGACCTGGTCCCACTTCCAGGCTACACCCACTGGGGGCCTGGAGCCCTCTGTCCACTCCTTCAGTGCTCACTTCCTTAAGAAGCCTTGCCAGACGTTGTCCCCTGACTCTGATGCCCTCAGTGTCTCTAGCGTCTCCCTCCGACGGCGTTCCTCAGAACCAGCCCGGGCTGGTGGGCCCCCCTCACCCTGTCAGGCCTGGGAGGGGCCAGAAGGGTGCCTCCTCTCTCCTTCATGGCCTTCACTACCTCCCCGGCTGGCTGGAAAAGGCTTTCTAGAACGGCCTGACTCAGCCACAGCCGGTGTGGTCAGGCTGGCTATCATGCAGTGTGGTGGGGATCGAGCGGGGAGGAAGGCAGCACGGGTTGGGGTGGGTGGGTGTGCTCCAGCCCATTCGGGGGCCTCCCTCCCCGCCCTGTGTTGTCCTGTGTTGTTGTCTTGGTGCCCAGGAGGTTGGCTGGGGAAGGGAAAGTCTGACCCCTCTTCCAGTCAACAATGACTTTCTGCTCAGAGCTGACCCCTCTGGGCTGAGTCACTGGGAAGGGCCATCAGCCTCTGCCAATGGAGGAGGAAGCCTCAGTGTGTGAGCTTTCCTTCCACGGCCCAAGACTGTCAGGGGCCTGCGGCTAGATGAGGGCCTTCCATCGGAGAGAGGAGCTCACAACGGCCGGCTGGGGCCCCCCAAAATGGGGGTGGTCTTTAGTCTGTCTGATGTTCTCAAACACGGCTTTGGCCATGTCAGGCTTGCTCACAATCCTTGGAGGCTCTTCACTTCCTCCAGAATAAAGTCCAGATGCCTTAGGTTCACCCCAACCTCCCTCTTTGACCTCATCACCCTTCACTCCCCTCATAACCTGGGCTTCAGTCAGGGGGGGCCTCCTTCACTCCTGAATGTGAAAGCGCCCATGGCCACCCCAGGCCTTTGCCTTTGGCTGAGCGAATGTCTCTTCCTTTCCAGACGTGCCCATACTTTAAACTCCATTTGCACTCTCACATCGTGCATCCGTTTAAAAAATATTTGCTTAACACCTTTATGTGTCAAGCCATAGGCTGAGGGCTGAGATTTCTACCACCAGCAAGCTAGAGAAGGTAAGCGTTCAGGCTTGTAGAGAGTGCAGACACACTTGGGCACTTGCAGTGTAGAAGGGGGGGTGCTCAGGGTGCTGGGGAAACACTTGGGCGAAGCCCCTGGCCCCATATCGAGAAGATCACGGAGGACTTGCTGGAGGAGGTGACCGTGTTGATTTCTTGAGGAGTAAGGAGGAGTTAGGTAGGCAAGGGAACCAGGGAGAGAAAGGGGGCAGCTAGGATGTTGGGACCAGCAGAAGAGGGGGAGGCCCAAGGCAAGGGACGGCACATTCTAGGAACCTAACCTTGGTCATAAAGTCTGGAGCTGACAGTGCAAGGGGGCATGGTGGGAGAAGAGGCTGAGAGCTTCCCAGTGTCTCTGCACCATTTGGACTTTTCCTCAGAGCCCCGAGAAGCTGACACAAGGATTCTTACAACAAAGGCTCATACCGAGCAAACCTGAGCCTTAAAGGGTCCAGAGTTGGTACAATGAAGGCCGCAGATTGGAGGAGGGCAAGCAGCAGGCCCTGGACACTGGTTAGGAGGGAATCTATGTGCTCTGGGCCCGAGGCGTGGTGGTTGGAGCCGAGTGTTGGCCCAGGAGCTGAGGCCTGGAGGAAGGGTCCAGAGCCCCACCCAGCCAAGAGGACTTGGTGATTTCCTAGCTGGGGGTGGCGAGGAGAGCAGTCTGCCTGGCTGGTGAAGCGGGGGAGAGGGGTTCAGCCACAAGGAGCGGTCTGTGATCAGCATACACCTGGACACATTCAGTCTGGGCTCTCCGAGGGGCAGTCAAGGGCAAGCAGGTGCCCCCGGGGCGGACGAAGCTAGATCTCCGGAGAGAGGTCCGCATGGAGGGATAGACTTGGAGGGGCTGGGTGTATACAGTCATTAAACTGGGAGGCGATGAGATGCCCCTCTTCCACGAAGCCCGTCCTCCCCCGACCCCCCGGCTTGCCGTACCCAGCCCTAGCCTCCCTTGACATGGTAGGTGCTGCCTTGTAGGATTAGCTGTCCTCTCAGTTATGTTCCAGCTTTCTGCTCACAAAGTTCTCAGAGGTCAGCCGGTTAGGAGACACTTGCAAAGCCCTCATAGCAGGGGTGAGAGCCTGACCCAGAGAGAGACGGGACAGATACAAGAAATATTTTAAACAGGGTTTTAGTGGGGCTCATGATTGGGCGTGTGGGGGGAAGGAGAAAGAGGAGTCCTAGCTAGTCCCTGTTTACTGCACTGGGGGTTAGTTTAGAGGACGGGAAGAGGGACAGGATTCAGGAGGAAGAAAACAGGTTCTATTTTGGACTCACTGATTTTGTAGTGATGCCTGCAGAAGGAACTTCTAGCTGGAGAAGTCCAGAAGGCCACAGGACACTGGTGCCTAAGGCCAGCAGGAGAGGCTGGAGTCCTACATGAGCTGCCCCATCCACCAGCCCCACCTACGGCGGCCACATGGGCCTTCTTTACTCATTTAGCTCATTTCTCACCTCAGGGCCTTTGCACTGACCCTTTCCTCAGTCCAAAACGCTCTTTCCTTACACATGCACGTGGCTTGTGCACACAGATGATTCGGATCCCTCTGGAGCAGCCCCTTACCCCATCCCTCGCCATCTGCTTCTTCTGCTTCAGTTTTCACCACAGCAAGGATCATTCTCCAGCCTTCTACTGTGAATTGCTGACATGTTTTTCTGTCTCTACACCTGGGACTTAGCTTCCTTCAGGGCAGGAGTTCGGTCTGTCCAGTTCACCCTCACCTCGAAGGCCCCTGGGGTCTGTGCAGTGCAGGCAGCTGGTGAACACAGGTGACAGAAGAGCTCCCCGGGGAGGGGACCGCTGTGCCAGCAGCGGGGGCAGAAGGGTGTCGAGGGGACACCAAGTGGGAGAAGGGGCCAGGGCAGAGGCTGACATCTCAGGCTGGGGAGAGGAGCCCCGGGTAGTGTGTGCGGTGCCAAGATGCCCAGGGAGGGCAGAGTCCCAGCAGGAGGAGGGGACCCAGAAAGTTCTAGGCTGGAAGAGCCCCAGGAGCAGGTTCGTGGCGGCAGCCTCCGTGGAGTGCAGAGCCAGACCCTGGACACAGTGAGGAATGAGCTGAGAGACTGGACGGGAAGAGGAGGAGAGACCGGACAGGCGTTAGACTCTGTGACAGCTCCCCTGATGGAAACTTGGGGTGGGACAGAGGTACAGGGATGTTGATGGTGATGAGTGATGATCACAGCCTCCTGCCTGCTCTCCTGGCCCCACTTTGGCAGTGAACTCCCCAGGCCGAGTAATCTCAAAAGCATAAATCAGCTCATGTCACTCCCCTGCTCAAAAACATTACTTAGAATAAAACCCAAACTCCCTAATGTGGAAAACAAGGCCCTCTGGGCCCTGGCCCTGCCTTCTCCTCTGACCTCATCCCCCCACGCTGGCCCTGCTCTCTCCACTCTAGCCACACGGGCTCCATGCTTGTCCTTGCGCCAAGAACCTCCCTGCCCCAGGGCATTGACACCACTGTTCCCTCTGCCTGGAATGCTCTCCTCCAGACTGTCACCTGGCCCTCTCCTGCCCTATAGTCAGGTCTCTGTCCAAATGTCACTTCCTCCGAGAGGTTTTCTTGGGCATCCTAAGAGGGAGCCATCCCATCCTCTGTTGCTTTACCCTGCTTTGTTTTTCTGCATGGCAGAACATTGCATCAACTCTATATTAAGTATGTATTTATTTGTCAGTTTCTTTTTCATCTTCTCTACTGAAGTATAAGCTGCAAGAGGACACAGATTTTATTCTATTTTCTTCACTGCTACATACTTTTTCTTTCTTTTTTTTTTTATGATTTTATTTATTTATTTGAGAGAAAGACCAAGAGAGCACAAGTTGGGGGTGGGGGGAGCTGTGGAGGGAGAGGGAGAAGCAGGCTTCCCACTGAGCAGGGAGCCCAATGTGGGGCTCGACCCAGGACCTGAGCCAAAGGCAGATGCTTCACCGACTGAGCCACCCAGGCGCCCCTCACCGCTACATCCTTAGCACCAGAAGAGTGCCTGGCACACAGTAGTCATAGATACATACCGTGTGGGTTGGATGTTTGAATAAATGAATAACTGAATATCTAAAGCAAAATTCCAGAGTCCTTATACGCAGTGGCTCTGCATAGCAAACAGCTTTCCAGAGCAACAAGCTGGGGCGAGGCTCGAGGCTCCAGGCTGAGGCTCGAGGCTCTCGAGGCTCCGAGCAGTTGGGTGGCTTTGCCCGGATGGAGCCAGAGCCCAGGGAGGTAAGCGCAGCAGGTGAGCACAGACCAGACCCTAGCCCTTTTCTCCGTGCCCCTGCCCCCTGGACCTTCTACAGAGAGAACTAGCCTAGCCTCCCTTGCTTCCTCCTGCTTTAGGTGGGGCGATGAGAGGAAGACTTGGAGGGGAATAAGGAAGGGCCGGGAGGAGGGCTGGGAGGGGAGAAGCCAGGGATGGGAGGGCAGGGAATGCCTGGGAGGGGCCGGGGGTGGGGCGGCCTGCCCCACGTGGGAACTGTGGGAACCAGGCAGCCTGGGTCCCGAGCCTTGAAGGGACACCTTGGATCCCTGCCGGCAGCCAGCCCGAGTCTACCTCTGGGGGATAAACCGGGATCTGCCTCAGGAAGGGGAGCCCTGCTAATGAAGTGCTGACCCAGTAGCACTTTCCTCCCTCCGCCCCTCCCCTCAGAGCTGCTGGGAATTCCCCACTTCCTGGTAGGAACCATAGAACCCCAGGGGGGATTTCCTCAGCCCTGGAATGTGGGACCCCTTCCAGCGTTTGTTAGGACTTCTTCATACTCTTCACAACTTCTCCCCGCTCCCTGCAGATATATTTGGGAAGGGTGGGTTGAAGGGAGAGAAGACTTCTGTACCTGCTTTGGGAGCAACCTTTCCCTCACATCTCCCCACACTTAGGGAATGGGTCCCCTGCATCTGTGGGTCCATCCTCTCCTCAAGGTGACTCAGTGGCTCAGCCCACCACTGCAAAGACACACCTCTAAAACCAAGATGGTGCCCGATCCCAGCTGCGGGAGGAGGCTTCCGCTGCGCATCTCAGTGCCCTAGTCCCCTTTGCCAGTGAGTCACCCTAGCCGGCTGGCTCCCTGTAGTTCCTGCCCCTGCCTCTGCTTGCTAGAAGCTTCCCTTCCCTGTGCCTGGGGCCGCACAAGGAGAGAGTGGCTATAGGGTGGGCTGGGAGGTGGCGTCAGTCAGCCAGCCTCAGGTCAGTCACCCCCCACCCTCACCCCGGGACAAGCCGTGACCCACTGGTGCCTGGGTCTAGACAGCAGTCACATGAATCGTGAGCACTCGTCTGGTCTGAGACATCTCCCAGGCCAACTGTTTACTCACAGGTCCCCAGAGCGCTTGCTACTTCTGAGCAAGTCTTTCTCTCAGTTCATCGTGGCAAATGTTGACCCTGCCAGACCCCGTGCAAGGCATCGGAAGGAAGAGGGATGAAAGAATGAAGAAGACACAGCTCCTGCCTTCAGGGAGCCTGAGATCCATGCAAACAGGCCACACAGGGGGCTTTTATGACACACCAGGCTCTGGGCAGAGGCCTCGGGACTCAGATGAAGAAAGCATCTTTCTGATCTCAAGCAAAGTGGGTTCTGCCTGGGGAGACAGGCTTATGCAGGTAACTCCACTATATGGCGGTCTCTTGCCCATCTCTGCATCCGCCTCAAGGCTCCGTCATTGCCTGTCAGCTAGCCAGCCCCTTTACCAGGACACGAGCTCCCTGAAGGCAAGGACCAGTGTTCTCTCTTTCCCATCCTCAGAGTCTCGCACAGCGAAACATATTTGCAAGGTGAGTTACGCAAAGGGCTTTTAAACTGCTGACTGCATCATGAGACTGAAAATACATGCTACATAGAGACCTTGGCAATTTCCTGCTTTGTTATAGAGGAAGGAGTTAATTCTGAATGTGAGGATCAGATGAGGTGTGATCAGCTAAGCCCTCCAGGATGGAGGTGGAGAATGAATGGGAAGAAGGACGTCCCAGGCTGAGGGGACAGCAGGTACGAAGCCCCCCCGAGTCAGGAAGGAATGTGGCTTATTACAGCACATGTAAACTAGCCTAGAGGGACTGGTACATGGTGCTGGAGGGAGGAGTGGAAGATGTGGGGACAAGGAACATGGGGCAAGGTCAAGAGGAATCATGAAGACCATGCTAGGGAGTTTGATCTTTGGTCTGCAGACACAGAGATCTTCTGGGAAATATTAAGAATAAGAGTCATGGAAACTAAGCAGTGTTTTGGGAAGATTATACTGATGGCTGTGAAGGGTCTATGTGGTGAAAGCATTGCTAGGAGTGTCTTCACTTTGGCGTTGGGCCCTAGAAGAGGAGGAGAAGCTGGGGAAAGTCAGGATGAGGGATGTGCAGAGAAATCACTTGGGAAGCCACTGTAATGTTGGGAGACGGATGACAATGATATGAATCAAGACGGGTACTGGCAACAGAAGAGACAGAATGAATAACCAGTTTGATATGGGAAATAGGAAGTCAGACTGAATTTTCTAGCCAGAGTGGCCAAGAGAACACAAGAGAAGGCACAGGCTCTTGGTGTTGGGGAAGGAAGGGGGGGCATGCTATTTTGGGTTGTTACCAGTACTGGCTCCTTGGGCTCCTTAAGTAACGTCGAGAAGAGAAGGACTCCTAGAAGATTCTCTTAGTCCTGCTGCCTATTGCCGACAGGCTGGATGCCTTCAGCCTAGGAGGACACAGAGGAATCCATTTTGTTCCAGGCTCACACAGAATCTCCCAGTTCCCTCCTGGTTTTAGCCGCCGCCGCCTCCCCTCTTCCCACCCACCACCATAGCAACCCACGTGGCCTGACAAACAGGGACGCGTTGCCAAGAAGCAAGATGTGTGCTGTCACTGTGGATGACATCAGCCTCTGTGATGTGACCCAGCCCACACCCAAGCCTCTTGGTAGCCCAGCTTCTCTGTCTCGGACAACCTTCTGTCCCGCTGTGTCATGGCCACCCACCTCCATAACCTATCGCCAGGCTTAGTCACCACCCAGAACTCCCCCACCTCTGAAATTACTAACTCTGGCATCCTTCCATCCTCTCCGCATAGTCAGTCATTAGCCTGCACCTGTCATTTGACAGCGTCCGAAGCACCTGTCCACAGCTCCCCCCCCCCCCCCCCCCCCCCCCCCCCCCCCCCCCCCCGCCACAGCTTCCTCCCTATCTTGTCTCTTTCTTCACCCTCCTCTCTCATGGCTTAGATTGTGCGACTCGGAAATTCATTCATCCTTCCCTGGCGTGTAAATTCCCCTTGGTTGCACCACCTGGCAAAAACCCAGCTGTGGGTCAACGGGCTCTGCTTTTCCTCTGAACCGTACCTACGTCGGGGGTGATTTCTTGCCGGGGAAGACCACACCAGCAAGCTGACTGGATCCACATCCCCGGTGGTCACCAAGCTTGACTGGGTCCTCAGCACTGCCGGCTGCAGATGCCCCAATCAACACCTGTTCAATTCCTCGTGCAAACACCTTTTTAGCCCTTATCCCCTGTCCTCAAACCTTCTACATGTTTACCTTCATCTGAATTCTCAGCGGATGATATCACCTCTTCCTTCAAAGACAAAATGGGAACCTCAAGGCAGGAAATCTTTCGACATCCCGCCATCCGTTCTATCCACCCGCCTGTACCCTCCATGTGCCTCCTGGTGAAGTAGAAGGTGTATATCCTTCTGTCTAATCTTGCCGCTTATCTTCTGGGTCTCAGCCCTTCCCTTCTGCCATCTCAGGATCCTGCCTGTCTCCTCTTCTCCCTCGTCTTCAGCTTCTCCCACTCTACTCATGCCTTCCCATCAACTCTTAGGTTCAGGTCTCTAATATTAAATTAAGCTTTTAGCCCTGGTGCATTGGATCTTTCTGTTCTGAGTCCTTTCTGCCACTCTTAGATCTGTAACATTCTCCTTTTCCCCCCTTCTTTTCTCTCTGCTACCCAAACCCTAAATGTTGGCGTTCATCAGACCTTGTCCTAGGCCTTGTCTCCTCTAAGGGACTCTAAGCCCCTCTACATTTCCAATGCTTCAAGTGCTTCTCTATGCAGACAATTGTCAAGCATATACCCTTGTCTAGACCTCTTTCCTGAGTCTCAGATCCGTGTATACAGTGGCCTGTAGGGTTATTAGGTTTGGCAAATAAAAACATAGGATGTCCAGCTGAATTTGAATTTCAGCTAAACGATGAAAAAATGTTTTAGTATGAGTTTGTACCCTGTAATACTTAGGACAGACTTATCCTAGAAATTTATCTGTTGCTTTTCTGAAATTCAGATTTATTCCTTCTTTTAGCTGGCAAGCCTGAATGACCTGGTATCTTTATCAAGGCCCCGCAATAGCCTCCTCCCCGCATATCTACAACTCAGCTTCCCGTGGGAAAAACTCGACCAGACACCGCATCATCTAAGTGAAAAAAAGCCAAGTTGTCCCTGGCTCCATTGTTCTTCTTTAGCTCTCGAATCCTCCTAAATACCCCTAAAATCTGACCACTTCTCTCCAGTGGCAGCCATCACCCTAAGGAGGCTGCCATCATCTTCTACCCACACAATATCCTCTCTGGTCCCTAATATGTGATTGCCATGTAGCAACCTGAAATATCTTATTGGAAAGCACATTTTTATCATGGTTCTCCCTGGTTTAACTTCTGAAGTCTGAAGTCCGTATCATTACCACCCCTCATGCCCTCCATGTCTTGGTTTTTGCCCACCTTACTCTTCTTTTTGGGTCACTTCCTATACACTCTACAACCACACCGAGCTTCTTCTGGAAGTCTTGAGCCCACTCTTGACTTGGCCCTTCCCACATGCTGTTACCTCTGCCTGGAACAATTTTTGCTCCCTCTTTTCCTCTTAGCCATTAATAATCCCCTAGGTCTCAGCCCTTGTCCTTCACTCCCTGTACTCCATCTTGGGCTTCTCTTTTGGAACACTCAGCCCTCTCTCCTCACCCATTCACGCCTGCCCGTCGTCAGACTGTGAGCTCCCCGAGAGCAGGGCCTTTTCTGTCTTCGTGTCCCAAACCCCTAACACAGTCCCTTGCTCAGAGAAGGAGCTCAATGAACATTTCAGGGGTGAATGAGAGAGTAATCTGTCTCCTCATTTAGCCTGGGAGGTCTCTTCTTATCTTCCTGTGACCTCTCAGCCCAGAGCATTCCCTGCGGCATGATGGCAGGCCTGATGCTGGTAAACTGAGGCCAAGACCCAGCCACGAGAGCAGCCTTGTCTCCGGGCCTAGCTCCTGAAGTGTGACCTCTAGCACGGTGACCCAAGTGCCAGGGAAGCCCCCGGATGTGTTGAGCTTGGGGATTGCAGAGGGCTTCCGATTATACCTGTCCAGCAGGCCCTTGCCATTGAGAGAACTAAGGGTCAATTATGGCGGTGTCCAAGGAGACGATCGATGACGGAACTGGGAGACGCCTGGCTTAAGGGACTCAAGAAGAGTAAGCTATAGAAGAAGGAGAAAAAGAGGAACTAGAGCTGTAGAGAGAGAATCACGAAGGTGGACGGGCTGGGAGCCCAGGAGATAACATTTAAAGAAGCAAAGATTGAGCAATTGTCAACTACCCTAGAAGGGCTGAGCTCTGAGAAGTGGAAGCTGGGGTTGGAAAATGGGACGTCAGTGGTGACCTTTGAAGAGAAAAAATTAGCTTCTCTCTCTGCTTCCAGCCCCTTCTACCTTCACTCTGAATGCTTTCCCCTCCGTGTCCCTTTCTACAAGTGAGAGAGCCGTTTAGGATTTGGGGAGTCGTCAGGAAGAAGGAGAAAGTCAATACCGGTCAAGCAAGCTCACGTCTTCTGTGTCTGGTGGTGTGATGGTCGCCGCCTTTCAGAGGCTAACGGCCTAGAGGAGGTTCTAGCGTCGCGGCTCAGTTCCGCCCCTGCTCAGGCCGGAGGGGCTTCCTGGACGACCCCCTTTCCTTGGGCAAGCTCCCGCAGGCTGCATGCTTCTCTGTTTCTCCTTGCCAGTGTCCACTCTTGGGCCTGGAGTTTGCCTTTCTCCTCCTCCTTCTCAGCATCCCAGAACCAGCCTGCAGAGAGGGCCAGAGTCTCCCCAGTTTTCCACTTTGTTCTCTCTCCCAAGACCGGCCCACAGCTTCCTCCTCTACTTATGTCTACTTCAGGGAAACAACCAGCAAAACAAGCAACCAATCAATCCAACCTGGGGCTGGGAGTTAGGAAGTCTGGCAACCGACCAAAGTTCTTAGAGCTGTGTGTGATTTCCCTCCTGGGAGCCTCCAGGGGCCTTGATCTCATGGCTTTGTTTCTGAAGGTAAGGTCTCCTTCTCCTTTCCACCCCAACTGAGATATGCAGACCCTGCTTTTCAGCCTTCCCCCCTTAGCTTCAGGGGGTACTCTGGCCCTGGAGCCCTCAGGCCCGAGGGACCCCCATTCTACAGAACCTCAGTCTCATTCAGGAGAAGGTTGCAATGGGACACATTCTCAGAAGAACACGGGGCACATTAATCTTTCATCCTATCTTATCATTAACACTTTTATCGTGACACTGCCAAGAAACTTCCAATGGTTCCCTGCGGCCTGGGATCTGAGTGGGAAATCCTTCACTGGTGCTTCGCTCCTTCAGGGCAGGCTCTGGGGGGAGAAAGTCCCTTCCTTTGGGAGGGGAGCAGTGAGAGAGAATCCACTGACTTCTCTGTGCCAGAGGCCCCACTGAACCTGGGCATGTCCCCTCCCCAACACCGCGCCACGAGGGGCCTCTAGCACACGAGGAATGGGTGTTTGGATAAGATAGGACAGGTGTGCCGGAGGAAGGCATGAGCAGCCTTGGGCTCCTGTGTGGCTGACTCCAAACAACTTCTGCTCCAGCCTGACCCATTTTCTGAGGCTTCCAGACATTCTAGGCCAGAAAAGGCCAATAGACTTATTTCCCCTTGCCAGCTCTAACCGATCCGTGATGGAGACATTGAGAGGGACTGTGCATTCAGAGGCTGTGGGAAAGAGTACGACCGTCAGTTCACAATGTCTTCCGTGGACAAGGGATGGAAGAGAGATGTCATGAGTGCCGTGTATTTGCCAGACTCAATCTATGTCCTTTCAGCCTCCCGCCCTTGAGCCAAGCAATTTCTCCTTCCTGGGAGTCCCCCACTTCTTCTCTCCCTGTCCAAATTCTTTGAAGACCCGGATTCTTCGGGGGTGCCCGCGTGGCTCAGCCAGTTAAGCGTCTGCCTTCAGCTCAGGTCACGATCCTGGGGTCCTGCGTTCGGATCCCCGCGTTGGGCTCCCTGCTCAGCGGGGAGTCTGCTTCTCTCTCTTTTTTTCTCTGCCCCTCCCCCTGCTCATGCTCTCTCTTGCAAATAAATAAATAAAATCTCAAAAAAAAAAAAAAGATCTAGATTTTATAAGAAGCGAGGCTATTTTCCTGCCCTCAGAAGAAGCCTCTTTCTCATCTGCCCTGTTTAAAGGTAATGACTATTGAGGGACATTCGGTTTGTTTTTAGTTTCTAGAGGGGGTGAATAGAGCTGCTGTAAGCGATAAATACGTAAGTAAATAAATAAAACCCCCCAAAAGGTAATGACTCTTCGGCTCATTTGACATGAAACCCAGGCTGCCTTGTCAGGGGGAGTTTATTCTGAAGGGTTTATGTGTTCTCTCCCTAACAAGACTGGGAGCTTCTGGGGGGGCAAGGCTCACTGGTACCACCTTCTCTCTTGCTGAGGAGCAAGGCACAGGGTTCAGTCAGAGAGGTTGCTAAGTGGAAAACGTCTACACAGGAGACCAGAGAGATCCTGGCCTTGGAAAGGGGATTGCGGGGAGCTGACAGTGGGGTGCAGGAGCTGAATACACATAGAGGCGCAGTCCCTTGGGTTTAGTCAGATGGGAGGCCTTCCCTAGAAGTCGGTTTCAAAATTGGGGCGGGACCTGCCTGGTGAGAAGAGGGGGAAGTTCCGGGTCTGGGGACAGTGTGAAGGTTCAGAAGTGGGAACTGTGGCATCTGCTGTGGGAAATCTCACTAAAGAAGAATTCTAGTCCTTCTTCTTTCTCGCCCATGAGACCATATGCACATGCCCACGTTGCTTTCCAGGTTTTTCCTGCCTCTGCACCGTGTTGCCCCAAACCACGTGTGCCGGCCACCCCCACGCTGAGAATCAGCCCATTGGTGGAGAGGTGGACGGTGTCAGTGGGGTCCTCGGGGTGGTGGCCTGCAGTGCCCTGAGAGCTGTCAGTTCAGGGATGGAGCTGAGATGTCACCGACTCAGAGTCGTGATTTATGGGAAGACATTCTCCAGCCTCTCCGCTGGCCCTGTTATGTAGGGGCGCTGTGTGTGTGTGTGTGTGTGTGTGTGTGTGTGTGTAGGAGAGGGGTGGAGGGCGAAGGGGGGTGGGAAGGAACGGTGGTAGAAGGAAAGAATGGAAATAAAAGACCAGATGCCTGCTGTCTCCGCTGGGGCTAGGACCCTCCCCCACGGCCTTCTATTGTATTCGGTCACCCACGGTTTGCTACTTAACCATTCTCACAGTGATCTGATTTGCGAGTGCTTGTTCATCCTCCCCTCGTATTTCACAGGCCCTTGGAAAGCAGACACTGGCTTCTCTTTCTGCCATCTGCCTCCCCCACCCCAGCCCGGCTCCTAGCCCCGCATAGGGCTCCCGGGAAGGCTGGAGGCACGCCAGTTGCTTGAGCCGACCGGCTGGCTGAGTGGAGAGTAGCGGGGGTTAATTAATCCTAGAAGGAAGGCCTCCGAGGAACGTCCCAGCTGCCTGTTCCCCGAGGGCCCACAAAACCCTTCGTGCCACCCTCTGCCAGCTCAGGGCCTCCCGTGTGGGCTCCTGCCCGCGCTGGCTCTGGCCGGCCTTTCCTCTCCGGCCTCTCCGGGGAATGTCGCTGCCTCCAGTTCTGAGCACATCCAAGACCCGTCTGAATGAGTGTGTCCCCTCCCAGTTTTACGAGTCCCATTCCTCCAAACTTCTCCCGCCTTGCCTTCCTGCACAGCCCGGGCCTCTGCTCCCTCCCCGGGAGAAAGCCTGAGGCCCCAGCCCGTCTCTTCTCCAGGCCTTCCCGCACCCCCCTCTCTCACTGAGCAGAACTGGCCGGGCCCTGGCTCTGGGTGCGGGTGTGGTAGTGATCTGCGTCGCAGGAAGAGGACAGCAAGGAGGGCCCCTGTCCTCCTGCAGCTCCAAGTCCACCAGGGTGACCAGAACGCATTGCGAAACCCTGCGAGGCTTGCTTGCTTGCTTGCTTGATAAGCACCACATGTGTACAGAGAGCGCTGGTCCCGGCCCAGCCTGGGCTCTCCTGGGTGGGCTGGGGTCTGGGAGGGACCCATATGAAAAAATGGGAAGAAGATTCTTCCAAGAGCATGGAAAGACAACCGGTTCGGCTCCTCGCCAGCTGTGTGATTTTGGACAAGTCACCGAACCTCTCTGGATTTGGGTTCTTCTTCTTCTTCTTTTTTTTTTTTTTTTTTTAAGATTTATTCATTTCAGGGCCGGGGGTGGGGGAGGGGAAAAGGGAAAGGGAAAGAGAGTCTCAAGCAGATTTCCATGCTGAGCACAGAACCCAACGTGGGGCTCCATCCCAGGACCCCGAGATCATGACCTGAGCCAAAATCCAGGGCCCGGCGCTTAACCGTCTGAGCCACCGAGGCACCCCTGGATTCGGGTTCTTCATCCACAGACCAAGGCTCTCTGCTCTAGGATTGTGACAGTGCAGCTACAACCCAGCTACTAGACAGAGAGAAGGTCTCTGAGCTCCCAGTGAGGTGGCGGCAGAGGCCCAGGCCAACAGGGATGGGCATGGGGCATGTGACCCTAAGTCACCTTCCCACGAGCAGGAGGTGCAAAGGGGCACCCCTGAGAGAATCACACCCTCAAGTCTGGAAACCGTGTGCCTCAGGCCCGAGGGTCACCTCAGCGCTCTGTCCCCGACCCCAGAGCCCAGCTCCGAGGCAGCAGTAGGCAAGGACGGAGGAACCCCAGCTGGGCAGGAGGTGGGCAGCTTCGGCTTCGGGAGCCACACCAGCCCCAAGCAGCCCAAACAAAGATGAGCTGTTTCCCCCCAGCTTGAGGTTGTTTATTTGCAAACAACAGCGTTAGCACTAGCTAGTGTCCTCGGGCTGGCAGCCTGGGCCAACAGAGGCCGTCTGTGTGCCTGCCCCGCCTCCTTCCCCGGGCTCGTCTCTGGCCTCCACCAGCGGCCTCCTGCATGGACAGATCCCCAGGCTCTTTGTAGCAGCTCTCCACACACAAAACTGAGCAACAGAGGGGTCAGCGGCGATTTCGGGGGCAGTTTGGGAGGGCAGGATTTGGGGAGAGCCAACAGCTCGCAAAGCCAGCAAAGCGTGTGTCCTGTCATATCCTGGATGCCTGACTCTGACCGCGCTCAGCATCCCCCTTCCGCCATGATGTATCAGCGCTGGGAATCTAGGGCTGGGAGCACCTCCGAATTGGCCTCCTGAGGTCCCGAAGCCCTGAACCCAGAGCAAACCTCCCTGAAGTTCTGGCAAGTTCAGGGGCAGACTGTGCAGTGGCCCTCTGGGAGGTCAGATGACCCCTTTCTAGCAATTCCGTCTTTTGGGATAAACACTCTCTATACAGGGTCTCATCGAGCAGGTGACTACCCCACCAACCCCAACCACCAAAGAAGAGGGTATTTTCTTCTCCATCAGGAGCAACTGCATAGGGTCCAGGGGCCTGGGCAGAGGGGAGACACTCAGGGGGAGAGGAGAGGGAAGAGGTGTAGGCTCAGTAGCGGGGCCAATAGAAATATCCAGGCTCCCCCTTGCTGCGAGGGAGCCCAGAGGATAGGTCCCTGGCTTTGGAGCAGAGGCTTTGGGGTGGGACAGGGAGAGGATGGGTCTCAGGGTATCAGAGGGCATAGAGGTTGCCCGGTTCAGCCCCAGGACCACCTCCTAAGGAGGGAGGTGTTCTTTCTTGCTCACATGCCCCCCAGTCCTGGTCTGCTCTCTGCCCCAAATGACAGGGACGTCAAAAACATCCCAAAGCTGGGTCAGTGTGGCAACCCCCTTCCCACTACCAAGGCTTGGGTCGTCCCTGCAGGCTTGCCCCATCCTAGGACTGGCTGGGACGCTCCAGAGAGGGTGTGGCTTCTGGTAAGAAAGCCAGAGTAACCCAGAACTGCCCCTCAGCAGACTTGTGGGCTCAGTCAGGAGGAGAAGAGAACTGGGCATTGGACATGTCGAGTCCTTGGGCCTCAGGAGCCTTGCAGTCGGGCAGCAGAGGGTACAAGCAGGGACCCCTGCTTGTGCTGGGGACAGGTTCAGGGACTGCTCTGAACCTCGCTTGGCCTCTCTGAACTTCGGTTTCATTCAGCTGGAGATAATCCCTATGAGAAAGCAGGGTGTGTGTGTGTGCATGTGTGTGTGTGTGTGTGTGTGTGAATTAAGTGTTTATACATGTTTAAAGCCTCCCTTGTGACTCAGGCAGGCGGCAGAGTTTTATGTCTGACTCCTCAGCACGACTGCAGCAAGGAACCCAGAATCCATCCAGGAACTCCTAACCTGGGCTCGCTGCTAGGTCGGCTCTTGGCAGCCTTGGACCCAAACTTGGCCTGGCAGAGCTCTGCACTGATATGTGGGAGAAGCACGTCCATGTCTTGTTTGAAGTCACCCTTAAAAAGAGGCCCAGGAGGGAGGGCCTGGGTGGCTCAGTCAGCTAAGCACCTACCTTCAGCTCAGGTCATGATCTCAGCGTCCTGGGATCAAGCTCTGAGGTCGGGCTCCCTGCTCAGTAGGGAGTCTGCTTCTCCCTCTCCCTCTGCTGCTCTTCCTGCTTGTGCTCTCTCCCTCTTGCTCTCTTTCAAATAAATAAGTAATCTTAAAAAAAAAAAAAAAAAAAAAAGGAGGTCCAGGGCATCGCTGGGCTGAGGTGGTGGTGTTCTGACCCCTGAGTGAGTTGTGTAGGGCTTGTGGATTTCCACGCTCTCAATCCCCCATCCGCATGCACGCATGCACGCACGCTGCCCCCCTATCTGAGTGAGATCAGGGGCTGATCTCTGAGCCCACGTGTTTTGCCTATAAACTGTGAAAACAGTGGTCTGGAAGGGCACAAGAAATCCTGAGGATGGGAAAGCAGCTCCCCAGCGTGGGTGCAGCGATGGTGGCGAGGGGGGGTTTCAGAGCTGACTGTGTCCATAGGAATTTCAGATTTTGATTGCAACAGCTGCTGAGCCTCCCTGCCTTCTCCCCAACCTTTCCCGCCCTGACTCAGCCCACCTGTCTGCCCCAGGCCTCTGAGGAAGTCCCCAAACATCTTAGTCCTGGCCACCCTCTACTTAATTTCAGATACCCAAGCAAGTCTTAAGGAGTATCCAAAAGAAGTCCCCAGCACATAGAGAATATCAGGCCCGGGGAGCTCTGTAGCTTGGAGGCAGACTGGCTAAGGGAAAGAGGTAAAGTCCAAGGCTAGAGGAAGTCAGGCAAGGTGAAGGAACTGCTGTCCTGAGTCCTGGGGACAAGATGTGCACATCTGCCTCGTGGGTCAGACCAGCAGCCTGAGGCATCCAGGCTTTGCCCCTTGCATGCTGCGTGACCACCGTCAGTTCATTACCCTCTCTGGGCTGAGGGGCCCAGTTCCCACCTTCTGGGGTTGTAAGGATGGAATGGGACCAGGGTGCAAGGGGGTGACCCAGGTTCCTGGCCCAGAGAAGGTGGTCAGTAGCTATAATAACAAGCATGATCTCAGTTAATGGCAACTCTGTCCCTCCATTCCTCCAGGAGCTCGGGCCCAAAACTGTGCAGTCAAAGGAAACAGTCAACAAAACTAAAAGGCAGCCTACAGAATGGGAGACGATATTTGCAAACAACACATCTGATCAAGGGTTGGTATCCCAAATCTACAAAGAACTTATCAAACTCAGCCCCCCAGAACAAACCCAGTTAAGAAGGGCAGAAGCCGTGAGTAGGCACTTTTCCAAAGAAGACATCCAGACGGCCAGCAGACACATAAAAAGATACTCAACGTCACTCAGCATCAGGGAAATATAAAGCCAAACCGCAAGGACATGCCATCTCCCACCTGTCAGGATGGCTCCAATTAACAACACGGGAAACGACAGGTGTTGGTGAGGATGCAGAGAAAGGGGGACCCTCCCACACTGTTGGTGGGAATGCAAGCTGGTACAGCCACTCTGGAAAACAGTATGGAGGTTCCTCAAAAGGTTGAAAATAGAGCTACCCTATGACCCAGCAATCACACTACTGGGTATTTACCCAGAGGATATAAAAATACTGATTTGAAGGGGCACCTGCACCCCATGATTATAGCAGCACTACCCACAACAGCCAAACTATGGAGAGAGCCCAAGTGTCCATCGGCTGATGAATGGATAAAGAAGATGTGGTGTATATACATACATATATACATAATGGAATATTATTCAGCCATCAAAAGAATGAAATCTTGCCATTTATAACGACGTGGATAGAGCTAGAGTGTATTAGGCTAAGTGAAATAAGTCAGAGAAAGACAAATACCATATGATCTCACTCAGATGTGGAATTTAAGAAAGAAAACAGATGAACATATGGGGAGGGGGGGAAAGAAAAAAAAAAAAGGAGAGAGGGAAACAAGCCATAAGAGACTCTTAACGACAGAGAACAAACTGAGGGGGGAGGGAGGGAGGTGGGTGGGGGATGGAGATTAAAGAGATGAGCACTGAGTGTTGTACGTAAGTGATGAATCACTGAACTCTACTCCCGAGACCAATATTGCACTGTGGGTTAACTATCTAAAATTTAAATTAAAAAAATTTTTTTTACATACACACACACACACACAGAAACTGTGGAATCAGCCTGGACTCCTTTTTCTCTCACATCCCCCATGAAAACTACCAGCGAGTCGTTTCATCTCTCCCTGTAGCCAACATCCCACTCCTCGGTCTTTTCTCAGCATAGTAGCTAGAGGGATCAAATCCTCCATGGCTCCCTGTTTGTCTAATGACCTACAAGGCGGCTGGTGACCCATCCACCCTCTCCTCTCTGACCTCTGCTCCCGCCACTCTCCCTATCACTTCCCCTGCCTGGGACTCACTGGCCAACTCCGGCCCCTCTGGGCGCACAGGGCATGGGCTCCCCCTTGCCTGGGGGAGGCAGGGTCCCTGCCACCTGCAGCTCGGGTCTCCCCTGCTCTCTGAGGCCCACCGTGATCGCCCCAGTTAACATCGCCCAGAACCCCTTCGCCCCTCACCCTGCTCCCACAGTGGTCCTTTACACCTTCTAACACACCACCGAACGGACTGATCTCTTTGGCTTGATATCCGCGGTCTGTCCGCTCTCGCTGGAACGGAAGACGCAGGAGGACAGAGATCTTCATTTTGGCGTCCCAGGCACCTAGACCTCAATACTCGTCCTGTGAGTGATGGGATCTCCTAACCACCCTGTGAGCTGGTAAAAGCAACCGATATTTCTTCTAACGACAGAAAAACCCCAGGTTTTTTACAGTTAGCTTCTGATCCTTCCCAGGTGCTTGGGGTCAGGGTGGGAGTCACTGCCCTGTCCCGCCAGACCCCTCCCCTTTTTGATTCTCCTGTCCTGGGGGTGCTGCGCCTCTCACCCTTTCGGCACAAGCGCAGAGCCGAAGCCATTCCTTTGGCTCCCCTCTGCACAGCTAAAGTCAACTGGAACTCTCCTGAGTTTTTCCTACTTCCTGCTATGGAAGAAAAATTAGGAAAATGAAAACAGAGGACACTAGAAACATAAAAATCTTCTGGTTGACAAAGTGCAGGATTCTGGTCCAATCTTCAGAGCATGTAGGTTCTATCTGGTTTCCAGTTACCTTCTGAGTTGTCTGCATTCTTGCCTCCGGCGCCTGGCCTGGATTCCCTCCTTCCTGGGCGCCAACTTTGCACTCTCTACCTGCTTTCCTCCTTCTCCCTCCAGCCCCTGGAGCTAGAAACCGAACCCCCAGACTTCCCAGCCATGACCTAGAGGAGGCCACTTTCGGGGGACAGTCTCTTCTTCAGTAGAATAGGAAGAGCAACGTCCTGGTGTCTGAATCCTGCCGGGAGGAGCAGTTACAACGCTGGTGTGATGGGCTCTGGCTCGGGTCATGATCTCAGGGTCCTGGGATCGAGCCCCGCATCGGGCTCTCTGCTGGGCAGGGAGCCTGCTTCCTCCTCTTCCTCCGCCTGCCTCTCTGCCTACTTGTAATCTCTCTCTGTCAAATAAATAAATAAAATCTTAAAAAAAAAAAAAAGAAAGAAAGAAGGAAAGAAATGCACAAGCTACTTCTTAAAAAAAAAAAAAAAAAAACTTTCGGGAACTTTCGGACTTCACCCTAACCTAAGATACGAGGCAGGTATGCCGATGGAGGCGGGCCCTGCCCCAGAGCCGAGATGACAAAGGAACCCGAAATAGGGGGCCGCAGGTGCTGTTGACACAGCTGACATCTGCAAAGGTCACCCTCGCCAGGTCAGTCTCCCTTGCTGGGGGACTTGCAATCTGATCACAGACCAAAGAGCCTTTTTTTTTTTTTTTTAAGTTTTTATTTAATTTCCATTTAGTTACCATACAGCGTACTTCCAACTAAACCAAGAACTTTTGGTCTCTTGATGAACTGGCTAGAGAGGAGGCTGAGAGTGGGGGGCTGGAACACAGGCAAACAAGGCTCAAAGTGGGGTCCCGCTGTGCCCGGTGGAATGAAATTCATGTAGTACTTACGATGTGTCAAGCCCAGTGCTCAGTACTGGGGACACAGCAGAGACCAAGGGAGATGGGACTCTTGCTCCCATACGCGGACTGTCGGGGGCGGGGGGAACAGGGAAATACGTTAAGTGAATACACAAGTCACTGTGATTAACTGCCGAGGCAAGAGCTTGGAAGGAGAGGCACAGGCTGCCATGAAGGTGTGTAATGGAGATTTGAGGGGGAGGGGCTGTGGGTGTCGGGAAGGTCTCCCCGGAGTGCTTTGCTCTCAGAACTAGCGATGTAGTTTTGGAATGTGGGTGGGGTCCGGAGCCCATGGCCAAGAAAGAATTCTCAAGAAGTCTTTGGTGCAAAAAGGTGAGCTTATTAAAGCACGAGGACAGGACAGGACCCGAGGGCTGCTGCCTTGGGGCGGTGAGGAATGGCTAGTTATATACTAGGGAGCTGGGGGGAGGTTAGGAGAAAGGGGGTGTCTAAAAGGACTTTCAGATGCTGCAGAAGACCCTCGGGCTCCTGGAGGCCTGGCTACGGTCAAGCTGGCGTTGTTTTTCCTTCTAGGAAGGCATTTCCATTAAGAGAGTTGGGAGTTTCCTGGAGCAAAGTCCTACTCTCTCTATTAGGAGTCCTTGTCAATGGGCTGCAGGTCCTGAAGAAACTTAACTTTGTTTACATTTCCTTCTGCCTGTTTCCCACAGTCACTCATGGCAGGGAGGGGGATGTTGGGGCTCCAGGAAATTGAGGTGTGGGTCCCTGAAAGTCGGGCCATCGGTGAGAATGCTTTTTCCTTGTTAATCACTAAGACATTGGTCCACTGCTGGAAACTCGTGTCCAGCAGGATCTGATCTCAATCAATTAACCATCTGTTTCTTCCTCCCCTTAGTCTTAGGGCAGTCAGGAGTGCCCGAGGAATGCCCTAACGGCCCGCGGTGGGGGTGGGGAGTGGCGGGTGTTGCGGGTGTCAGCCTGTGTTTTATCTTCAGTTCGCCTCCGCTCCTTCTTCATTTTCGAGACACTGATGGGTTCCTTCCAGCAAGTCAAAACTGGGCTCGCCACATGTTCCCCCAGCCTCTGAGAAGCTGGGCAGAGAGCGAGGTTGGGAGGCCCTTGGCAGGGGCTCGGCCCTGGCCGCGATGCTGGGGGAGGTCCTGAGGGGCGCAGACGGGGCTCTGCCCCATAGTCCTTCCAGACCCCACCCATCCCCCAGCACACGCGAACCACCGGGGACCGAAAGATCCTGGAGGCTTGGCGGGCCAGCGGAGGATGCAGCGGGGCAGGGCTCCATGACCTCACCGTAATGGTGTCCTACAGCCCGCCAGCAGGAGGAGAAAACAAACACTGAAAAAGTCCCCCAGCGCTCCCAGATGTCTGCTCAGGAAGACTCGGGGCTCCAGGCTATGGGCAGCCTGCCCAGCTCAGGAGGCCTGAACGGAATTCAAAAGTGCTTGTTTCTTGCTGAAAAATTCCAAAGATTGCTCAACATTCCTTTGACCCCAGGAGCCGGGGTTTGGCAGGAGGTACTGGCAGCTGGGGACCCAGCGCCTGTGGGCCTGCCATATGGCTCAGGATGGTCAGGGAATAGCCCCTCTGGCCTGCTTCCTGGGGCGGGGGTGGGGAGAGAGGGGGGCCGGAGGGGCCATAGAGACCCCTCCCCCTCCCACAGGCGCAGGGGCACTGATGGTAGAGTGATCTCTGGTGGGGCTAGAAGGAGGAATGGGAAACCTACAGACTGGGCCCCAGGTTCTTGAGCTCCCATGTAGACAGGACCCGAGCCTGTTTTTTCAGGTCTCAGGCACCTCCAGGGTAACCCACGAAGGTCAATTTTCTGTGGCCACTGGAAAGATGAGCTCCCTCTTCCCAGCTGTCTGTCTGAGAAGCTTGGCTCAAATACCCCCTCTTCCAGGCAGCATGCTCCCTGCCTGGATTGGCACCCCCACACACACATAAGTTACTTACCACCTTTTGTGTCACATTTTAGTTGTTTCTCTAAATGTCTGCTCTTCTTTACTAAGGAGGAAAGGCTCTGGAAGGCCAGAACCTTCTTGGTTCATGTCAGTATAATTCTGCAGGACTCGGCGGGCACAGAGATGTAGATTCCAAGATGTTCACCATAGCGTTGCTTACAATAGTGGAAAATGGCAAGTTATCTAAATGTTTAAGAAAACGGGTTTGATTAAATACTTCAGAGTGTGCCCATATGTTGGAATGCTAAGCAGCCATTGACGATTACATATCTGAAAGTATTTAAAGATAGGGGAGAATATAAAAATCAACAAAATTCCATCCCGCAGATGACCCACTATTGACATTTTAGTGTGTTTCCTCCGCCTGTTCTTTTCTATGTAGATCTACAAATACAGTAAAATCCTACCAAAACGTGTTGTGTGCAGAGATCAAAATTAAGTTGTATTAAGCGTGAGGTGGCATTTTGGAAAACAATAATGGGGGGGAGTCTGTATTATCACAAAAGGCACAACATGAAGATGTTGAAAATTATACTGCACTCAGCACTCTACACCGAACTAAAAAAAACCCCAAAATGACCCTGAGGCTATCGCTTCCTAACCTCACCCACCTCATCCTCAGAAGGGAAGGGCAGAGGGTGGCCAGTTTGAGAATGAGACCAGGGAGAAAGGAAGCCTACTGATAACATCCAATTTTGCATACTCCTTGAATTTGACATGTATTTTTAATGATATGAGAATCATACTGTGTATAATTCTGTATTTCACATCCTTTCTTATAATTTCATTGTATTTTAAGCAACAGTCCATCTTATTAACTATTATTTTCAAACAGTCATTATTGTAAATGTCCTTGTTTTTTAAAAAAAAGTTTTGTCTTTGACTTCTGCCTTATCCCTGGGGTGTAACTGCTTGGTCAAAAGGTATAAATATTGGGGCACCTGGGTGGCTCCATCCATTAAGTACCCAGCTCTTGATTTCGGCTCAGGTCATGATCTTAGGGTCATGAGATCGAGCCCCATGTCAGGCTCCGTGCTTAGCATAGAGTCTGCTTGAGATTCTCTCTCTCCCTCTCCCTCTGCTGCTCACGCTCTTTCTCTAAAATAAATAAATAAGATTTTGTTTTTAAAAAAAGGTATAAATATTTTAAAGATTATTGAACTATACTTCCCAATTTGCCTCCAGAAAAGTTGTTCCAAAGTATACTCAGCAGCCAATGAGTGTGGCCTACAGCCCCGTCCATGATGGCTTAGTTGTTGTTCAAGTGAGCGGACAGATCTGAGAACTGGGTTCAAAGGTAGAATTGATGGGGTTCAGTGTGATTGCCGGAGTGTGGGGGTGTAAATCAAGAGGAATGGATAGCACTGAGGTTCTTGTCTCGGGTGTGTGTAAAGACGGGAAAGCCTTTAGCAGAGAAAGGGAAAGAAGGAGGGGAATTGGGATGCAGAGAATAGAAATTCTGTTTGGGAAATTGCATAGTTCAACAAACAAACAAACAAACAAATGAAAAAACCACACCCAAGACCAAGATAAACATTTCCTCCAAAGAAAACACACAAATTGTTAAAGAATACCAAAGTGTCTACCTCCTCACTCCATGAACTAAGATTCATTTGGTTGAAAATAATAGAAATGTTAAGTTTTACAAGTTTATTTTAAGGGAGAGATTTTAGGGAAGATTCACAAAAGACTGGAAGAGCAGAGATAGATCAAGCACCAGAAACTCACGCACTGACAAGATTCACTCTACCTCTCTTTGTTTTTCTCTACAGGTCAATCTTATTCCCTCTGGGACTGGCACTGTCCAACATGGCAGGAAGCATGGCTTCCAGGAGCGCCCACAGCTCACCTCTCACAGCTTTGGCCTCTAGAGAGCTGCTAGGACCTGCTCACACTGGTCCCAAAGTCAGAGATCCCAAGGAAGGGCTCTTATTCACCCAACATGGTCCATTAACCAAAGCCTAGAGTGAGCTATTGTGACTGGCCACCTTTGCCCCCATTGGGACCCTTTGTTGGGCTAATAAACGGGGGCCAAGATTTGGAGGAGAATGAAACAGGTATGTGAACCACATGGTTAGTGGGGAAAGAACTCTTCTCAGAGGAAGGGGGATGCAAAACGATGGATAGTCACTAGATTTCCAGCATATCCACATACATTTCTTTCTGCACAGATAATGCCTGCAAATTGTCATCCCCTCCCCTTGTGCCATCATCTGCTTCCCAATGGAATGTAACTCAAAGTCATCCAGCCTTCTGCATCCCACTTCCGCATCCCACTCTGGACTCCAAGTGCAGAATCGACAAGATGAAAAATCTCTTTTTCCTCTGGTAGTTTTCCTCTGGTCTGCAGATCTAGAACAGCATGGATAGGTGAGGATTTATTATTTATCCTACTCAACGTTCAGTGGGTGCTTTCTGTCCAAGGGTTCTGATGAATTCTCCCTATTACCGCCTCAGTCTTTTCCACCATTTGCTCCTTTTTTGGAAACTTTTCTTGGATGGAGCCTCCTAAACTGTCTTCCATGTCTAGCAAGTACCTTTTCATAATTTTCAATTTTTCTTTTTTTTCTCTCCTCTGCTGAGTTCTGGGTGAATTCCTCAGCTCCATCTTCCAAAGCACTAATTGTTTATTCAGCTCTGCTTGGTCCAGAGCTTCCCTCATCTGTTGTTTTTATTTCAAGTACGGGATTTTTTCATTTCTAGGGTTTCTAATAAATAGTTCCTTTTCCATATCCATTGACTCTGGTTTGCTTCATCCCTCATCTTTTGAGGATTCTAAACACACTCACTTTACAATAATTTTCGTCTTGCTCTACTGTTTTCTTCATCTGGAGGGAGTTCATCTCCTGCGGATTGCTTTTGTTGGCAGTCTTTCTTCACATTAGTTTTTCCTGTTTCTTTTCTGTTCTCCATCCACGGAGATGTTTATCTCCTTTTGAAATGTGGCTGCGTCCTTCTATCTACCTCTTTTGCATGTCTCTCTTTCCCTGGAAGGGCAGCATGGATTGCTGGGTAAGAGCTCAGGTTCTGGAGGCGGCCTGCATGCAGGTCTTGGCTCCATGACTGAGTGGCTGTGTGACCTCAGGCAGGTTTCTTCACTGCTCTGAGGCCTAGTTTCCCCACCTGTAACTGAGGGATAATAATAATACCAGTTGGGAGGATTGGGTGAGCTGGTGTGTATAAAGCTTTTAAACAATGCCTAGAACATACTGAGTGCTTAATACGTGTTAGATGTTATTTCCACATGTTTGGAGAAAATGAGTGAGTTTGGGTTTGAATAGAAGTGATGTTCGAAGCGTTAACTCCAAGGACCATTTAATCGAAAGTCCAAGTCCAGGATTCCTGAGCATACTTGTTCCTCTTGGTCAAGTCTTCTCATGGCTCCTCATGATCTTGCCCTCTTTGGGTATGTGATTCCCGTAGTCACCAACCACCTCCAACACACCTCATGTACAATGCTGGTGGGAAGCAGGGTGACCGTTACAAATGCCACTATTTAGAATGGGTGACAAGGAGGTGACACACAGTGGTCACTGGTCCAGCATTTAAACCACATCCAGCTGGACAGGAATGGTGAGGTCAGAACTGTGGTTGGTGAATATCACCACCTCTTGGCAAAGACTGAGTTCTCTGGTCCCCAGTCTGACTCTCCAGGTTTTGCCTACTGGTAGTATTTCCCTTGCCCACATCCACGCAACCCTTCATAAGTAGAGCGGTGGAGATCATTCTCCCTCCCCCTCAGGGCTATACTACTGCCTCATGAACCACTTCCTGCGTGTCCGGTTATGTGGGAAATACCTCAGGTAACTGAGGAAATAATAGAGTTTCCCAAATCTGCTGGAGGACAGACATTTCCTGGGGAATTTGGGGGGGAAAAAAGATTCTAAAGCGCACCCCCACATCTACTGACTCTTTAGGACGAGGTGCTTGGGAATCCGTATTCTCAACATTCACCCCAAGTGGCTCTTATCATCACAAACATTTGAAAAATAACTACCTTAGTGGCTGAACAATTACATGCCTCAGTTTGGCAGACTTGGGCTCAACAGGCAGGAGAGTGTACAACATTTTGGCCAAAATGTACATTTTGGTCCTGCCCAGGTACCACCATCCAGATTTCTAGGATTCTATAGCTTCGTCCTCAGTGCAGAACCTGCAGTGTGGGGCAGAGCACTAGGCTTTGACTGTTGAACAGAGTGCATGACTCCATGACCTTGGCCATTTGGGACCACTGACTACCAACAAAAAGACCTCTCTTAAAACGATCACTGTCTGTCCAGCGGCTCCTTGAACATTCACTTCTTCTGGGCCTACACTTCCTCTCTCTGACGGCACCCTCCTAGAGGCTATGAGAAATCAGCGACATGTTCTTTTATCCCAGTATTTTAGTACCAAGTCTCCCAAAGTGGAAGTCTGAATGACACATGGTCTGAGACCCAAGAGCCACTGGCAAATAATCTAACCAACTGTCTTGATGAAATAAAAAATAGGGGATTCAACTTTTCCGGCCCAGGATCTGCAGCTGAATGCCCCCCAGGATGCTGCCTCCCTTATCTACCTTGATGCAGCCATTTGGGGGCTCATTGATTTCCACTCCCCAGTTCAGGGTCCAATTTCTGTATTAAGATTCTTGTAGTGGTAAGTGACAGAAATACAACTCAAACTAATTTCTGCAAAAGAGACATTTATTGGAAGAGTCACCCAGCCAAAAGAGCAGGGACGTGGCTGGCTTCTGTGACCAATCCCATGGAGACGTTCTCCCTGCCTGGCTTTCCTCTGCACATCGATGTCAGCCTCCCCACCAGGTTTTGTGCTGGTGGCAGAAATATGCCCCTGGCAACCACTGTGACTCACCTCCCTCTGCACCGTATAGAAGGACGGGTTTGTATTCTTTAATCCTAAAATTTTTCATTACAAAGAAAGGCTCTGAATGGCTTAACCTGGTTGGGGATCCAACTTGATTTTGGACCACATGCTTGTAAGGGAGGAGAAAGTGCATTTCCCAGAAGAGTCTTTCCTGGATACACAGAACAATAGATGTGCTCTGCCCAGAAAATCAAACAAATACAAATTAAAATGGCATTAAATACCACTGGAATTAAACGAAATGAAGATAACCAACACAGTTTTCTATTGCTGGGGTAACAAATTACCAACAAATTTAGTGGCTTAGAATTACTCAATGTATTTGCTTACATTTCTGTAGTCAGAAGTCCGACACATCTCCTCGGCTAAGATCACGGTGTTGGCAGGGCCATGTTCCTTCTGGAAGCTCTGGGGGGAATCCATTTCCTTGCCTTTTCCAGCTTCCAAACCTCTCCCACATTCCTTGGCTCGCGGCCCCCTCCTTCTTCAAACCAACCGAGGGCTGAGTCATTTTCACTCAGTCATCTTTCTGGTTCTCTGCTGCCTCCCTCTTTCACTTCTAAGGACACCTGTGATTACGTTGGGCCCATCTAGATAATCCAGGATAATAGCCTCATCTCAAGATCAGCTGATTGACAACCTTAATGACCCTTTGTTAAATAAGGTAACCTACTCGGGTTCCAGGGATTAAAGGGGACATCTTGGCACAAGGGGTAGGGAGAGGGTAGTTTCCCACCAACCACAGCTGGTAAGAGTGTAGTGAGTAGATCCTCTCAAATTCTTCTGGTAAAGGTGGACATTCACATAAAATTTCTGGAAAGAAAGTTGGTAGTTTGATAAAATCGGCCTTAAAATGTTTACATTGGTTCATTCAATGATTCTAATAGTCTGTCCCAAAGAAATAATGCTAAATATGTGTGGGGGTGGAATTTATACATGAAAACGTTCATTGCCACTTTACTTATACCACCAAAAAAACTGGAAACAACCCTAATGTCCAGTGGTGGTAAGGCTAAGTAAACCATATTCCATCCATATAAGGAAACATTTTGTTGACAGTAAAAAGTTTGTTTCTGAGAAGCTTCTAATGAAATGAAAATATTTGTATGCCCTGATGTTAAGTAAAAAGAGGAGGACGTTTGTACTTTCTGCTCGGTTTTGCTGTAAACCTAAAACCACTCTAAAAAAAAATAAAGTGGGGCGCCTGGCTGGCTCAGTTGGTGAAGTGTGCAACTCTTGATCTCAGAGTTGTGAATTTGAGCCCCATGTTGGGTGTAGAGGTACTTAAAAATAAAATCTTTAAAAGTAAATAAATAAGATAGGCTCCCTTAAAAAAATAAAATAAAGTCTATTACTAAAAAAAAATAATAATAAGAGTTTCGATTTCTGGAAGAATGACCATGCAATCCCCGTGTTCAACACCAAGGTTTACGAAATCCGGATCGTTGTGTAATACCTGTCAAAGCCATTTTCTGCATTTTTTGCTTTCAGTGTTTGGAACATGTTTTGACTTCTCAGTGCACACATTAAAATGAGAATAAAAAAGAGAATACAAAACAATCACAGATACAATATAATCTAAAAAAAAAAAAGATATACAAAAAAACGCCTAGAAAGGAAAATGTTAATGGTGGTTGTTACCCTGTGGTTGGTGAGATTATCTGCAGGTGAGTTTTCCCTGTGTATCTAGCTTTTATTTCTTTTAAAATTGCCCCTTAGGTGCAGAGAGCCGGGTTGATCATAATCCTTCAGGCAGAGCCACTACCATTTATTTATTTGGTCTGTTTTCTGGGTTATTTTGATAAGGGAATAAGCAACCCCACACCTGACATTCAAAAGGAAAGCACCCCGAAGCATACTCACCCCCCTCAACACACTCTCCCTATTCAAGACATCTGTGAACCCACATCCCGTATTTCTCATTTTTTTTGCTCTCCTTTTTATGTAGTTTTATTGGATCTATCGTGGGATTGACAACCCCCTTGTGAAGTCCTTTTCTTTCCTTTTCTTCCTAAAAGTCTTGCAAGGAAGTGTTTTTATTCATAAATGGAAAGAATTCTTCTACACTCGAGCAGAGAGTGTTGGTAGAACAGTAACAGATGAAATGCCATTTTAACCATTTATTCTTCAAACCATCTGTGATCATTCCAATCATACCCACGCTCAGTTCAGAAGTTGTAGTTCAACACCTGCGTGTACAGTGATCAAATCCCACTCCTGGTGAAGGCAGGTGATAAGGAATATGGGACACGAGCCCATCTTGTGAGGATACCCACCTTCCGTGGTCTTGTTCTCTGGTCTGTGTGAAGATGGTTCCAGGCCAGTTCTGCCTCATGAAACACAGTTGACCCACCTGGAACCCAGATGGATAAACTCAAGGCCAATAGTCCAAGTTTCTTCGGGTCAAATTAATTGCGCCCCCCACCCCCCACCCTGCTGGTATCTATGTTCGATTTCCCTTTTAACTCTTAAACACTTGGTAAAAATTTCATCTGGAGACTTCTTATAAGCATCAGCTGTATGTCTTCAGACCCATAGATCTTAACCAAGGCCCCCTGCCAGAATCACTTGAGAAGAATTCAAAAAATACAAACGCCTGGGGCCAACCCCATTCCAGAAGGTTCTGTGGGATTGGTGCAAGAATTTTAAAGTACTCCTCCGGACGCCAGCTATGCACTCTTACTTAAGAACCATAGTGTCAGACAACATCTGGCCAAGGCTCATGCCTGTCTTTGTCTTCACCAAACTCTTCAAGGCAACTCTAGCTCCCCAGCTACCTGGCTTTTAGCCCTGTGTCTCAGGAAACAGATGTCCATCTTTTGTTTTCCTCGTGCCTCCTGGCAAATTGACATTCACCTTCTGACTATTAGGAAAAGGGCCAACTGTCCTTGAGAGATGCTGGTGTTGGCTATTTCGCATATTTTGGCCATGGTGGTTTCCTGCAGACATTTTAGATCTCTTTCTTTCTTCTGGCCAATCTCCGCTCTCTTTTTATGTCTCTGTCTCTTCCCATCTCTCATTTCAGATCACCCTGCAGGTCAGCTTTGTTCTTTTCCCCATGGAATAGGCACCTGCAGGCTTCCATCCTCCACTTCTGAGACCTAAGAGGCAAAAGTATTTCTTTCTCTAGGACGGGTTTGAAAAATTCTGCAGAAAGACCTCATTGGAGGGGGCAATTCAAGTAATGGCTTTGAGCAAGGACTCCAGGGCCAGAGTGCCGGTCCTGGCTGTGTGTACTCAGCAAATTATTTAAACTCTTTGTGTCTCAGTTTCCCCAGCTGTGAAATGAAGATGATAATTGTACCCACTCCACTGAGCTGTTGGGGGACATCCGTGAGCTAATGATGCACTCCTAATAGCTCCTGGTGTGTGGTGAGTACTATGTACGTAGGTGGCCATATCTCCTGCAGGCCACCCAAGAATGTTTAAATTGCTCTGTGAACTCAACTTTCTGAAAGTAGAAGAGATACGATGAGCTCCGTTGTTGGACCTAGTTCTAAAACATGTATCAATATTGCTTTGCAATGTGGAAGTGATATTTAGCCATATTCATTTCACTTAAGGAAAATGGATTTCAACCAGTTGGGAAATTTGCATGAGTCAGAAAGTTCAAAGGAGAATATGGCTAAAGAGGAATATAAATCTCCAGGAATAAACTTCTCGTTATACAATCACAGATTAATCACAGATTAATTGGCCCTTCTCTCCTCCCCCTTCTTCATATGTTTCACCCCCTTCCCAGTTCTGTCCATGTGACATCCTAAATTGGCCTTGGCCTTTCCTCCCATCCCCACATCACCCACTCTTGCTCAGGCTACCTTTATTTTTCAGCTGGGCTGTAGCTTCAGCTCCCCAACTGTCCTCCTAGTGCCAGCTCTGCCCATTCTAGAATTCCAATGTGTTCTTCACTCTCTACACTGTAGCCGGAGTGATTATTTTGAAATAGAAATCTGATCATATTTTTGCTGTTCTTGATCCCATCTCCACAACCTAAGACCACTCAATAGCTTCCTGGGGCTTTCAGGATAAAGAAAAACAGCCTTATCAGCCCCCCGGGCCCTGCAGAGTTGGCCATCATCTGTCTTTCCAGCTCCACCAGGTCCACCAGCCCTGTCTCATTCTTTCTACCCACAGTGGCCTTCCTTTGGGCCCACATGTTTCTCAAGCTTTCCCGTGCCACAGAGCCTTTGCATGTGCTAGTTTCTTCCTGGAATACTCTCCCTCTTGCCTTTAAAAAAATAATACACTTTATTTTTCAGAGCAGTTTTAGGTTCACAGTAAAATTGAGAGTACAGAGAATTATCAGATATCCTGTCTCTCCCTACCACACACACGTGCGCGTGTGCACACACACACACACACACACACACACATGCACAGTCTCCTCTACCATCAACATCCCACACCAATGTAGTATATTTATTATCATCCATGCATCAGCATTGACACGCCATTATCAACCAGAGCCTATAGTTTACATTATGGCTCACTCTTTGTTTTGTACATTCTGTGGGTTTGGACAAGTGTATAATTACAAATATCCACCCTTATAATATCATACAGAATAGTTTCACTGCCTTAAACATTCCCCGTGTTCTACTTATTCAACCCTTCGTCCCCCTAGACCTTAAGCAACTATTGATCTTGTGGGGGGGGGCACTGCTTTCATAGTTTTACCTTTTCCAGAATGTCATAGAGTTGGATTCACAGCTTATAGTATATAACCTTTTCAGATTGGCCTCTTTCACTTAGTGCTATGCTTTTACAAGTTTCCTCCGCGTCTGTTCATGGCTTGATCGCTCGCTTCTTTTTTAGTGCTGAATAGTATTCCATTGCCTGGCCATACCACAGTTGATGTATCCTCTCACTTACTGTAGGGCATCTTGGTTGCTTCCAAGGTTTAGTAATTATGAATAAGGCTGCTATAAACATTTTTTTGTGTGTGGACAAAGTCTTCAATTCATTTGGGCAAATACCGTGGAGCGTAACTGTTGGATTGTACGGTAAGAGTGTGTTTAGTTTTAGGCTCAAGAAATGAACTAAGGGTGGCCGGGGTGGGGGTGGTGGTGAGTGGGTAGGGATAGGGTGGCTGGGTTGTGGACATTGGGGAGAGTATGTGCTGTTAAGTGCTGTGAAATGTGTAAGCCCAACGATTCACAGACATGTACCCTGGGGCAAATAATACATTATATGTTAATAAAAATTAAAAAAAAAAAAAAGAAGCTATAAGAACAAGAGAAAATTAAACCCAAAATAAGTGGAAGAAAATACTAAGTATTAGAGCAGAAGTCAATGAAATAAAAAACTGACATTAAGGAATAATTAAAGAAATAAAGAACTGGTTCTTTAGAAATATCAATAAAATTTTGTTGATAAACTCCTAAAAAAAAAAATAAAGGATACAAGTTATTAGTGCAAACATTTGGACTGTTAATAGGCAGAGCTTGGCTACAAAGTCCTCAAATAAAGCTGTTCCTACCTTTTGGAATAGAACCCCCCCAAAATAAAAATGAAAATAATAAATAATAAAACATAAATAAATACATAAATAAACTTAAAAAAAAAAAAAGAGTGTGTTTAGTTTTATAAGAAACTGCCAAACTGTCTTCAAAAGTGGTGGTACCATCTTGCATTCCCACCAGCAATGAAGGAGATCCTCTGCTGCTCCACCAGCATTTGACATTGTCAGTGTTTTGGATTTGGGTCATTCTAATAGGTGTGTAGTGGTATCTTGTTGTTGTTTTCATTTGCAATTTCCTAATGACTATGACGTTGAACATTTAGCATATAAAATATGCTATTTACCATCTGTTTATCTTCTTTGATGAGGTGTCTGTTTGGATCTTTTGCTCATTTTTTTAAAAAAAAGATTTTATTTATTCATATATTTATTTATTTGAGAGTGAGACAGAGCGCTCAGGGGAGGAGCAGGGGAGAGGGCCAAGCAGACCCTGTGCTGAGCGTGGAGCCCAATGCGGGGTTCAATCTCACGACCCTGAGACCAGGACCTGAACTGGCATCAAAAGTTGGTCACTCAACTGACTGAGTCACCCAGTCACCCCCCTTTTGCTCATTTTTTAGTTGGACTATTTTCTTCTCCCTGTTTGACCTCAGTAAACACTTCCTCCTCATCTTTTAGAACTTAACCTGGTGGTCCCTTTTTGTATCTTAGACTAGATTTAAAAAAAAACAAAAAACCTCCTTACTCCTTAGAGGGCTAGGTGCCTCTTCTTCTTCACAGTTGTCATAGTTGCAGTTTTACACTATTTGCTTGATCGTTTGTATCCTGTTTCCCTGACTCTGTAAGAAGAGGGGCCAGACCTGGCTTTGTTGCCTGGTATACCAGTAGTCCGAGCACTGGGCCTGACACACAGTGGGTGCCGCACCAGTATTTGCAAGGGAAGAATAAACTAATATCCTCGCTGCGAAAGAAGGTAGAGTGGAGGAGGAGAGGTCATCTAAAGAAACCACCGCTAATACAGAGTGAGTCCAGAATTTCAAAGAGCATGTCTAACAGTGGGAGGGGGCAGAGGGCCAAAAACAAATGCCAAAAAGCACAAACCTGTAGGACCGATGTTCAGGAATACTAATGTGTAAAATGAGTTGAGCCTTCCATAAATGGCTGAGACCACAGAAAGACTGATTTAGAAAATTATTTGGAGCAAGAAAAATAACAAGGAAGAGCCAGGCCCCACACTTAGTGGAGAGGTCACAGTTTTTAATGCACGGTGTCTCTCTCTCTCTCTCTCTCTCAAGAAGAGTAATTCTCAAACCGGAAAGTGTAAAGGCAAATTCCGGAAGAAGAATATCAAATCCAAGATCAGAGAAGAGGTGTGGGAGCAACTGCCCACATTACACAAAATGCAGCATCAGATGAATCTCATCAGAACTTGGAGATAAGATTACATAGCCACTGTCCATGAATTCTGAGAAATTTGGGAAAGGAGCCAATAGCCAGGGAAACATGAGATGTTTCTCAGTTTTCAAAAAGGGAAAGAATGTGCATTCGGGTTAAGTGTAATTACCTCTGTCTTCCAAACGTGACGTTGATTCACGGCACAAATATGTTCCAGAAGGGTGACGGGGTCCCTAGAAAGTGGAATTTTACCTCCTTCTACTTTGATAAGCCACCATTTCAAAGACACCCGCCAGCAAGGTGGAGGCAGCAAATCACCCTGGAGGAAGTCTTGGTTCCTAGAACAATGTCATGAATGGTACCCTTCAGTGATATGAATGTAGGCAGCTAGGCACCATTATCCTGAGAACAGGATATAATTGAACATTTCCCCCTGACGTATAGCTTGACAAAGGCTGTTCTCTGTATTTTTGGTATGAATAGCTGGTTGCTGGAAGCAATTGGACAAATTTGTACAGGTGCAAGGGGCTTGGGACAAAGAGGATTGGGACCAATCCCTTCTGGTTTGAGGGTCAGTACTGTTAGATGTTCTCTAATGGGCTGAAATGGTCATTTCTGACTAGATGACCTAGAGCCCTCCACCACCGAGGGGGAAACGAACCAGTGAGGAAGGGAAAGAGTCAAAGTGTTGACTTGATTATTTTCCAGCATAATGTGGGGCTGAGGCTGATGCACACTCCCGGTCCAGCTGCCCTAGAGGATTTGGAGTAGGAGCCCAGTGTGGCTCATTCTTGTGTGAGCATGACGCTGGGGAAGACTCCCGGTGGCCTGTGTCAAGGGCTAGACCGTTGGTATTAACACAGCAGGTGCTGGGTGGGGCCTTCTGTTTTCAATAGTGATACAGATGGTAGCAGCAGAGAGAGCGAGCCTAGTTCCACAGGACAAGCACTGCACAAACTGTGCAACCACATGCAGGCAGCAGGGAGGTAGAAATTTATGTTCAGTTGGTGTACTGGGTTGAACGGTGGTTCCCACCCCACCTCCCAGCCCCCCAAATTCATGTCCATCTGAAACCTCATAATGTGAACTTATTTAGAAATAAGATCAATGGAGACGTAATTAAGATGAAGTCATCCCGACTTAGGGCAAGCCCTAAATCTAATACAACTGGTATTCTTATAAGACGAGAGAGAAGGACCCACAGAGACATCCAGGGAAGAAGGCCCCGTGACCACAGAGGCAGAAATCGTAGGGATACACTGCAAGCCAACGAACACCAAGGATGGCGAGGAACCACCAGAAACTGGGAGACGGGCATCTGGAACAGATCTCCCCGCAGTCTCCGGGAGGAGGCAACTCTGCCCACACTTTGATTTTAGGCTTCTGGCCTCCCGAACTGTGAGAAATCACTTTTTTATTGTTCCTAGCCATCCAAGTTTGTGGGACTTTGTTCTGGCAGTCCTAGAAACAAATTGATTTGGGCATGTACGGGTTGGAGAGATGAATCTGGAAAGTAAGAAGTGATGTGAATCTTATTTGAATTCCAGTCTGGTAAAGCAAGTTACACCGGTTCCAGGTTATTAAGCAGCTGTCTTATCTGTTCTGATAAATCAAGAAGATGCTGAAATGACAACGTCTTAGAATATTTTTTGTGGCTAGACTAGAGAAATGTGGGCTAGAGGAGGATACAAGCATTAGGGGTTTTAGCCAGCTGAGTTCTGAGTTGGACCGATTGATGGACACTGGCCGACTGAAGATGACACACTGTGTGTCCTGTCCTTTACAGTGACTTGGAGGAGACTTGGAATGTGTTCTTATCAAATAAATAAGTAATACAGAGTTGGTACGGATGACATGATAGATGGCAGTTTCCACATCCAAATTAACTAAGAGCTAGAATGAGGAGCTGAAACCCCCATGATGAAATTTGATGGAGAAAAATGTAAAGTTAAGGATCAAAAAGTCAGTCATGGAGAACAACTCACATGGGAAAATTTCAGGAGATTTACAGCGGATCCCAGCTTAAAAGGAGACAGCTTCAAAGGAGAGAGTAGCACGGTTACTCAAAAAGGTAACAACACAGTTTTAGACCACACTGATACAGATCCACTAACAACAACTAACTCTCTAATCGAGTTCCTCACCCATGGTTAAGATGATTTTCATGTAAGTCATCAGTGTGCTTACTGGGAAAACCAGACAATTTCATGGCTAGTTTTGAGAAATGGGAAT
Source organism: Procyon lotor (assembly GCA_028646535.1). Taxonomy (NCBI): domain Eukaryota; kingdom Metazoa; phylum Chordata; class Mammalia; order Carnivora; family Procyonidae; genus Procyon; species Procyon lotor. Next base: position 80,609,584 of record CM053606.1, on the reverse strand, counting down.
AACGAGGTACGCATACTGGGGAGGCGAGGAAGGGTTTCCAAGGAAAATGCTTAGAATATAAGAAATATAAAATGAGCAGCGTTGAGATTCCAAACTGTTCCTTCCCAACGGTACCCTTCTAGGCCAAGCAGTCAGAGAAGCTGTCGCAGATCAGGCAGGAGCTGCAGGCAGGCCAGGTGCCACACCAGCAAGGTAGACCAGCAAATGAACAACAGTCCATGAGCAGACCCAGTGCCTGACCAGCCCCAGCAGGGACCTCCCCATAGGTCACCTCTGCCTTCTGTCTCATGCAAATGTCCCTTGTGCCCCGCCCCCCACTGCACAGAAAAAGGAATTCTGGGAGTTGTAGTTTCAGCTTAGGTCCACTGATAACTGCAAATCCAACCCAACATCTGAAAGACTACTTGCCAACTTTTCATTTAAAAAAATAGTAGGAGACTTCCAAAAAAAAATTGCAAAAGCATTCCTATTTACCCTTCACCTGGCTTTCCCAAATGTTAACATCTTACACAGCCATAGCACGATGAGAGAAACCAGGAGATCAACATTGATACTCTTAGCTACTTTACAGATGCTATTCAAATTGAGCGACTTGTCCCACTCTTCTCCCTTTTCTGGTCCAGAACCCAATCAAGCTCCTACGTGGCATTTATTTGTCATGTCTCTTTAGTCTCCTTCAGTCGGGGACAATGTCAGTCTTCTTAAAGATTTCTCCAGAGTAAATCTGACAAACCAGAAAATGTCTAGAATGGTGAGGGTCTGGAAAACAAGACCCCCAAGCAACTCTGGCCAGACCTGGAGCTGTCAGCCTAGAAATGAGAAGTCTTAAAGGGACGTGTTACTTGTCTTCAAAACTCTGAAGGACCCCCACGCAGAAGATGGAGTAGAGAATTCACGATTACCCCCAGGGAGGGAAATTGAACCAAGAGGTGGAATCACCATTCCGAAGATTTCAGCTCGGCACTAGGCAGAACATTCTAGCAGTTAGAACAAACCAATCATATCCTGGGCTTTGGCAGACCTGAGCAGGATCCTGCTCAGCAGAAGATAAGCCTGAGAAACAAGCCAGTGGGAAGGAGGGGGGTGGTGGCAGAGAAGGAACAGCCAGGGGGCAGTGGGCCAGGGCCCTCCTGCCTTAGGGATGTCGGACTCAGGGTGGAGAGCAGAGCATACAAAGGTCTAATAGAACAGGTTAGCAAGACAATAGAAGGAACAGAGGGCACTTCCTCTAACAGGTTTGCTTCCAAAGTCCACTATTAACAGGCTAAAGGAGGCTTTGCCCATAGCCCTCCCAACAGCTCGTCTGTCCAGTCTGCTCACTCTTGCAAGCTCCCTGACTCTCATGAGGGGGAGGGTGTCCCTGGAGGGGCAGAAATTGTGTTCTTAGGTCTGGGAATTCCCAGCTGGGGCAGAAACACAGGGATGCCTCTTAGGGGGTATTAAGGCATGCTGGCAGCTGGAAAGGTGCCAAATCCATGGCACAGACTCTAGTCTGGACAGTTCCTGTGGCTTCCCAGCCAGGGTCCTTCAAAGGATGCTAATCATATTTGAAATGCATATCGTTACTGAAAAATAAAGCCAACCAAATGGTAGCAAGGAAAAGCAATTAGCTAAGGCGTAAATAAAGATCTTATGCGTCTATTTTTCAAAATCTATCAATAGCTAAGATTCTCTGCCCGGTTAGCTCAGCAAACATTTAGTCCACCTCGAGAAAGTAGCTCACGACTGCATCACAACACAGGACTGTCACCTATCCTGACTGTCACAGGACTTGTCAATCTATCTGGCCACAGAACTACGGGTCGGTCTATCTTGCCATCCATTTATCCATCATCTGTCCCTCCAGGCATCCATTTACACCTTCATCCATCAAGCCAACATTTGTTTAACTTCTGCTATGTGCCAGCTCTGTGTGGGACACTGGGGGCAAAATAATGCAAACAAACAAACAAACAAACAAAATCTCTCCTGCTCTCAAGGTGCTAGAGGTTTAGTGGAAGGTGGGGGGTGGGGATGGAGGTCACAAAATGCCAAAGCCATCACTGGATGAGACACAAACCTAAGCTAAGAAAGTTGAGATTTCCATTTAAAACTCTCCAGTTGAGCAGTTCCTATGGATGATTCAAAGTCATCTGTAAGGAATAAGTAAAAGTGACTTGACTCATGAGAAATTCCTGGGATTGGAATCAGAGTCAATGAATTCAATGTACTAAATACGTATTGAGAGAAAAGGGCTCAATATCCCAATATTTTAATACTCCTTTCTCAGACCCAGGATTCTGGGAGCCTCTCTGATGCGTTGACACAGTCCCACCCGTGGACCGCTGGTGGGAAAAGTCCCCCAGAGCTGCCAGGGGGAGGACTGTGAAGAGGTGTGACTTGACCATCATTTTCCAACCCAGATGCACTGGCAGGATGACCTGTGTGTGGGAGCCCATCTGTGGAGTTTTCTAGAGCGTGACACTGAGGGCATGGGAGCGTTCTCCCTTGAAAAGCCACCACAGCCTGTGCCGGGATACGAACTGCTGACGTCCTTACGTCTGTGAGGGGTGGGGGGGGGGAGGATGTGGTCAGTGCTCATGGCCGTCAAAGGACCTGAGCTGCAGGCACATCTGTGTCGCTCACTGGCCACCCGAGACGGCTCACTTCCCCAGCCACCGCCTGGGGACCTTACAATCCCCTTCTCCATTGCCATCCATTTATCCATCATCTGTCCCTCCAGGCATCCGTTTACACCTTCATCCATCAAGCCAGAGTTCTTCGGAGGCTCAGCAGCCGCATGGACAGGCTCTGTGGGCCGGCTGTGCAACCAAGCAGGGCCGTGTTTCGGGAACCAGCTCTGCCTACATTTCCACAGCCTTCGATGAGGAAGCAAGCATCACCTCCCACTAATTTTCACTTTGATCTTGGGTGAGATAAATTGTTTACAGAACCTGAAAGCATTCACTGCATTGCCCTACTTTAAACAGTAATTTCTTTGCTTTCTTTTTTACTCCCCCCTCCCGTCCCAACGTTTCTAAGCCTGACTGTGCAGAGAGCTAGGGTAACACAACGTACCTCACAGGGCAGCTGTAAGAATTAAGTGAAGTATCAAGTGTCCGCTATGACTAAGGCCGGGACGGCCCAGGCGGGACATGTGAAGTCAATCTCCCCGCTCCGCTCCTGACTTGCTCCTGTCTTTAGCTCGATGAGCACATGCAGTGAAAATAAAGACCGCTGATAACAGCCAACAGTAAGTGAGCACTTACCGTAAGCCAGGCACTGGGTTATGTGCCCCTTTGTGTTATCTCACTTCGTTCTCACATCAGCCCTATGGGATACACACAGCTGCTATCCCCTTTCACAGGAAGGAGACAGGAGCACAGAGAAGTTCAGTAACTCGGCCAGTGTCACACAGCTGGCAAAGAGCAGAGCCGGTGTGTGCATCCACACGTGCCATTCTCCACGCCGAGCCCGATGCGGGGCCCGATCTCATGACCCTGAGACCGTAAGCAGATCTAAAACCAAGAACCAGACGCTTAACCGACTGAGCCAACCAGGCTCCCTGAGTGAAGGTTGCTGCTAATTTGTACTAAACCTTGGCCCAAGTGGAGCTTAGTTCCACCTGCTTTTTGTCTGCCTTTCTGAATCACAGCAACGATATGTTTTAATCTGCTTGTCTCCCTTGATTTGTTTATGCTGCTCACCGCCTCAGCAGTAATTTGACCTCTTATACTTTAATAGTTGCTAAATGGTCACATGCCTGAGGGATAGAGAAAGAGAAACAAGATTAACATAATACTGTGTATCATAAATAGTAACCTGGGTCCAGTTGGACATAAACACTCAGGCCAATTGGAGGGGGCTGTTAGGCAGGGAGGAGGATCCTCTTTTTCTTTTTTTTTTTTAAGATTTTATTCATCTATTTGACAGATAGAGAGCAGAAGTAGGCAGAGCAGCAGGCAGAAAGAGAGGGAGAAGCAGGCTCTCTGCTGAGCAGGGAGCCTGATGCAGGACTCGATCCCAGGACCCTGGGATCATGACCTGAGCCGAAGGCAGTCGCTCAACTGACTGAGCCACCTGAGGAGGATCCTCTTTTGAGTAACATGTTCAGAAACTAACATTTGCCCCTGAAAGGCACAGTGCAAAATTAAGAATTTTCCATGTCAAAGAAGCCTAGGGATGGTAGAGACTGTAGCCCCAGATACCATGATCACCATGATCAACATGAAACAGAAGTCCCATGTAGTTGGTACCAAGATGGAGGAGGCAGGGAAGTCAAGACCTAGAGGCGTCACCATAGAAACCTGTGGTGCTGGGCGCCTGGTGACTCAGCTGGTTAAGCAACTGTCTTCGGCTCAGGTCATGATT
>CM053606.1:80565275-80604734 GCA_028646535.1 Procyon lotor | reverse complement strand
TAGGGGTAAAGCGCCTAGCAGAGCTGGAGGGAAATCCAAAGGTTGTGCCTTCCACATGCAGGAATGCAACCTGCGGCCCCTTCCCATCGCACCCCTGCCTGTCAGTCGTTTGGTTTGGGGGAGTCAGTTGAAAGAGTTGTGGTGATAGTGCCGGTAGCCCCCTATGGAATCACAGGGAGCCCCCTCTCCGGGGACGGCCTCCCAGCCACCAAAGTCTGAGTGACTCCCTCGGAAAACAAGATCTCTTGCTCCTTGGAAAATTCTCTAAAGCTCGGAAGCATCCAGTCTTGGGGTTCCTTGTGAGAGTCTTTTACCAGCTCAGCCTGGCTTCCTGCCTCCTCAGAGGCAGCCAGAGACAAACAGTGGGATTTTAGGTGTGTTCCAAGAGCAACAGTGGGGACTTTCTGTACCCAGAAAAACTCCCCAGCCAGTCAAGGCCTCATCCCTTGGCTCAAGGCTTTGCCCTCATAAAACACACACATTCCTGAGATCATACGAATACTCTTACAATTAAATAGCTTCACAGTTTCCTGAGTTTACATACACAGAATATTCATCCAACCTTATCACTGCCTGTGAAGTGGGGTTATAATCTCTGCTTTTACAAATGAAAATTTTAATGAGCACCTACTACACATGAGGCACAATTCTAGGCTCTTTTTCCCCGGTTAGCGGTCTCTATTTAGTAAGTGGTCCAAGGAAGACACAGAGCCCGGTCTTCTGCGTGTGGTGCTTTTCCCAGAGGCTTTTGTGCCTCAGTGTGAACCATCAGGCCCCTTGCAGGGAATATGGCTTCCTGTGGCAAAGAGCACGGTGGAAGGGTACCTAAAAGAGCCAGACAGACGTGGACTCAAGTCTCTGTGCACCTCTGAATCAGTACAATGCAGATAGCCCGAATGCCCAGCCCTTGGTGCTTGTGAGGACTCAGAGAAATGAGGTATGTGAAATGCTCAACACCCCTCCTGGAGGGTGGTGAGAGCTGGGAGGTGCCACCAGGGCCACACCGGTTCTTCCCTTCGGGGACCCCTACCCCAGCTCCCCTGTCTCAGCCTTTTTCTCCAGGCAAACCTCCTGCAGGCAAACAAAGCTGCAGGGAATTGTGTAAGCACAGGAGGTAGTGACAGCGGGGAAGAGAGGAGAAAGGCAGGAACAGAGTTTCCACCACCTCCCTGTCCTCATGAAGGACAGGCTGACCCTCAGGCCTGGCATCAGGGACTAAATCTGAACTCCCTCCTTCCTGTTTACTCCACCAGCATCTTGGCATTCAACTTGGCCTGAGTGAGAGGAGCTGTGGGTTCGGCCTCAGTCCTTAGTGGTGGCAAAGGCCCTGGACTGGGAAAGCCACTGGTCCAGGTCTCCCAGAGGGGTTGTCCCATCCTGTAGATGGGCTAGGAAGACAGAAGAAAGATCTAGAGCTGGTAGGCCCTGGGGAAGGCCTTGTTGGGCTCACACTACCCAAGGAGTGTCTACACAAGCTCAGTCTGATGGGGTGTCGGGCACCTTCTTGCTAGGGCTGCTAGTGACAATCAGAGGAACTTAGGGGTCCTTGGAAATCCTACGCCTTTCCCACCTGCCCTGGAATTTTCTCATCATAGCGGGGAGTGTCTCACAGCAGCTGCCTACGGTCACTCTTGGGGAGATACCCTAACCCACACCCCATCCAACTCCAGGTCTCTTCAGCAAGATGGCAGAGAAGGGGTCCTCTTATGGGGGCAGTGTAACATGGTGTGAAGACTGGGGGCTTTGCAGCCAATAGGCTTGTGTTCTAGCCATAATATTTACTGAAAGTTCTTCAACCTCTTGAAACTTCAGTTTACTCACATCTATAGTAACTATAGCAACGCTCAGTCTGTAAGGTTGTTGTGGGGCAGAGATAAGATGACATGGGAAAGTACCTAACACACTGGGTACATATAAAAGATACTGATCCATGTGGTTTCCTTCCACTGCTTCCGCTGGAGGGAGCGTCATAGGCCATAGCTCAGTCGATCAACCAATTAGCATCCTGTTCCTCTCAGAGTGTTATTTGGTGCCCCAGAAATGATTAAAGGGGGAAGAAGAAATTGTCTCAGTCCCGGGAAAATTCCCATATGGGTGACAGAAACCATGATACATGGAGTCTACTTGAAAACCAAGATGGCACCTCCCATGCCTCCCCTGGGTCCTGTGGACCCTGGCAGGCCACCAGTGCTGCTCTCAGGGGGCTGGCGTGGCTACCAAGGGTTACTTTCTGAGAAGAAAGTGGGGGCTGCAACACTCATGCAGGGTGTCCATTCAGAACTCCTCAGACAAGTCTATTAATTATCAAAGGCCCTCTCCTGAAATGGAGCCATGATTTCAGGAAGATTCTGGCTGTGTCTGTTGTAGGCAGAGCTGCACCTCTGCAAACCGGGCTGCCGTGGACAAATGTATTCTCACTGAGAAAGGGACGAGACCATTGTTCTTTTCCATTAGATCCCTAGGCACAGGGTAGGGGCCCTGCTGTTAGTGGCATAAGGGCCAGAAGCTGATGACGATTTTGTGAGCAACTTTGTGAGACTCTGGGCACATGCAGGTACAGCTACTATGGGACACAGGGGACTAAGTGAGCCACCCAGGTGGGAAAGGCCACACCTCTGAATTCACACCTGTGAATGTATCTTGCCCTCCTAACACATTCTGTGGGAAGTAATGGCTGGCACATAGGAAAGCTGTTGAGAACAAAAGAGCTAAGCAGACACAGGAGCCACACTGCGTAGGATTGGAACAAGCCACTGAACTTCTCTGCCTTAGTTTCTTTGTCCGAAAAATGAGGACAACAGTCCCTGCTCTCCAGCAATGCGTGGAGAGCGCTGGGGACAGGGCCTGGCACGAGGAATGTTCTTTCTACATAGGTGTCAGCTGTTATTTTTTTCAGTCACCTAAAATATTTGCCCTTCGGTGAATTCTCCCATGTTTTCTGGTATCATTAGTGACTTAAGAAAAACTGGCCAGTTCTTTTTCCATTATCCCACATCCCATTTCTGTTTCCTGCCTTATCGCATTGGCTACCATTAGGCCCTTCTTGGGAGTGGGGAAAACCACACTGAGCTTTCGAGCAGCCTGGGAAGGATGGATGTGAGACAAGAGTGACGAGAAGCTGAGCGAGGGGTAGGACCCCGGTAGTAGTAATTTAGCTGTGGTGTGAAGAGGGTGTGGCTGTGGATAAAGTCCCAGAAGGTGGCAAGGACGGGCCCCAGTTCAGAGCCACTTTGAATCAAGAGTAAACAGAATTCAGTGGTGACACTAATGATCAAAACAAATGGCCAGGGTACCTGGGTGGCTCATTCGGTTAAGCGTCTCCCTTCAGCTCAGGTGGTGATCTTGGGGTCCTGGGATGGAGTCCCGCAGCGGGCTCCCTGCTCAGAAGGGAGCCTGCTTCTCCCTCTGCTCTTCCTGCCCTCCAACCCCTGGCTCGAGCTCCCTTTCTCAGTCTTGCAAAAATAAATAAAATATTTTTTTTAATGGCTAAAATTGACCATCAGAATTGTTATAATTTATTCATCTGAAAAAGAGAGGAAGAAGGGGAAAATTCACAATCTCACTTTATGATTCTAAGGATTGCCTTAGAGGGGGCCGTGATCATCAGCCCATCCTCCGGACTTGAAGCTGGGTGAGGAGTGAGAGAAGCCCAGGCTCACGTAAAGAGTGTGGGTCCCGGAATCAGACAGGCCTGGGTTCAGGGTTCTGTCACCTGACAGCTGCCACTTAACACCCTCAGTTTCCTCCTCGGTACAATGGGCTCGCCGCGGCAACTTTGTGAGCAACTTTGTGAGACTCTGGGCACGTGCAGGTGCAGCTACTATGGGACACAGGGGACAAAGCGAGCCACCAGGTGGGCAATTTGGGTTTGGGTAAAGTTTGCAAATACTCTCATTTTCTACTGTATCTCCAGAGATACAGTTGGTTAGTTCCAAAATAGCTTATAATTTGTTAACATTTGTAAAAGCATTTTTGGTTCACAAAGCCCACTTACACAACTGGCCTTATTGGCACGATAACGGTACTGTTTAAGAACACGGCTCTGGAGTTTGAGACCTGACCTCCTGGCCGTGTGACCTGTGGTAAGTCACTTACCCTCTCTGCACCCCAGTTTCTGCGTCTACAAAATGAGAGCAATGATACAACTCCCTTCACGGGCGTCTTGGTCTCACGTGGCTTAGCCTGGCCCTGCTGACAGGAGCCCCACAACCGGGTCCCCACAAACAGGACTCCACGAGAGATTGCTTCAGGGCCTCTTCTCCTCAGCCATGTCGCTGAGACCCGCACAGAGGAAGGAAGACAACGGTGACCAGGAGGCCGACATACGCACCGCACGCGCTGGGCCCAGCTGTCAGGGCTCAAGGGCACACGGGGTCCCACGGAAAGGAAGGGGTGCTGCTGGACTCCTGGGGAAGCAGAAGACTTCCAGGAGACAGAGGTTCGGAGGAGCAGCCTGAAGGGGTCCCTGGGGAAGAGCAGGGTGCGGTAGGGTCGAGAAGGGACTATGTATGCGCGAGGCGGAGGCAGAAACGGGCCTGGCCCGTGGCAGGGCCGGCAGCAGCAGCTTGGATGCAGTGGAAAATCCCCACCAGAGGCGAGAACTCCGTTCAACAAATATTTATGGCACCTACTCAGTACAGAGAAGAGGGCCAGGCTGAGTCACTGGGCACGGCCCTGTGCTGGCACCACGGCGCCGCTGACAGAGGGAACTTCGGGGTCCCTGGAGCCGATGAGGGGCTGGGAGAGGGTGTGGGAGCCAGGTCGGGTGCGAGGGCCGCCTGGGCTCAAGAGACACCTCAGCCCCGTGGGGACGGGAGCTCAGCAGCCCACTGGGCCCCCCACCCTTGGTAAAGGACTACTGCATCACAGACCCCTCAGGACACCGCCTGGGCTAAGCTAGGGTGACCCTGAGGGCCAGGGGAACTGAATCCACTACCATAGTATGACCCGGAGAGAGCAGGCCTGAGGTGACACATCGCCAGGGGCTCAGAGCTAAAAAGTGCCTTTCCTTCCCCGCTCCAGCCTCACCTCCTTGAGCAGGCCCAAATCTCGGCGTGGGGCTGGGGGCTGAGGGAATGTGGGGGTGTAAGGGGAGCGAGGGGGGTGCAGGAGGCTCTGCCTGCCGCCTTCATCTGTTTTCTACCCTGTCCTTCTCCCCACATCCTCCTGTGCCCACCCACTTCCGGCCCCCCAGGCCTGCTGCCCCCTCCCCCCCGTCCTATTTGCCACAGGGGTCCTAGCCCTCCGGCCGGGGTGCGCTGGGGACCCTGGCCCTACCCCCTCCTGTCTCATGGTCCCAGCATCCAGAAGCAGCACTAGGCACCCCTGCCATTCTAGATTCAGCTTTGGGCTCAATGCCCCCGGGATCTTCCAGGCAGGCCCCCCGAGACACAGGCTGGGCAGCAGCAGATCCCAACCAAAGTGACCCCACAGAGCGGATGGTAAAGGTCAGAAGCCTCACCCTCAGCACCAACCCTAGCCTGCCTGGTGAGAGCAGCCTTCCGGGGCGCTTCCCCAGGAAATAGCACCCAAAAAGGTCAGCGCACAAGCAGGTTGTTGCCACGGTGCTAGGATGCTTCACATTTGCAGAGTCGTTTACAGCCTGCGAAGCACGGTCACCTCAGGTCCTCACAGAAACCCCAGGGCCGCGGCAAGCCCATCGTACCGAGGAGGAAACTGAGGGTGTTAAGTAGCAGCTGTCAGGTGACAGAACCCTGAACCCAGGCCTGTCTGATTCCGGGACCCACACTCTTTATGTGAGCCTGGGCTTCTCTCACTCCTCACCCAGCATCAAGTCCGGAGGATGGGTTGATGATCGCGGCCCCCTCTAAGGCAATCCCCTCCCTGCTCACTTAGTCTTCGTGCCCCCCACACTCCTTGTGCCTCCTCCAGTTACCCGGGCCCCAGAGTACCACCCACCCAAGTCCCCTTCCTGTTCTCTCTTTGCAGCGAGTTGCTACTCTTTCTTTAGAAAATGCCACCCCGTCGGTGAAACCTCCCTGTACAAGCGGGCAAGGCCAACCTCTCTCTTGGGGCCCCCACGTCTCTCTGCTCCCACAGCCCTGCATGCTTGGACGGGGACTCACTAAGTAGGAACTGACCCTCTGCGCATCTGTGCCTAGAAGCACTCCTCCTCTCTGTCCTCAGCGGCTGTTGGTGGATGGAAGGGAGGAAGGAAGGAAGGAAGGAAGGCCGGCTGGCCGGAGAGATTGGTCTTGTGTCATTAAGAAAGAGTTTGCATCAGGAGGACACCCTGTCATCCTGAGAAGCCGGAGAAGCTGAGGCCGGGAGAAAGAATGACTTCACTGAGGCTTGAGCCACCCCAGGGTCACATGCCCACCCCATTTTAGCCTCCCCCGTGAGGACATTACTCAACAACCCCTCAGCTCCACCCACTCGTCGTTGCTTTACTCAAGGAAGGGACAGCTCACGGAGTCATCTTTCCTGCCTCTGTCTTTTTTGCTTTTTTTCCGCTGTCCATAGAGTCTCCCTAGAGCCACCTTTGCCCGCACTGCTGTCCCTGTCCCCCTGCCCCCAGAGAAGCCCGCTGGGCTCTCCCTCAGACCTCCCTCCCCTCCTCCGGCAGAGCCAAGGGAGCAGCCAAGCCTGCATCCGTGACTCACTCCGACCTTCCGGGGCCCCGAGTTAGGTGATGCCAGCAGTCATCCTGCCCTCCCTCGAGCCAAGGGCCAACCTTCTAGCCCTGCTTTGTGGGACCCTCGGAACAGAGCCCCAAGGAGCCCCCAGGGTGGGCTGTCCAGACCTGCCAAGTGTCCGAGCCACGGAGCGGACAGCCGCCGCCTGCACGATCCTGCTCCCCGCCTGCTCGCCCTGCCGAGAGGCTTGATATCCTACCACTAAGAACCCATTCCTCTGAGGAAGCCCCAGGCTCCAGCCACCTTCTTGGGAAACCCAGCTGGGGTTGGTTGGCGACTTACGTCTCTCTGAGGAGCCAGTTGGCAGAGACGGAACCGAGTGGAAAGGGCAAGTCTGGAAGAGGGCACCAGCCCCTGGGCATGGCCTCAGGACCGAGACTGCCCTGGGCTTCTCAGGCTGGGAGGCTGGAAGCCAATGCTGCGTTTATATGAGGGAGAAAGGAAATGCAGGCTTGACCTGCGGGTCCTGCCTTGGGGCGCCCTGGATGCTAGGGCTGGGGGAGGGGCCGGGCGTGACATGGCTGGCACCGAAGGGGCTAACCTGGACTGCCCAGCCTCCTGCAGAAAGACCCTCGCTCCTCCAGGGTGCCCTGTGGGTGGAAACAGAGGTGGGGACCGGTGCTTGTCCAGTCACAGGCTCACTGGGGCGGCCCCTCACCCGCTCCCTCACACCCCCACCCTGCCTCCAATGTTGTCCCAACCCCAGAAGCTGCCAGTGCTGGCACGGGGCACAGGCAACTGAGTCAGTTGCCCGCACTGCAGCCTCCCCAGCCCCACTCACGGCGGCCACGTCTGTTTCCCTTCAAGCCTGCTCATCAGTCCGGCCAAGCTGGCCCCACTCCAGCTCCAGGGAGGACGACCTCTCTGGCTCCGGCCGGGGCTGTCACACCACAGAACACTTGTTCAGGTCGCTCACCATCGAGTTCCTCCGTGAAGCGAGTGGACACCGTGCTCCGGTATCGGGCACCGCCTGACCGCTCTCCCCACGCCACGCCTGCGGCTAGGTAGGGCTTTTCTAGAAGCAAGCGTGACCACATCGCGCACCTGCTTCAGGCCTTCGACGGCTGGCCTAGAGGCCTTGCCCTGCAACCGGTATTCAGGGCCTCCCCGGTCCCTCGGCCAGGATGTGATCCACTCCTCGTGCCCCCCCCAAACTCTTCCTCTGTTCCAGCTGCCCAGCGGACTTGCAGTTCCCTGAAAAGCCTTCCTCTGTCACCTGTCCTTGTCCATGCTATTCCCACTTCTGAGGATGCTTTCCTTTCATTCCTGGTCCAGTTCTTTCATCCTTAAAGGACCTGCACTCTAGGCCTTTCCTGATCTTCCAGTGAGATGGGATATTTCCTACCACCCCTCACAGCACAGGCCCTACTCTTAGGCAGGCAGGAACCGGGTCCCAACACAGTTTCAGGGACTCGGTGGGCCTTGGGTCCGGACTGCCGGATTCCAGCAGCCCACCACAGCCCACCACCAGGCCGGGTGTGAGGAGACCAGGCTGAGAGACGTCATGAAGCCCGAGGGCTGACTGGCCACATGACTTGGAGGCCCTGAGGATTTAACCCTCTAAGAAAAGAACAAGAAGCTTTCTTTTTTGTTTCTGGATAGTTTCTGGGGGCCATCCTCATTAGCTATACCCCTAAGCAACCCTTCTCTCCTCACTCATCCCCACCCTGGCTGGGGTCACACCCCAGCACTTACCTGAAGCTCCCCGTCTCTGGGGGAGATCTCCTCTGTGGCCACCCCCAATATTTTCCCAAGCCCCTCCCCCACTCTTCCCCCTGTCCTTCTTTCCAGGGCAGGAAGGAGGCCCAGCTGAGCACAAAGGGAGAACTCCATGGCTCCCCACCGTCTGAGGCTTGTGACCCCCTGAGAGCCCCTGGGGACAGAAACATAGTCTTGATGACCCTAAGGCCAAGAAGAAGAAAAACCGCACAAGAAGGTCTGGCGGGCTGGGGGCTTGTGGGAGGGCAGTTATGCTAAGAATGGGGACCCGGGAGCAAACTCACCTGATTCAGCTTCTGGCACTGGCCCTGGTTTAGCAGGTGAGTCCTGCTCTCCCCATCTGTAGAATGGGCCAACAACGGTGCCTGTGCGTGCTCAGCATGGAGCCAGTGAATGGCAGCCACAGCAGACCTGGGAGAGCAGCCCCCTGCCTGGGAGACAGCCCGCTGCCCGCCATGGTCCCCCCCATGGGCACGCACAGCCTCTCCGCCCAGGTCCTCAGGCCCAGAAATCACCCGCCCACCACTGCCCTCTCCTGACCAGACGCAGAGAAGAGGAAAGACAGTAAGGGCCGCACAGCCAGCCCACTGGCTCACCCCTTAAACCCTCTTCCCATTGCCCGGGCACCCCAGGCTCCTAGCTCTTGACCTTTCCGTCTGTCTTACCCTGCCCCCCGCCCCACTTGGCGTCCCCCCTGCTGAGCACCCTTGCCTGCCTTACTTCCTTCTGGCTGGTGAAGCTGGGCCCATGGGGTGTGGGGCCGCCAAGGCCATGATGCCTCGATGTCTCACGGTGTTGCAAAGGCCCAAGTGTTCCACGACCATCTGAGTTCCTAAAAGCCATTGTCTACATTGTCTAGAGCTGGGGGGTGGGGAGCTCTTCTGCCGTTTACCCCCCATCCCCATTCCCCACGGTCCTCGCAGCGGCTGCCACCCTCAGCAAAGTTCTATCAGAGGCTCAGCTCTGCCCTTACCAGCTGGGTGGCCTCCGCAGACCCCGCTCCAGGATGGGTGCCACCGTATCTTATCAGCCTCGGGGGACAGATCGCTCCCTCTGCTGGGCGGCTATTAGGAGGCCTGTTGAAATGGAACTGCCGACCCTGCCTAAGGGGACAAAACAGAGCGGGGGGGGGGGGGGGGGGGGGGGGGGGGGGGGGGGGGGGGGGGGGGGGGGGGGGGGGGGGGGGGGGGGGGGGGGGGGGGGGGGGGGGGGCGGCAAACAGAGGTCGCAAGGCGAAGGCTACACTGGGAGCTCTTGTCCCAAAAGGCAGACCCGGGAAGATACAATCTTTTAATTACATGCTCAGGCTTCCTGGGCTGCCGGCCAGGGTACAGTCAGCCCTCGGCCCCCTCCACAGGCTCAGCGGCAACACTGCCGTCCTCCGCCCTGACCCCTTCTGGGGAAAGAGGGGTCCAGGGCCGCTGGGTAGAAAGGAGGAAAGCGGGCAGCAGCCCCAGCAGAGGCTGGACTTGGAGCTCTTGTCTCTGAGGAGTGGGTGGGGGTGAGGAAAGCTGTGGGGTCCGGATCAGTTCAGGACTCCCCCTCGTAATGCACCCACTCGTGCTCTGCCAAGACCTGGGTAGGGCTGAGGGTGAGAGCAGCAGCAGCCCTCCCCTCCCCGCGGCCCCACCCCCCACAACTGACACCCAAACCCTCTGGCCAGGCTTCTCCAGAGGCCAGCTCATCCGCCAGCTGCACCCAGGCGGGTTACAAAAGCATTAAGCAGGGCGCCTGGGTGGCTCAGTCTGTTAAGCATCTGCCTTCGGCTCAGGTCATGATCCCAGGGTCCTGAGATCGAGTCCCACATCGCTCCCTGCTCCGAGGGGGAGCCTGCTTCTCCCTCTGCCTCTGACTCCCTCTCTCTCTCATGAGTAAATAAATAAATAAATAACCTTCAAAAGCATTAAGCAGGGGCGCCTGGGTGGCTCAGTTGTTAAGCGTCCACCTTCGGCTCAGGTCATGATCCCAGGGTCCTGGGATCGAGCCCCGCATCGGGCTCCCTGCTCGGCAGGAAGCCTGCTTCTCCCGCTACCATTCCCTCTACTTGTGTTCCCTCTCTTGCTGTGTTTCTCTCTGTCAAATAAATAAAATCTTTAAAAAAAAAAAAAAAAAAGCATTAAGCAGCCCCGAGTGAGAGCAGAGAGGGGTGGTGGGGACTGCAGGTATGCAGCCCAGAAACCCCTCTTCTCCTGCGCAAGGTACCTGCAGTGTGTGTTCAATGTGCTAGTGTTGCTGGGCAAAAACCTGGGTCCGGCCCATGCAGGCCAGAGCTGCCAGGCTGTGATCCCCTTGGCTGGTTACTTTCCACCTCCGAAGGATCCGGCACTGATACCAAGAGCCTCCCCCAGTTCACAGAAGCAGGAACCTCTCTCTGGGGGATCCCACAGGAGCGGGGCTCTGCCCTTGCAAGGAGGAGCTTTCCTATGCTGTGTCTCTTTAAGTCAGGTAACCACCCTGAGATGTGTATTTTTTTTAGCCCGAGGTAACAGTCTCAGGGATGGCCGGGCAGGAGGTGCAGACCAGGAGGGCTGGACTTGACTGCTTAGGCCCTGGTGCCTCCCGCAAGGAAGCTTGGATTTGTAGAGCAGTCAGACGTTTACAAAAGGCTTTCCCCTATCAAAACGCATCTAATCCCTTGGCTTTCAGAAGGGAAGTATGGGACGCAGGGAGAGGACTACCTGGGAAAATGAGGACAAGGTCAAGTCTCCTCACTCCAAGTTCTAGGCTGTTCATTTCAGCCAGTCAGGCCAGCCCCACGAAGGAACAGCCAGAGTGCGCCCCTGTCCT
Organism: Procyon lotor; assembly: GCA_028646535.1. Taxonomy (NCBI): domain Eukaryota; kingdom Metazoa; phylum Chordata; class Mammalia; order Carnivora; family Procyonidae; genus Procyon; species Procyon lotor. The sequence continues at coordinate 80,593,572 of CM053606.1, read as the reverse complement.
CTCCCTCCTCCCCCCCGCCCCCTGCCGGGCACAGGGGAGGGGTCCCTTTGCCCCACTCCCCTCCCCGCAGGGAAAGAAGAGGGAGGCTCCTTGGCTCCCCTTCTGGTCTCAGCACCCAGAGCCATCCCAAGGCATCTGGTCTGTTTATCCACCCAACTGTCAGATAAACGTGAGCAAGATAAAGCCAGGTTTGGCCCCATGCCGGAGCCTGAGGACTTTACAGTGGCTTCTCTTGGGCACATCTGAGGCCTGTGCGGGGAAGTGAAAGGGTCATTCCCCATCCTGCTCAGCTTTGCAAAGGCTGTAGCAGGAAGATGAGGTGGATGGCATGAGGGGGGAGTTGGCTGGGGAAGGCCTTTCTAGGCCCCTGCAGCCCTGATCCAGAGAAAGCCGATGGTTTTCCCGCTGGGGAGGCCTCAGTCTCAGCCTAGGCCTCTGCCCAAGACAGCTCACTCTGCACAGAGAAAGGTCTTGGCCACCAGCCGGCCAAATGTGGCCTCCCCACCCCATCCCAGCCAACATACTGTGGGAAGTGAGAGCCCTCACACTCTGACGCCCTTCAGCAGAGGCGCAAACCCCACCTTAGCCACCCGTGAGCTGTGTGACTTTGGACAAGTTTTTAACCTCTCTGTTCTCTCATCTGTAAAATGAGGACAATAAGACAGTACCTGCCTCATAGGATAGATCATGGGAAGTATATAAGCGCCTGACACATTGTAAGAACTCCATAATCAGTTCGTTTATTATTACAGTTGACACTTGAACAATGTGGGGGTCAGGGGTGCTGACCTCCAATGCAGTCAAAAATCCATGTATAACTTACGACTCCCCCCCAAAACCTATAACACAGTTGAATAACGTGTTTTGTACATTATAGGTATTCTATCTTACATTCCTACAATAAAATAAGCTAGTGGAAAAAAAAAACGTTAAGAAAATCCTAAGGGAAGGGCGTCTGAGTGGCTCAGTGGGTTAAAGCCTCTGCCTTTGGCTCAGGTCATGATCTCAGGGTCCTGGGATCAAGCCCCGCATAGGGCTCTCTGCTCAGCGGGATGCCTGTTTCCCCTTCTCTCTCTGCCTGCCTCTCTGCCTACTTGTGATCCCTCTCTGTCAAATAAATAAATAAAATCTTAAAAAAAAGAAAATCCTAAGGGAAAATACATAGACAGTACCGCGCTGTATTTATCCCCAAAAATCCGCGTGTAAGCAGACCGTGCAATTCCAACTTGCCATTCAAGGGTCGGGGGTACTATTATTGTTATCACTGTTATCTTCTGAGCCAGGGGACACTATGGATATCAGAGCAAGCAAAACCTCAAGCCTTAGGGGAGGTTCCGTGGGAGGAGGGGGGGACATCTATTAGGCAAGGGACTGTCACCTTCCGTGCAAGCATGGCTCACCAAAGGGATTACGTCAGGTGGAAACTGCCACTAATAGTAGTTCCCTCTCAGGCCAGTCACATACCTACAGAGCACGAGGGAGTGAGAAATGTTACCACTGTAGGAGTGAGAAATGTGATGACCGGGCAGAATTCCGTTTTTAGAAAGTGGGAAGTTATTTTGGGTGGAGCGTTGGTGTGCGTTGTTTTTTTTTTTTTTTTTTTTTTTGAATGGTATCTGTACTCTAACAATACGTGTGCTTCCCCTCTGAGGAGAAACCAGGACACAGTGGGGAGCCAGCCGTGCCCTGTGGGGTTGCCAGGCAACCCCTCTGCTCCCCCACCCGGAGCCGAGGCCGGGCGCAGAGCCAGGGGTGGTGGGCTCCCTGGCCCCCCAGCACCCTGGTCACAAGTACCAGGGCTCATTAGCCGTCTCGGAGGCACTGTCCGAGAGTCCGTGGAGAAGTAGCCTGGCTTTCTTTCTGGCCCGAGCAGTGTGTCATCAGGAAGGGCAATCTGGGAAGAGCGTTTCGCAGTCAGCTAGCATGCTTCGCTTTCTAAAACTCTATTAGTTTACGACGGCTGCTGTAACAAATTATTATGAAATCAGTGGCTTAACAGAAACGTATTCTTTCATAGTACTGGAGGCCAGAAATCCACCATCAGTATCACCGGGCCCAAATCGAGGTGTTGGGAAGGCTACGCTGTTTCTGGAGGCTTTGAAGGACAGTCTCTTCCTCTGTAGCTTCCCCCTGGCTGCTGGCATTCCTTGGCTTGTGGCCTCGTTGCTCCAGGCTCTACCTCTGTGGTCACACTGCCTTCTTTTCTATCTGCGTCAAGTCTCCCTCTTCCTCTCTCTTATAAGGACATTTGTGATGGCACCTAGGAACCCCCCCCATAATCCCAAAGTATCTCCCTATCTCAAGAGTCTTAGCTTAATCTTACATCCCCTAAGGCCCATTTTCCAAATACAGTAACACTGACTGATTCCAGGGGATTCGAATCTGGTATCTTCGGTGATCCTTATTCAGCCAAGGCAAGGCTAACCAAGCAAAGGACTTTCTCCAACAAAAGGCAGGTCACCACTGAGCCCCCTCATCACTTTCTACCTGGCACCACTCACCTGAGTAAGGACAGCTGCCCACACAGCTCTCACCCAGAGGCCCCGCCTATCCTGGAGGTGACTTGTAAGACCTGCCAACCAACTAGTCAGGCCTGGAGCTTCCGGCAGCAGCAAGGATGTGGGACTGTGCCCTCGCGCAACAGCAGCTCCCTTCAGGCCTCGGGTCAGCACCACAGAAGGAAATAGGGAGCTATAGCCCAGAGCCAAGGACTGTAAGAAGTCTAAAAACACATACATTTTCAAATCACACTATAAAAGTTTAATTATGACATGAAGAAAAAGTAAGAAAATACAAATCCTTCAGAATCCTAGCGCTCAGAGATCATTTAAAAAAATCGTTGTATAAAGCAATCTTCCTTCTAGACCTTTTTCTGTTCAGAGAGAACCATATACCTATAGCTTTAAGAAAGGAAAGTGGATTTATATATTTTGTTCTTTGACCTGTTTTCTTTCGGTAAAGGATGTATTTGGGAAGCCTTCCATGGTGGTACCTGTAGCATTTCCTCCATCTTCCTAAAGGCTGAAGAGTAGACCACCAGGCAGATGGCCCATGGGGAGTTACCCTAACAGTGAGCATTTGGGTTGTTTGTAATTTTTCAGCTGTAACAACGTGGTGAGATAATTCAGTGAGTTACCCATATGTGATCTGCTCATGTTGCTATGGGAGGCCCACAACGACTGGGGAGGCATTTCTCTCTCTCCTCCGCACTACACCAACCTCCCCCCAAAGCGATCAAGCCTTGGGTGAAGGAAGTCAGGGCTTCCCAAGCTCCCGGAAAGAATTAATAGGCCTTTGTTTTCCACGGCTGAGCCTTCCAGGGTCAAGGAACCCGGCTGTCCGAGAGGAGGAGGGGCTCTGTGTTTGTGGAGAGGCATAAACATCTCCTCTCAGATGGGCTTGGGCAACAGGGAGAACGAATTGCCGCCTGCGTCAGAAAAGCCCAGGGCCTGGGTGAGATTCAGGTGTGGTTTTACGCAGAGGTTCGCGAGATCATCAGGCTCGGGTTTCATTTTTCTGTAATTTATCTTGGCTCAGTTCTGCCCTGTGGGTTAGCTTTGTCCTCAAACTCGTCCTCCTCCTTGCAGCAAGAAAGAGCTAGGGCATCTCAGGGCCTATATCCACCCAAGCCACCGTGCCCTTCGCTGTCCTAGGACTTCCAACCAAACGCGTGAGACGCATCCTGATTGGACCAGTTTAAGTCACATGCAACCACTGACCAATCACTATGATGAGCAGATGGCATGGCCTCCCAGACTTCATCTACGGCGCATGCTCCGCCTCTGGGATTGGCAGTGCGGGTGGCTTTCCCAAAGTCAGAGGGATTTTCTAATAAAAATTAGGAGGTTGGAAAATGGGAGCTAAGGAGGAGTGGGAAGTCAGGAGGTAACTGACGGGGGTTCATGAGATTCTTTCAAGGTGAATGGGCTCGAGTAGCCCTGCTTGGAGATAAACAAGTGGGTTTCTGGGCCGTGTAACCCCCTCCCCCCACCCCGATGCCTGTGGAATCCCAAGGGGGTAGAGCCGAACACACAGGTGTAGAGGGGCAAATTCACGCAAACTCCCTCAAGATGCACCATGAGCGTGCTGTTGTGAATGTGTACCCGTATTCTAGCAGAAGTTCCTGCAAGTGGAACTGCTGGGTCAAAGGGCTTGCAGATTCACACTGAAATAGATGTTGCTCAATGGCCCTCCAAAAAAGGTTTTTGTGTTTTTTCTCCCACCAATTTCCCATTAACCCACGTCCTCTCAGGACTAAGTATTATCCATCTTCTTGACGTTTGCCATCCTGATAGGTTTAATTTGATTTTTAAAACTCTAAGGTAGGGTGAACATCTTTTCATCCACTTTTTAACTAATTATAATTCCTCTGCTGTGGATTAACTGCTTGTGGCCTCTGTTTTTGTTTTGTTTTCCTATTGAGTTATTTATCTTTCTGTTACTGACTTGTGAAAGCTCTTTGTAGATTAAGGATACAAACCCTTTGTTTTATCTCTTGAAAATATTTTCCCCAGCTTGTCCTTTGTGTTTTGACTTTGTGTATAGGGCTCTTGTTGTCAGAACTTGACAAATTTTATGTCATTAAATGTGTCAGACTTTTTTGGTTTTTCTGCTTAGAAAGGTCTTAGTCACTCTAAAATAACAAAAAAAAAATGGTCACCCATGTTTTCTTTCATGACCTCTGTGGTTCTTTTTTCTATTTAAATATTTATTTATCTGGGCTTTATTATATTATACATGTGAGGCCCAGATATAATTAGGATGTAAGAACCTTGTGAGATTCCAGACTCTCCATCGATTTCCTGTGGTTCTGATTTTTGTTAACATCTGCTTCCCCAGAGTGATTAGAAGGGTTAGAAGGAAAATGGCTGGTGCTTGCCTTCACGTTCAGAGACAGTCAGGAAAGGGGGAGGAAACGATACGGGGACACAGTCTTCAGACCACATTGGGAAGATGGGGTGCAGCCCCCGAGGAGGGGAAGCAGGTGAGCCCCTGCAGAGCAGAAGAAAGGAGGGTGGGTCCAACCCGGATAAACAGATAAAGGTGTCTGTCAAGTTGGTGGAGGCTCTTTGTGCCGGACACCAAATCGACCTAATTAAGAGTGATGGCAAGAAGCCAGGGGAATGGGCGCGCCTCTACAAAACTGACAGAGAGAAACCCCACAACATGGTCAGTTGTGGGTGTGTGGTGATTAAGGGCCATGGCAAAGGACGTCCTTGAGTAATCCTTCAAATGCAAGAAATGAACAAATAAAAAGCTTGGTTCTTGTTCGGAAGGCAAGAGGGAAGGAAGGAAGGAGGGAAGGAATGGAAGGGAAGGAAAGGGAAGGGAAGGATGTGTCTCTTGGGAAGAGTTTAGGGAGCAAGAGAAAGACCCCTGTAGCATCCACTGCACCCCCAGCCCCAAACCAAACCCCATGCCAGGGAGCGTCCTGTACTCTTGCCATCTGCTTTCCAGTCTTTCAGCCCAGACTTCTGGACTCCTCGGTGTGTGTTCTTTCCACTAGTGTTTACTGACCACCTACTCTGAGCTCGGGAAAGGACCATCATCTCTGGGGTAGTGATAATGGAAGTTTGTAATAACAACCCTGAGGCAGCGCGGGGCATGGAGCCTACTTAGAATTTCTCTCCCTCACCCGCCCCCCCCCGCCCCAACTTGTGCACGTGCACGCACACACTCTCTCTCTCTCCCTCAAAAAAAAAAGACATTTAAAAAAAATAATAACCCAGAGGCAGCAAGAAGAGCGCTGGTGCAGAATCTACCGGATTCAGGAAGTCCTTTTAGAAAGATTTCCTTCAGATATGGCATTTAAGATTTTGTTCTTTAAATCTGAAAAAGTAATTCCCAGTCATTTCTGTTGGAAAAAGGAAAATGGCTCCTTAGTAACGGTCATGCCCACCTGTGCTTTCCCCGACTGTGCCGCTGCCTCGCTCGGGAGAGGTCAGAGGTCAGGAGGACCCCGAGGGACAGGCACCATCCACAGCAGCCCTCCCGGCCCCCGTTAGGAGAGGCTGGAGTTCAAGGGCTCACAAGCAGTGGGCCGAGCAGCTTCCCCAAGAACACACGTACGTCTATCTGTTCCTGCAAGTCCGCATTGCTCTGGAATCGTCTTTGTCGTGAACTTTCCCCACTGGAAGGCAGCGATCATGGTCCTGGTGTGGTGGGTGCTCCGGGAAGGGCTGAATGAGTGCATGCGTTAGTGATGGCGGAGAGCGGGCTGTGGCGCCGGGGGCCAAGCCTAGCTGAGGACCTCGGTAGGTCAGGGAGGCCTGAGCGAGGCCGGGGCGGGGGGACATGGTGCCTTACATCTGCTTCCTTGCCTACAGGCTTGGCTGAGAAATGGCCATCGGCACCCAGGCCCGTGTCTGCGGCCCTCCCGGCGAGGTGGGTGAGCTCCAGTGAGTGGGCAGACGCTTCTCCCCCGGAGCTTCAGCAACAGCAGGCCCTGTTGGTCACCCACCCGCATTCCCTGAGCCCTTTCCTGCTGACTCACTGCAGTCCCGCCGCAGCAGCTGGAGCCGGAGGGGCGGGGAGGAGGCCGCCTCAGGACCTGGGAATGCTCTGCCGGGCGGCCAAGGGGGACAACTAACTTCTGAGTTTCTGCCGCACTGGGGCGATGATAACCAGGAAGTGGATGGTCTGATGGCCCGAGTGGACCCCTCTGCCTCCCACTTAGTCACACCCAGGCCCTCATGAATCTCTGTTGCCGGGAACAAGGCTTCCCCAGCCCCCCTACCCCGGCTGCTTGTGTGAAAGCGCCGTTCACAGCTTGCCCGGCGACTGTGTGTTCCATACGGCCTGTGACCGGATGCGGTCACGGGCGACTGCCTATGACTGTGTGTCCTCATGTGCCAATGAGTGCGGCTGAATGCACAGAAGTTGTGCAGCGGGGTGTGGGTCCGCGCGTGACTGCGTGGGCTTCAGAATCCCCGTGTGTGCCGGTGTCCTGCTGTGTGTGATGAGGGCAGATGGATGGGTGGGTGTCCGTGCACGTGGTTAAGGCTCAGTGTGCGCCGTGTGATCCCGAGCGGCTGTGTGTCGCGGCCTGTGGACGCATGAGAGCCTGTGTGACTCCTCATGGCTGCATGCCGCTGAGTGTCACAGGGCGCGACAGATGGATTCTTCAGGACCACATGTGTGCTCCGTGGCACAGGCCCGAGGAGGTCCGGGGTCTGCAGCCCCAGATCCATGGCCAGTAACGGGGGGGGGGGGCTGTCCTTTGTGCCTTTTCTCTGCTTCTAGCTTCGACCCTCAAGGAGCCCGGCCAGGCTCCCACTTATGAAAGGAAGTGGGACTAGGCTACAGAACACTCTTCCCCTGGGTCACTGACCGGCTTTAGAGTGGTTTCTTGGAAGTCAGGCTGGCCTTCGGGGCCATGCCAGCCCACTGGGGCCCTCACAGCAGCTGGCTCCCTGTGCTGACCAAGTGTCCGCCCAGCCCTGGCGGGGGGCCAGGCTGCCTCCCACCCCTGCGGGGCCACAGCCAGCTTCTCTGGCCATCTGCTCTCACCCTCCCCATACCTAATCCTGGGGCAGAAGGGACACAGGCACCCGGCTCCCCTTCTCTTCCCCGCCTTTTAAGGGGCTCACCACTGACCGCCTCAGGGAAAGCACAGTGAGTAACAAAAGCATCCCGCAAGAAGGATTTACAGATGCTGCAGACTTTTAGTAGCTGTCAGTCTTGGGCCTGGATGATGACTGCTACCTGAGAAGAGTGGGGGATCTTCCTGTCTGACCTGCCTTAAAGGGACCCGCCTGCCCCAGGACAGGTGACCCCACCCGGTAGGGCCCTCCTCACCACCACCCCTCCCACAGCCGAGGCTGGTCCTCGGCCTCTCTGGAGTGACTCCGGCTCCCAGGGCCATGGCTCTGCCCAGAAATGACAGACACGATCCCTCTGGTTTCTCTTCTGCAGATGAGACTCAGGCAACAGCTGCTCGGATGCTCGAGCCTCAAACAGCCTGTGTGTCTGCTGGGAAGGAATCTCTGTGCTCAGGGTCTGGCTCCTCCGCTACGGCCGGTGTGAGCTGACTGGGAATGAGTGACATGGTACAGACCCAGCAGAAGGAGCACTCGGAGGGGAGAAGGTTCTAGAAGCAGGGAACCCAGCAGAAGGAGCACTCGGAGGGGAGAAGGTTCTAGAAGCAGGGGAGGCAGGGGGGAAAAAGAAATGAGGAGCTGGGGAGCCAGAGCACACTGAATGGAGACCTGGGCTGGGGCCCCAAAAGAGTGTGCCCCACACCCCAAGCACCAGTGGGCCCTCAGACCTGGGAGCGAGGGGTGTTGTAGAGAGAAAACTTTGGACCAGCAGCTCAGGATGCGTAGGTTCTGTCCTAACTGCCACCCAGCCGCCGTGTGACCAGGGAAAGCTACTTTCCCTCTCTGGGCTTTCATTCATCCACCTTGAAGACAGACAACAAAGGAAAAATGTGAAGTGTGGAATCAGAGGCAAGACTTCTCGTCTAGTAACCCAAAGACAGTCGTTGACCCCTTCCCGGGGGCTGAGGCCCTTCCCCAGCCCAGATGGTCCATTTCTGAAAGAATCCATCTTTTCTTCCCTCATCAGCATGGGCAGGGCCCACCACACTCAGATCTCTTGGAGACCCAACTTAGAGCCAGGGGTGCAGGGAGGGGTTGAACAGTAAGAAGGGAAGAAAGCCGGGGGTGGACAGACACGGTGACAAGGGCCACAGGGTTTCCCACAGGAGAACTTGACATTGGTACCTGCCGAGAGACTCTTCCTGCTCCTCCCCCAACTCGTCCATCCAACCTGCACCGGCTGCCTCCCTCCCCACCAACCGCCGCATGTTCCCTAGGCCTACAGCTCTGCACTCGGGTTGTTCTGGTTGGTGCTGTGGCTCAACATTCGTGGAGTTTCCAAGCTAAATCCAACATCCTGGACCCACCGGACGCTAGATACGGGCCTTATTTGTCGAGAACGTTCAGTGATAATCGCAAGAACACCTATTTTTTTCATACTGGGTAATGGCCATGGCAGCTTCAACTGCCTTCCAGATCTAGACAGATGGCGGAGGCGGCCGAAGAAAAGACAGCTGCTCCTAGCCCCCTTCGGTGACATGTCTGAGTTCTAACTAAGTGCCAGGCACTGTGTGAAGCACTCTCATATATTATTTTCCTTAGTTCTCTTAAGAATTCTATGAGAGAGGGATTGGCATCGTAGGAGACAGTCTAAAGTGACCCGCATAATCCCTATATCCTCATGTCCATGCCTTTGTGTAATCCCCTCCCCTTGAGCATGGTCAGGACCTGTGACTTGTTTCTAACCAATAGAATAACCAGCCAGAATAACCAATGCCGGCAGAGGCAGCGGGGTGTCCCTCCCGTGATTACCTTCCATCATAAGAGAGACCCAGTGTGCTTGCAGAGCGGTATAGAGACTCGCTCTCTTGCTGACGCTGAAGAAGCAAGCCGCTGAGTTCTGAGAGAGCCTGTGGAGAGGGCGTCCTGGCTAGGAACTGTGGCTGGCCTCTAAGACGGGAGCCTCCCGTCTCCAGCCAACAGAGAGACTTCAGTCCCACTAGCACCAGGAGCTGAATTCCATCAGCCATCGTGTGAACCTGGAAGGCTCCATCCCCACTGGAGCGTCTCCATGAGAGCCCAGCCCTGGCCGATACCTTGGCCTTGCTGAGGATGCAAGGGAAGCTGTGCCCAGACTCCTGCCCCACAGACACTGTGGGTAACAAATACGCTTCACGTGGCGAAGTTTACCATCACTTATTATGACACAGTAGAAAATGAATGTAAGCATCATCCGCATCTTACAGATGAGGACCTCCAGCCCAGAGACTGATGAGGGTCATAGGATGAGTAGGAGCCCCAGCAGGGGCTCGGACCGGTCCCTAGACTCTGCGGGCTGACATTCTCTCCAGGACTCATCTCTCAATGGCCACCTAGATGGGAGAGAGGAAGCTGCACGGCCCTGATTCAATTACCCTGTCTTCGTTTCAGCCCAACAAGTTGTCACAGTCCCTCCGTGCGCCCAGCACTGTTCCGGGCACTGGAGGTAGAGCGGTGAGCAGCACAGACACACGACCTGCTTTGGGGGAGCGGACGGTACAATGAGGGATGTGAACACTGACAAGGGAGATCAGTGTGATGAGGGTTTCAAAACAAGGAGGGATAGGATGAACTGGGAACCTGCGCAGGGCAGCCAGTCCCTGGGAAGGCCAGGGACAGTCTCCTTGAGGAAGTGGCGGCTCGGTCCCTTGGGGGTAGGCCTGGTGGGGAGTCAGCCCCTCAGCATTGCCAGTGAGTGAGTGGGCGGGTGAGTGGGTAAGCTTTCCTGGTCGCGGGTCCCCAGAGAACAAGGCTCTCCCAGCAATGTGAAATCATCCTGTTCTGTGCACTAGCTTCCAAGACATCTTGTCCCAACAACCCAGGGCCTCTGTGACTGGCCTGTGACGCCCATGATTCTGGAGCACACTTCCTGGATGCATCATGTGCGGATGGGGTAGGGGAAGGGGTTGCTTAGCCAGGACTCGCATCCCCTAAACATACCCGGACGTCTGGCGGGAGGTTGGGGGGCAGGTGGGAGTGAAAGGCAAAGCAGGCAGATGAGGAGGGGCGAGGAAATGAGCGGAGCCAGAGAAAAGCGCAGGAATTAGCACATGGACACCCCCCTCCCCGCCCCCATGAGCCCGGTAGCAGTCTGCGATGACTCAGCAGACCCAGGGGTCCTTGCCAGTGAGCTGACATCATGATATGATACGGATCAGGCAGGGTCCCAGCAGGAAGCAGATACCACATTCAGATCAGGGCATCCCAGGAGCATTCAATAAAAGGATGATTTTCAGAGGCCGGAACCTGGACCAAGAGCAACAGTCCGTCCACTGCTAAGCCTGAAGGGGCGAGAGGAAGAAGGGGTGACTAGAACCCATCTGGGAGGAGAGTGCCCCTGATGGGAGCCGTGGCCTCAGTCAAGAGACAAAGCCAGATCATGGCCACCCTGCAGGAGGTGTGTGTGTGGGGGGGGGCGTTACTAAGTACCATACACTCTCCCTCCTCTCTGCCTCTCACATGCTGTCGGTGCTCCCCACTGGTCGCGATGCAAGTAAGGGTACCTCCCCACATGCAGTCCCCACAGGCCTGACTCAGCACACAGGGCAGGGAAGAGAAGGTGGAGAGCAGACCTGGAAGTGAGAAGAGACGCAATCCCAACCCCACCCCTTCCCAGCTGGGAATTCTGGGCAAGCGATTTGAACTTCTTGGGGCTCAGTTTCCTCCTCTGGAAAAAAAAGGGAGGCTGGGCATGCTTATATTCAGTTGTTCTGAATTTAAAACGCGATGATGTGTTTAAGGATTCCAGCTTGGAGCCCTGCATGCATTGGCTGGCTGCCAGCCCTTGGTTCCCAGGAGTTCTGCAAAAAGAATACAAAATTGGGGCCACTGAGAAACCAGACGCCAGCCCAGAAACTCTGGACATCAAACAATGCACTGATGAGAAGCTTGCTCAGCGGGTGTTACCGTCCCCGCCAGGACTGGAACCCAGAAACTCTAGGTCTCCCTGCAGGGGCCTGGCAGGTGCCTGTGCGCACAGGCGCACGCACACACCCAGGTGGCAGCTGCAGGAGGGTGGTGCCCTGTATCTTAGCCCCTCTGGAGAGAAGCAGAACAGGGCCTGCCCGAAGCCCAGAGCCTGCACTCGGGGATCTGAGCTGGGTGGAGCAGCGGAAGCAGCCCTAGGGCCCCACACTGCCTGGAACGCCGAGTCTGCAGCACGGATGCTCAGCAGCCCTCATCCGCCTCCCTGGGGAGAAATCTTCCCATTTTCCCCGCAAGGATGCCACTTAGGTGGAACCCCAGCAGCAATAGGGTGGCCCTGCCTGGGGCAGCTCTCTGAGCCTCCAGGACAGACTCCGGGCCCCACCTCAGCCTGCCGGCCTGCGGGTGACATGACACCAGTACCCAGAACAAAGGCCCTTGGCGAGAGCCACAGACCTCTGCCCTTTATTGCTTTATCACCCGCATCGCAGGTTCACAGGAAGAGGGTTTTCAACGCAGGTTGGCAGTACCACTGCGGTCAGTTGTTTCAAAAGAAAGGAAACCAAAGTAGATCAAAGAACTGCAGGTTACAGCAAATTAAGGCCCTGCCGGGATGGGACTGCTCCCCTTCCCCCCAGGGAAGGGCCTGGGGAGGTCTTGCTCAGGAAATGCTGCTTAGTTTCCCTCAAAAGCAGTCCCTGAGGGGCACCTGGGTGGCTCAGTGGGTTAAAGCCTCTGCCTTCAGCTCAGGTCATGATCTCAGGGTCCTGGGATCGAGCCCCGCATCAGGCTCCCCACTCAGCAGGGAGCCTGCTTCCCCCTCTCCCTCTGCCTGCCTCTCTGCCTACTGTAATCTCTCTCTCTGTCAAATAAATAAATAAAACCTTTAAAAAAAAAAAAAAAAAAAGCAGTCCCTGAGAGGAAGGAGACAGGGCTGTCCCTTCTGCTCTTTAGGTTGACAGAGGATAACTCCATGCATGACAAGAGCAAGCAAAGAGGAACAGGGGGTCGCTTGGAGGCCTGGGAGGAGCCCAGCGCTGCTCTGCGCCCACGCCTTGTCCTCCTCCAGCTCCTCTGCCCCGGGAAGCCCTGGCGGTGAACCCCAGGCTGCCACGGGCACGCAGCCAAACCCCGCTCTGCCGCTGCCAGGGCCTCTCCTGCTGGCACCTGGACCCGCGGGAGCCTCCTAATTGCGCACCTAGCCGGCTTCAGGCAGGGAACCTTCTCTTCTCTAAGCCACGCCCCTCGCTAAGCCACACCCTCCCCTCGCTAAGCCCCTCCTCCCCTAGTGTTGCTTACAGCTCAGGAGCATCGGAGAGTCCTAATGGGAACCATGAAGTTTCCATATCTCCTTCCTATGAGACTGTGATGGAATTTACCGAGTTGCTTATCGGAAATCTGGGCTGTAAACCTTTTTTCACTACCCGATTTTCCTTTCTCTTCATTCTTCTGGCTTCTTTTCCATTTATTTCATGCTGTTGTGTTGAATGAATCCTTTTTTTAAACCCCCCCCCTTTTTTTTTGTCCTAAAATGTTCCAAACGTTTAGAAACGCATGGGGAATTATATAATGAACACCCTGGTCCCTACCTACCAGCTCTGTCAATTCTTAACATACTGTCACATTTGGTTTCATTCTGCTGCTGCTGGTGGCGATAAAATGTAAGAAAATGTATCATTTCTTAACCATTTTGATTTCTTACAGAAGCCTAGCATTATACGTAGAGAGTCCCTGTGGCCTCTCCTCCATTCCCTTCCCTTCCCTTCTTCCCTAGGAACAATCACCACCCTGAAGGTGATTCTCCTATAAAAGCAATGCACGTGATACACATTTTACTATGAAAACAATCCACGCAGTGGAGAAGGATATAAAGCAAGAAGTAAAGAAGTGGGGATCCTGCTCCCACAATCTTAAACTTACTCCCCCTGAAGTACCCATTGTTAAAACTTTCCATGCATCTTTCCAGGTATTTTTAGATACATATGGATTATATTCGCTTGTTTTCTTTCTTAATAGAGATGAATTTACACTATGTACTGTGTTCTTCAACTTGCCTTTTGTTTCTGGTTATTTTAGTTCCTTGGACTACAATTGGACTATTTAGACTATTTTTGGATAAAAATATAATTGGACAAATTGGACTACAATTTGGACTATTTTTCCATGTGAGTACTGATAAATCTACTATATTCTTTTTAACAGCTGTGTGGGATTCTACTTCATTTAATGGTTTCCCATAGAGGGGCATTTAGGTGGTTTCCAGCTACTTCGCTATTCTAAACAAGCCTGCACTGAACATCCTTGACATACAATTTTGTTCATTTGTGGGACTAGTGTATATCTGGAAATATCTAGAAGTGCAATTTCTGGATAAAAGGGTATTGAACATTTGACATCTTTTTTTTAAGATTTTATTTATTTGTTTGACACAGAGAAAGAGATCACAAGCAGGCAGAGAGGCAGGCAGAGAGTGAGAGGGGGAAGCAGGCTTCCTGCTGAGCAGAGAGCCTGATGTGGGGCTCGATCCTAGGACCCTAAGATCATGACCTGAGCCGAAGGCAGAGTCTTTAACCCACTGAGCCACCCAGGCGCCCCTGAACATTTAACATCTTGAAAGATACTGCCAAATCCCCGCCGGAGAAAAATGATTCAATTAAACAGCAACCAATAATGCCTAAGAGTTCCTGTCTCCCCACATCCTCAAGATTATGTCTTTTTATACCACTGTCAGTCGGTATGAAAATTTATTTATCTTCTTCTGTGAACTGTCTGCTCTTGTCTTTCCCCTAGCATTTCATGGGTTTATTTTTACATTTGCATCTTTGATCCATCTGGGATTAATTTTAGATGCACGACGAGATAGACATTCTTTTCAATTGGCAATTATTGTTTTCCCTACTCTGTAAATGGATGGAGTTAACTACCAAGATAAAGGGAAAAGCGGATTTCTCTCCACTCCTAACAGGCCACCGCTACCTGATTTTGCCTCCCCACTTAGAACTAGCCCACCTCAAGGCCCTGAGTTAAGGAAAGGAGCCCTGCCTCTGCCCACCCCATCTTTACAGTGGATGGGCTGAACACAGAACACAGAAGCTCTGCAAACATCCAGTCAGTCATTCAACAAACAGGGAGTTGATGCAACTTTGTTCTTCCCCCCAAGGAGAAATGGACGTGTCCGAAGAGGGGGTGCACCTGGATATTTGGTGGCCGAAGGAGTAGCTGTGGCAGACAGCAGACGGCTCACCCAAATCCATTCTCCCTCTTCTGTTATAACAGAGCTGATGCCGGGCACATGGCTGCCTAGCTAGGGACAGTGTCTCCCAGCCCTGGGAACTGAGCTGGGGCCCTACAACGATGCTCTCAGCAGGGGGAATGTGAGCGAAGCTGGCATGTGTCCCTCTGGCTATAATGGCTTTGAAATTTGACACAAACTCGGGGCGCCTGGGTGACTCAGTCGGTTAAGCCGCTGACATTGGCTCCAGTCATGATCTCCGGGTCCCGGGAATCGAGCTCCACGGCGGGCTCCCCGCTCAGGGGGGCGTCTGCTTCTCCTCCTCCCTGCTCCTGCTCTCTCGCTATCTCTGTCTCTCTCTCTCCAGTAAATAAATCTTTAAAAAAAAAAATACGTATGATGCAAATTCTTCCACCCTCTACCCGTTCAGAGGTAGGGGGATCCATGACCCCCTCATTCGAACCTGGGCAGTCTTCAACTATAATGTGACTTCCAAGGCTAGGGCACAGAGGTTTCTATCTTGTTCTCCACGAACTCTCGCTCTTAGCGCCCTGAGGCTCCGTAAAGCAGTCTAACTCCCCTGAGAACTCTCAGAACCGGAGACGTTTCCGATAGAGGCCTGGCTGTGCCTAGTCTTTCAGTCAAGCAGCGGGTAAGTGAAGATGCCTCCAGCTCATTCAGCCCCCAGCCATTCGAGTCACCCTCAGTCATCTGAGTCTTAGCTGAGGCCCCAGCCCATAGAGCAGGGAGACAAGCCCCCCTGCCGGTGTTCTGTGCAAGTTCCCCAGCATTCGTCGCAGACCCGTGGAACCTGAGGACGATGAAACGGTCGATGCCTTGCAGGACTGAATTGTTAGGCAGTAATAGATCCCTGGCACCAAACTCAGACCTAGAAAACTGCCCCACCCCCTCCTGCTGCCTCCAGCCCAGAGGTGGCAATGACCTAGCCTCAGCTATGCAGATGACAGCTCCTAGGGATGACAGAGCCACAGCCTGGAGGAACCCAGGTCGCTGAAGGACCACATGGGACACTGGTGCCAGCTGATAAGAAACACTCACCTCAGGGGTTCCATGAGAAAGGAATGAAGGTCTTTATTCCTTTGCCAAACAAACAAGACTAAGATAGAGCAGAGGGCAAGGCAGACATGGTCCCTTCCCTCTGGGAACTTCTGTCTTTGACCGGGGAGGAGGCTGGAGGGCGGGGTCGCAACGGCAGATCAAGCCTCCAAGAGGATACAATCGGTTATTTAACGGCAGGTGAAATTAAGTTCTAGGCAGAGATACGGGAAGCTGTAAACCCAACTCACAGGGCTCTGAGCCAGTGTGGGTGGGCACGGAAGGTAGCCCTGAGGAAATGATGCTTGACCAGAAGGGTGAGTAAAAATTAAGTAGGATGGTGGAGAAGGAGAAGGGGAAGATTGTTCTGGAAGCATACGTGGGGAGAGAGCGTGGAAAGGTTCCCAGTCAGGGGGATGGTGAGTTTGAGAAACTGAAAGAAAAAAGAAAAGTCAATGTGAGCCTCGTGGGTCAAGCTGAAGATTTCAGATATGATTTCTAAGAAATGAGAATTCACAGGGGTAATTCCAGCCGGACAGTCAGCCTCTAGAAGCCGTGGGGGGAACAGACTGGGGGCAGGGAGCAGCTGGGGAGCCGAGGGAGATCCCGTCTGTGGTGGAGGCTGTGGAGATGAACAGGGCGGTCGAGTCTGAGAGACATTTGGGAGGTGGTTGCTAGGACTTGGGGGGCAAGGGAAGTCACTGAGAGAGGGAGGGGGGTCAGGGAAGAAACAGCGGCGAGACTATGTCTGGTCTGTGAGTAAACGCTAATGTCAGAGCCAGAGGAAAGCTAGGCATGACCTAGTACAAAGGCAGCTCAGAGCAGGGGAAAGGGAGTCAGGTTTGTCAGTGGGGGCCTTTGAGCAAGTCACCTTGCTCAGGACCGCTTAAGCATAAGGATAAAGGCTGAGTAGTGCAAGGACCGTGCAATAAACAAGATACAAGCAAAAAGTACCTGGTATGTTAGTGACAGGGCTAAGGAGAACCAATAGAGCGGGAAAGGGTGGAAGAGGGGTTAAATTTTTAGCAGGATATTCAGGGTCTACACCTATGAGTAGGGTGGATCCAGGTTCTGTGGAGGGGGACCCTCCTTTAGACAAAATATTAAAGTATCTTATTTTTGCAAATGGCACAAAGATACGTGACCATCTGAACCAATTTCTAGGGCCTTGCACGGGGGGCGGGGGGGGGGGAGGGGGCCCAGAGCCGAGCTCCAGGGGTTTCTCAGTAAATCCACCTCTGCTCATGAGTAATAGGGCTGGGGGAGGGCAGGAGTATGACTGTGGGTGTCACAAACAGAACCTTCTTCTGTGACTTACAGCCAGTCATTCAGTTACTCTAACCCCCAATTTCCTCATCTGTAAATGGGGAAAACAATATCATGTCCTTATAAGGTTTTCAGGAGTAAATAAAGGCATATCAGTAAAGAGCCTGGCTCTTAGTAATACAGGGTAGCTAGGATTTTGATTTTTTTTTTTTTAAAGATTTTATTTTATTATTTGACAGAGAGAAACACAGCTAGAGAGGGAACACAAGCAGAGGGAATGGTAGCGGGAGAAGCAGGCTCCCTGCCGAGCAGAGAGCCCGATGCGGGGCTCGATCCCAGGACCCTGGGATCATGACCTGAGCCGAAGGCAGATGCTTAACGACTGAGCCACCCGGGTGCCCCAGGATTTTGATTTTTAATCCTACTCCTCACCGACAGAGAACTGCCATCTTACCTTGGAGAGGGACCGGAAAGAACCAGACTAAGGAGGGGATTGTGAGCCCCGGTGGCAGGGAGGCCCTGCGTTCCCTGTGAGTCCTAGGCTCAGTGACTCTGGGATGCACACAGTGTGGGACCCATCCCAGCGGTGGCCCTCGTGTACCACACTGTGCTGTACGGGCTACAGAGATCACACGTCCGGTGAAGACTCAGGTGCCCCTGTGGACCTGGATGTGTGAACGAGGTAAGCAGAGAGTGGGGGCAGGGCGCACAGCTGACATTCATTGCCTTTTTTTTTTTTAATTTATTTATTTGACAGAGAGAGACAGCGAGGGAGAGAACACAAGCAGGAGGAGTGGGAGAGGGAGAAGCAGGCTTCCCGATGAGCAGGGGGCCCAGGTAGGACCCTGGGATCATGACCTGAGCAAAAGACAGACACTTAACGACTGGGCCTCCCAGGCGCCCCCATTGCCTCCTTTACACAGCTACCATGACCAGCCCCAGAGCCTCCTCTCTCTTGTGCACAATGGCAACTCTTCTGGAAAAACGGATCATCCTGGTCACAGAAGAAGAGGCGATGGTCCCAAACAATAAAATCATTGCAGCAGGTGTTGGGTAAGTTGGTATGGTATGTGCCTTCGGCATTCTGGGGAACTTTCCGGCTAACAAATTTGCCCATGTGGTTGTTTTAGAAGAGAAACTCCAAAAAGAAATGAGGCATCTCAGGCACGTGAGCTCCCTTCTTCAGATGCCAAGAACCAGCAGATGAAGATGACTCCGTGACTGGCAGTTCGAAGATTGTGATGGAAAATACGAGAGTCCGCCAGCAAAAGGGAGAGAGTCATCTCAGTCTGGGGCCGAGGAATGTTAATGTCTTCAAATTCATTATTCTTCAGATCATCAAGTCCGGTCCCAGTTGCGTCATAATTATATTTCCCAGCCCGGCGGATTCTCACATTCTCACGTGTTACCTGGAAACTAACTGGATTACCTGAGCACCCCATGATGGAAAGTGAGTGCAATCTGGAATCGGCTAGATTTTGCCATCTTATGGCCGAAAACCTTGGCATTCATCCTAGCGGTTGCCAAGTTTGGGGAGAACCTAACGTCTCGAGTGAGGTTCTATGGAGTGGAGTGAGTGTGGCAGGCATTTCTCTCTAGGAACCGAATCCAGAAACAGAAAGGGGACAGTGATAGTGAAAATTGGAAGAAAGTACATAAGATGGTGACCCTAAGTGTCTATGGAGTCATCGAGCCAGAAGGATGTACCTGCTGGGCTCTCGGGTAAGTGTGGCTCATCTCGGATTCCATGTTGAAAACCTATCCAGGATTCATCCCATGTCAATGGTGGTGAAGGGAATGCATAGCATTGAGAACGAAGTCTTCCTGAGCCTTCCGCGTATCCTGAGAGCTCAGGGGTTAACCAGCATTACCAACCAGAAGCTGAAGGCTGACCGAGTTGCTCCACTCAAGAAAAGTGCAGATCCCTGTGGGACATCCAGAAGGACCTAAAAGATCTATGACTTCCGGGTTCTAGGCTATAGAAATTTAAAAACTCCAAAGTGACTAACCACAAATCTCTAGTTTTTATCCACGTACGTGGATTATAGTTTGCTTTTTATCTTCTTAGATATGTGAATTGGGGCTCTCAGAATCGAAGCCCACCCTTGGTTTAATGCTTGCAGTATGAGCCCTTGAACAAACAAAACTAACTATTGGGAGTGGAAAAAAGAAGCAAAGAAAAAAGAAAGAAAAGAAAGAAAGGCGGGGAACTGGGGGCTCAGGCAGGTCCGGATTCCAAATTCTGCCGCTGCCTCTGCAAGCCCGCGGGTGTGGCCAGACCCTTCACTGCCTCAGCTGTCGCGTGGAAGACAGGACAGTCCCCACGCCACCACGCAAGCTGGGTATAAACACGTGGTGTGCAGGCGTGGACAGGGCGCGAGGCCACTGCTCCTGCCTTCCTCCTCTTCCAGTCAGACCCACGTTCGGGGACCTGTCCCCAAGCGAGGACAGGCTGTGACAGCCTCGGGCACCCGGTGACCGAAAGCTCCCCCAGGCCCCGGGTGTGTGGCTGGGACAGCAAATGCTCTCAGGCGTGTAACAAAGCAAGCTCAGCCTGTGGTGGGTGCTGGTGACGTTCGAGGACTTAAAACAATTAAACCCATAATCAGAGGGTGCTCGGCCTCGGCGGCTGTGGGTTTGTTTGCCCACGAATCACAATCATCTTGTTGGGAGTGTGCATCAGCCGTTAGCCCTCAAAGTTCTGTTGCTAAGAGATTATGAACCAAATGATGTTTCCAGAAAATAACCACTACGGGATGTTCCAGGAGCCGTAATAACAGCCCAAACAGGATGGATATGCTGTTATTGATAAATCCCTCTGAGGAGCCGAGGAATGGGATGGCTGGGGGTCAGCCTGTCCGCACACGTCTTACGAAAATGTCGGGCCTGCCAAGGTTTTAAATATAACAAAATACAGTTTTCCATGAACACTGGGGGAGATAGAGTATAAAGTCCTCATGCTTCCCCAAGTTCTTCCACCAACCAAGACGCACCTGTCGGAGGCCCGTTGTTTGCCATGCATACTTACAACCATCTCGGCCACTTTCACTAGAGGACAGTCCCTAAGTCCAACACAGCTGTAACCACCCCTTGGCGACACAGCGCCTGTGTGTGACAACTGACCAAGTGATTTCATGCAGCCGCTTGCGGCCGCCTCCACTTTTGCTCTGTCGCTGGGGTAACAGGAACCAGTCGACTTAATAGAAGCCCTGGTTAGGGCAGGACAGTTTCGTCCCAGGAAGTCCGCAAACAGGGCACTTGCGAGAAACTGATTGTCGTCTGGTGCCTAGAACCGCAGTTTTCCTGGGAAGATGCGGCTGTTCTGCCCTGGGTCCTCACTGAAGGCTCCCGGATCACGCCCAGGGGGGTTTCTTTTTTTTTTTTTTTTAAGATTTTATTTTATTTACTTGATAGAGAGAGATCACAAGTAGGAAGAGAGGCAGGCAGAGAGAGAGGGAAGCAGACTCCCCGCTGAGCAGAGAGCCCGATGTGGGGCTCGATCCCAGGACCCTGAGATCATGACCTGAGCCGAGGGCAGAGGCTTTAACCCACTGAGCCACCCAGGTGCCCCCCAGGGGGGTTTCTATCAGTGCATTAGTGCAAAGTTAGCATGATACCCGCCTGACACCCCAACTCGGGCCACCCCCTGCCTCCTCCCCTCCTAACCCCCATCAGCCCCCTCTGTTTTCTCACTGGCCAGGCCTTGGCCGCAGTGGCCTAAAAGTCTACATTTTACCTCCCTGGGGCAGGTAGCGGAGGTAAGTTGTGTTCTTCCCTCTCATTTAACAGGTGAAGGAGCCGCGGTCCAGAGAGACAAAGTGAAGTGTCAAGGTCAGGCAGCTTGGAGGCAGACCCCTGTCTTCCAGCCCTGAATCCCAGGATCTTCACTGCTCTCCAGAGCCCCCGTCTCCCTGTGATGGAAACTGCTAGGGGCTGCAGTGGCTCCCAGAGGAGCTCCGCATCTCCATGTGCCAACCTCGGGCACCCTCAGTCACTGTGAGGCGCTCAGGGGACGGGGGACAGGGCCACAGACAATCTGCCTTCCTCCTTCCTCCAAGGGGTGGAGGAAGGGATCACGAATAAAGCGGATCATTAAGATCCTGGACTTAGAAGTTTCTTCTGCCAGCCACACTGTGGGTGACCTCAGGCAAGGTACCGATCTTCTGCAGTGCTGTTTCCTTTCTAAAAATTAGGACAAGTACCTCCCTCCTTAATAGGGTTGTTACGAGGACTGCACGAGATTGGATGGTTAAAAGTGGTCGGCAGGGTGTGTGGGAACCTCTCGAGGGCATTCATGGTCACAGCTCTCATGATATCATTATGCTTTGCACCCCCAGCCCCGACTCCTGCTCAGGACCTGGGGTGCAGGTGCACAGGCTGCTGGTGCCAGCTGGAGCACCATTGTCATCCCCGGTGGTGACCGGCCGGGGTCCCGTGACAAAGGGACATATTTCCCAGGGTTCCTCGTGACAAATCCTTAATTTTTCAGAAGCTGGGCTCAAGCAATGGAGAAGCAGCTTTGTGGGTTTCTGTGCCTGTCTAAACACATGTGCTTTCAATTGGCTCCCTCGGGCTGGAATTCCCCAGTGCCCAACCCAGCAACCTCCACTGCCCGGTGCCCCCCGCCCTGAAGCCTGTGGGGGCTTCTGCCCTCAGCCAGACGCTCCCCGGGCCTCAACAGCAGGCTGCTTCCTCCCCCGGGAAGTGGGAAGGAGCTAGCCAGGGCGAGGTGCCTCCCTCATCCGTCAGAACAGTGCTCCTCGGAGAGTCTTAAAACCCCAGCCCAGAGAAGGACAGCTAGGGAGGGCCGGCCACCGGACAGACGAGAGCCGAGGTGGAGGGTCATGAATTCAGCCTTGCCACTTGGCACCCGCCCCCAGTGCCGCGGCTCCATTCTCCTGTGGGGTCAGGATGCTGTTTCTGCCGAGTCATCCTTTCTTGCCCAGAGGGATCCTGGCCCAGAGCCACATTCCTGGTGGGGTCTGAGTGCCAGAGGACGGAAACTTCCTCTCTCACCAGACCCCAGCTCCCCAGCCTAGCACACAGTCCGGTCTCTCAGCAGCCTCTGCCGGTGGCAAAAGGTCTCTAGGCGTGTGTGGGTCCTCCCCGCAGAGCACCCGCCCAGACCCTGACTATGGGCGAGCTAAGAACATTCTATATGCAGAGGGAGGAGAGACTAGGTCAAAGGGGAGGGGGCCGGAGGGGCATGGAGGAACAACTTAAAACTCCCCCCTGCCCACTCGGAGAGGACCCTCCCGCCCGTGGGGGTTCAGCAGCCCCATTGAGAAGGAGTCTAGTACTCTCGGACAGGGCCGGGCAGAGGCCAGATCTCAAGCTAGAGAGGAGACAAGGCAGCTGAAGAAGCTTCATCCCTAGACCCATACCGCCCCCAACCCAGCACCTCAGCATCTCCTTGCCGTGCAAAATGTTAGCGTCCCCAGACCTTCTGAAGAGCTCATGCTTCAGGAATCTATGTGCCGGGCATTGTACTAGGCGCTGACCCCTAGCAGTGGACAAGGCAGATGTGGCCAGTCCCGGGATCTCTCCCGTCCTTTCCAGGCCCACCAGCCTTGCTTCCAATTATACTGGCACCCCAGACCACCTGGGTCCCATTTCTAGCTGTGTGAACTTGAGCAAGTCATTTTACCTCTCTGGACCTTGTCTTATCTATAAAAGGAGGGCAAACTAATCCCTACTTCATAGGGGTGCTAAGAGAGGTAAATGAGTTAATACATATGCACATGTATGTTAATATATGTACAATGTTTAGAACAGTTCTTGGCACAAAGACTTCAGTGTGTGTGTGTGTGTGTGTGCATCCATGCCATGTCTTTGCTCCCACTACACTTTACCTGGAATGCTTTTCCCCTTTTCTGCAGGAATCTGTGGGTTCAGCAGTGACAGAGTTTTCAGAAGGAAGGACTGATGGGCGGCAGGCCTAAAGTCAGACCACAGCCCTGCTGGGGCCACTAATTTGCTGAGCACTTGCTGCTGAGGAAAGGGGGTTCAGGGAGCTAAGGCACCTGCCGAAGTTTGCAGCCCCAGTCCGTGTTGGAGCTAAGGGTGGCGCTCGGGTCTCTGGACTCTAGGCAGCACTGTCCTTGCCCCTCCTCACTGCACTGGTCCCCAGGAAACGTCAGACCCCCCCAAAGTGATCGCCAGAATCTCAGAGCTTCCCAAGGCTCAGCACCCAGAGGACGGGCCCCCTTCCTGGCCCTTCAGAGGTTCTGGAGTCCTCAGGAGTTGTCTCTCCGGGCCAGGCAGGGCCAAGGGAGGCCTCGGGACAGGGGGCGCTGGCCCGGCAGGAAGAGCTCAGCCCAGGAAACTCTGAGCAATGCCGGCAGACCACAGAGCCCCCAGGCTTCCTGCCCTCTCCACACAGACCGCCCTGTCAACGTCAACGGGTTTGTGAAACCCTGCCGGGCGGGCAGTGGGAACTCAAGGGGCCCCGGGCTTCACTGGCTGTGGTCACTGTGTTCCTTTGCAGCCCAGGAGAAGGTGGCTTCCTAAAGACTGCCCTCTGTGTTGCAATGGGGTCCAGCTGCTGTGGGGGACAGGAGCCTGATGGTGCCTCCCACCCCATCTCAGTTCCTGGGCCTCCACACCCCAGGGCTCCTCCTCATAGGCCCCTATCTCCTGGGCCTTCCCAGATGCAGGGAACCCCTGGACAGCTGTAGGTTGGCATCTGTGGCTGAAGAACTTTGGAGTGGGTTAGAAGCCTTGCTCATAGTTTCACCGGCTGTGCGACTTTGGGCAAGTTGGTTAACCTCTCTGTGCCACATGTGTAAAATGGTGATTAAAACAAAACAAAACAAAAACAGCTGCCTTCTTGTAAGGATTAAATAGAATGATGGACATGGAGGGTTTGGTACAGTACCTGACACTCCGGAAACCCTCAATAAATAGAAGCTCTTGTTTCACTGAACACTGAGCGCCAACAGAAATCAGGGTGCAAACACTACCACACTTACTTGATTTTGCAGTTTTATTTTTTCTTTTTTTTTAAAAAGATTTATTATGCATTTTGAGACAGCACACGCCCAACACGGGGCTCCATCCCAGGACCCTGAGATCATGACCTGAGCCAAAGGCAGAGGCCTAACCCACTGGGCCACCCAGGTGCTCCTGATTTTTGCAGTTTTAATTAAAGCCATCCAGACCCAGGGCACCTGGGTTAAGCATCTGACTTCGGCTCAGGTCGTGACCTCAGGGTCCTAGGATCAAGCCCCATGTCAGGCTCTGCACTCGGCACAGAGTCTGCTTGGCCCTCTCCCTCTGCCCCATCCCCTGCAGTCAAAAGGAGGAAGCAGGTCCTGCCACACCCAGGGCCCCGCAAGGTCCCATGGATCTTCCAGGGACAGGACTCCAAGTATGGCCGGTGAGGGCCCTCACTCCTACTCCCAGGGTGCCACCCATATTCGTGGCTCGTTGGTGCCCGTACATGTACATGGCCAATGCCAGGGCTGAGTCCATGGGCCTTCTGGGTCCACCCCTCACAGACTGGATAGGTGTTTAATCCCTTTTCCTTCCCCAGGATCCACACTGGAGTTGGGGCTACTTATCCTTTTCAAACCTCCCAAAACAGTCTCTATTCTTCTGTGTCTGACAGTCCCCGGAAAGCTGCACGCCTTGGCCGCTCCAGCCCCCTCCCCGATGGTGAGCCTCCAGGCTGATTCACCGGCCCAGGGACCACCAAGGTAACCCTCACACCGAACAGAGAGAAAGTCATCTCCGGTGGGGCAGGCTGCCATATTGTTTCTTCTCAGTTACTAGACACAGGGAGAACCAAAGCTGAGGCCAAGGCAGGCATAGAGCCCTTTTCTCTTTATGCTCCAGGAGCAGAGGAGGTTAGCGCCTGGACATGGGAGACAAGGGGGTCACATTTCTGTACCCCCCGGCTCCAGACTCTGGGCACTCCCCAATGTGTCCACACGGCCCAGTGAGTGTCGACTGACCAACCGACTGAGAGTAAAAAACCCATCGGAAGAGTGGAGGATGGAGCAGAGATGCTGGGTTGAGCGGAAGAGCGGAAACCAGCCCCCCCCCCCCAAGCAGGGAAGAGGGGTGGGGGCGGCGTCCTGGGAGCAGAGGAGAGAGGATGCATTTCTAGGGCCGGGCGGTGGCGCTAGGGTTGTCGAAGGCCCCCCCGGAAGCATCTCTGGGAGAACCCTGGAGATTTGTGGACTCTCTCAGGTGCACACCAGGGGCAGGGAGCATGATGGCTCTCTGAGCCTCAGGCATGCAGCATGGACCCCCTGGAACTCTTCAGTGGCAGGAGAGAGAGCACTCAGCCCAGGGCCTAGCACGTGCCACTAAACCGTGGCCTCATTGTGTCCTCATGCTGGTACAGGTGTCCAAGTCATCGGGGAGGGTGACACAGACCTCTTCCAGCCTTGTGCCTGTCCACGAACTGACTTGGCATCTCGGGCCCAATTGGAGGAAGCTGGGCCTTGGCCACGGAGCCCAGGAGGTTTCTCACCGTGGCAGCGAAATTGCAGGGTCGGGGGTGCGGACAGCCACAGTGACCGTCTCTCTGCAGGACGGATGCGGCTTTGCTGACAGAGAGTCTGCGGCCTGGACATACCAGCGGTGCAGGTCTGAGGTCAGCAGTGGGGAGCCGGGCCCACCGCGGCCTCACCACCCCCGGCAGGGCCCAGCATCTGCTTGCAATCAGCTGCCCCGCAGCCTGGGGAGGGGGAGGGGTGGGAGGGTGCTGAGGCCTCCTCCCCAGGCCCAGCTCTCACTGTGCAGAATGGACCCCAGGGGCGAAGAAGGCAGGGAGACCTTCCAGGGACCTGGTCACATAGGAAAGGTCTAGAAATCGAGATTGTTGTTCGTTCAGTGCTCTGCTGGCTCCCCTTTGCAAGACCACGTGCAAGGGAGCCCAGTGAGTATCCCCCAGCCTCCCCTGGCTCATGCCTCTGGCTTGTTCCCCACTCACACCCTGGGCCTGGGGACCCCTGTCCTGCTCTGTGCCCGGCTCACCCCTCATCCTTCGGCTTAAATCCTGTTTCCTCAGGAAGACATCCCTGGCCCCATGTTTGGTCCCCATTAGATGATCTTGTTGGCATGATTCACTTTGCACTTATGTATTTATCTATGTAAGTAGGAATCGTGTCTGTCTCCCTCGAGACCATATCCCTAACATCCAGCCCAGAGCCTGGCACAGAGTGTATGCCCCACAGAGATCTGTTGAGTGACTGAATCATGCCCCCTCATTCTTCTAGCAGTTTCTGAGTGTGAT
The DNA here is from genome assembly GCA_028646535.1 of Procyon lotor. Taxonomy (NCBI): domain Eukaryota; kingdom Metazoa; phylum Chordata; class Mammalia; order Carnivora; family Procyonidae; genus Procyon; species Procyon lotor. The sequence continues at coordinate 80,567,273 of CM053606.1, read as the reverse complement.
CTTCACATTTTTTTTTTATCCCTGCAGGATAATCAGTGCTTGTGCCCATTTTACAGGCCCGGAGTCAAGGTCAGAGGTGAGTGACAGACCCTGGCTCACAACCCCGTGCTCATCCCTTATCTGGGAGGATAGTGTGTACACAGCGGGCTTTCCAGTCAACCACCCTGGGTCACTGCTGAGAGCTCCGCCATTTCGGGCGTGGGACTCACCTCTCTGAGCCTCACTCTCCTCATCCGTACAATGGTACAATAACAGGGATGATTTTAATGGGCTGTGGCCAGGCTTCCATGAGCGCATGAAGGTCAAGTGTCTAGCGTGAGAATGGGGTCTCTGGACTCCCACGGTCCTCCTTGCCTCATGGGGACCATCTCTCAGGCATTAAGTGGTTTTTCGAAGTACATTAAGTGGACAGGCCTTATTCCCCTATACCTGAGGGCCCCGAAGACAAGACGGGGTCTGGTGCGGCCGGCACAGGCCCGGGGCGGTTGTCTAGATGCATGAACACATGAGTGCTTGTCTGGGGCCAGAGTCCAGGCTCTGCCAACTTCCTGCTGACGAGCAGACTAGGGAAGCGAGAGGAGGGCTGTCTCCCACCCGGATCCAAGGGCTGGAGAGTGAGTGGAGGCCCACGCGATGGAGCAAACGGGAGCTTTCAGAGAAACCGTGACTTCCAAAGGAGAGAGCAACATGCTCCAGTGGGGGAAAGGGGGTATAACCAGAGGGAAGGCAAAATCTAGAAAAGATACTGTGACAGAGGCCCTGCAGGGGCCAGGTTTGGCCTGGGACCTCCCAGTGGAGCCCTGGGGCCTACAGGGACAAGAAAGGGGGCCTGGGGTGGAACAGAATTAGCCTAGACCTTGGCCTGCGGGTGGGCACGATGAGGCTAAAGGAAGCAGAGGCCCAGAGCATAGACACAAGCATGCATAGACACACAGCCTTGAACGCTGGAGCTCAGGGTGCCTATCAGCCTATCATACTCTCCGCTTGGACCTCTAGTATTCGTTTGAACCGTGCCTGGCACAGAGCACGCGCCCAATAAACATTTGTTAAGTGAATGAATGAAGAGGAATGAGATCGTTCCATTAGGTTCTTAAGTGCTCTCGCAGCCTCCCTCTACTCTGCCCTTCTTGCAGCCATCTCCAAAATGCCCCTGGGACCCCATCACTCCGCTCCCCCTGGGGACCTGTGGGTAGAGGTGGAGGAGGCATTATCAGTGGCCTCTGAGCCAAAAATGGATCACTGACCTTCTCTGTTCTGCCCACACCATGTGTTTTTGTTTTCTTATGTGTTAAATTTGAATTAGTTGTAACATCTAAAAATAAAAGTGCCCACAGAACACTCTTGGTTTCCAGCTTCTCTGAAGAGTCCGTGGGGTGACATATCAACAAGGTCGGCCTGCCCCACCAGACAGCGGCTGGAGCTGCCCGGAGACGTCCTGCCCTCCTGCAACCTCTTCCTGCTCCGGCTTCTTCCATCCCTCCCTTCCCACCCGGGGCCCCGCGGCCGGCAGAGACAGGGACCCCTGCCCACAGGCGGAAGTCCAGACTCCTCCACCAGGCCCCCAAGGCCTTGGTGATGTGACCTCCCTCAGAATGAGCATCTCCATCTACCCATCCTCACTGTCCTTGTCCCCAAGCTTCTGGCCACATTACACTCACTACCTCTGGTTCTCCTGTTGCCCATACTGCATCACACCTCTGAGTGCTGGCCCAGGCGGGACCTCAGCCACGATGCCTGCCCCGGTATGGGGACTGTGCTGAAACCCACCCGATCGATCCAGGCTCAAGGCCATCTTGGGAAAGGCGGAGACTCCTGCTACCCCATCCCAGGCAGAGTGAACAGCCCCTCTGTGCTGCCACAGCCTGGGGACTCACACCACAGCCTGGGACTCACACCACAGCCTGGGACTCACACCACACAGCCTGGGGACTCACACCACAGCCTGGAACTCACATCACGGCCTGGGGACTCACACCACAGCCTGGGACTCACACCACA
>CM053606.1:80527841-80564775 GCA_028646535.1 Procyon lotor | reverse complement strand
GGGAGGGACTGAGCCTCATCACTGAGGGACTACTGGGTCCTGTCCTGGGGAGGGACTGAGCCTCACCGCTGAGGGACCACTGGGTACTGCCAGGCCCAGCCGAGATGTGGCCAGCTCCCAGGTGGCCTGGCCTGCTCTGCTCCTCATCTGTCCCGCTCTGGCCCTGAAGCCTTGCTCTTCACCACTGGGTTCCAAGTGTCATCCGTGGCTCGGACTGGCATGACCGGGACAGGGAGAGAGAGGAAGTGGAGACTAATATACCCGCTGAGGCACTCGGTACAAGAGAGTGGCATTCAAATTTGCTGTCGCGGGCCATTTGTCTATTGAGTGCTAAAACACTCCCGCATACCGAAGTAGAACTTTTGCAAGAAGGGGCTGTTCTCTCTCGATGCCTCTTCCGAGGGCCCAGGTGGGCTGGCAGAGCCAGGGAGATAACATCCGAGGGGAACGGGGGCCGGGATCGGTCCCTGAGTCACCTCGTGGCCCTGTTTCAAGGAGGAAGCTCGGGACTGGCAAGGTGTGTCGCTGCCCCGGGCGTATTTCCAGGATGGAACCCAAGTCAGCCTGCTTCTGGCCCCGGTCCGGGCTCCGTCTCCTCCCGCCTCGGGTCTGCTCACAGCGGGCGGCGGGCGGGAGGGAGGCCAAGCCCTCCTAAAGCCTGGGAAGTCTGGAAGGCATTAGCGCTTCCCCCCTTCAGCCCCCAAGGGGGGCATCCCAGGCTCGGCAGAGGTGCGGGGCCCCCCCAGGCACCCACCACAGCTTGGGGCAACTCGGGCTCTGGGGGCGAGGACTCCAGAGTTCTCGTTGGCTCCCTCCAACTGTGCCTCCCGCTGTTCAGCCAACGCCATTAATCACCTTCACTCCCCGATCCCCCAGGAATGTGGCGGTCTCATAAAAGTCAGCCCTGGGTTAAACAAACAAACCAACCTAGGCTTCTAAGTCAGCTGCCAAGGCTCTGCCAGGCTCCTGGCATTCGGTCCTCTGCCCTGCTCGCCGCCCCCCTGCCGCCCTCACTCCACCAGCACACCTCAGGGCCAGGAGGGAACAGTGTCGCCCACGTGAAATCACCTTTGGATTGGGGGTAGGAGCCCAGAAACCTGAACACCACCTCCCCCTGCCCGGGGGCCTCCCCTCTTCTGCCCGTGCCCACCACCCTCTGCACCCCCCGCCACCGCTCCTCCTCAGGACTCACAGGCCCGCATTTGGTGTCTCGCACCCCATTCCCCAACCTGGGCTCTGCCAACCACATCTTGTTCCGCCCGCCCGGGGCCCTCTAGCCGCCCTCCACGGAGCAGAACATCGTTCAGGGGAGATTTCCCTAAGGAAGTAAGAGACCAGAGGGGTTGGGGCCAGCTGGAAGGCTCTGGGAGCCTTTTCCTGCGCCATCTTGCCTTCCTCTATCCCCTCTTCATCCCCCAGTGGGACTGGGCACCAGTAAAGTCCCACCAGGCCTGGCCTGTGGGTAGTAGTTTCAGTCCTGCCTCAGGGACTTGCTGCCAAAGGGAAGGGGGAACCACACCCCTAAGTGCCTATAAACAAAGGAGAAAATAGCATACCTTCCACCTCCTCACCGGGACAGAAGAAGCCACATCCAGACAGAGGAACGCACACCGGCACACAGGTGCAGACCACACCGCTGCTCTCGTGAACCGCACCAAGGGGCCAAATCCAGAGCTGCAGTTCCCATTCTAGGGCCCCAGACTTCTAGAGTGTCTTACGCCACTTAAAATATTTCAGAAAGCCAGCGGACATCCTACATTTAGCCGTGGAGAAGCTTCTAGGATTAACAGAAATTCCAAGACTTTTCTTTTGGCTTGGATCACACCAGCTCCATGCAGAAAGTCTGGCCATCTTGTGCTGATAAACACTCTCAGGGTCTATGTACAAGGATCAGATTGAGAGAATGTAGAGAGAAATAAGAACAACTGCTATTTATCAAAATTTTCCCAAACATGGAGCTTGTAGCGGAGGACTTAATAAAATGGGTTTTTGATGCTTATTGCCTTAGTATACAAAAAGCCCCTACAAATCTGGGAGAAAAAGATGAATCGCCGTCCCCCAAAATAGACAAAGGCCAATGACATGATATTCACAAGAAGAAGAAGGAGAAGGAGAAGGGGAAGGAGAAGGAGAAATTCAAATAGCCAACAAAGATAGGAAAATACGTTCAGCCTCACCCTTAAAGGCATTTAAATTTTTTAAGGGAGATGTAATTTTTCACCTATCAGATCAGCAAAGACTCAGAAGATTGATAATACCAGTAGTGGTGCAGATGTAAGGGTGTGTGCAATCCCATACATTGGTGGAACCATAAATGGGCACAGTGTTTTTGGAAGGCAATTTGGGGACATATATTCAAATTTTAAACACACTCCATATTAGTCAGCGGGCGAGTAATCTACAAATACAGCTGTTTATCGCAGCACTGCTCGGAATGGCAAAAACCAGAAGCAGCTTAAATGTCCACCAGGGAAGAAACTGGTAGCTCAAGTCTCTACGAAGAACTTTGTAGTCATTAAAAATATGATGGGGACATCTACAGATATTGATGCAGAAAAGATGTCGAAGATAGGACATTAAGTAAAAAAAAGAAAAGCGAGTTATAAAACAGCACAGCTATAATATGGTCCCATTTGTATTTTATTTAAGATTTTACTTATTTATTTGAGAGAGAGACAGCACACACATGGGGGGGCAGAAGGAACCGGAGAAGCAGACCCCCCGCAGAGTCCTACAGGGGCCTCGATCCCAGGACCCTGAGCTAAAGTCAGCTGCTTAACCAACCGAGCCACGCAGGCGCCCCACCATTTGTACTTTTTTAAAAGCATATGTAGTGACTTGTGCTATCTCTGCTTGTCTCTAGAAAGCCATGTCTTGGGGACAGACATGAAATTATTGGGTGGTTCCCCGCAGAATAGGCTGGATCAAGGGGCGAGAGTGGGTAGAACGCTTTTAATTTGTACGTGCCCTTCTCTGCTATACTATTTACCACAACTTTTATATATTTTTTATTGATCTTTAAGAGAGGCCCCTGGCAAAGACAGATGAGAGTTATAAGGGCTAGACGAGTACCCAGGAGGGCCTGGGGGACGGGGTGGGGATGGCTGCAGCAAGGCCCAGAAGGGGAGGCCTGGAGGGTCCTCTGCAGAGACAGGGAGCCGGTAGGAGCAGGCTTCTCTTTCGTTTGCAACAGGAGGGCCGCCCTCTCAGAACTCTGTTGAACACAGACGGGGGAGACCGAGTCAGGAGAGAGAAGCCAACCCTTAGGTAAGTGCCCTAGTCTTGTGGGGGCCTCCTGACTTTCCCTGAGGGTCTGCTCCAGCCCCATCACCCTCCCCGCTCCTCAGGCCTCCTCCTCTGTTTCTTTCAACCAGACCTGGACAAAATCTGTGACCTGCAGAACAAAATTTGCAGGCAGTTTTCTAAAAGGAAAGGAAAAAGTGAAAAGTCTGACAAATAGAGAACTGTTTGAGAAGAGTTTTCTGAAGATCTTAACAGCCTGGCCAGAGATGCTGGGGCCAATGATGAGGTCCCATGAGAGGGGAGGACTTTTCTGGTCTTTGTGCGATTCCTCCCACCTACACACCCTCCACCTTAACTCCAATCCACGTAGGGTCACAGGGCCCTTGGATGGAATGTCAGCTTCTGAGCTTCTTACGAGGGCTGTCACTTTGCTTCCCTGACCCTCAGTTTCTTCATCTGTAGAGTGGGCATCATGGTACCTTGAGGATTGATGTGAGAATTAGAAATAATATAAATAAATATGAAATAAATACTGTAACACAATGTTTGCCATACAACAAGGGGTCACTAAAAAGCATATAGTTGTGGTTTTTTATTATTATTATTTAAAGGTTTTCTTTATTTGACACAGAGAGAGAGCGAGAGAGGGAACATAAGCAGGGGAAGTGGGAGAGGGGGAAGCAGACTCCCCACTGAGCAGGGAGCCCGATGTGGGGCTCAATCCCAGGACCCTGAGATCATGACCTGAGCTGAAGGCAGACACCTTCTGCATGAGCCTTTGCTCATGCTGGTTCCCGTGTCCAGGATGCCCCTCCTTCTCCAGCAGGTAAATTCTTATTCATGTCTCAAAGCCTAGCTGTGGCATCCGCTCCTTTGTCAAAACCTCTGCAGCCCCTCTGCTGAGCAGAAGCGCGGTCTCCCCTCCTCAGAGCTTCTGTGCACTTTGTTCATAGCCTTTCCAGCCTTTGCAGGCTGAGTCACTGGAGTCCTTCACCCTGTGCACTTGGGGCCCCCGGGCCAGGATTCATAGCTAGATGCTGCTCTCCCATCTTTGTGTCCCCGTCCCCAGCACAGATGCCCCCGGATAAAGCTTTGCCAAATGTCCACATGAATGGCTTCCCCTCATACCTTCCCTACTCCTCTTGAGGGACAGGAGTGAGCAGAGAAATGGGACTTCTTTCTCCACAAATTCCTAGATTCGGGTTGATTCCAAAGGAGCTGGGGTACCGTGAGGGGCCCAATTCAGATACCTCTTGATGCTGGGGCTCTCTTCCCCGGGAAGGAGTGGCTGAGCATACCAAAGGCAAAGGGGCACAGTTGGAGAGCTAGGCTGGGGTGGGGGTGTATGGCCAGGAAGAGTGGGTGCCCAACCCCAGGGCTGTCTGTCAAGTCACCTGACCTGGCATTTTCAGTGACTGTAAACTGGTCTTTTGAAAGAAGGAGCTGGTCTGTCCCTCCTGCCCCAGCTGTGTGCAGCTGGCCTCTTCACTCTGAGCCTGTGTTCCTCCCTCCTGCCAGAGAGGCCACCCCACCCAGACCTGGACTAAGAGAATGTCATGGGTCCGCCCTGCCCCCTGCTGGCCAGCATGGGAATGGCCCCTCAGTTGGTGAGGCGGTCTGGGGTGCCCAGGGAGTGAAGGGTGGGACGGGTGCCAAGGGGCTGCCTGGCCACCCAGCATCCAATTGTTCTAGAAGACAAAGACCACCCAGCCCCATTGTCCTGTGGGTCTCACCATTAGACCTTACTGGTTCAAGCAGGCATGACCCAGAAAAGACGCAAAACCCTGTCCTCAACATCTAGTGGAAGAAAAAAATTGAGATCTTCACGGATATCCTGCATTAAGGTTCCTGACAAGGGGTAGAAGAAGAGGTGTGCCCTCTGGGGTCAGAACCCTAAGCCCGCTGAGAGGGAAGAGGAATCCGGGGAGGCTTCCAGGCAAGAAAGTTGGGGAGGCAGAAGATGCAATGAGGTGGGGGGGGCGGGTTTGGGGTGGGGAGGGTATGAGGTGGAGAGGGGGCTGAAGGCAGATCTTGGGTGCCATGGATTAATCTAGAGTTTGCTTTTTTTCTTAATGCAATGGGAGCAACCTAAAGATTTACAAGCAGAGGAGTGACGTGTGTAGATCTGAATTGACAAGATCCGTTGGGCAGAGATAGGGAAGGAGCAGAAGGAGAACCCCTGGGAAGGAGACCCCACACAAGAGGTTTGGGAGGCTGTGGTGGAATAAGAGGGGAGCAATGTCTGGGTTAAGGCAGTAACCGCAGGGAAGGAAAACCCTGAACAGATTCTGGAGAGTTAAGGAAGAAAGACCCAGGACTCAGTGGCTGCCTGTGGGGAGCGGATGATGGGATCACAGCTGGGATGGGGACCCAGGGGAGGAGCAGATGGGGGCTGTGGAAGGGACAGGCTCCGTGTGGAGCATGGAGAGCCTGAACTGTTTGAGCCTCGTTGGCTGAGGGTGACCAAGAGATGGGTCTGAGGTGCAAAGGTACTGGGGTTCGAGCCCTGGGTAGAAGCTCGTCAGCTCTCTGACGGTGGCTAAGACTATGGGAGGGGACACACTCACCTAGGATGGTGGGTAAGGAAGGGAAGGGAGGTTGACAAGGAATGTCCTGCTCATTTTAGGGCTTATATAACGAATCCCTGGGGAGATCAGGAGGTGAGGGCCCTTCTGGGCCTCCACCTGACACTTTTGTCACCAGCTGGATGAGCAAATCCAGGCAGGACACGGATGTCCCTGAAAGTCCCACTTACGTCCCTGAGAGGCACAGGCTTGGAGCCCCCGCTGTCTGGGCCTCTGTCCTTCCCAGGGATGGTGTTTTCTGGATGGATGCCCCAGCCCACCCCCCTTATCCCCTGCCTCGCCCTTCAGGACCTTCCCTGGAACAGCAGCTTGCCAGTGAACGGACCCAGCAGGGGCCTCAGCCTCTTCACAGAGCCTGAAGACAGGCCATGCCCTCATCACCATGCTGATTCCCACCTCTCCACTGGGCAGCCTGGAGGACTGAGCCAGAATGGGATGAAAAGTGTGCTTGAGGCGTCAGGGAGCCCCTTAGGATGGAATGGCCCAGCTCTCCTCTTTGGGGCAAGGTCCCCAGTCCAGGGGCCACACAGACAAACTTCATCCAGTGAGGTGGCTGCCCTGGCCTCGGTTTCTTCATCTGTAAAACACCAGGGCTGGGCCAGGCCACCCCAGAGCTCCCTCCCACCAGGAAGGACTGGTCTGTCTGGTCCTAGCTTTTCCTGTCTGCGATTCACCTGCTGTCCAGCAGAGGGAGCCAGCACCTCCTCCCAGTCAGCCTGGAGCGGGGGCTGAGGCTGCCCATCCAGGGTCAGGAAAGTTTACTGAATCAGGGATGTGCCAGCCGTGTGACACACTCAGTGCACCCTGGTGGGGAGGGCAGGGGGGACAAACATTCAGTAAGCAGCCGCCATAGTTGTCTCCATTCCACAAATGAGGAAACTGAGTTTCCAAGAGTTTAACTGGAACCCAGGGACTTAGGCATTCAGGAGGACGTGGGCAACTCTCAGAGGGTATCATACTATCTTTAACTATTTGAGCGACTTGCCTAAAAGGTGGGGCACACGGAGTAGATGTTCTGGGGACGCAGGCCTGACACCGGCCCAGGGAAGAAGGTTGTGATGGTCAATGGTCAGAGCTGGCCAGCCGGGGACAGGATTCCGTGCCTCCCTCAGGGAGTCTGGAGATAAGGAATCGTGGGTCTAGGCCACCTCCAGCCCAGGGGGCCTCGTTCTGGGAGGACCTGAGGGGCCAGGCACAGTGGGTGCCTGCTCTGAGTGACAGGGCCCACTGTCCCTCCGGGGCTTGGCTCTATTGGGGCCTCACGGCTATTCAACCTCCTTCCTGGAACATGCCTGCCTCGGGGCTAGATGGGCCTGGTGTTTTCTCTGCAGGCCTCTGGATCCCAGTCACAGACCAGGGGGCAGACCCCCTCTGGCTATCTCTCTCACCAAAGGCTTGTTCCGGAATCCCAGGCAGGTCTTGGGGTGAGGGTGGGGGTGGGGGGTTCTTTGGTGGCCTGAATTCTGTGCCGTGTTCATGGGGCTATGACCCCTCCAGCCCACTGGGGTGGGCCAGGGAGCCACAGAGCCAGCTCACCAGGCTCATTCTGGGAGCCCTGTGAGCACGTCTGCCCAGCCCTCTAGATGGACCAACATTCTGGACCAGGGCTCCTGGCCCCAGCTACCGTCCAGTTTCAGAATCGAGCATGGCAGGACAGGCTTCTCTGGAAGGATGCTGCCTGTCTGGGGCCCAGGCACACCCCGCGGGGCACACTCAGGGGGCTGAGTGGGGAGAGCGAGAGGCAGCCCGGGGGACAGGCTCTCAGATCCAAGCTGCTCGGGCAGCAGCCAAGCACTCGTCACTTCTTAGGCAGGACGGTGCCAGCTGGAGGAAGATGGAGCGCTGGCTTCCGTCAGAACCACTGGGGAGACTGTGAGAACTTGGACTCTGAGACTCCTTCATGGACTCTCCACGGTGGAGTCCAGGACTTTCCATTGCCAACCAAGCTTCCCAAGGATTCCCACGGAGCCAGCACCTGAGAATCTTCTCTAGAGTGACCAACATGGCGGCCTGCCTGGGCTCCCTGCTGTCCTGGGGTGGCTAAGGGAGCTGGGGAAAGCCGGCCTGGAGGGGTGACCCTGGGAGAGATCCGGTCTACTCTGAGGGGTTCTGCCGGCGTGCTGGGAGCAGCAGGAAGGACTTCCAGGGAGGCCAACTTTGGGGAGCATATTCATGGCGCCCCTCCCCTGCTCCAGACACGTGACCCATGCTGTCTTGTGTAACCCTCCCAGCCAGCGTCAGCCCTGAAGCTCAGAGAGCTTGGATTCCAAGGCCACACAGCTAAGAGCCAGCACTGGGGTTCCCAGTGAGTGGGAGGCGAGTCCCACACGGCCTGCATTGCTGGCGAGGTAACAAGCGTCAAGTCACCAAGAGGGTCCCAACGGCAGCTGGATGCTGCCAGGAGGAACCTTGCTTTGTGTGGAGGCCGAACAGTGTGGGGTGGGGGTGGGAATGTGTGTGGGGGGGTGTAAGGGCCAAGAGATCAGAGAGGCTTTCAGACTCCTCAGCTGGCTCTGTGTTCCCACCCACACAGATCTCTCTCTCTCCCTCTCTCTCTCTCTCTCTCTCTCTCTCTCTCTCTCTCACACACACACACACACACACACACACACACTCCTCCCCAAGGCTCAAGGAAGCCTGCACACCCAGCCAGTCCAGGCCTCTCAAGGCCAAACAGGGTGAGGCCTGGCCCCAGCCTTGGTAACGTGCCCTGAGATTCTCGGGGGCACTTCCCAGGCCTGAAGCTGGAAAAAACCAGAAAAACACAAAAAAAGAGAGTAGAGCCACCAGGAACTGCCCTCACAGTCAGAGATAACTGATTAGCTTCCTGTGATGTCGTCTCAAGCCCAGCCTCCTAGGTTCAACTCCCAGGCCCACTGTTTAGTGCTTTGTGACCTGGGACAATTATTAACATCTCTCTCAGTGTCTTCCTATGTAAATCGGAGATGCGGATTAACAGAAACCGCTTCCCTGGGTTGTTGTAAGCATTCTCTGACCCCCGGATGAGTGCTGCATAAATGTTTAGGTTCGCATGGTGACAATTTTTTGTCCTGCTCGAGATTTCACGATTACAATTTTTTTTTTTTTTTTTTACAAAATTGAGTGCTACTATTTTGTAAGTAACCCTTTTCACCTAGAATTACATCGTGAACATTTTTTTCTTTCTTTTTTAAGACTATATTTTTAGGTAATCTCTACACCCCACCTGGGGCTCAGACCCACAACCCTGAGATCAAGAGCGGCACGCTCGACCTACTGAGCCCGCCAAGCTCCCCCATCATAAGGATTTTCTATATGTCCATCTATAGGATTGTATTGTTTTCTATTTTAGATGTATGTGATTCTAGGTTTTGTTGAGATTCTTCCCGTTTCTTCTGTTTCCACTTATAGGATTTCGATTTGTTAGTTGGAGGATCTAGGGAGTGAGGCTCTGTGACTTTGTGGCCCGCCTTTTCCAGCTTCTGCGGCATCACGAACTTTCCCCCACATCCCTGAAGGGCCTTTTACAGGCTGTTTTGAATGGCGGCATTGTGGTCATTTTGAAAGCAGCTCGTGGAAGTGGAGGCAGGAGCCCGGAGTGCAGCTGGAGGGGCTGCTGCTCGAGGCCCCCTCCCCTGCACACCCAGGAGGTGAGGCCTGAGCTGGGCCCGGCCAGGGCCCTCCCTTGAGATCACAGAGGGCCTGCTCTTCCCGGAGGCCGCCCCCTCTGAGGCAGCCCATCCAGGCCCGACTTCCTGAAGGCCTGCTCTGAATCACAGTGCAAAGTCCGGGCCTCTGGTGAAAGGCTTTTCCAGACCTCACTGAGGCCCTGTCCTTCAGGGCTGTCTGGCCAAGGGGGTGCTGGGTGAATCTGGGCCTCCACACCTACCCCCTGGAGGAGGGAGAGGCCGCAGAATACAAGGGAGGGAGGAGGGGACATGTGTGGGAGTGACCCAGTGGATCCCAGGCTGGTGAGAGGTGGAACCAAGTGAGTGGAAGCTGGGAGAGGGGCCTTGAGAAACCCCTAGAATGACATCCTTCCTGCTGTCAGAGACATTTAGGGGAAGGTAGGAGAAATAAGGCCCGAGCACTCCTTTGGGTTTGGGGGTGTGGGAGAGGGAGGGACTGAGAGCAAGCTAGGCAAAGGGTGCTGGGTCTGAGATTCCAACCCCGGTCTCCCAGTCCCTGGAGGGGGCAGTTTCCAGGGGCCCCCGGAAATTCCCCCGGAATTTTCCTCTCTGGAAAATTCAAGGCCGTGACACCACACTGACCCCAGAGAATGGTCTACATGCCCTCAAGTAACCCCCTCCGCAGCCTCCTGCTCCAGCCCCCTTGCCTTTCTCTGCCTGAATGGGGAGTGGGGAGCATAGCAGAGCCTCCCCGGCCCGTGAGCCCCTGCCCCCCCAGTGACGCCAGCCCCTCCATTACGCTCCACCCCATTCTCCGGCCGCTTCCTAAAGTCTCCGGTCCTCCGGCGTCTCTGCTCTCTCACCCGTAGCTTCTCCCCGGCAGCAAATAAGCCTCGCTATCTCCCCTCTTAGATACACCTGAGCAAGTTTCCATATGTCATCCCCTGACCCCACCATCCCATTGCCAGCAGAGCGTCTCTGAGCCACCTCCGCGAACCCTCGCCAGCCAGCCCCGGTCCCCGATGGCTCCGCGGACCTGCCCTCCTCAGGCCCACCCGCGGCCTCCAAGTGCATGAGGACACAGGTTCTTCTCTCTCAGGGCTTTTCCCCACCTCTCGGTCCCACCTCACTCCTTCCTTCTCAAAACACCCTCCCCTCCTCACTCCCCTCAGGGCTCACGGGCTGCTGCTGCTCCTCGGTCCCCTTTGTGGGTTCCTCTTCGCCTTCCCATCCCCAAGTGGCTTGCCAGCGCTCAGCCTGAGGCCGATGCCCTCCATTCACGTCTTTTCCCCAAGTGGCCTCGTCCCCTTCAGGCTTCTTTGGGATTTCTGTGCAACTGCCAGGGACTCCGCGGCCCTGCTCTTGCTCTTTCCCTCTAAGGCCTGGTTGCTGTGAATAGCCCCGCACACGGCTGAACAGTCTTGCCCCACGCTCTTGAATGGCTGCCTCAGGGTCGGCCCACCCCGCGCAGCTTCTGATTCCAAGCTCCTCCTGCCTTCTCGATGCTTCCACTCAGAGGCCACAGAAGCCTTTCACACCGTAGCCTCCAGGAACGGAACCGAATCTCCTCCCTCCTTCTCAGCAGTCTTCACCACCTCACCGAGGGTCACCATAACCTGCTTGGGTGCCCAAGCCCACACTGAGTCCCCCAGAGGGCCCTTCTCCACCACCACAGTGCTCCCCACCCAGTCCGCCCTCGTGCTCCCCGGCCTCTGCCTCGTCCCTGTGGCTGCCTCGGTCTCCCTGGGCCCCCACCCCCTCGGCAGCCTATTCTTCTAAAACACAAATCAGACCACACCACTCCTCCACTCGAAACCCTCCAGCGTCTTCCAGCGGCCCTTGAAATAAAAGCCAGACTCCTGGCCATGGTCTGCAGAGCCCGGGGCGCGCTCTACCGCCCACCCCGGCCTGCATCGACTCAGACCGCCTTGGCACGCCTCTCCCCGGACCCATTCCGCTCCAGTCTCCCAGCTGCCTCTCCAGATGCCACACCTCTGTCTCGATGCCCTCCTTCCATGGGCACTTCACAGCCCAGTCTCCTTTCAAACTCTATCTCAGCTCGAAGTTCCCCTCCTCAGAGATGTCTTTTCTGATTACGGGCATCCAAAGTATCCTCCCACACCCATGCCTTCAATCACACTACCCCCGCTGGCTTCCTTCCTGTCACTTATCAGCCCTTTGATTATCTGCTCGTTTCTTCTACCTCTGGAGTATAAGCTCCAAATGCAGGCACAATGTCTCTCACTGACTCCTCTGCCTGGCTCCTAGAAGCCACTTGCCCCGGGTGCCAGGCCTGGAGGCAGCGGTGGCAGAGATGGGGCCTGTTTCCGAGCCCCAGGATCTAGGCATCAGCTCCTGGCCATGGCTACGATTCAGGGTCCAGCTCCTGATCTGATATCACCCATGCAGCACGCCAGCAAGAGCTCTGGCTGGACCCTTCCTGGCTTCTGCTTCCTCAAGCCTGAGGCTCTCTGTGCCTTTCAGCCACGAGCATGCCTCTGTCCCCAAATCCCAGAGTCCTGCCCTCCATCCCCAGCGGCCCTTCATGCAAGCAGACCTCTCTTGCTTCCAGAGTTCCCCCGGCACTGAGCAGGGCCCGCTCTGGAGTTTCTGAGAGGCCCAGGCCGGAGTCGCCTGGAAGGGGAGCTCCTCGGCCTCTTCAGCCTAAAGCCTGTGTGCCTGGGTCTGTCCCTACCGCGACTCCGCGGCAGCTTCTCTCTACGCCCTGAGAACCAGCGAGTGGCAGGGCCTTCCGAGGAGGCAGCAGACCAACGACATCCTTGCTTGGATGCTTGGCTGGGTGTTGGTGCCTCCGCGGGGCTGGGTACGTGGGCAGCGAGGCTGGGTTGTTTGGAGGGAGACACTGAACTTGGGCTGAGTCCCAAGGTGTCTCCCAGCATCAAGCCAGGGGCCTGGCCGATGGGAAGCCCTCCCTATGAGCTGGGGAGTGAGTGAGTGAGTGAGCGAGGGAGTGAGTGGATGAGGTCCAAAACCCTCCTAGCCTCACAGTTCAAGGAGATGCCCTTTGAGTCCCAGCCAGGATTACTTTGCTCAAGAAATACTTTGGCACCTGGAGCTTTCTTTGTGTAAAAGCACCAGTAATGGCCCCCTCATCCCCAGGGGCAGATGGCCTGGCTTCTCCCTCCCTCCTAAGGCCCCTCTTCCCTGGAGGGGCTCCCCTCGGACAGATGTCCCCAATGTCTGACACCGAGGAAGCCTGGGGCCACCCCTGCCCAGGCCGCAAAGGGCTCCTGTCTGGGGAGGCCCACGCTGCTCCAGAGAGCACCCGTATGGGGCACTGTGGAGAGCAAGAGCCCAGGGTGCCAGGTGGTGGTCCCTGTCGCCCTGCCCTAAGATTCCCATGCATCTCCGCAGTGGGTGGTGCCCCTTCCCCTGCCCAGAGTCCTCTGGGTGACAAGAGCCTACTGTCCTCCCACTGAAGTCAGGGAGGCCCATGCGAAGGACGGGCCCGTCCTGAACGGGGCAGGAGCACGGACTTAGCCGGGCACCGGAGCATGTGCCCGGGCTGGAATGTGGCTGTGGCCTTGAAGCTGGGGCTGGGACTGGAGGAGGCAAGGTGACAGGCTGTCCTATCCAGGAAGAAGCTAGAGGACCAAGAGGCTAAGCCCCAGGGAGGCCCGGAGGGCCGGTTCCCACGAGGCCATGGCTAGGGGCTGGCCCAGCAGGCACCTGAGCCCTGGGCCCCCAAAGCTGGCTGCCTGATGGACTCTTGCAGGTGGGGAAGGCCCTGGCCGGCATCCAACCTCTGGACTCCAGACCATCCAGGGCAGTGTTGGCTGGGTGGGGCGGGGGATGAGAAGTGAGTGGGAGAGCAAGGTTGGGTGAGGGGGGTGGGAAGAGACAGAAGAAAGGACAGAATGAGGTAGCACTGCCAGAAGTCTCAGCCCTCCTTGTAATACCCGTGGTGACCCCCGCCCCCGGTCCCCACTCGATTTTCCAAGATCCCTGTCCCACTCACAGGCACCACTGGGCATGTGCGATCAGGCATCCACATGCGCGGCACACGTGCCCACACAGGCACAACTTCCCCAAAGCCCAGGGGCCCACC
Source organism: Procyon lotor (assembly GCA_028646535.1). NCBI lineage: Eukaryota > Metazoa > Chordata > Mammalia > Carnivora > Procyonidae > Procyon > Procyon lotor. The sequence continues at coordinate 80,551,270 of CM053606.1, read as the reverse complement.
TCTAGCCACCTGTCCCCTGATCACAGAAGCCAGACCTCCCTGGCCCCAGGGGGCCCTCTCCTTCTGGCCCCGGCCCTGGTGCCTGATGCGGACCAGGGCCCTCAGTGGAGGAACCCAAAAGGCAGAGGGAAGAGAAGGCCACACCCGCACGCTGGAGGGGAGCAGAGGAGGAGGCTGGGACGAGGGGGACCTTGGCTAAGCTTGGCGCTGCCGCAGGTCCGGGCTTCCGCGCTGAGTGGGTGCTGGCCTAGGGCGCCGCCACACCCACCGGAGTCCAAAGAGCACAGGTGTGGCTGCTGCACGGCCTCATCACCATAAGGCCCGCCGGCTCACCTGGGGCCCGCCTGGTCACAGGGCCTCTGTCTGTGGCCGCTCGCGGAGCAGCCGCTGCGCTCCCACCACCAGCACCGGACTACTGGCCCAACAGCAGCCCCTGCAGGGGGACAAGTCTCATTGGGACACAGGTAAGGCTTGGCCTTCAGGACAATCAGGACCCCGTCCAGCGGCAGGCAATCCCGGGTGGTGGGAACAAGTCCGCATCTTCCCAGCCGAGGTCTCGAGCCCCTTCCCGGGTGCCGCCAGGAAGAACAAGCCCAAGAAAGGCTTGGGACTCAGCGGCTGGCTAGCTGGCTCAGAAGCAGGGCGGGGGAGGGGGGAGCCAGGGTTCCAGAACCATCTCTGGGCTCCTTCTCCCAGGGCCTGTGATGTAGACACCCCTTCCCTATGCCAAGCCCCTAAGTTCAGGGGATACACCGGGGAAACTAGGCGGCCACAGCCTACTTCCCCAAGGGCAAAGCAGGCCAAAGCCAGCTGCCTCTCCTTTCCTGTCGTCTGCGATCCTGAGCTTCAGATGGTTCCGGGGACCTGTGTACGCGGACCCACTGGGACCATCCTGGCATGGGGGAAAGGGAGGAGGGCTGACCAAGCAGAGCTCATTTTCTCTTCATTCTTTTCTGGATCTAGAAGCAGGAAGTGTTGCAGCCTGGGGGGGTGGAGTGGGGAAGAGCAGGCTTCCAGCAGCCCTGTCCCCTCTGAGGGGACGGGGTGCTCCCAAACAAAGAAAATAGAGCCAGCCGCCTCCTCCACAATCTCTCAGTCGTTTCCTAGCAACTGATTTCCCCATCCCTGAGTCATCTTATCAGACCCTCTGTTATTTTCATAACAGTCCTAATAAACGGGTGTGGGCTGCTCTCTCATACTTTGCCCGGGATATTTCAGGGTTTCTGTACGACGCAGGCACACCACGGAGATGCATGGCGCCCATAGACTTGACACCCTATTCATGATGCATACACACGTCATTCAAATGACACTTACCCTTGACCCACACGCTCACTCCCCCCCCACCCAACCCCTGCACACACACTGTACTTACCTCCATTGCTTCTCAACCTGTGTGTATTCTAGACAACCCCCGCCCCGTGCTGGGAAGGCACTGGGGAGACAGTCATGCAAGACAAGTCTGTCCTCTGCAGGTCACAGCCCCGTGACAGAGTCCCGTGACAGAGGCATAGCTACACAATTAAAGCCTGGCGTGCACAGTCAGACTGGGCTAGGCTCATTCTCCAGGAAATACTCACTGGTGACCTCAAGCCCATTATCCTCTTCGAGCCTCAGAGTCCCCATCGGGTACATGGAACAATAACAGCACCCGCCGGGTGAGGTTGTTTCGAGGACTAAGCAAGTCGATCAATGAGGGTGAAGTTCATAGAACAGTGCACAGCACATAGAGCCAAACAAGTCCAAGCAATGGGAGTGAAAATTAAATATGGTGTTTCTAAGGGGTGTGGCCCCAGGCTCGCACACTAACCACAGCGGCTATCTTTGTAAGTGAGAAACATACAAGGTTGGCCATGACATCAGGAAGGCACTCTGGGCAGGAGAGAGTGGTGGTCAGGGAGGGCTTCACGGAGGAGGTGATCCTTGAGCTGGATTTCAAGGGCTGGGTAGGGAGGGACTCTGGGCGGAGGGTTCAGAGTATGGAAAGGTGAGGAGACAGGAGTCTTGACATTCAGGGAAGCGCAGATCATCGACAAATCCTACAGAGCCCCACGATTAACATGCACGCACGTGTGCATGTAAACAGACACACACACACACACACACATACACACACACACACACCACACACCCCTCCTAAGTGGGTCCGCAGCTTAAGGGGCAACATCGACTTCCTCCCGAATTGCAGAACTGAAACAGGCTTGGACAAGAGGCTTGCTTTGGCAAGAAAGGCTTCTGTACCTGACACCTTTCCCCCAGAAGCTAGGTGCAACTCCAGAAGCACGATGCAGGACCTGGCATCTTTCACGTTCAGGCCCAAGACAGGATATGTTCCCAGATGCCTGTCCACACAGCTTTCTAGAGCCCCAGGGAATGAGCCTCAGTGACCAATAAATGGGAGGTCAGGAGCCTACCTCGAGGCCTCCCCGGCCCAGCTGAAATGGGGCTCCTCGGAGGAAGCCAGGCCACAGATGGTTCCGGAAAGGCCCTTGGAGCCGGAAGTTTTGGGTCTGGTCCGGGAGGCCCCAGGTCAGAGCCTGGCCCAAACCTCAGGCCTGAGTGAGGGGCAAGCTGCAAGAGCGCGCCTCCTGCCGGGGTCTGCCCTGGTATTTTCCTCCCCAGCCCTGACGGCATTCTCTCTGGTTCAATGTAGATTCTGCGACTCATCTCACGGTGCCAGCATGTCCCGGCCCAGCAGCAGAGCCATTTACCGTAAGCTCCCCCTCTGGTCCACTCTCTCCTTCCCTCCTTGAAACCCCCACCCTCAGGGGTCTCCCTCCCTTTGTTAACCACCCCCCTAACTGAGCATCTCCCCCCCAATCTGTTCCTTGGTCTCCACCCCGTTGCTTCACTCCTCTGCAGTGCACCGGAAGGACTACTTGCAGACCGTCTCCTCTGAGCCCACCTGTCTGCAGCACAGGGTGGAGGTGAGTAACTCTGGGCAAGTGCTCTTTGCCCAGGATCCGGCATGGTGGTGGGAGGACACCTGTGGGGGGACGGGGGTCCCTGCAAAGACTCCAGCAGAGCCCTGTCTCAGTGGGGAGAGGTCTGGGCTGGAGTCCCCGGGGGCAGGTATGCGCTGCTTGGGGGCTGAAAGGAAGGACCCAGCCCTGTTGAGCAGGCAGATGGCTCTGGCCCTGTGAGATCTGGTGGCCTGAAGGTCTACTGACGCCACAGCACAAGCGCAGGCTGGAAGGTGTTGGGGGAAGAGCAGACACCTGATCAGGCTGACGCATCTGGGGCAGATGGCAGAGTTAGGCTCTTAGGTGGAAGAAGCAGGGAGGGATACAGGGGCAGTGGTCTGGAGCCTCACAGGCAGCAGGGGCGGGGCGGGGCGGGGCGGGGCTCCCCCCCCCCGCCGCCAGATGGGTTGGGGGCAGAGGCGGGGGTTAGGAACTGGCTCCATGAGGCTTGGCCGATGAGAACAAGAGATGTGTCCCAGGTGCACATGAGGTCATGTAGGCATCCCGGAACATGTAGGAAGCATGAATTCCCAGAGAGGCACTGCGGGCTGGGCAGAGAGCAAGGGCGGGGGCATCAGGAGCAGAAGGCAATGGCGGCCTCCCAGCAAGGGCCTGGAGGGGCGGGCAAGGGGCGGGCAAGGGGCGGGCAAGGGGCGGGACTTGTGAAGGGCCCTCCCACAAGCGAGGCTAGTGAAAGCCCCGTGTGGATGGGAGAAGGGAGGGGTCTCCTCGAGGAAGGAGATTAACAGCAAACACCTGCCGGGATGATGGGACTAGCACGGGACAAGGCTCTGAGTGAGACCGAGACGACTGTGGCCCTCATTGGGCGAGACTCAGAGAGGGAGCTCTTGATCTTCCTGGTGGGAGACCAGGAAGGGCTAGTCTAGCGAAGTGAGAAAAGCATTCTGGACATGGGGAAGAGCATGAGCCAAGGCAGGGAGGCAGGAATGCTCGGTCAGTGAGGGGAAGGACCAGGCTGGGATGGTGGGTTCCCAAAGGGAGCAAAGAAAGCCAGGGACAGAATCCGAGGGTCCTATATCCCACCCAGAAGAGTCAGACTTTATTTGGTGGGTTATTAGAGCCCACATCTACCACTAAACAGCCCCCTCTGCTGGCCTGGACTGGTAGGGGCCATGACATCCTTCCTCCAGAGTCCTAAATGCTCTCGCGCCGCTCATCAGACAGACCCTGACTTGGGAGTCCTATGCCCAGCTGCTCCTGGCCTCCCATTGGCCCTTGAAGGCTGCTCTCTGGGCGTGGCCTGGGACCTCCCCGACAAGGAGGCCAGGAACACGTCCTCCTCCTCTGCGGCCTTTCCCCTACCCCTGCCCACCACCACCACCTGTGCACCCCCTCTCCAAACCTCCTTTCCCCTCAGCATCTGATGACGTGTAAGCTGGGGACGCAGAAAATCCAGGGCCCCAGGGATGCCCTGAGGAAGCTGCAGGAGATGGACGCCCAGGGCCAGGTGTGGAGCCAAGACTTGCTCCTGCAGGTCAGAGATGGCTGGCTCCAGCTGCTGGACATCGAGACAAAGGTCAGCACCCCCCACCGGACTCTGCAGTGGGTCACAGCACACATGGGTTGTGGAAAAGCCAGCACTGGACACAGACTCTACCCCTCCCATGCCCCAAACAGCAGCCACCTGTCCCCATATACAGGACGCACCCAGGCCCAGGGAGGCCTGGGGGACAGAGGCACTGAGGTCAGGGAAGATGATGCCCCTGCCCCGGGCCACGGGGAGAGCTGGGGCAGCCCAGGTTAGGCATTCCCAGCAGCCACCACGGTGCTCAGTGACGTCACAGCCGAACTCTCTGCCTGGCCCAGGAGGAACTGGACTCTTACCGCCTGGACAGCATCCAGGCCATGGACACAGCGCTCAACACCTGCTCCTACAATTCCATCCTGTCCATCACTGTGCAGGAGTCGGGCCTGCCAGCCACCAGCACTCTGCTCTTCCAGTGCCAGGAAGTGGGGGTGAGGGGCCAGGGGCGGGGTTGGGGGAGGAAGTGGGTACAGGGTCCAATGACCATCATCCTTCCCCCTGACAACCCCCCCACCGCCGACACACACACAGCCTACCTGATTGCTGCTTCCTCCAGGCAGAACAACTGAGGACCAGCCTGCAGAGGGCCCTGGAGGAGGAGCAACAGCAAAGGTAGGCAGTCTGTGCCCCCGCCCACCTACAGGACCTCAGGGCCTGGGCCTCGGGGTGTCAGGCCCTGGCCCTACTTCTGGGGGAGCCCAGGAGCCTGTGCCCCAACCGACCTGGGCCTGGAACTGGGGAGGGACCAGGCTGGGGCTAGAGTGCAGATGGGCATGGGGGAGGAGCTGGGACTGCCCCCAAGGAACCCTGGAGACCGTCCCCGGAAACTGACATGGGACCAAGGGGGCCTAGAGGGCAAGCAGATGAGGCAGGATGAGTCCAGATGGAGACCAGGGAGCAGAGCAGGTGGATCTCTTGGAGAGGGGTGGTGCTGTTCCTTGACCTTGGGGCAGACCCCTGTCCTAAGAACCCCATCTAAGCTGTGTCCCCATCCTGTGCTCAGCAGACCCCCATCTAGAGCCCGTCACCCCAGCCAAGACAGGTGGAGGGGGCCTCCTATGGACAGGTCCTTCCCCAAGGAGCAGGTACCCCCACTGGAGCAGGAGTCCCCTCCAGAGCAGCCCTACTGGATGGCCCCAGGGCACAGTAAGTGTGGGGCATGAGGGCAGGTGGAAAGGTTTGGATCAATGATCAAAAAGGCTCTGGGCCATGGTCCCCTTCCATTGCAGGCACACCGCCATCCCCACGTCCCCTGCCACGCAGTTCCAGTTTCAGAGAACCAAGCACCTTCACTCTGCCTCCTCCAAGAAGGGCTCCATCCCCTGAGAACCTGGAGAGGGATGAGGTAACTGTAGGCGGTCTTGAGCTGGCTGAGGCTCTCTGGGCCTGGTCCCAGGATGGCCAAGGCAGGCCCGGGACTGAGGAGGGACAGGGAGGCTTGATCAGATCGTGGGCTGGGCCTGAGACTCTGGTTGGAGGTGGGGAAGGGTCGGAGGGCAAGGCTGGAGGAGTCGCGGGGTGAGCCCAACTACCCACTCAAGGGCACGGGTTGTTTGGGGTCCAGGAGATACTAAGCCACGTCCTTAGGGACATCGAGCTGTTTGCGGGAAAGCTGAAGGAGGCCCAGGCAATGAACAGTCATAAGAAGAAGAGACTGGGGAAGAAAAAGGGCAAGAATCAGTGGGGTGAGTGCTGAGAGCTGCAGGGGAGGGGGAAGGAGATGGGAGTGTGGTCTTGGGATGATCTATAACCCACCACCTTCACCCTCCCCCTTAGTGATGACACAGGCCCAGTACACGGATTGCTTCCAGAAGATCAAGTACAGCTTCAACCTCCTAGTATGTGACCCCTTGCAAGTTCCACAACCCCCCCTCATCCCACCCCAGCAGCCACCCCCTCTCCGGTCTCATAGACACCCCAAGTCCTTTCCTTCCCTAGCTTCTCCCCCGGGAAGCCCCCCTCTTCCTCTTGGGACATTTGGAGAGTGCCAGGCTCCCACCCCAGGCCCTGAACAATCACAGGGTCCTGGGGTCCTGGTGAAGGCGGGGAAGGGTGAAGGGTTGTAACCCATAACACCCCGTGTCCCTAGGGGAAGCTGGCCATCTGGCTGCAGGAGAGGAATGCCCCTGAGTTCGTGCACATCCTCTTCCAACTTCTAGACTCCGTGAGTTTGGGGACAATATGGTGACGAAGAGGGCCAGGCTGAAGTTAAGACAGAGCAGAGGCCAGGGCGAAGGCAGGGGGCAGAGGGAGGCTGTGGGGTCTGCATCTTGCTCCTCACAACACGACCTCCTCATTGACTCCAAGACACCACCCCTGCTGTGTACAGAACCCGTCGCCAGGTGAGATGGGCTGGGGTCGGTGCAAGGACACCAGGGATCGAGGGAGACAGGAATGGAGCCGGAGGCCTGAAGCAGTGTGGCGGAATTCCGGACCCCTTCCCACTCCTGTTTGGCCCTGGGAGAGCCTCAGCTTCCTGACACCTTCCATCCCTCCCCTAGATCCTGGCCCAGTGCCCTGACCCTGGCCTAGCAGCCCAAGTGATCTCACCGCTCCTCACCCCCAAAGCCATCGACCTGCTGCAGTCCTGCCTCAGCCCGGCTGAGAGTGACTTCTGGAAGAGGCTGGGTGCGGCCTGGACCACCAGCCGGTGAGTGAGGACAAGGCCCGGGCATGGGGGCATCGGGCAGGACATTGGGGATGGCAGGCTCTGTGTCGTCACAAGCCAGAAATAACGCAAAACAAATTCGGGGCGCCTCTCCATGGAGTTCCCAACTTTTTATTAGACTAAGTAAAAACAAAAAGCCAGCCGCTCACTATCACCCACACCACTGAAGGAAGAAAGAACAATTCTTCCCAAGAAAGCAGAGTTGGCAGCCTGCTATTAAAATAGTTTCTCATTTCGGTCAAGGACAAAGTGAAAACTTTGTCTCAATCCAGCCAGAACTGGAGGCTTGCTGATATAAGAGCTGCCGAGGTCACATCGATAACCCTTGGCAACCAACGGGCCTGGGGTGGAGAGAGAACGGGCCAGCCATGCAGAGTGGCCGTGATGTGGGCCGCAGCGCAGTCGGGCCTCGCCGACGAGGGGCACAGGGAGCAGGCGGGACGTGGAACCAGCCAGGGGTACGCCGAGGTGGTGGGGTTTCAGTGAAACATTCCTCAGATACCGAGGGGCTCCCGACGCAGGAGAGAGGTCCCGACTGGCCTGTGGGTTTGAGAACAGCACAGAAGTGACATCTGGAGCCCCCTAGCGGCAAGGGCTCCAGAGGGAGCCCCAGGGACTCCTTAAACCTCACGGTCCTCCTCAGCCCCTGGGAGAGGGAGGGACGCTTCCTTGAGTAGGTGGCAAAGGGGGGAAAGGGCCAAGGAGCCCAAGAGAAATCCCAGAGAGTTAAGAGGAGAAACAAAAAAGGAGAGGCATGAAAAGCAGGAGAGAAGAGGGTTTTAGAAAGAGAGAGAGGAGTCGACCAGGAAATCAGCCGCTTGTGCTAGTTAAGTCTCCTAATGGGCAGCCCCTCCCTGTGCAGCCTCATTAAAAGAATTTTCCCCCCATCCATCTGAAGACATGAATTGTGATTCAATGGGATCTATTGATTTGGTTGTGGTAGAACAGACATACGGTAAAATTTACCATTTTAAATTGTATAATTCAATAGCATTGGGTACATTCTCAGTGTTGGATAACTGTCCCTGCTATCTGTTTACGGAGGTTTTTTCATCTGGCACATTTTTTCATCATGCCAAATGTACCCATTAAACAATTAATTAAACAGAACTCTGTACCCATTCCTCCCTCCCCTCAGTCCCCGGTAATTTCTGTTCTCTTTTCTGTCCCTTTTCATTATTTCAAATATAAAATGAAGTCAAATGTGCCCTAAAATGTTTTCCAGTTTCCTTAAATAACTAAAACTCAGTGAATGAATGAATGAATGGAAAGACAATACAGAAAAGAGACTAACCCAAAAGATGTAAAAACCCTCTAAAGAGTTGAGTTTTGGCAAATTATATTTAGGCGACTTGCTTATAGGCAAATTGATCAGAAGTTATAAATAAATAGCACTAAATGCTGTGGTGATCTAGAACCCTATAGACCCTACAAGGTCATCGTATTTGGCAACCGGGAAATTATCAGAACTTTTGGAGAACAAGTTTTGTTTTGTTTCTAGGATTTTATTTATTTGAGAGAGAGCATGAGAGGCAGAGAGAGAGCACATGCGCGCACAAGAGGGGGGAGGGGGAGAGGGAGAAGCAGACTCCCCGATGAGTAGGGAGCCTGATGTGAGACTCTGCAGGATTCGATCCCAGGACACCTGAGCCAAAAGTGACACTTAACCAACTAAGTCTCCCAAGCACCCCAAGAACAAGTCTCGATAGATAATAGCAGAGCTAAAAATCAGGTTGCAAAAAATAAGGAAAGACCCAGAGGTACAAAAATTGTAGGCAGGGCATATAGACACATTCTCAGAAAAGAGAAAGTGCTAGAATGACTGCCTAAAAGGAGTATTAGCAGGGTCAAGGGAAGACTTGAGCATGTTTTTAGGGTAAAGAAAGGGAGCCAATTAAAAAGATTCAGGAGACGGAACGATGTATTCATTCCGATTGAGTAGATATTAGCCGCCTCCATTGTACCACCCACTGCACTCGGGATGCTCTGGAGGGGCTCCCAAGAGTAAGAAACGGACATGTGGGAAGCATATGGGATATAGTGGGAGAGGAGCAGTAACCCCGGGCCGTTAGAAGAGGAAATATTCACCTCTGCCCTGGTGAGGGAGGGAGGGAACTTCCTCAGGGTGAGCGGGGCTTCCCCGGGGACAGGCCCGTGGGAAGATTCCTAGTAGGACAAGCGGGATGTGCAAACAGCAGTGCCCTGCCTGCAGTGGGGGTGCAGCTGAGGGCGGGGAGAGGGACGGGGAGGGAAGGCTGGGAGATGAGTAGCAGCCCTCACCCTAGGCTCAAACACAAGGGCTGCAAAGTGGAGTTCCGCCCCCCAGGTAGTAAAAAGAAACAGCTGCTGCCATGAACCGAAAAACAGGTCAGAGAAGCCCTGCCTGAGACCTTGGGGAGGTTGGGGGGAGTCTTCCACCCCTTTGATGCAAACCCTCAGTCCGAGCGCGGAAGTACCCAGCCCGTTCTTACACGGAGTTGATGTATCTGCACTTCGGGGTGAGGCCAGTGGGAGGCATGCATGCTTCACCTGGGCCCCTGTAGGGGTATCTGGCCTTTCATCTGTGCTCATGGGCCAGGTCCTCCCTTCCCTAGAAGATTCCGAGGCGAGGCCCGGCCATCTCCTCCCTGTCCACATCCAGCAGCCTGGCACAGAGCGGACTCAGCTTTGTTCTGTCCCCAGGGCCGACTGGACCGGCGCTGAGCCCCCACCCTACCAACCCACATTCTATGATGGTTGGCAGCTTCCAGAACCCTCCAGCCAGGTAAGGGGAGCTTTGCAAAGAGCCCTGCTCAAAGCCCTGGTCTCTGGCTCCCTTCTGCCCTCTCAGTCAGTCCAAACCATGGTCACATGACAATGATGTTGTTGGTGGGTTCGCAGAGGTCCCCAGATCTGTGTGGTGGCCAGGCGGGAGGGGAGGGGGTATGAGGCAGGGGCGTGTGAGCGGGGCTGTGGTCTCAGACCCCAGCTCCCCACCACCATGCCTGCTGACTCCTGCTCCTGCTCGCTCTGTTTTTCCCCTACAGGCACCATCAGGCCAGAACTCTACCTCCCTCCGGTATGCCCTGGGCTTAGTCGGGACGGTATGATTCTGGGGAGGGAGGGGTGGGACTGACCCTGTGGATCTGTGGATTCTACAACTCAGAGACCCTCTGGGCTCGCTAATAGCCGGTCATGTGCCTCCCCTACCTCAGGTGAAAAAGCAGTGTTTTACCTTCCTAGACTCCAATCCTTCTCATTGTACAACCTGCACATGCCTCTGATTTCCCAGAGCTCAGGTCTAAAGCACTCAGAGGGGAGCTCAGACATAGAGACGTCGAGCGCTAGCAGAGTCTTCAGAAATCAGGGACATTTCAGACCCCTCCTGCCTGCAGGAGCCCCCGCCCCAAGCCCCGCCTTACACTGACCTGCCATTAAACCCTGCAGCAACTGAAAAGTCACCACCACACTCCAGGCAGGAGATATCTGGGGCTGGGACAGGGACTACATCTCTGAGGCTCCATTCTCCAGCCATCCTGACTGTATGTGCTCGGGGGGGGGAGGGGGAGAAGCCCTGGCTTCGGAAGCAGCTCCCACTTCACTCAAGAGGAGACACACAGTGGCCCTCAGCCTGGGGACCCCAACCACACGCCCTCCAGCCCCAAACCTGTCAGGCCAGCCCTGAAAATGCAAGTCCTATATGAGTTTGAAGCCAGGAACCCGCAGGAACTGACCGTGGTCCAGGGAGAGGTGCTGGAGGTGAGGACGGGCTTGAGCCGAGAAAAGGAGGTGGTGGTTGGAGGAAGCCATAGGCAGCCTGGGGTTGGTGGTCTGGGTACGGCGCTGCTGGGGTGGGTGGCCTAGATAGGAAGAGGAAGGGTGGGGGAGGGCAGGAAGGAAGAAAGCCTGGTTGGGGGGCGGGGGGTGTGGACAGAGGCTCAGGTGACTGAGGTAGTGCCTCTCTGCAGGTCCTGGACCAGAGCAAGCGGTGGTGGCTGGTGAAGAATGAGAAGGGACAGAGCGGCTACATTCCCAGCAACATCCTAGAGCCCCTACAGTTGGGGGCCTCCAGGAGCCAGAGCCAGTCGCCTTCTCGGGTACCACCCAGCCTAGACTTTCCAGAAGCTATAAGTCGGGGGTGGGAGCAGGAAGGATTCAATGACAAGTGGAGGAGATAGTCCTGGTTCAAGTTCATCGGTATTATCACAGGCTTACTATGTGCCAAGTTTACCGCGGGGCCAGAGCAGAGAATAAGCCTTGCCCCCACCAGAGAAGCAAACCGTGGAGGGAGGGGTGTGATCTGACAGGAGCCCAGAGCAGGGGCTCGGATGATGGGGGCTGTGGGTAGATGAGATGAGGGCACCTGGGTGGCTCAGTCGTTAAGCATCTGCCTTCAGCTCAGGTCGTGACCCCAGCGTCCTGGGATGGAGCCCCACACAGGGCTCCCTGCTCAGCGGGAAGCCTGCTTCTCCCTCTCCCCCTGCTTGTGTTCCCTCTCTCGCTGTGGTCCCTCTGTCAAATAAATAAAATCTTAAAAAAAAAAAAAAGAAAGAAAGAAATGAGACGAGATGGCCTCTTACCCCCACCTCCCCTGATTCTAGGCTCCAATGCTTCGACTTAGCTCAACGCCTGAGGAGGTCAGAGCCTGGCTGCAGGCCGAGAACTTCTCCACCATGTAAGTGCTTAGCCACGGAGGGCGTGTCGGGAGAGCCTCTGTGAAGGACGCAGATAATAGCCAAGGAAAGCCAGAGACCCAGAACATACGGAGTGCAGAAGAGACCCGCAGTTCCCCCCCCCCGCTGAGTTAGAGCAGAAGAATGGGGGTGTCCGTGCCCAGACTAGAGCACTGAATGAGGAGCCTCTGCCCTGGGGAAGAGAGCAGGGTCCCTGGGAGCTCGGGAAGAACTTCAGCTGCCAGCCACCCCTTCCCACCACAAAATTCTCTTCCGGGGCGTTTCTCGACTCCGACCCTGGAGTCCTGGAATTGGTTTCTAACACGCCTATCTCACTTCTTCACCTCTAGATACCCTATTCCCTGAGTGCCCCTGTAACCCCAGCCTCCAAGCCCAAATAGCCGCTCACCCGATACTCCAGAACAGACCCAGCCCCAAACACGCAGGCCCAGGGCCTTCCCCTCTACCGCTGACAGATCCCGCTGTTTTCGTTCCCAGCACGGTGGAGAGCCTCAGGTTCCTCACAGGGAGCCAGCTGCTTCACCTGAGCCCCAGCGAGCTACAGATGCTGTGTCCACAGGAGGCCCCACGGGTCCTGGCACGGTTAGAAGCCGTCAGAAGGATGCTGGGGGTGAGGACACCCGGGGGCCCCGCCCTCCCCCCTCCCTCCCTCTCCCCCTCCCCGGAAATGCGGGATGCCTCCCGGGGTGGGAGGGAGAAAGCCAGGTAGACAAGCCCGCAAGGCAGCCCTGGGCCAGAACTGAGGGCGATGGGTCCTGGGCACAGGATATACCCCCAGAGGCTGGACTTCACGCGCTCAGGCACGCGGTGAGGCTCTAAGCTGATTGTTGCCGCAAGCCCCGGGGAGCCCTTGCCGGGCACCTGCCTCACCTCAATCCTTTTCTTTCCTCAGATGAGCCATTAGGCCCCAACCCAGACACTTCGGAGACCAAGCCAGATGGCAGATCTGATACCTTTTGGAGCCCTGAAAAATCCGCTCTCGGGTCCCCAGTTTGCAGCGAGCCCCACACCCCAGCTCACACAGCAAAGAGGATGAGCAAGCCCAGAGGTTGAGCCCCACGGAGCCCCTTCTCGCTGTGTTGAGAGCCCTCCCCAGATATCACCTATTTATTGTATCTCCTTCCTAAGCTTGGAGCACTGAGGCTAGATCTGTGAGGACTCCCTTCAGTCCCACTCCTCCCCAATAAAAGCAGCTTTGAGCTTGGTATGTGCTTCCCTGCGGCTTCTTCTGGGCCTGATGGAGGCCAAAAGCAGGGAGGCGGGAAGAGGTGGGCCATGGGGCATGAAACAGCAGCCACCCCACACCTACCACTGGGCCAGGCTGTTGGGAGGTGAGCAGGGATTCCCATGGCACAGCTGGAGCTAAGAGAATTCGAGAACTATGGCCCAAGCTCTCCTTACTCTCTAAACAAACTCCAGAATAAGGATGCGCCCACCATTTTTCTCCTTCTCTGCACAGCACTCCTAGTAGGTGCCGAGGCACCCAGGACCTCTGAGGTACAACTCTTCACAGGAGGAAAGAGCATTCGGGCTGACGGCGCTTGGTTGGGAGCACCTGGGCTCAGGACCCAGAGAAGCACCAACAAACAAGGCTGGACTTGGCAACTTCCTCCTTTAATACGACGGGGGTCCCCTCCTGCTGGGTGAGCCAACCCTGAGCCCCCTGCTCTCGCCAGCTTGTCTCTAGTGGCGGAGCATGGGGAACATCGGACTGTAGGTTGAGTTGAAAGTCTACCAGTTGGCTGTTTGACCTGTAGTCTCGGTTCCTATTTTCTCAAAGGTTAAGTGAAGAGTTTGGACTGTTTGTGGCTTCTGATATTTAGTATAATACGTAGCCTTTTTAAAATCTCGTAACCTCTTTAATTCTATTTATATCTCTCTTCCCTACAGAACAGAGGTGATACTTTTATTGATTTTGGCTACACAGAAGGCTTGATGTGCCTGTGAGCCATGGCCCTGGAGGGTTCTTAAGATGTTCCCCTAAGTCTGTCTTTTGTCTGGGGCCCAGAGTACTCTATTTTTGGACTGCCTGTGCCATTCCCTCAAGTGCCTGGCCTCTGAAAGTCACATCCCTTAGCCGGTCACACTGAATAGGAAATCCAAAACTTCCCTTCACAAATGAGAAAAAAGGCAAGAGTATTAGAATCTTAGAATTGAATTTTAGAATCTTAGAGTCTTAGAATTGTCAAGGGCCAAAGTTAATCCAGAAAAGTGGATTCCTTGGGGTGGGGAGAGGAGCTATTAACCCATCACCCTTTGGGCACTTCGTAGAGCTGAAGGAATCCGAGATACAGGGAAAGGCTTCAGGACCAGAAAACAAACAACCAGGTGTTTTAGCACAGGGCTCCCCAGATGTCCCAGAAAAGATCAAGACAAGGCGAGGGGCCGCCAGGACATCCAAGCTCAGTGGAACTGGTTCCGGTTACGCTATTAGACAGACCTGGGTTTGAATCCCAGGCCACCCATGGGAACTGAAGCTTAGAAACTTAACCTCTCCAGGCATTGCTTGTCTTCATAAAATGGGCATAAAACCTATTTCACAAAACTGTTGTGAAGCTTGAATTGGAATAAGTCAGCCAACGTATGTGAACGTATGTCAGTCATATCAGAGGTGTTCAAAACAATACGTTTTGGGGCGCCTGAGTGGCTCAGTTGGTTAAGCATTTGCCTTTGGCTCTGGCCATGATCCTGGGTCCTGGGGTTGAGCTTCCCCTCTCCCTTTGCCCCTCCCCCGCTTGTGGGGGAGGGGAGGCCCAGGCCAGAAAACTTCTGAGGAGCTGACTTCCCACCACCTTCAACAATAGCCATTTCCTGGTGGATAGGAGTCTCCGTGCCTCTGTCCATGGCAAAGTGAACAAACGTTTGAGAATTGCAAAAAAAAAAAAAAAAAAGGAAGAGAGTTTTATTTGAGCTCAAGTGAGGCCAGCTGCCCGGGATAAACAATCTTCACAAAGAAGAGAGTGCCCCCGAGAATAAATGCTTACTACAGGGTTATATATGGTTTTTTGTTACATCAAAAGTTACAAACCATCATGATGAAAGACACCGCAGAAAAATCACAACCTTTATCTTACATGCAAGGTTGCAGCCTTCGGAAGTATGGGAACAGAACTTAGGGAGATTTTTTCTCTTATCTATAGTTTGAAATGTTTCTTTTAGGTTATTTGCTAACAGATGTACAATGTGTGCTCGAGGCAGAAATGGAGCCCATGCTTTGAAGTCTGGTGAAGTCATTCTGATCTGGGTAACAGTCACACTTCCCTGGGAGCCCAGGAGCAGGGCCCACAAACATTGAAAGTTGAAAATTTCCTTTTATCATTTCCCCCTCTGGATCACTAATCTTTCCTCAGAAAGCATTTGAAGATCGACCTTATTTTATGTTCCTCGGTGCTGGGATGACTGGCTCGTCTATCCTGGGTTTATCAAGCCCCTCATTGCTAGGTGTGAATATATATTTTTTATATTATATGTATTATACATATAACATGTATTATATATATAATTATATATCATTATAATTATAAATATAATCGAATTACATTATATTGATTTGATTAAATTATACTTGATAATTTAATTGTAATATGATTTTAAAATATAAACATTATGTTATACATTATATGAAAATATAATATATATATTATACATATTATCTAGAGTTCTTTGTCGAGGAAAATTTATTGTGACATAAATGGTGGGAAGCTTAAAAGTGATATATGTTGTCAATATATTAAGACCAACTGATGAACAAACACAGCACATGTGCTTGGCTTAGATTGCCTAGTTTTTTGTTTTTTTTTTTTAAAGATTTTATTTATTTGATAGAAACACAGCGAGAGAGGAAACACAAGCAGAGGGAATGGTAGCGGGAGAAGCAGGCCTCCTGCCAAGCAGAGAGCCTGATGCGGGGCTCGATCCCAGGACCCTGGGATCATGACCTGGGCCGAAGGCATAGTCTTAACAACTGAGCCATCCAGGCGCCCCATAGATTGCCTAGTTTTGATGTAACATTTATAACAAAGATACATGGGCAGTAAAAGAATTGCAATAAGCAGAATTTGAAGAAACCAATGTGATGTTAAAACAGACTTTGAAGGAAAAAATCCAAAGATTCCTTTACATACATTTTGATAAAAAGGTAGGGAAATTTATGATTATTTATGAGGAAAGATGAAGCATGTACATGGGGCAAACATAACTTATATCCCCATGTTTCTTTGGGGCAGAGACTTAACATCAGAAGAAGGCAAAATGCAGTCCCTGACATCGGAAGGCCTTCCCTTCCCTTCTCCCTTCCCTTCTCCCTTCCCTTCTCCCTTCCCTTCTCCCTTCCCTTCTCCCTTCCCTTCTCCCTTCCCTTCTCCCTTCCCTTCTCCCTTCCCTTCTCCCTTCCCTTCCTTCCACAGAGAGAGATCACAAGTAGGCAGCAGAGGCAGGCAGAGAGAGAGGGGGAGGCTCCTTGCTGAACAGGGAGCCCAATGCGGGGCTCGATCCCAGGACCCTGAGGTCATGACCTGAACTGAAGGCAGAGGCTTTAACCCACTGAGCCACCCAGGTGCCCCCATCGAAAGGTTTTCTTAGGACAAAGAGAAAGGGCCACGGGCCGGCATCAAGAGCAGGTATGACCTAGATGGGGGCTGAGGCTCATCGTCCCTGGTAAGGAATGCAGAGCCTTGTTCCCAGGCTGGAACCATATCAACTAGCCTTGAGTCAGGCCTCTGCAGGAACAGCTAGTGAGTTTGTTAGTGGCATCTTTCAGACACAATAGCTGATTGGAGGAAACGGTTGTATGAAAAACAAGTTTTAAATTTTTTGTTAGTTCTAACTTCATTAACCCAATTCTCCCAAGTTACCATCTTTCCTTAATCTCAAAGAACTGAAATGACGGCCACTTTGGCCACTTTGGCCACTTCTTTATTTCTTCAGGTGAGATAGGCTTGGGGCCAAGAGCCATTCTTGCAGGTCTTAGCTGTGCGATGCCTATGTCCTGGGCTAAGCAGAAGTTTTTAATTTAAAGGTCCTAGCAGCAAGGGAAATAGAAGCAACATGGAGTCGGATGTCCTAAGCTTTTTCTTTCCAGTTGCAATTTCCCACGGTCAGTCCTTTGTTCCATTTCTATGGAACGTGGGCGGAGGTCCATCTTCTGTCCCTGCTACAAGCTGAATTAGGGTGCAGTAGGTGCCTTGCAATGGAAGGAACTGAGATGCTATAGGACGCAACTCTTGGTCCCTTGTGCTAATAGAAGGAAACTATCGGAGATAGAGAACCTGGATATTTTCCTACATAGTTTGGTATTATATGACATCATTAATTTTATCCCCAAGTGTATTTTAAGGAAAAGTTAAAAAGTTAAACCCATTATTCCCTCTGAAATTGATATCAATGGGTATCCAAGAGAATAGATCAGTAAAATAGTCCCAGCCACCTTGGAAAGGTAGACGTGGTGGTCAAAGGCTTTTTGCAGCCAAGTGGCTTGCTTGATTTTATCTACATTGAGTCTATTTCCAAGGAGGAGTTCATTATAGGGGCAGTAAGTGGTGTTAGCCATCATAGAGATTCTGCCTTAGTTAGCAAGCAGTCAAGTAATTGGGAAGAGGCATTTTCTATGGAAACAAAAGTAAAACACAGGTTAATGGCTGGAGCAAATGACAAGCCCAGTGTCTGAGTCCTGAACGCAGCCAGATTTTCAGAGGTCCGGCTTGAAACATCCTCAGGCAGATGGGGAACAGGCAGTGGAAATCAGATAGGTTTTTCCAGTTTGTAATTCAAATGCTGCCTATGATCTTTTTGAATGACCTGTAGAGGAACAGGCACAAAGATTGTCCATATATTGGTTTTGTGGCAATTCCTCTGAAGCCAACCTCAAGTTGTCCAGCATCAGTTTTTAGGGTTTTAGGAAAAATGGGCAGTTTTAGTTAAGAGAATGGAAGAAGACTGGAAACCTTAGCTTGGAGAGCCAGAGCGAGAGCCCAATATTTGAGGAAACCAGAAGGATTCAGGATCTAGTCTAGTTTATAATAAATAGTATTAAAATCTAATGTCTACAAAGATGTGTTATTGAAACGTATTTTCTCTCTATAATCACCCTCATTTTTAAAAGAAGATTTTATTTATTTGAGAGAGAGATAGAGAGCACGAGGAGGGACAGTATGCAGAGGGAGAAGCAGACTCCTCGCTAATCAGGGAGCCTGATGCGGGGCTCGATCCCAGGACCCTGAGATCATGACCTGAGCCCAAGGCAGAGGCTTTAACCCACTGAGCCACCCACACGCCCCCAAAAAACAGGTCCAGTTTTACCAAAGTTGGCCCGGTTATTTACTCAGCAAGAGCAGTGATTGACCATATAGAGTCTTCCAAACTTGTGTTGCTGGAACTTTTGTTTTAAGTAGGCTCCATGCCCAATGTGGGGCTTATACTCACAACCTCAGGATCAAAAGTTGCTTGTTTTACTGACTGAGCCAATCAGACCTCTGGAACTTTCCATAAGGAATCTCCAGATTGAACTTTCAGTAGCCTCTTGAAGCCAGAAGCCAAGCCAAATATTTATCATCAGACTGGCTTGTGATATCTGTATCTTTGGGTGAATTCCTCTTCTCAAGCCTCTGCAAATCTCCTGAGGTTCTTGCACCTGCTGGGAAGCAACATTCTTTACTTCCCTGGCAAGGCTGTTGAAAACGCCATAAGCAAGGGTATGAGGCCAACATTTCCAAAGGGCTCTATTGGCTTCACAGAGTCAACCGTAATTCCTTAAAACTGGTCATATCTGAGTCTATGCATGTCTCTCTCAAATGTGACATTCCAATCAAAGCCTTGAAAATACAACCAGCATTTCCAATGGTGTTTTCTTATAAGGAGAACAGATTTTTATTGAACTCATGTAAATAATTGTAATGGCCATGAAAGAAAGAACACTCACTGAGGGCTTCTGAATTTCAGAGGGTTCAGGTAGGGAGAAAAGTTAAATATCTTAATTTGTTCACAAAAATTTGTTATCATATTTCTGTAGATCATGGCTACCTTAAGAGAAAGTTTCCTTAATCTGAAAGAGCAAACATTAGAGAACCAACAAGGTTTAAGTAAGAGTCATAAAAAAACTATGATCATATTTCTTGACCCATTTAGCCCCATGTTATTAATTCTGGTTTGAATGCAGCTTTTCCCATTAGTTCTGGAAATCTTTTATTTAGCTTATTTTATGATCTTAAAAATATCAAATAACTGTATTTGTCAAAAGTTCCTTTTATAAGTCTCCTTGAAGATGAAACACATTTTGCAAGAGCATCAGAAAAGTAACTAGAAATGGCAAAGAACTCAAAAAAGGACATAGTTAAAAATCTGATATGAAAGCTCATTATAATATAGGTGGCAAGGAAACCCAGCTATTAGCTATTTCTGGCATATAACATTTCAAAAATCAGAGTATCAAGAGATAACCTAATACCAGGACATACTAAAACTTTAGGAATTTCATATATTTTCTAGAACAGTTATAGCCTTTATCCATAAAATACAACCTAAAGATTATCATTGTTTGACAGTGCTTTCCAAGTAAATGAACATACCAAATTAATAAGCCTAATTAGTCAAAAAGACTTCACTCAGGATTTGAATTTCTGGGAAGTTTGTTTTAAAAAACCTCAGAATGTTTTACAGCATGTGTCTACAAAGGATCATAGATTATTAGAAAACTTAATATTTAATTACTGCTTAACCAGGTGGCGATAAAAGATTTTATGGAAGGTTGTATGGTTGTTAGCAAAACTTAGCTCCTTCAATATTTTTTAAGATTTTTATTTATTTGAGAGAGAAAGAGCATGAAGTGGGGGGTACAGGGAGGAGCAGAGGGAGAGGGAGAAATAGGCTCCCCACTGAGTACAGAGCCCAATGAGGGGCCCTACCCCAGGACCAGAGATCATGACCTGAGCCAAAGTCAGACGCTTAAGCAACCAAACCACCCAAATCCTCTAATATTAAGAAGATTTAGTTTTTTAAAGTAATCAAAGACCTGATAAAAACAAATATGGAAACCTTGTTTTTCTGGGCAAATAGGGAAGAAAAAATAACTTGTTTATAATTACTCAGCAAGAGCAGACCAATAATCCAAAAACCTCTTGTCTTTTTTTTTTAACAGAGAGAAAAGCTAAATTTTAATTTTATACCAGGGTACTTTTTTTTTTTTTTTAAGATTTTATTTATTTGACAGAGCGAAACACAGTGTGAGAGGGAACACAAGCAGAGGGAATGGTAGCGGGGAGAAGCAGGCTTCCTGCCGAGCAAGGAGCCGACGCGGGGCTCAATCCCAGGACCCTGGGATCATGACCTGAGCCGAAGGCAGACGCTTAACGAATGAGCCACCCAGGTGCCCCTATACCAGTGTACTTTTAAAACTCCTTTATTCCAATCTTAGTCCTGACCACACATAAAATTTTTTTCAAGGATTCACCTTCACAAACCTTTTATAGCCTTCTTTTTTAACTTAGATTTTTGTCCTAAATTTTCCCTCTCTACCTAACTAGCCTCATTTCAGGACAAAATTATTTTCTTTTCAAAAAAAAAAAAAAAAAATCATTTTCTTTTCCGTCAACAAAAATGTCTTTTCATTCCTTGTATCATTCTTACATATCTATTTTTCTATATACAGAGTTGCTTTTTTAAATCTTCCAGCAGTCTCAATCATATTTATCAGAATTTTAATTCTGAGAAACCTTAGTCTCCAGTGAAAACTAGTAACAAATTGTGAGTTATGACATCAGAATTCTCCAGATTGGCAAATTTATGAATACATTTTATAACTTCTAGAAACTTCTTTTCATAGTACAATCTTTCAATAAGGCACAAAGCATGTTTACCAACCTACTCAATTATCTTTAGTTTCTCTGCAGTAAGAAGCCAAAAGCAGACAAACTTAGGTTTAGTAGTATTTTAATAGTTCATCTGATCTTGAATTTAACCTAACTTATCATTTAACTGAGCACAACTTCAAAGTTTTAGGTGACCAGTGATTTTTCGGAAACTATTTAAAAGTTTATCCATAAACCCTTTTATTTATTTTACCTACTTGTTCTTAACAATTACCCATGAAAACTTCATGAGACAGACAAAGTCAACCATTATTTAAGTCCCCTCCTGCTGACAAACTTGCAACAGGGATAACATACACTTAATAAATTTAGGTAGAACAAAACTTGGTCCTCTGTATTATATTTGATATTGATAACTCTAAAGACAAGTTTATTTTAATCAAACCGACAAGACAACCTTGCTTTAGCTTTAATACTGCGTTTTGTTGCATCTGTGTCCACTGGAAAGTCAATCAGTCTCTTTCCCAATGGTCAGTTTTATTTGGGGCTCCCGTGGGAAACTCTGAAGCGAGTGGTTTAAGCCCAGGAGAGTTCTTGCGCTCCTTCATGTTGAATTGGGAGGTGCTTCAGTTTGAGCCTCCTCAGGAGGTAGCCCAATAGCTTGGGATGCCTCTTGCCCCTTATAGTGAGGGTAGGAGGAGCCGGAGTTCATGGTGCTAGAGGCATGGAAGATGGCAAAGCTGCTGGCCATGCGAGGGGCGGGGGTGGGGGGTGGGGGGGTGGCATGGCCAGAGGCAGATTTAAGGTTTTTGGATAACATTAAAAAAAAAAATCTCCTGCTGTCTGGTGGCATTTCAGCCCCGTTGGTAGAGGCTGAGGGGCAAGCAGTGGGTTGGGTCCAATTCTGGTGCTGGTGCTTGGAGTGCAAGGGGTGGGTTTCGAATTTGCAGTGTCAGCCTGTCTTCCTCTCCCTCATTATTCTATTGGGAAGGGGGTCAGGTGTCTTAAATTTCGCTCATCTTTATCTCTTTGGATCGTCAGTTAGGTCCCTTCCTGGGGTGTGTCTTTAGTATGGAATAACATAGAAGTCTGAATTTGGAGAATTTTATCCCAGATCATGTGAACTTGAAAAACATTTGGGTGAGCTTTTATCTTTGGAGTTTTTAGAATGCCCAATTTTTACCAGTGTTTGCCTTTAAACCAATTAAATTAATTGTTAATTAAATTAATTAACAGAAATTAATTTGAGCAATACCATCCAGAGGTTGAGCAAACATCTTCTGCTTATAATACACATGGACACCTGCACACAAACAGGATGCAAATGCCCTTAGTCTATGTTTCACTAATATTTGTAGAGAGGACATTAAAGACCCAATTTCCAAATATCCCCCTTTTATTAAAACCAATCTAGGGGCACCCGGGTGGCTCAGCACCTCCCAATTCAAAGATGTCTGCCTTTGGCTCAGGTCATGGTCCCGGGGTCCTGGGATTGAGCAGGGAGCTTGCTTCTCCCTCTCCCACTCCCCCTGCTTGTGTTCCGTCTCTCGATGTGTCTCTCTCTGTCAGATAAATAAATAAAATCTTTAAAAAAATAAAAACAATCTAATTATAAGACGGCTTTATAATTTACGGATCCATTAATTAGTTATTTCCCATTTCTGCTTAGAACGTGGCCGGTTGTGCACAAAGATACCAAATGCTGTAGCAACAGACAAAGCAAATGAAGCCAGGGCACCTCTGTGATTGTTGGTTCCTCCCAGAAAGCCGGGGGCTTCATTGACTGAACCAGATGCCTTCCCGCTATCGGGTGACTTAGCCTCATAGCTGGCTTTCTCTACCTGTGTGCACAAGAAACTAATTCAGACATGTCAAAAGAACCCGATTTGGGCCATGTGAGACTCAGGTTATCCTTAAAATTTCCCATTTAAGTAAGTACTTGCAAAAATAGGTTGGTATGGAGCACGTGAGTGGCTCAGTGGGTTAAAGCCTCTGCCTTTGGCTCAGGTCATGATCTCAGGGTCCTGGGATCGAGCCCCACATTGGTCTCTCTGCTCAGCAGGGAGCCTGCTTCCCTCTCCCTCTGCCTGCCTCTCTGCCTACTTGTGATCTCTCGCTCTCTGTCAAATAAATAAATAAATAAATAAATCTTAAAAAAAAAAAAAAGTATAGACTCATATGTACTATACATATAGCCCCCCAGAGTTTCTGTGGGTGGCTTTTGGTTTTCTGGGAATTGTTCCATCCTTTGAAGCAAAGGTCCCCATTTCTTTTAGTTTCAGTTTTATTTTACAACAAGGCTTGGATAAGATCTAAGGATATTAAGTGTGGTGGATCGAAAGGGTGCTGTTAATGAGTGGCACTTTCCAAACAGCTGTGATAAACTCTCAGACGTCTCAGTTTTTCCCAGCAAAGTCTAAGACCACCGAGGGGACCCGAAGCATTGGATGATCCGTCCTTATGTGTGAGTCCCCAGAGGAGCCATTACCTCGTCAGATGGAAATTCCTACGGCACCGTGACAGATCTTGAGGAATATCCTCACACACTTCTGCTAGGCTTTCAGTCACCTGAAAGCACTGTTTGGCTGGAAGAAGCAAGTGTGCCCTCTCTTCAGAGCTGACTGATTTAGTCTCTCCTCTTTCTAGCCAGAAACTGTATTCAAGCTCCAAATTAATAACACCAGCATAACGCCAGAGTGAAAAAACCAACTCATCCACTCCCCCCTCTAGGTTATTCCCACCTAGAAAACATTACCAAGCAATAACCTTTAGCCGGTC
>CM053606.1:80511299-80527341 GCA_028646535.1 Procyon lotor | reverse complement strand
GTCTGTGTACTCCAGGAGCAGGCGGATGGCGTGAGCCAGCTGCGAGAGACGCCCCAGGAGGAGGTCAGAGATGCAAGTGGTGGTTTGGTGACTTTCTCTGCAGCAGGTAACCTCACAGAGCCCAGGGCGCCACCCGCGGGCACGTGCGCGCGCGCAGACACACACACACACACACACACACACACTCATCGGCACCCGTTCTCTATCCTCCCTCCCACACACCACCCCCCATCCCTGACTCAGAAACACGACCACCTGAGGAGGACAGACTGCTGGAAAGGACTGAACTGCAGCCAGTCCTGAACAGGAACATTCTGGTAGTATTGGTGTCTACCGCACAGCATTTCCTCTCCCCGTGCGTCTCCTTCCCACCCAGCCCGGCGGCCCCCTCGCTCACCCCGCGGATATCCCAGTAACCCAAGGTCAGGGCCATGGTCAGCAAAGGATTCCTGGTCTTAGGATAAGGCCTAGGCCGAACTGGGCTCGAAGTTCATCCGGGTGGGCGGGGCGGGGGCGGGGCCTGGCTACGCCCCTAGGCCCCGCCTGTGCGTCGCCCCGCCCAGCTTCCAGCCCCTCGGGCTCCGCGCGGAAAAGCTTTGGGGGGAGACGCGCTCTGCCCGGCAGCCGCGGGGGATGCAGGAGGGGCGTCCTGGGGGGCCCCTCAGTGTCTCCGCTAGCCCGCGGCGCCCCGTCCCCTGGAGAGCTCTCTCTGGAGGTCTGGTAGCTGGCGGGGTGCTTGGAGAGGAGCCTGAATCACAGAAAGCGCACACCCTTCTCCCTCTTCTCCTCCTTGGGTATCACTCCGCCCCGCCCCTGCGCTGCCCAGATCCCAGGGACTCGGGGAACCTCTGGCTGTCAAGTTGAAACCAAAGAGCAGTGTCCTTCAAATCAGGAGTTTAAAGCAGCGCCTCTCCTGGGAATCCCTGGACCCAGGCCAGTCTTACCATTCCTCCCAGGACGAGCCTCAGAGAACACACTATCCGTGGGTGGTAACTACAGTCGAGGACAAGGGCCAGAGAAAAGGAACCGTGGTTTCAGGGTTTCCTTCATGGCCAGTGGAGCCCCAGCCCTTCAGTCCGGTGGCTGAGACCCCTGAGCTCAAGTGGAAATGAAGCCATGACCCTTAGCACCTAAGTCGTGAGTGGAAATCCAGAACCAGTCCCAGCCAAGGGCAGGGTAAGGAGGTGCAGTCCCACAGACGTCCTGCCCGTCAGCAAGATGTCCCCACGTGGCCAGGACAGTGACAGAGAGTGTGTCCCTGTCGCACACAAGATGTGACTGAAGGGTGAAGGGGAGCCCTCTGCCTGGCGGGGCCCCTGTCCTGCCACAGAGGACAGCCAGAGGGGGTAGCCAGCAGGAGGGTGCAGGTCGCCCCACACCACCACAGCCCCTAGCAGACCCTCAGCTCTCTAGTGCATGCATTCCGGCCCGACCCTGGCTTCACACCCACCCAGGTGTGCTTTTCTGTGGCTCAGGGAGGCTCAGGCGGCCTCTCAGTTTCTTCTGTGATCTGTGATCTGTGACAACAACAATGTCCTACCAGCCAACTTTCTTCTCTGAAGGCAGGAGACTCCTTCAAACTGGGTGAGTGGGACAGAGCTTGGCCCGTGGCTCACTTCCCTTTGTATAAAGGGTATTGCAAGCCTTCGTGGATGTGTGAAAACAGAAGGGAGGGTTCTCTAGAATCTTAAGAATCAGGTGAGGGAGGTCTATGCCGGAGAAGTTGGGCTATACTGATCCAGACCCCCACCTTGTCTTCTGTAAACATGTTGTTATGCTCTTGATTGGTCCCTTCGTTGAAAGTCCCAACCCTGCTAGCCATTCATTCAACAAACATTTCAGTACCTCTACATGCTGGGCTCTGTTTGATTCTGAGAATGAAAGAAAAAAATCCCAATGCTCAAGAACCTGTGCTTTAGAACTGTGCTGGGCAAGGTGGTATCCACCAGCCATGTGTGGGCCGCTGACAGCTAGGGATGTGCCTGGTGCAATGCATAAACACACCTCTTCATTTCATTTCATTTTAATGAGTTTAATTTTTAAAACTGATACTCCATTTGGTTATTAAAAAAACGTTAAGGTGTGTTTGGGACACATTGGGCATGTGAATCAATTCTTTCAACTATAAATGTTTTGAAATCTAGATACAGGTCAAATATTTCGAGGGAAAATGTAGGGTGCAAATCGAGATATGCTCTAAGTATAAAATAGACATGGCATTTCAAAGACTCGGGGGGGAGGGGAGGCGCTTGTAAAATATGTCATTAATGATTTTTAAACTGATTTACATGTAGAAATTATAATATTTTGGATATACCAGGGTCATTAAAATTTATTACTAAAGTTACTTTTTTTTTTCTCTTTGTACTTGTTATGTGGCTACTAGAACACTTAAAATTAGACAGATGGCCAGAATGTTTCCACTAGGTGGTGTCGGTCAAGAACATGAGGAGGTAACAAGGAGCCACCTGGTATGGTGGTGCTGGGACGGGGCCCTGGGGTGTCGTGGGGACTCCAGGAATAACAGAGATGAGGAGGGACAGAGCTCATACAATGCAGGGACTTGGTGTTTAACTACGGGCTATTGGGCCCTGGAACAATATGGATTCTTTATGGAGCATAAAAAGGGGACGTAGTGCATCAATTCTAAGCTGCATTGTCCCCCCATATATTAACATCTAACACTCTCACATCATTAGATCAAGCGATTTCAGAATCAGGATGTCTTACAAACCACAGTGCGTTGTAGTTACACGGTAGGGTTCTTTAAATTTCTTACTTGTCCATAAAATAATCGCGCATCTTGCAATTGATGGAATGCAATCAGTATGCTTTTGTCCTCGGAATTCGCTTTTTTTTTGGTCACAGTCTGTCTCTCAGAGCAGACTTGTTGCACATTAATATTTTGTTATGCAAAGATGGAAGATCTAGAAGAACCCTCCGGTGCAGCCACAGGAAGCCCTGGTTCCTTTGGTGAACCCCGGGGCCACCATGGTCCCAGGGACACCAGTCCAAAGTAGTGACAGCAGGCTGTGTCGCATGTGCCATCAGGGAGGTGTCTCTGCCCCGTCCTTTGCCCATAGCCCGTGGCTACGCTCCATCCCTTCACACCGAATAAAGGAGACTGCCTTCCCCCTGGGAAAAAAAAAAGGATTCTAGCACCTACCATATTTCACAAGGTGGCTATTCAGATCAAGTGACAGATGGACAAGCCCTAAAGAGTCATACCCAATTGCACCATAAATGAAGACAGAAAGCTGCCGTTCAAATGGGTTAGACTAAGAGCAAGAAGATGGAAACTATATCAGAGAGACACAGACAATCCCTGGCTGGATCTTCAGGCATGCGCCCTGGGTGCATTGCTTAACTCTTATTAAATCGATCAATCAATCAATCAGCCTTTCCCCAACTCTGGTGACCTTCAACCTTTCCTGCACATTAAAATCACCTGGAGAACTTTTTCAACCATGCCGATGCCCGAAGCCTGTCACAGACCAATGAATTCGGAGCCCTAAGCACGGTGGCCTCTGCAGTTTCAACCACCACCCCCCCCATGAGTCCCTTGCGGGCCACGCCGATGTGACAGATGTCGCCTCCACAGCAGAAAGAGGACAGCGGCCCTCCAGGATTTTGTCAGAAGATCCAAGTCTAAACTCTGGCACCTGACACTTAGCAAATGCTCAGCTTATGCAAGGAATAAGAATCCTGATATTATTTATTTCTGCAGTCTGTTCATTTCTTTAGATAAATGAAGTTGTAACCTCGGGTTATAACAGACTTTTCAGAGAGCGAGTCTTCAGATCACACTTGAAAAAAATTGTGGTAAGATACACATGACGTAAAATTCTCCCTCTCAACCCAGACCGTGCTTTGGGGGCCCCTCAGAGGATGGCTTTAACAGAGCAGAGCTTTGGCATTTTGACACCTGCCTGGTGTGTCAGGAGACCCCAGGAGTCCATTAAATCCTTTTGTGGGACTTGAGCCTTGACACTCTGACATCTCTACAAAGGGGGCCAGCAGAAGAGATTAAGAGCCCCTGGCTACTGCTGATGGCTCTTTCGAAAGGTACTCAAATACTTGTGTGTCCCTTCCCAGAGTATTTATTATAGATCTTCGACAAAGAAAGAACCTCAGGTGTTTTAAGTCCCCCTTGCTTTTTTGGGGTTCCCATCAGAGAAGCCGAAGAAAGCTATGGCTCTGACGCCAGGAAGAAGGGAGGGAATCTTGACTGGCTGTCACCTGCGGGTGACACAGGGCCGGTCCTGAGGAAGGCACTAGGTCCTCCGCCTCAGCTTGCTGCCCACGGGGTTCCAGGGAGGCCTGGAAAGAGATAACGGGCATCCCTCAAAGCCCTGTGGATGGACGGAGCCAGCCCGGGATCGCCGGTGCAGGGGAAGACCGGCTGATCCAGGAGAGGGCGGGGTCAGCAGGGCAGAGCGGCCAGTGAAGGGGGGCAGAGCCCTTCGTGGCAGGGAGCCCTGAGGTGTCTGCAGCCTGGCCCAGGAAGGGGGGCAGTCCTTTTTGCGGTGGAGCCTAAAACACTTCCTTAGAAGGATGTTGCAAAAGACAGTGCCTTGAAACCTATCATTGGATTTTCCCTTGTGGGTAGTACTTTTGGTATTCATTACATTTGGTGGGATCCTGCAGGAAATGTTCTTCTAAGGGGTCATTCCTGGAACAGGGTGGCTTTCCCCAAGCCACCGGTTCTCTTTTTTACTTTTATTTTTTATAGGCAAAGAATTGCCTAACAAACTATACTTCACTCTCGCCTTGAGTTCTAGGCAAGTCACAGCCGATTTCTGTCATCTGGAAAGAATACAGGGTCTCGTGATGTCCATTCTGGGTAAATCTGGCCTCTGACTCAGCGCTATTTCTTGTCTCTTTATTTCATTTTCCCCCCGATTAACTCACTTTCTACAATTTTGTATTTCTTTTTATAAGACTCTTGGGGGAAAAAAAAAGAGAGAGAGAGAGAGACCAGAGTAGGAGAGAGACAGTCATGAGCATCTGAGAAGTACAATTATTGCAAAAGAAACCAACAGCCTGAACAGCAATCACCATCAGACACACAGCATTGCTTTACTATCTGGGCCGAGAATTTTAAATGACCGTGATGGCCACTGTCACGGCCCTCCAACCAAAGACCGCGAGGAACACAGAGGAGTAGGAGTTGGGTGTATTGTTCCTTGAAGCTAGGGAGAACGCTCAGAGAACCAGGGTGTCTCAGGAAGAGAGTGTGAGAAGCATCTCATCAGAGGATCCCAGTTCTGCTTGGGTTGATGTGAGCAAGGGTCCCGGGAAGCGGAGTGGTGGGGAGCTGTCGCGGGAATGAAGAGTATAGCATAGGGAATACAGTCAGTAAAGTAAAAATGTATGGTGACAGTTGGTACCTATGCTTCTCATGGTGAGCATTTCCTGATGTGTATTAAATATCAGATCACTATGTTGTATGCCTGAGACTTATGTAATCTTATATGTTGACTATAAATTTTTAAAATAAATAAGCAAACAAGAGAAGAACATTGGATATACCGGGTTAAATAAAATGCAATTTTTTTTTTTTTAAATATTTTATTTATTTATTTGACAGAGAGAGAGAGAGATCACAAGTAGACAGAGAGGCAGGCAGAGAGAGAGGAAAGCAGGCTCCCTGCTGAGCAGAGAGCCTGATGCGGGGCTTGATCCCAGGACCCTGAGATCATGACCTGAGCTGAAGGCAGAGGCTTTAACCCACTGAGCCACCCAGGCGCCCCAAAATGCAATTTTATTATGCAGATCCCTATTGGATCTGAGTAGCTTGCAAGGACACTGGGGTCTACACTCCACGCACACTCTTCTGAGACATCAGGGGCTACTTTCTTTCTCAGTCCTGCACCCCACCTTTGGGCCGATGACAAAGTCAGACCCCAAGACCTTAATTTATGAAATCCAGATTTCTCCCAGTGCTAACATTTTCCTAAGATCAGAAGAGGGTGCGTGGAGCATAATTTATAGTTAAACCAGAGCTCATTGTTTTCCTTCTCCCTCAATTATAGGATGAGTCCTTGAACTGTCAATGCGACAGTGGCTGTGCGGTAACAGTGAAGGGCATGAGGCATTGGACAACTGTAAAAGCGGCAATTAACAGAAACAAAATGACTATTGGTCCTGGTAATAGGTCTCCAAGCCAAAAGGTAAAGTGCTGATTTCCTTTTCATGGAAGCAAAGGAATTAAGTTATCCTCTTTTTAGTAGATCGATGTGCTTTGGTTTTGAATTAACATAAATCGAATCAGAATATTAATCTCAACCCACAGTCTTGAGCAGAAGCCGTTCACTTCTGAAGCAGCATCTTCTAGAAGATTCCTAAGAGTCTCTGTTTAAGATTTCCAAGAGAATGGACGTCCAGTCCTCAGGAGGAAGTGTTGTGTATCTTATGAGCTGGTAAATATTAACCTAAGGATCAATACTTTACAATTCTAATGTTGGGTCAGTTAACAGGATACATAAGATCATCGAAGCTCAAGGGCAATTTACTTCAAGTGTCTTTTCCAGAACAGGAAATCTCCTGTTGTGGATCATAGATATGTAGTTTGGAAAGGCAGCTCAGACCTGTAAATGATAAAGCTAGATCTATTGTCTGAGTCCCTTGTAGAACATAATCCTATTTCTTTTTTTTTTTTTTTTTTAAGATTTTTTTATTTATTTGACAGAGAGAAACACAGGGAGAGAGGGAACACAAGCAGAGGGAGTGGTAGCGGGAGAAGCAGGCTTCCTGCCGAGCAGGGAGCCCGATGCAGGTCTCGATCCCAGGACCCTGGGATCACGACCCCAGCCAAAGACAGACGCTTAACGACTGAGCCACCCAGGTGCCCCAAACGTAATCCTATTTCAATCATATCCTGCAGTAGGATAGAATCTAAGATTGGGGGGTGGGATTTTCAAACACATGGACCAACCTCTTATTAATTTATAAGTATATAACCTTTGAGTCCCGAAGGGGAATTGATCTCATACACATTAAACTAATGGTAATATTTTAGGCCGTGGAAGCTTTGTTAATTTCAGCTTTTAGGATTCCATTAATTCTATTTTTCCTAAGGACTATGGATGACAGGAATAGCAAAAGTTTAGGGATAAGAGGCAAATTTTATAGAGTTCCTTAATTACAGTACCAGTAAAATAAGTGTTTGTCATTATTAGAGAGACAAGTGGAAATTGCCCAAGGTGGGAGTCAAAATCAAGCAAAAAAAAAAAAAGTTTTTTTTTTTTTTTTCTCTAGTTAGAACCATAGCTCCCTGCAAGGAAAATCTTTAATCTTCTCTAAGAAGAAAACGGAAAATAACCCAAACAAGAGGCAACTGTATAAAGTCCATCTGCAAGTATGAAAGGCTCTCAAGACTTTGGTTCTTGTCCACATCCTACCTTGACATAATATTTTAAGACATCGTCAGCAGTGTAACATGTCTTAAAAATATCCTTGGCAATATTCTATAGTACCCCACTGATGTTGGTTTAATATTGTTGCCGGTGTATCTCTGCTATTATGAATAATACCATGAAGCATCTTTACTAAACTCTGTTTAAAAGTTTTTGATGTGGGACGCCTGCGTGGTGCAGTTGCTAAGTGTCTGCCTTTGGCTCAGGTCATGAACCCAGGGTCCTGGGATCGAGCCCCTCATCGGGCTCCCTGCTCAGCAGGAAGTTGTTTCTCTTTCTCCCATTCCCCCTGCTTGTGTTCCCTCTCTTGCTGTGTGTCTCTCTCCATCAAATAAATAAATGAAATCTTAAAAAAAAAAAAAGTATTTGGTGCTACACATCAGCCATTCCAAGAGCACAAAATTCATCCCTATGCAACTTTTCCCACTTCTAAATTTCTCCACTTTCCAATTTTCCAAATCAGGGATTTGTCTATGACAGTTAAAAATAGCCTCTTTGTTGGGGCATCTGGGTGGCTCAGTCAGTGGAGCATCTGACTCTTAATCTCGGCTCAGGTCTTAATCTCAGGGTTGTGAGTTCAAGCCCCACATCGGGTTCCATACTGGTTGTGGAACCTACTTGAATAAATAAATAAACAAATTTTTTAAAAAATCACTAAGATTAAATGTCACCAGGGGACACATAGGTGCCTCAGTCAGTTAAGAGTCTGAGTTCAAACCCTGACTTTGCCCTTTACCATCTGGGGCATCTGGGACGAGTTACCAGATCTCCGTGCCCCTGCATCTCCCCCTCGGATTACCGTAGTACATACACGCCTCATAGGATTTGTTCGTTCTCTGGATCTTTACCAGGTGTCTAATTAATGTGCTCGGCACTCCTGTGAAATTCAGCAGTGACCAAAACAGACAAAAGTTCAGGCTTGACGGGGCTTTCATTCAGTGGGAGTTGTTCAAGGGATTAAATCTGCTATGACATGAGAAGCCCTGAGAAGCAGCGCCTCGCACACAGCACATGTTTAATAAATGGGAGCGATCTTCGCCCACACCCGGCTCTGCTAGCTTCCAGCCGCGGGGCCCCCAGTAGCTGTCAGCGTATTTGGGCAGCGTAGGGGTTCCCATCCAGGGTTCCTCGAGGCTCTATTGTTCTCTGGGATTTGATCCCACATTTGGCTGTGGGCCTTACACCTAATACCTCTGAGAACAACACAGCCTCTGCCTGGACGGAGAAGCCGAGAAGCTGCAGAGGCTAGAAAGTCTTACTGCTGCTTTTTGCCTGAGGGTGCAGGAACCTAGCACCGAAAGGCAGCCCCCTTTCCCCAGCACCCTGGGATATTCCCTTCCCCTGGCCTCTACTCCTGGCCACCTTGAGGAGTGATAACTGCCTGGCAGCCAATTTCAGTGTGACCCAGTTGTTTAGGAAAGAGCACTGTCCCTCTTGAAAGAAGGGGCCCGTTTGCATTTACTAATAATCCCAGCCAATAGTTCTTGAATGCCCGTCGCATGTCTACTCCACACACTTTCTCACTCAACTCTCGAAACATCTCTTTGAATGACATATATCTCCCCCCATTTTATGGATGAGGAAGTTGAGGCCCAGAGAAATGAAGTAACCTGCCCGAGGACGCCCAGTAAGTCACCAAGGAACTTTTGGACTGGCTTTACCCAGGACATCACACTGCCTGCGAAAGGCTGCAGGATAAAGGCACAGGACGGGAGGATCCGACAACAATGCAAGTCTGTTTCCAAACCCAGTGGGAGCTGACACAAGGCAGGCCTGGCAAATATGCTAAGAGGCCCTCATATGCCCAGCACAGAGGATGTTTCTTAGATGGCTTTGTGTCCTTTGTATTCGTTATCATTATCGGCAAGAAACTCAACTTCCCAAGGCCAGAATATTCCAAAGTATGCAGACCTTATAAACACTTCACGTGGTGTAAGCACAGCAACAGATATGCTAGAGAGACCATAAGCCAGAAAGAATGTTCTGGAAAGCTTCAGAGCAGTGCACGGGGGAGGGGGAGGGGAGGCGTGTCAGAAACTTCCTGAGTTACAAGAGGCCCCAGGTATTAAACCTCTGGGCTTTTGGATAATAGGAGAAGATTAGTGCCGTTCTGAATACAAAGAAATACAAATCGAGTATGCAGAGGAAGGGTGGGGCCAGGTGGGCCGGGCAGAGAGCACAAAGCAGGGTAAAGGCTGGGCCCCAGGACTCTGGCCTTGGCCTTGGGGGTATTCCGGAGGTCTGACCTGGAGCTGTGGAGAAGCTGGGGTCTCCAGGCAGCGGGGATGGTGGTGGTGTTGGTGGTGTGGTTCAGGATGCTCTGTGCCTGGTGGAGCCACAGGGGTTGGGGACCACCCCAGAGGAGGGGCGGAGACAGCTGGGGTCTCATTGGACAATCTGAGATCCCAGGCTGACCCCAGCCCTGCTGAGAAGAGCCCCATTAAACATGGCAGGCTCATGCCAAAGGGGTTGGGAGGGAAGGAAAAGCTGTGGCTTCCTGGCATGGAGGGGTCAAGACACCCCCCCATCCCCAGGTCCCTGAATCTTCAGCTAGGAGACCAACCCCGACCCACCAGCTGCTAGGTGGGAGCAGTCTCTGGCTGGCCCGGCCGGAAGACGGAGGCAAGGCCACGGGCGCAGTAGTCGGAGGTGGCTGGGCCCAGAAATGTCTGCTCACCCCTCTGAGCTCACCTTCTTCACCACAGAAGGTGCAGTAATCCGGAGGGGGTGCAGGCTAGGGAAGGACGGGAGAGGAGGGCATCGTCTGGCTTCGGGTAAGCGACGCGAGGAGGCTGGGGAACCCCGACACATCCCACGTTTCGTAGGCGGCGGTTACCGGGAGGATGCAAGTTTAAGTCCTTAGTCCTCTGGAAGGCCTGAGTCGTCGCCCCTTTCCTGGGCAGGACAGCAGCGCGCCCTGGTGGCCGCACGTGCAGCTCCCTGGCGGGGAAAGGCCCCCCTTCAGCCCTGCGGGCCCGGAACCCGGCAGGCCCTGCACTGACTGGCCCGCCGCTAGGTTCTCCGCGCCCCGCCCCTGCTGCACCGCTCTGGGGAGGGGCGCGCCTGGGTCCGCACGACGGGGACATCCCTCTAGGCGCCACCTCGAAACTCCGCTCTTTAGGTTTTGCGGGTTCTCTGCCCAGGTCCGTAAGCTTCACCACCGCCCTCAAACCCCGCACCCCGGGCCGCCCTGGTGAGACCCTAGAAAGTGGCATTCGGAAGACAATGGCTGTCCTTTATTGACTAGCTGAAGGCGAGCCCCTCTACACATGTTGTTTCCTTCCCTACCACCTCCCTGGAGGAGGAGAGTAGTACTAGCCACTTTTTACCAGTAAGAAAACGGAGACTGCTTTTTTCTCCTTCTATTGAGGTGAAACTCACATGACATCACATTAAACGTTTTAAAGCAAGCAATTCAGTGGCTGTTAGTGCATTCACAGCGCTGTGCTGTGCAAACACCATTTCTAGTTCCAAAACACTGTTACCAACCCCAAAAGACCCCCGCACCCATTAAGCAGTGAGTTCTCCCCCATCATTCCCCTTCCTCGGACTCTGACAACCCCAGCCTGCACTTTGTCTCTTTCAATTTACATTTTTTGGCGATTTCACATAAATGGAATCCTAGCTGACCTCTTGTGTCCAGCTTCTTGCACTTGGCATAAAGCTTCTGAGGTTCACCCACGATGTGGTCTGTGTCAGACCTTCCATTTGTGACTGGATGATGTGCCATTGTATGGATATACCGCATTTTGTTTATCCATTCATCTTTTGATGGGCATTTGGGCTTTTTTTACTTTTAGATTATTGTAATCAGCCCTGCTATGAACACGCATGCCCATCTATTTACTTGAATAACAATTCTCAATTCCTTGGGGTATATCTTAGCAGTGGAATTATGGGCTCAAGTGGTAATTCTATGTCTCACTTCTTGAGAAACCATTGAACTGTTTCCCCCAGGGGCTGCACCATTTCACGTTCCCACCGGCAGTGGATAAAAAGCGCTACAATTTCTTCATGTCCTTGCCGACCCTTGTTATTTTTTCTGTATTTTTTTTTTTTTTAACTATAGCCATCTGAGTATTTGTGAAGTTGTATTGAGGCTGATTTTTTTTTTTTTAAAGTGAATCAACTTAATATTTAAAGAAAACTATTGGGGCACCTGGATGGCTTCGTCCGTTAAGCATCTGCCTTCGGCTCAGGTCATGGTCCTGGGACCACATCAGCACCCTGCTCAGCAGGGAAGCCTGCTTCTCCCTCTGCCCCTCCACCCCCCTAGCTTGTGCTCTCTCTCTCTCACTCACTCTCTTTCTCTCAAATAAATAAATAATTTTTTAAAAATCCTTTTAAAAATAAAATAAAACAATACAAAGAAAACTATTAAGAAAATAATAGCATGGTGTATGTGGATAGGGCAGCTAAGACCCAAACCGAAAGCCTGTGGTTTGGAGCTAGAAAAACAAATGCAAAAAAAAAACCGAAAAACAAATGCAGGCCAGCATGTCACTCTCCTGTGGCCCATACTGCCTCCCCTTCAGCAACCCAAGCCAGACCCAACCCTGATTCTGCTAGAGGCCGGCTAGACCTCCTCTATCTGCTGCATCAAGGTGAGCTCCAGGTTGAGGCAAATCTCCTCCAGGTCACGGAGCCTTCTTTGTGTCTCCCTCCTAATCCCGCCGAGGCCAAACCACCTCTGCAGGCCCGACTGTGGCCCTGTGCAGCAGAACGCCCAGATTTGGGTCACTGGCAGTTCCAGGTCAGGTCTGTGGGCTGGCCCCACCCTGACCTCTCCCCACAATTTTGGTTTCTAACGTCTTGTAGGAGTAGAGAGTACAGAAGTTCTAAGTCTGCGGTTTGATAGATTTTCACAAATTCAACACTGGACAGCCAGCTGGCAGATAGAAAGAGAATATTATCAATCCCCCCCAGACGTCCCCAGAGGTTTGTACTGATCCAAGAGTAAACACTGGGTCTGCCTTTTTACAGCAGCGCTGAGCGCTGCTTGACTCTTTCGTGAATGCGCTCTCCGAGCATGTACTCTGTGTCTGGCTCCTTCCATCAGCAGGGTCTGTGTGACACTCCTTCATGCCGGTGGGCGTCACCGCGCTTGGTTCATGTCCCCGGCCGGCATACAGGGGGATGCGGGGGAGGAGCACCGAGCCGTCTACCGCTTTGAGCACCCATGATCGATGCCGCCTCGACATTGTGCCTGGCACCCAGGGTGCACAGCGCACCGTCCACCGCTGTTCTGCTTTGACAGACGCTACCAAACAGGGTCCTGCAGCAGCACCAACTTCTGCTCTCACCAGAACTCGAGAGCTCCAGCCGCGTGTCCTCCCCAGCACGGGGGTTATCAAGCTTTTGCCTTTTGGCCATTTTGGTGGGCACGGGATCGTGGCTGTTTGAGATCTTCATGTACGTTTCCCGGATGGCCAATTCAGATGAGCCCCTCTCCGTGTGTGTTTTGGTCATTTAGATATCTTGTGTGAGAGGCTTGACTGAGCCCTGTTTATTTTCCGTTGGTTGTCTTTTTCTTACTGATTTGTTGTTCTTTATTCTGCCTACAAGCCCATTATTGCTCGCTCTCATTCTGTGGTTTTTGAGAAATAGAATTTCTTTTTTTTTTTAAAGATTTTATTTATTTTTTTGACAGAGACAGAGATCACAAGTAGGCAGAGAGGCAGGCAGAGAGAGAGGGGGAAGCAGGCTCCCCGCCGAGCAGAGAGCCCGATGCGGGGCTCGATCCCAGGACCCTGAGATCATGACCTGAGCTGAAGGCAGAGGCTTTAACCCACTGAGCCACCCAGGCGCCCCAAGAAATAGAATTTCTTAATCTTACTACCATCCATTAGGATGTCCCACACATGGAAGTCTACTGAGAGGAATTGGTAAGGCCCAGGACATAGGCCAGCCTCTCATCCTGCCCAGCCATGATGGGCCCTTTGCGTGCCTTCAGGGAAGAAGGGTGGGGCACAACACGTAGAGCATTGCCCAGGAGCCAGACCTCCTGGGTTGACATCCTGGATTCACCACTTACTAGTTGTGTGACCGTGGGAAGATGACTAAACCTCTCTGTGCCTGTTTCATTCTCTGTAAATGACAGTAACAATAGCGACAACTGCACAGGGCTGATCTGAGGATTAAATCAGGTCTTATCTGCCTATGTAATTGCTCAATAAATGTTAGCCTTTGTTACTACCCTGATGGCTCAATTCAGGGCTCCAAACTCCCTGCCAGTGCCATTCCCGGAGAACCCACGGGGAGCAAAGTGGAGCGGGGATCAAGATCTTGACTAGTAAAACCAAAGGGCCAGAGTGTACGTCTCCAGCCTTGTCCAGGAGAAAGTGTGTCCACATTAGCTGGCCCCTGAGCCGCTTTCTTTCCGCGGGAGACCTGGCTTAGCCTAAGCCATAGTTCTCACTACGTGAGCCAGCCTGTCTACTGGGCTGGCAGAGTGGAGCCCCACAGGTACTCACTGCATGAGTTAGTGGGTGTGGGTGTCTGGAGAGGGTGCCCCAGCCCAGCCCCAGAGCCAGAAGCCGCAGAATACAGAAGCCAAAGCTGGCCTCACGGAGGTCTCAGTACTGCCGCCCCGTGGACAAGTTTGGCACTGCAAAGGGCTACCGGTCAGGAGCAAGTTCAGCAAGAAGCTGAAATCCAGTCGGTATTCTGCTCACCAGGGATCTGGCCGTGGCACGGCTACAACCACCGGGAGGTAAGGACGCCCTTTTCTGTATCCAAAGATACCAGCGGTTCTGTGAGCTGTCAGGGTTATGTCTGCCCAGAGGGCCCACGGTTTCCTAACTCACACAAAGGCAACACCCAGGTGAGCATCCACCCTGGGTTTGTGCATGACCCAGGTGCCCAAGCAGCCACGAAAGCTGCCTGGTGCACAGGGACAGGACATGGCAGAGGGGGAGCGAGAGAGCCATGCACCTGGAATATTCATGGGGGGGCTCCAAAGCCCCGGCAGGCCGCCCTGGGGGAGCCTTGGCATGATACGAGCAGTCCCACAGCAGCACTGAGCCCCCCAGACAACTCTGTGGGCACGGACCTGGTTCTGCTACAGAACAGGGTTGGGGGTGAAGCAGAGGGGACTGTAGCTTCTCCAGCCTATAAGCTTCTGCAGGATACTGCTGGGAATCCCAGGCCCGGCCCGAGGACATCCTCTAGGAACAGGCGCTAGTGCCAGTGACCTCAGTGGAAAGACAGCTGCACGTACGGCCTTGGGCTGCTGGTGCCCACGGACTTCAGGCCAGGCCGCCACCTCTGTCAGGCAGGATATGCACTGATGAGAGCACCTGGGTGATCAGGGAGCGAAAGTAGCCTGTTCTCTGCTCGCCGAGCTGCGGTCCCCAGCACGAGGCTGTGTTGACCCCGGGAAGGGGCATCTTGTTCTAAATACGCAAAGGCACTCTATAAGCCAGGATGTCTCTCCCTGGGGCACAATGCTGGGGCGTGGGGCCAACGAGGCGGTTCAAACTCCTGGTTCCAAGTCACTGCTCACCAAGACACTGCTCGCTGACTTTTGAAAAAATCCTCTGCTCAGTGCTTTGACTCCCCTATCACAAGCCGGAAAGTGGCTTGCCTGATCTGGGGTGCATTTTCTGTGAGCTGAGTTAGTGGGAGTCAGTTCCTTGGGACTGGTCATCTCTGGGCGCTGTGACAGATTCAGCGTCTGACCTACCTGCAGGACCACCCCGCCCCCGGCAGTCTCCTGAACCCCATCTCCGTCTCTGTCTCAACCTCTGCTAATGTATTTATCCTCCCACGGCCCTCAGGAAGGACCGCAAAGGAGTCTCCCATCCCTCTCCTCCCCTCTGCCCGCCCTGCCTCGGCACCAGCCTCTCTCCCCAGCAACTGTCTCTCCGGACTCTCCGGTGTGAGGGTAATGGATGGATAATCTCCATTATCCACCATGGATATCTAACATTTTTTTTTTTTAATTTCTGCTTGGATTCCCACCTTATTTCAAAATAACTATAGGCTGCTGGTAGGAGTAAGCATACCCCTGTCTAACTCACAAGACTGTTGTAAAAATTAAATGTGGAAAAATATCAGACACAATACAGGTGGGATGTTGTTGCTGTTTTTCTCCAAAAGGACTTAGCCCACCCTTCTCTGGTGGCCCAGTGGAGCTGCCGATGGTAACTCTGTAACTTTCCAAGTCCTCTGGGCTGAACTCAGGCATCATGTATGATTGTCTCCCCAAACGGGCTCACACTATGGCTTCAAAAGTTCCACCCATGCAGGGTTTTCTGTGTGCTGGTCAGTCTGCTAAGAGCTTTAAATGCAGTATTGAATATCAATTCAGTAGACCCTTGTGTCCCTATTTTTTAGAAGATTTTATTTATTTGAGAGAGGGGGAGTGTGCACGAGTGGGGGGAAGGGCAGAGGGAGAGATCAGACTCCCCACTGTGCAGGGGGCTCCATACCAGGCCCCCCAGATCATGACCTGAGCCACCCAGGCGCCCCACCCCCACTGTGTAGATAAGAGAACTGAACCTCGGGATTCCTGTGATTTAGCTGTCACAGGTAACTGTACCCTGAAACAGTGATTGTTATCCCAGGGAACACAGACTCAGAGGCCTCCCTGGCAGGGTGTGGATTGGGTCAGGGGTAAGGCG
>CM053606.1:80498381-80511199 GCA_028646535.1 Procyon lotor | reverse complement strand
ACCTGGGAAGTCAGGGAGGATTTGGGGGTCCTGCCCAGCTCGCAAATGGAATATTCAGGTTCCAAACCCAGGGCACTCCTCCCCAGACCCCGAGCAGGACTGCGGGGCAGGGCCGTTCTCAGCCAACCCCGCATCTGATTCTCAGACCACCCCCCATCACAACAAACTAAAATGCACTCAAATGCCTCATCAGATAGAATACTTCCTTGCTTTAAACGCAAAAGGGCTTTTATAAATTTGCTTTTGAAATTACTTGACTATGAGTAAGTCGTTTAATTTACTCTTGGCTATGATTTCTCTTCTTCAATCATTCTGCATATCCTGGAACTCTCGCCAAAAGTCCAACGTACAGATTGTTTTCAAATATAATGACATATGTATGGGTACCAAACTTAAGGGATATTAAAATTGACATACTATTTTCTGAAAGCATTTGAGTAAAACTTCACCATTTGGAGAAAGTCTATTTCATATTTTGTAGCCCCCAAAGCTTTTCTTTTAGGACTGACATTTCCAGGGCCTTGGAAAGCCCGCCCCGGGCCCTGGGGAGGGCGGCTTTGCTCCCAGAGCCAATGCGCATGGGGACTCCCGGTCTTCAGACCCGCATCCCACTATAGGAATACCCAACCCCCGACTGTCCAGGGTGTCCTAATCTGGGCAACATTATTCTCATCTCGAAAACAAAATGATCAGCCAAACGTTGGGTTAAATGTGATTTAATACTTAAACCTCCATCGGAGTTTCAGAGAAATGAATTTACAAATGAGGCAATACTTTGATGGGGCAAATGTCCTGATGTAGGGATTGGAAATTAGGAATACTGTCTTCCTAACGAAACCCTACCACCCCCCCCTCCCGTATGGGGGGCACAGCCAGGACCCGCCCCTCCTCCCACACCCCCACCCCCCACCAGGAAGGGCCACTGGGAAGGTGAAAGTTTTGTGACTGGCCAGGAACAGTCCCCCGGTGTAGACTTCATTGAGGGCCGGCCTTGCAGGACAGACTGGACGACGTGAGTATTGCACTCTGGGACTTTTGTTAACATCAGCAGCAGCAGCATTTTGGTGGGGGCCTTTTAAAGCCGACCAGTTTTTTTGGTTTTGTTTTTTATATGCCCATCATGGGCTCAAACTCATGACCCTGAGATCGAGAATTGATCTCTACTGGCTGAGCCAGCCAGGGGCACCCAAAGCAGATCAGTTGTTCGTTTGTTTCAAGAGTTATTTGTTTATTTATTAATTTGAGAGGGAGAGAGCACGCGCGTGCGCTCCTGTGCATGCACAGGTGGAGGGCAAGGGGCAGAGAGAGAGAGAGAATCTTAAGCAGATTCTCCTCCTCAGAGAATGTCCTCCGACTGTGGAGGAGCAGAGGAGTGGCAGGTGCCTACCTCCCAGAGACGTCTGCACACACCTGCGGAGCAGGGCCTGAGGACGGGCAGGACGTGATTCCAAGAAAAGGGAAGGAGGTGGTGAGACTGCATGGGAGACTTCGGGGAGGCAGAGGGCAAGGAAAGGACTTTAAGTTCAGTTTATATATTTTCATTCATTTCTACTGATAAGCAGTAAAATGTATATAATGCATTTTATCATATATATATATATATATGTATATATATATATATATATATATATATATATATATATTTTCCCCCCCTTGGACCTGGTCATTTCATTCATGGGCATCTAGACTGGGGGAATATCCATAAAGCCTATAAAGATAATACTAGCTACTATGTAGTGAGCACTTAATATCTTATATCCAGAGATAGGACTGACTGAATGAATCCAAAATCATCCCATGAGGACGGTGCTATTATTATCCCCATGA
Source organism: Procyon lotor (assembly GCA_028646535.1). NCBI lineage: Eukaryota > Metazoa > Chordata > Mammalia > Carnivora > Procyonidae > Procyon > Procyon lotor. Next base: position 80,509,372 of record CM053606.1, on the reverse strand, counting down.
GATGGGTGAGGACCCAGAGGCACAGAGAGGGGAAGTAGCTCACCCAAGGTCACACAGCCAGAGAGCAGTGAAGCCAAAAAGCAGCCCCCGGTGGTCTGATTCCAGAGCGGACACCGTCAGCCATGACATTAGGCCAAGGTCGTTCTTAACAAAGAGCCGTGATGGTGAATGATGGTGAGGCTTACCATGGGACAGCATACGGTAATTCAAATGTATACAGGCATACCTCGTTTTATTGTGTTTTGCCTTATTGTGCTTCACAAATACTGCATTTTTTACAAACTAAAGGTTTGTGGTGATGCTGCCTCACACAAGTCTATCAGCGCCGTTTTTCCAAAAGCTTTTGCTCACGTGTGTCTCTGTGTCACACTTTGGTACCTCTCACAATTTTTCAAACTTTTTCTTTTTTTGAGAGAGAGAGTGAGAGCGAGAGCAAGCATGCACAGCCCAGGCAGGTAGGGAGGGGCAGAGGGAGAGGGCGAGATAATCTGAAGCGGGCGCTATGCTCGGGATGGAGCCCAACGCGGGGCTCGACCTCACGACCCTGCACGAACTGAGCCAAAATCAAGAGTCAAGGAGGCTTAAAAGGTGGCACCACCCAGGCGCCCCTGAATGTTTTCATTATCATTTGTCACGGTGCTCTGTGACCAGTAATCTTTTCTGTCATTGTTCTAAGTGCTTGGGGGGCAACACAAACCGCACCCACAAAAGATGGCAAACTTAGTGTGTGCATTCTGACTCCTCCACCCATCCAGCCTTTCCCCGAGACACAACAGTATTGAAATCAGGCCAGTTAATAACCTACAAGCGCCTCTAAGTGTTCAAGGGAAAGGAAGAGTTGCAGGTCTCAACACTTGAAATCAAAAAGCTAGAAATGATTAAGCTTAGTGGAGCAGGCATGTCGAAAGCCAAGACAGGCTGAGAGCCAGGCCTCTTGGGCCAATTAGCAAGTTGCGTGTGCAAAGGAAAAGTTCCTGAAGGAAATTAAGAGTGCTGCTACAGCGAGCCCACGAATGATAAGAAAGCAAAATAGCCTTTAAAAAAGGCAAGCAAAACAGGCTTATTGCCGATGTGGAGGAAGTTTTAGTGATCTGGATAGAAAGATCAAACCAGACGCAACATTCCCTTAAGCCAAAGCGTCTTGTTCGGGGCTCATGCAGCTGGTGACTTCCCGTGGAAGCCAGCGTTCATTTCTCATTCCAAAGGCCCTACGGCCCTTGAGAATGAGGCTAAATCCACTCTGCCTGTGCTCTATCAGTGGAACAGCGAAGCCTGGATGACAGCACATCTGTTTACAAGATGGGTTACTGAATATTTTCAGCCCACTGTTGAGACCTGCAGCTCAGGGGAAAAAGAAAATAAATAAATAGATAGATAAATAAATAAATACATAAATAAATAAATAAATAAATAAATAAAAGGTTCCGTTCATAATATGACTGCTCGCTGACAATGCACTTGCTCGCCCAGGAGCTCTGACGGAGACGAGCAGAGAGACTCATGCGGTCTTCATACCTGCTGACACCGCGTCCCTCCTGCAGCCCAGGGGCCACGCAGTCATTTCCACGGTCAAATCTTATTTCAGAGTTGCATCTCGCAAGGCTGTAGCTGCCGTGGCCGGTGGTTCCCCTGATGGACCCGAGCAAAGTACACCGAAGAGCTTCTGGAAGCGAGTCCCTCTTCCGGAGGCCACTAAGACTATTTGGGATGCATGGGAAGAGGTCAGAACAGCCACAGGAGCGGGAGTTTGGGAGAAGCTGAGTCCTACTCTCATGAATGACTTGGAGGGGTTCCGGACTTCAGTGAATAACTGCAGTTACGGTGGAAATAGCGAGAGAGCTAGAATTAGAAGCGGAGCCTGCAGACTGATTTGCTGCGATCTCGTGATCAGACATGAATAGATGCTTCTTATGAATGAGCAACGAAAGTGGTTTCTTCAGATGGAATCTACTCTTGCTAAAGATTATTGAATTGAAAACAGAGCATTTAGAATAGCACAAAAACTTAGTTGATAAAGGAACAGCAGGGGAGGGGTGCCTGGGTGGCTCAGTGGGTTAAACGTCTGCCTTCAGCTCAGGTCATGATCCACGGTTCTGGGATCGAGCCCCGCATCGGGCTCCTTGCTCAGCGGGGAGCCTGCTTCTCCTTCTCCCTCTGCCCCTCCCCCTGCTTGTGCTTGTGCTCATGCTCTGTCAAATAAATAAATAAAATCTTTAAAAAAAAATAAATACATAAAATATTCTTTAAAAAAGCAGCAAGGTTTGAGAAGATGGACTCCCAATTCTGAAAAACGTTCGACTGGGGGTAAAATGAGATCACACAGCACTGCTTGCTACAGAGAAATGGGAGAAATTGTTTGTGAAAGGGAGAGTCAATTGATGTGGCAAACTTCATTGTTGTCTTAGCCAAAGAAATTGCCACAGCCACCCAAGCCTTCAGCAGCCACCATCCTGATGGGTCAGCGGCCATCATGTCCAGGCAAGACCTTCCACCGGCAAAGAGATCACGACTCCCTGAGAAGTTCAGATGACAGTAAGCATTTTTTTAGCAATAAAGTTTCTTTTAAATTAAGGCATGCATCATTTTTTACTTTGCTACATTTTAGAGAGCATGCTATTGCACACTTAATAGACTGTGATAGAGTGTAAACATAAGTTTTATACACACGGGGAAGCCAAACATTAATTTGACTCACTTTATCGTGATGTTCGCTTCCTTGCAGTGGTCTGGAACCCAACCTACCATCTCCCTGAGGTATGCCTGTATTTATAAAGGATATTTTCATGAGTGTGGAAGGACTTACGTTAAAATATCTTAGGAACACAAAATTATACATATGTGATCTCAACTCAAAAATGCCTTCTTAGGAAAAAAAAAAATGCCTTCTTAGGAAAGAGCTGAAAGGAATACATATATATATATGTATTTAAGATATATGAAAGAGGCACCTGGGTGGCTCAGTCAGGAGGCTCTTGATTTCAGGCTGTGATCTCGGGGTCATGAGATCGAGTTAGTGACAGGCATGTCGCTAAACTGGGCATGAAGCGTGCTTAAGATTCTTTCCCTCCTTCCCCTTCTGCCCCGGTCCCTACCCCTGCCCCCCCACACGTGCTCTTTCTCTAAAGAAAAGACATATAAATAAAAATAAAATAAAACATGCAAATATATCGCAGACATACCGATGATCAGCAAATAGTTGTTGAAACTGGCAGACTGCCAGTGGGCTTTTTTCTTCTTCCTATTTTTCTATAGTTCCCAAATTCCTCTAAATGAAAGTTATTTTCTTTTCAGACAGGAAAAACTATTACGGCCTTCCTTACTGCTGTAAAGTTATTTGCTCTCGGTAAATGTTTAAAAGAGCAATTCCTGAGAAACTAAAAAACCAGAAGCAAGTCACTTTTTTTTTTTTAAGATTTTATTTATTTGTTTGACAGAGAGAGAGAAAGATCACAAGCAGGCAGAGAGGCAGGCAGAGGGAGAGGGGGAAGCAGGCTCCCCGCTGAGCAGAGAGCCCGATGCGGGGCTCGATCCCAGGACCCTGAGATCATGACCTGAGCCGAAGGCAGAGGCCCTAACCCACTGAGCCACCCAGGATCCCCAACAAGCCATTATTTTTTTTAAGATTTTTTATTCATTTATTTGACAGAGAGAGAGATCACAAGTAGGCAGAGAGAGAGGGGGAAGCAGGCTCCCCGCCGAGCAGAGAGCCAGACGCGGGGCTCGATCCCAGGACCCTGAGATCATGACCTGAGCCGAAGGCAGGGGCTTTACCCCACTGAGCCACCCAGGCGCCCCGCAAGTCACTTTTTAAGAAGAGGGAGAGGTTGCCAAGAAACTAAATTGGTCCTATTCTGAGGGCCAGGCCTCAGTGCACACTGAGAATGTTACAAAGGATGAGAACATGTTATATGGAAAAGCCGCACTCCTTGGGAAGAAGAGGCCGGGGCTGGGGTGGGGACCCCTGGGCCCTGGCCCCCTGCCTTCCATCCAGGTTCTGCCGCCTGCTCCTCCTGAGACTGTTTCCCCAGCCAGAAACCAGCCAGCGTGGGATGATCTCTGGCTCAGCATTCTGCCCTCGCGTGTGGTTTTAGCATCTGTAAACGGCTAGGACGAATTCGTGAATGAGGCCTTCTGGAGCCGGCTGCAGCCTCGGTCTTGGCCAGGCGTGAGCCTGCAGCTGGCGGCCCTCAGGAGGCAGGGCCGGCAGGAGCTTCTGCCCAGAGGTGCCTGGTGAGTCTGCCAGGGAGAGGCAGGGCCGGGGCCCAGCAAGCTGCCGGGAGGGGAGGAAGCCAGCCTCCTGCCCCCTCCCTGGGCCCTCACTTACTCCAGCTCCTGCTGTCCCAGGGCTGAGTGCTTCTGAAGCCCCGCCCCATCCAGCTCCCCACTCAGCAGCCGGAGACTCCTCTGTCACCGACACAGGTCACATTCCACTTTTCTCCCTTACTCGGGCAGCACACTCTAGCAACCTCAGTGCCCACCCAAGGAGGGGGCCCGGAGACTGCGCGTGAAGTGTGGACTGGAGCCAAGTCGTTCAAGCCCGGGTTCCAAAGGCACAGGCTTGCTCCCACCCTTGTAAGATCATGTTCCGGGGAGCCCGGAGGCGGCCACGCCACACCTTCCCCTACGGAATCAGCACCTCTGAGGGTAGGATCTGGAAACGGCATTTTAAACAAGTGTCCCGGAAGAGCCTGCTGTCCCAAGTTTGAGAACCCCCGGCCTCAGGTCAGCTTGTGAGTGCGGATTCCCACATTTACCCTGAGGTCCGAGACGCTGAAAGTGAGGAAGTCGGGGATGGAAGGGGATGCCAGTCCTCCAGCCGGTATGACAGGGATGTGCCCCAGACCTGGGGCCAAGTGCTGGCTTCAGAGGGGGCAGGCTGGACAAGGGCCTGGGGTAGCAGCTGCGTCCCCGGCGAGCCTCTCCTGCCACCCGGCTTCCTTAGTCCGTTCCCGCATGCGCGCCACACACCAGCCAAACCCAGTCGCTCCCCTTGGGACCTGCCGTACCTCTATCCGAGATGCTCCCGGATCCTCCCTCCACCACCACCCCCATGGCTCTCCTTCTCCAAACAGAGATCCCACATGCCTCATTACTTAAATAATCTTTATTTCTCATGCACTAGGAAAGATGGGATTGTATGAAACACCGCATTTCACAGCAAAGGCCTCGGTTCAAAACACAACGCAGGGGGCCAGGTGGACTCAGGTCTGGTCAAAACTCTGGGGACCGTCGTGGGGCTCCTACCCCTAGGGCTGATGACAGATTCAGGACCCTCCAGCTGCAGTGGCCCGAGACACAAAACGGGGCAGCCACCCCCTCCCACAGAGGCACAGGAAGCTGACACCAGAGGGGCATGTGGACCAGAGAAGGGACAAAGGAGGCTGCTAGGCAGTGACATGGGGGAGACGGCGGTCCAGCGCTTCCAAGGCCGAGTCCAGGCTGCTGGGGCTGCTGGAGCTCTCAGCCCAGCTGTGCTCGCTAGAGCTGCCGGAGCGCCACAGACCCCTGGCTGATATGCACAGCCCCCCCCTCCTTGGCCACACACACGAGACAACATCTGCCCAGGCGGGACCCCACAGGCTGGAGGGACCAGCCCCCCTCAGTCATCCTGAGCCCCTGTGGACACAGAGATGCCCACAGGACAGCCAGGTTTCACAGGTTCCCGGGACAGGGCCATGGGCAGGGCAGCCAGCAAACCTGGGCCATCAGGTCCCATCCGAGCCAAGACAAAGGCAAAGCAGACTCTGGGCCCCACCTTCCCGCAGGTGGCACAGGAAACAGACACAGGCTGGAGACATGCAGGACAGAACAAAGAACGGACACATGCAGACGCGACAGGGTGGGAGGGGTGGGAGGATAAAACGTGGTCAAGGTGCTGAGAGGCGGGGCAGGCCCGGCTCACTGAGGCCCTGGGCTTGTCGTGACCCCGCTCTCCTCGGGGATGGTCTCCAGCATCTCGCTCTGGACAGCCTGTGTGATGAGCGCCAGCTCCTGGCACAGAGTCTCATAGCGGTAGCCCACACGGATGTCCGGCACGTTCGTGCGGCGGATGTCATTGCCCTCAGGGCCCTCCTTGGTATAGTTGGGTCCCAGCCAGTGGCTCTTCACCTGCAGAGGGCAGGGATGTCAGACAGGGCCAGCACCCCTGGAACCTTCCCAAGCTCAGAGGGGAGCAGAGGGTGGACACCAGGCTCCGGGCGGGTGGGGGTGGTACCTTGTGGGAGAAGCCGCTCATGAGCACGCTGTTGCGGGCCAGCTCACACATGTCGCAGGAGCTGAGCTTCCACACCTGGGTGGCGATGCTATACTCTTCCATCAGTGGCTCCTGCACGGGTCGGGTGCCCTCAGCAGGTGCACGCGGGCCTGCCATCCAGTCCCCGCCCACCCGGCCTCGCCCCGCCCACCTTCCCCGCGGGATCTGCCACAAGACGAGCTGCAATCCACCAGCAGGGGGCAGCACCAGCCCTGAGACCCAGGGGCCCCACGAGCCCTTCGCGTCCCAGGACCACCTCCCGGGGGCTCTGACCTTGGTGAAGTGGAACTGCAGGGGATCGTCGGTAGACAGGGAGACCATGAGACCTCGGGACAGGTACTCGGGTAACGGGTTCCGGTGGTAGCTGAGGAAGAGACTGTTGTTGCTGAGCGGAGACATGGCAATGCCGATCTGGGCCAGGTAATACAGGTACTGCAGGACTGGGGCCTGGGTGGATAACAGCAGGGGAGGGCCCGTCAGGTGGCCCTGAGGACACCTGGCTCTGGAGGGTATAGGCCGCAGGAGGAGGGGGCGGGCAGCCTGGGCTGGGGCTGACGTGCGGAGAGACATTGACAGCTAAGATCCCGCAATCCCAGGAGCAAGGCCTGCAGTGCAGAGGCTGGGGTGTGCAGGGGGCCAAACTGGGGTTTCGTGAGGAGGAAGATCAGTTGTTTAAGAGCCTCGAAGGGTTGAAAGGAAGGTGAGCGATCAGGAGGGGAGGCTGGAGGTGCAGACCCTGACCTTGCGCAGAAGCAGCCCATGAGAAATGTTCTCGGCCAGCATGAAGGCCGACACCAGGTGGTGGATGGGCCCGGCTTCCCCACAGTGTGGCCTCAGCACAAACGTGTGAAAGCCCCTCTGCCTGGAGATTAGAGAGAGCACGCGTCAGCACGTGAGCCCCAGCTCCCGGGCTCCACCCAGTGACCATATGGACTCGGGACAAAGGGCCTGGGGCAGATTCTTGGCCGTGAGGGCTGAGCCCGGAAAGAACTCGCTGGGCTCTGGGTCCCGGTGTGGGGGCTCCAGTGGCCCCACGGCAGGGGGAGCAGACACCGCACTGGTGGGAGGGGCACCTGCGCAGGTGGTTCAGCGTGGCCATGTTGGCAAAGGTGTAGTACAGGTAGTAAGCATAGGGCGGGTTGTCCTCCTCCACCCATGCCTCGGGGAGAGGGCTCTCCAGGTTGAAGACGTGATTCTCGGGCTTAGACTCATCATCCACGCTGTCAAAGCCATCCACCTGGCATGGGAGCCCAGGGTCAGGCCAGGAGCTACAGGAGCCACCCCCCCACCCCCTAGGCAGGCCCCCCCCAACCCCTCCCCCGCCCCATGCGGCCCCCTCACGTGCTCCAAGAAGAGGTGCAGCTCCGGGTGGCTGGCAGGGTGCACCGTGGCCTCAAAGAGCGGCAGGAAGATGTTCTCCAGCATCTCCTGGAAGTTAGCCAGCTGGCCCTTGGTACGGTACACATCGCTGCAGGCAAGACGTGCGGCGAGGTCAGCGTGGGAGCCCGGCTCCCATGCACAGAAGCGCTTCTGCACGATGCTGGGTGGGCCAGGCTGGGCAGACCACGAGCAGAACCAGGGGGCTCCCCTTCCACTCAGATGGCTCAGCTGGGGTGGGGGAGGCCCTGCCATCCCGGGCGGGCAGGAAGCAGTGCCGTCCCCTTGAACCCTGCCCCCCCACGTTCCCTCCCACCCCGAGGGACACTCACAAGAGGCGGGGCACTTGCACGAGCCAGCGCACGTTGGGAGAGTGGACTCGGTGCTTCACGGCCCAGCACGCCAGCTTATCCCACTCGTCCCTCGAGCGCCCATAGATGGACAGCCGCAGCTCCGCGTTCTGATATTTGCTCTCCTCCAGGTCTGACATCACCTCCTGAAAGACATGAGGAGGTGAGGCCGGGGGCAACGGTCACACTCACCCAGCCCATGACCTCGGGGTCCCATGCGGTCACGGGAAGGGCTGCCCAAGGCTCACGCCACCCCTGCCCACCGGCCTGGGTGGTCCCTCCACCTCACCTTGATAATGTGGGCAAAGTACTTTCCAGAAACCCTGTTGTCGGTCTTGATGAAGATCTCTCGGAGGACAGACTCCCCAATGGGGTTGTATTTGGCATTGAACTTGTCAAAGCGATGGAAGGTGTTCCTGTCCTGGGGAAGAAGGGCAGGCCCAGTTCACCCCTGCCCCCTGGCCACCCCCTGCCCCAGCCCCTCGGCCCCTGGGCCGCTGGGACGGACCGCGTGCATGTCCAGTGTGTCCACACTCAGGTCATACGCAGTGAGGTTCATGCTCTCAAAGACCTCCCGCAGTGTCTGCTCGCGGCCCTGCTCCACGTGCACGATCTCCTCCAGGTGTCGCTTCATCGCACGCTTGATGAAGCGCAGCAGGTGCTTCTGGTTCATGCAGGATGAGGCATGGATGTGTGTGTCCACCTGGGGTGCAACAGGGGGGTTCCCTGGAGGCCAGTCTGCCAGGGTGGCCGGGCAGGGGTGCAGGGCCGGGCCCGGGGGGAGGCCCCACCTTGCGGATGTTGTAGAAATCTCGGTGCGGCACCTTCTTCTGGGCGGCCAGCTCCTTCATCTCATTGAGCAGCACGTGCATCTGGAACTTGGAGCTCAGGTACTGGAGCCGGCGGTAGCAGAAGGACTTTCTGGGCAGGGACAGAACACGGCAGGGGCTCTGGGCCACAGGCAGAGGGGGGAGGGGACAGGACTGAGGCCACGTGGGGGACAATGGATGGAGGGCAAGTCTAGGTCTTGGTGACTGTGAAAGGGTGCGAGGGGACGGCAGGTGTCTGCGGCAGGGCAGGGGCGGGACGGTCCAGGCTGGGAGGGCGCCGGGCATCTGGGCAGGGCGGGGACTCACATGGGGCCATTGATTATCAGAGCCATGAGCACATTGACATCTGCCACGAATTCCTGCAGGTCAGGGTACGGCAGCTCCACCTCTGGGCAACTGGTGGGTGCGGGGAGCTCGGGTGAGGGGAGCAAGTCGTGCCCCATGGGCCCTCCCCAGCCGGCACAGCCCCCACACAGCTCTCACCACCAGCACTCCCCACACCCGCTTACTGCTCATCGGGTTCCCTGCGGGTGTAGACATGCACCACGCCCTGCACCATGCGCAGACCCAAGCCCAGGTCCCCCGGCATGGTGCTTGGCTCACAGTACTCATAGGGGTGCTGCTCCAGCGCGGGGGGGTGCACCGGAGCATCTGTGGGGTGGGGAGGGAGGAGTCAGGGCTCTTCCGGGCCCCCTGCTGCCCAGCCCAGAGGCCCCACAGAGGGGGAGAGCTCCTGCCCCTGCCTCCACCCACCGTGGGCCAAGAGGCTGGCATGAGCCTGGTGGGGGGCAGGGGGTGAGAAGCAGGCGGGGTAGAGGTTCCCAGGGAGTCGGGACACCAGGGCGCTTGGAGCGGGGCAGGGAGCGGGGGTCCCACCAGCGGACACGGGGGTGTCGGGGCCCTGCTCGTAGGTCCGGGTCTCCAGAGGCTTTTCAGCCAGCTGCTGCAGGAACCGGCGGGTGGTGGGGCAGAAACTCTGCAGCGAGAGGGCCATGTACTTCTCCCGGATGAAGAGTGCCCGCACCACGCTCTTGGCTGCGTCCAGCAGGTCTGTGAATGGCACCTGGAGACGAGGACCTGGGGTCACTCTCCTTGCTCTCAGTGCCTCGCCTCTTCCCCAAAGCCCTAACCCTGGAAATAGCGCATCTGCTAGCTCCCAGCCACAGACCCCTGGCCCCTCCTGCTTTTGGAAAGAGAAACACCCTCTCTAAGCCGCACCCAGCTCCCAGGCTGGGGGAGCCCCATGGGACACGTGGGGTCGAGGGGGGTAGAGAGACCCAAGGCCCTGCCCACACTGACCCCACACTTCTCCTCGCCGGAGATGGTGACCCGCTGAAATTCCCGCTCTAGCACCACGTCTCGTTCCCACAGGCCCCGGTCGCCTTGCCCCTCGCCCTGCTCCTTGTAGAGCCTATGAGGGGTGAGCACGAGGGAGGGGGCTGGAGCCCACAGCAGGACAGGCCCCAGCCCCACACCCCCATATCCCTCCATGCCCCTCTGCCCTCCTCACTGGAGGTCCGAGGCACTGTCTGTCTTCAGGAAATCTTGCTTGGCCCGAAGCAGGATGTCCGGCTCCAGCCTAGAAGGGAGAGGGCCAAGAGGTCAGGCCAATGACAAGGGACGGCCCTGGCTCTCAGGTCCCTGCCCTGTGGCTGCTGTCCGCCCCCCTCGTCACAGACGAGGAAGCATACCCCAAAGCTGAGCGGCATGTTCTAGGCCACAGGGGTGGGTACCAGACAGAACCGGGACCCGACAGCCGGACTCCAAAGCCTGTGCTTCAGACCACTGCCCTATGCTCCCTCCCTAGTGGTCCCTGAGGGAGGATGGGATGGGAAAGGGACAGAGACGGGGCCCTGAAGGCTCCCGGTGGAGACAGAGGGACACTGCGCAGACGCCCTGTGCCCCCTCTGTGTCACGGCTGCCTGCTGGACCGTGGGGCTGGGGCCTTACTTGACATCCTGGCTGATCTGCCTCTCCAGGCGCTGCCTCCGCTCCTCCAGCTGCTCGATGGGACTCTCCTCGGGGAACTCATACGGGGCGCTGCGGAGCTCACTCTCAGCCAGGGAGCGGCTGAACAGCTCCTGGTGGGAGGGAAGGCTGGTTTAGTGTGCCAGGCCCTCCCCTGCAGCGTCTAGGGCTGGGGTGAGGGCAGCAGGAGCTGGAGGTACCTGGGGGAGGCTA
>CM053606.1:80379794-80497881 GCA_028646535.1 Procyon lotor | reverse complement strand
TCAGCTCCGCCCTGGGCACCAGACCCTGAGGGAAGAGGACAGGAAGTGGAGGGCCTGGTTGGCAGCAGGAACCCTACCGCCTCCCCAGGGGCGTGCCCTCTCCCCCAGGACCCCGGGGCTGCCAAGACCTGGCCTGGCCCCAGCTGGCCCCTCCCACTGCTGGCTGCCCCTCCAAGGGGAGCTGCCACAAACAGTCTGCACCACTCAGAGGCCCCGGGTTCTGGGCTGGAGGCCCCAGGGAGGGCCTGGGGAAGGGAGGGTCAGAAGCCAGGGCCTCCCCACATGAAGGGCATAACTCCTCAGCTGCACCACCAGGACACTGGCTCTAAAGGCCTTGATGCTGCTCGTCTGGGGGGCTGAGCTTCCAGCCAACTGAGACCCTCCCTGGGCTACCAGCCCACCGCCCCCCCACCCCCCTACGAAGCTCTCCACACTCCCTTCCAGCACCCTCCTTTCCCCACTGCACCGGGTCTTAGGGATGGACTGGAGGCTCTGCCCAGGTAGCATGCCCTAAAGTCTGTGGGCTCACTTCACGATCCTCCAGAGTTGGGTCCCGAGGCTGGACAAAGGCAAGCAGAGGTGCCTGCCCCAGATCCAGGACCCAGCCCCCGCTCTCCCTGGCGCCGGCCTGGGTCCTACCTACAGAGTTCAGGCAGCTCCGGCCAGCAGCCCTGGGCCCCTCGCCCGCCGCTTTGCTGAGTGGAGCTGTAGCCAGTCCCCCAGGACAGCTCAGGGGCCGGCACGGGCTGTACCAAGTGCGGCTGCATGCAGGGGAGACCCTAGGATGACAGCAAGCAGGGGGCTAGGAAGGCCCAGGGGAGCCAGAAATCAACGGAAGGAGCATCAGAGCTGGGAAATAAGAGGAAGCTCAGAAGAGAACAGCTTTAACCTAAACCGTACCAGGGCCCGGCCTAAAGGGGAGCCCCCAGGGGGGCGGAGCAGGGTAGTCCTATATGGGCAGGGCAGGCTGGCCAGGAGGGGCTGAGCCTCCTTTAAAAGGCACTACCCTCGGGGACAGTGAGCGGGTAGGGCCAGGGTGGCCCAGGGGTGGGGGGGTGGAGATGGGGTGAGCGACCCTCATCTCCACACACAATAGCCCCAGGCTAGCCTTGTTTTGCTCACTACTGTCCCCGGGGTCCCTCACTAAGGGTTCCCCAGGGAAAGACAAAGCCTCTTCCAGGGAAAGGAGTTGGCGGGCAGTGGGGGAAGTGACTCAGTCCAGGTAGGAATCAGGTGCTGAGCTTCTCTACTGCCCGTGGGGCCTGATTCATGGCTCCCCAGACCGTCAGCCTCCTTTCGAAGCCTATCGTCAGGAACGAACTGTCCAGGAGGAAAAGTGTGGAGATAAGGGACTAGAATGTGGAGGACTTGTGACTCAGTTCCCACTTACTAGTATGTCTCTGCCTCCCGGAGGCCTCAAGTCCTGTCCATAATGGGGCGATAAGGGGGGCCTGCCCTCTCTACACGCACCAACGGCTGCCGTAAGGCTCACAGAGATATGGCTCAGCGAGGGTTATGTAAAACACCATTATCTGGGATTATGAACTCGTGGGATCCTCTGAACACCTACCACATAGGGTCCCACCTACTAGGGAGGGTGGGAGGCTCTCGGGCCCAGTGCAGGCCAGCACAACCGAGCCCTGAAGGGCAGCAAAGAGAACAGAAATTGATGGGAGTAGAGATGGGGGGAGCGGGGTGTGTGTGTGTGTGTGTGTGTGTGTGTGTGTGGTGGTGGTGGTGACACTATCTCATCCTTGTAAGAGGGAAAGAAAGGAAAGAAAGGAAAGGAGAGGAGAGGAGAGGAGAGGAGAGGAGAGGAGAGGAGAGGAAAAGAAGAGAAAGAAGGAAAGAAGGAAGGAAGGAAGGAAGGAAGGGAGGGAGGGAGGGAGGGAGGGAGGGAGGGAGGGAGGGAGGAAAGAAAGAAAGAAAGAAAGAAAGAAAGAAAGAAAGAAAGAAAGAAAGAAAGAAAGAAAGAAAGAAAGAAAGAAAGAAAGAAAGAAAGAAAGAAAGAAAGAAAAAGAGGCACCTGCTCCACACCCAGAGTATAAGACAGAGCCCCAGGCCCTTGCCTGCCAGAGAACCCCGATCTTACACAACTTCTCCCTCCTAGCCCCGGCAGGGGAGGCCGCCCACAGACCTCCAGGGCTGCTCTCTATCCAGTCAGCAGGGGCTGAACTGAAGGTCCTAATCTCACCCTCCCGTCTGAGCAGGGTGGCCCAGGGTCTCCACAGAAACACTGGGGTGACGAGGACAGCTTCCAGCAGCCAGAGCCATTCCTCTGGGCTGCGGGATTCACTAGAGGTGACAGCCTCCACGCTCCCTGAGGCCAGGCCTAGAAGACCCAGCTTCCTGCCTGCTGCTGGTCCATTCCCCAGAGCCTGTGCACTGCACCACACAGACACACACACACAGTCCACACCAAAAGTCAGAGGGAGCTGCTCCCACCAACCAAGATCTTGCCTCCTCATCTACCCTCTGACCAGGAGCCCCTCACTCCCTGCCAGGATTGCCTCAGTCGAGAGGCAGAGACATGCCCAAAGCTTCGACCCCGAAATCTCAGATGCTCCCACCGAGTGACCACCCAAAGATGTACAGATGTAGCCCCAGGGGACACACTCTCTGGAGGGCCCAGACCTGGGCACGGAAAACAGAACCTCAGGACAGCCTTGACCTCTGGGCAGGATTTTCAATGGCATAAGAAAATACAGGAGATGGATGGTCAGGCTGTAGGTACAGAGAGCTGCTAAGGGGAGCAGGGGGAAGACGCTGGCTAGACCTGGGTCACCAAAATGGGGGGTGGGAGGGTCTTTCCTTAGCCACAGGGCCTGGGGGCAGCAGATGATAGGTAGGTATCCCTCAGTAAGCAGACTCAGGCAGCCCGGCCCTCAGGGAGATGGACACGGCCACACCACACCACCTGCCTCCAAATGGTGCAGAGATGCTTGCCAGAGTGGGAGCCAAACTAAAGGGTGCAGGAGCACACAAGCAGGCAGGAGCCCCAGCCCAAGCCCCTGAAACAGGCCTGGCCCAAGGACTCCCCATACTTCCGAGAAAGCCCACAGGAAAAACCAGGAATGGGCCAACAGCAAATGATGGAAACAGTTGAGCCCCCAGACGCCGAGACGCCCGGTAGCAACGAGTGTGCCCTAATGTCAGACCCCCCTCCCCGCCCAGGAAGGGGATTTGAGATCTGGGGTCCTAGAAAGAAGAACTAAGCACAGGAGGCTGCCCGAGCCCGCCCAGCCGCCAGGAGTGTGGCCAGCCCACAAAGCAGCCAGTCCCACACATCTCCCTCTCCATTCACACACGCTCCACATGCACACGGTCTTAGCACATCCGCACGCTGACACGTGTGCAAACACACCTCTTGCTGCTCCCACACCTGCGCCCACTCCTCGTTACCGAGGGCAGCACCCCCAACACAGAAGCTGTCACCTTCCACTCCACCTCCCAAGCCAGCTGTCCCTGGGGCCGGGGACAAGGAGGGGCATCACCCCAGAGGGGGTGCAGGTGCAGCCCCCCCAACACACACAGGACCAGTGGCCTGGGCCAGCGGTGGTCCAGTAGAGCAGGCGCCTGAGGCTAGGAAGCCCACACTCACCTGGTACTGCAGAGGAGGCCTGCAAGCTGACCCGCTTCTTAAAGGGATATTTGGCCTTGGGATTGCCGAGGCCAGATGGGTTGGATGCCATGGCTCGAGCCGCGGAGATGGCGAGGGGGGGAGTCCGAGCCGCTCCAGCTGGGCCCGGCTCTGCCACATCCAACCCCTTCCTCCGCCCCGCCCCCAGCGGGAGTGACTGATGCAGGAAGCAGAAGCCCCGCAGGCGGAAGAGGCCCTGGCCACGATTTCTGATGTTGTCTAGGCAACCCCGGGGAGGGGGGCCTCCATCCCCGCCTCTTATCCCCTCCCTTCCCTCCTCGGACCCCGGAGTGACGCGACCGCTGCTAGCCGGGCCTGGGGGGCGGGGGCGGAGATGGGGGGGTGGAGGTGAGCGAACAAGATGGGGAAGGGCCAGCCCCCAGCACTCCACTGACCCCTTCAGGAGCCCTTGCCCCTTGCCAAGGCTCTGGGGCACAGGAGCAAAGTCTGGGCTAGCTGGTCCAGCCAGCATGGGAGAAAAAAATAATAATAAACAGGAATCCAGCGCGAGCTCCCCCAAGCTCAGAATACATTGTCTCAGAGCAGGCGTATTGCGTGAAAACCCAGCCCCTCTGGGGCAGAGTCCCCTTTCCTCTTCTCTATCCGATTCCCAGCCCCAGGGGTAGTCTAGCTCTGCGAGGATGGGGGTAGAACTGAGAATCCCGGCCCAGCAGGGAGGAGCCTGTCTTGGGAAAATTCCACTGGCCGGCAGAAGCTACCTTCCAGGAAGGCAGGGAGGCCAGGAGGCAGGGGCTTCTCTGGGGGGCTAGGGAAGAGACCCCAGCAACGTCTGACTTGTCTGTCTTTTCGCAATCAAGCTCTGCTCTCCCAGGCTCGCCCCAGGAGGAGATGGCCACCTTCCCTAGGTCTGCAGGCTGTGCTGAGACCCCCACCCGCTTGTCACCCTGGCCATGCACTTCTCTGTCCCAGAGACCCTCCCCCCAACACACGCGCACATACACTCACCTGAGGCCATGCTGCCCGAGCCCGCAGGGGTACCGGGGAGGCTGCCTGCCAGGGTCTGCCCAGCCGGGAATCGGGGACAGCAAAGGAGGGGAGGAGGGCTAGGACCCAGACCCTGGCCAAGTCGCTCCGAGAACCCCTGCCCCCGGCACTAAGATGGAAGAAGGAAGGCAGTCTTTCAAAATTGCCCGGAGGCGGGAGGTGGGCCCCAGTAGACCTCGGCAGCTGCACTGGCCTTTCGCGAAGACCCTGGAGTCCCGACCCCCAGTTCTCCGCTCAAGAAGCGAGCAGGCCACGTGCTTCCCAAAGAGCAGGACCCGGAACTCGTCTGAGCTTCTTTCCACACTCTCTGGGTGTTTGGGATCCGACTACCGTAGCTGGACTCTGGGGGAGTCACGCAACAGGTGCGACCCCACCAAAGCCTTGCCAGCGCCACCCAGCTTCTCAGCCGCCGGAGGCCCCGCCAGATCCGAGGCCCCGCCCCCCCAGGCAGGCCCCGCCCCCACCGTGTTCCGCTTCCCCGCGCCACGTGGGCAGCCGCCCCTCCGCAGTTGGCCGGGCCAGGTCTTGGGCAAGTCCTGTGCGTCAGCTTCCTCATCCGTGAAATGGGGTGGTGTAATCGCACTCAAGGGAGTTACTGGGAGCATTAAATGTTAAGCACCTTTCCGCGGTGCCTGGCATAAAGTCGGTGGCCAATAAAATAACTAGTAGTGTCTTAAGATTAAATCACTTTTATAGGTCCTACCCCCGCATCTCACTCTAGGCCGTCCGTTTTCTTCTGGTAGGCGTAGATAAACAGGGCGTGCCCTGCAGTTCTGGCTCCCCTTCCCGCATTTACTTCTATATTTATTGGTTAAAAGCTTAGGCTCTGTGGCCAGAATGCGTGGGTTCAATTCCCCACTCCTCCACCTTTGTGATTGACGTTGGTAGTTACTGGACTCTGCTCTATTTTGTCTGGAAAATGACTGTAAGTGACCCTGCTTTGTGTGGTGGCTGTTAAGATAAATGAGTTAATGTAAGTCAAGTACTTAGAACAGTGCCTGGCCTGTAGTTTCTACTTAGTTAATGTCTGTGTCTTATCCTTGCTATGTCCTTGGCCTTGGTTCCCTGTTGACAAGCTCACATGGTAATGATTCTTCTGGAAGCCTATAAAGAAGTGGAGTTGGGCTGTTTGGGGGGACTGCAAACAGCCCACCCAGCCAGCACCCCCACTGCCAAGTGACCAAGAATCCTACCTAAAGGGAACTTAAGGGGGGGGTGTGCCTAATTGTTAGCAATTAATCTTTTCCCTATTTCTCCACCTATGGGAACCCTTTGTCCCCCACACCCAACTGTACTAATGCTGTTTATCCAGCTCCTCCCAGTTCTCACCACCCCCACAGCCAGATTCCTTCCCAAACTCTGCCTCCCCCACCCACCCCCTAAGCTGGATTCTGGACCCTGAACCCTATTATCCCTGTGTATCTGGTTTCACCTCTATCGATCTCTGCCTGCTGCTCCTCATCATGGGCAAACTCAAAAAACCATGGCCTCCATAGACACGGGGGTGGGGCAGTTCACCTCACAAAGAGGCAATACCGACAAGGGAAATTTCATGTTTGCCCATCGAATTAACAAAGATTAAGGGAAAAAAGTCCTAATGCAGGCAAGGGCGTAATGCTGTGGGACAAAACGCATATACTACTTGCGGGCACCAACAGCGACATAACCTGTCTGAAGGCCATTTGGTAATACATAACCGAGAGTCTTTAAAAAGTTAATTACTCGACCCTATAATTCCACTTTCAGGAAATTGTTGTGCTGAAAAGAGCTGCCAGAAAAATATGCACGAATTTGTACATCACTGCAGTGTTTATCACATAGAAAGGCTGGAGACATTAAGGTCCAACAATAGGGGGATGTTTCAATTTTGTCAGATGCATGCAATGAAATACAACCATTAAAAATTGTTCTTGGAGAACTTCTTAATGAGGTGGAAATGTTTACAATGTAAAGCTTGGTTTAAAAAAATGAATGTAAAATCTGTACATACAGTATGGCCCTAAATATGTGACATATATGCATAGAAAGCAAACACACCAAAAAGTTTACAAATGGTTATCAGTGAGCAGTAGAATTAGGAATTATATTTATTTCCTTCTTTATACTCATCTGCATTTTTAAAAAATTGTCTACAATGCATATCCATTACTTTTATAATCAAGGGAATAGGAAACAACAAATCTGAAATAGCCTCCACATCCCACCAACAGACTCTCCTGGGTCTTAACCCCAGACTAAATTGGTCTTGGAATCTTTAGGAATTTTGAAGCCATGGCGCTCTCAACAATGAGTGACAAAATACATCTCGAAATTAAAAATCAAGTAGCAGCAGGTAACCACGTAGAATGTCATCTATATTCTGACAAAATGCAAATTTTGACATAGTTTTAAGGGGTGGTATCTTGCATTGGGCTAGGTCTCATTAGGATTCCCCCTTGATTCAGACGTACCTATTGCCTACCTAATCAGCCCATACACGGCAATCCCTGTCATCCACCTTACCCAGGCAAACTGGTTCACAGTCCCTTCGTGCTCCTCCCCAGTCCTATCTGCAACACACCCCTCACCTGGTAACCCTCCCCTATTTCCAGGCCATTTGGTACACCATCCCTGCTTGGAAGTGTGTGCTGATTACAGCTAAGCATCGATCTCCCCACCTACACACCACCAAAAATCTCAGCGGGGTTCACTGTCTACGTAGAACAGAGTTTGGGAAATGAAGGAGTGAGTCATCCCCCCTTGGCCTCCAGCTTCTTAATGTTGTCTTTGAGCCTCTGGGATCTTCCCTAGCTCTAAACACAGCTTCCTCCCCTCCTACCCTATTCACCAGATGGTTCCTTAAATCGCCCTCCCTGAACCCTAGGCCCCCCTCAAATGTTCTCCTCAATTCCCATAGCCTCTGGCCTGCAGCCCACCGTGATGTCAGCCTCCCCCCTAGGCCAGACCACTCTCTGCTGACGTTGGACTTGGGAGGGAACTCCTGAAGCCTCACACAGATCCTTGGCCAGAAGCATCCCAAAGCATCCCCTATGCCTAGATCTTTCTCGAACCAAGCTGCTCAGCTTGCCCAGCCAGCCCCGTCACCCCGACCCCCAACACTGTTTATAGCACCATGCGGCTGTACCCAGCTGTACTTGTTTTGTCTTCAAGTGGTTTTAGCCACACCTTCCCCTGTCACTCCAGGCCCGCGCTGGCTCGCCCCAAGGCCACCCGTTTGCTGTCCTCAACTGGCCGACACATCCCATTTGCCAGTCTTTACTGAGTACAGTTTGCACCTCAGGCCTCCCCACCTTCTCTCATGCTTTCCTTTCCCCAAAATGACTTACCCCTGTTTCTGTTGTTCTGCTTCTCCGATCAAAGTCTGTTCATTTAGTCACTCCCTCCTTTCTTCTACAGAATATTTCAGTCTGACAGTTAAATGTGTTTATAATTGTCTTACCTATCAGGGGTGGAGATTAGGTTTTAAACAGCTCTGAATTCTCCAGCACAGTGTTCCTCTCATTAAATTGTTTCTCTGTGAATTTACCCCTCCTCTTCCTTTGGACTGGAAAGTCCTGAAGGCAGTTCCTCATTCACGTGCCCCCCAAGCCCAGCCAGGACAAGGCTTTACCCACAGTCCCCACCACTGAGGGTAAGACAGATCCTGAGATCTCCCCCTTCGCTCAGGAAACAGGACCAAACTTGTTGGGAAAGGGTGGGTGAGTCTTTGTCCACTCATTTGGTTATCAGGCTGTGAACCCGGGCTCCTGAGCTCTAGCTGATTCCAGCTTGTTTATTAAGGTGAGGATCATCTTTCCGTGCTTCTGAACGCGAATAGCAACTACTTGCTTTACCTACTCCACGGGGACACTGAATTCAAACGTAATAAAGTAGAACAGCCACAGGAAAGGCCCAGGAGCTGACAACAGGAGGCAGGAAGTCCCTGGCGCCAGGATGGGTCAGCACAGTTAGAGGCCAGGCAAGGGTCAGGAGCTCCCTTACTCAGCTGAGTAGTGGGAATGGGAACCCAGCAAACTAGGAAACAAGTAGAAGCAGCACAGAAGTTTGCAGGGGTGGTAGCTGAAAAAGGAACAGCTCGAACATCTTCCCTATGCGCGAAACAAGTTCGTGGTTCCTCACAATGCAAGCTCAGGCATTTGCCTTTTATGTCCAAGTGTTCTTTTACTGGCTGCTTATGTGGGGGTAGTAGAAAGATCCCCTGATTTATCTTGTTTATTAAGCTTACATGACCTTGAACAAGTTACTTAACCCTCAAGCCTCAGTTATCTGATCTGTAAATTGGCGACAGAGCACTTACCTTGAAGTTAGTGTGAGAATGAACCGATAGGAGCTGCCTAACCTGTCTAGCACAGTTCCTGGCAGTCCCCCGCTCTGAACAGAGAGAATTTCGGCACGGCTCTGGCCTGGGTGTAGGTTACCAATATTGTGGGTAGGCTAGGGCAGGGCTAGGGAAGTATAATTACTGAAACTTTATAGCCAAGATTCCAAGACAGTCACAATTTCAAAGACACTCTCCTGTTTTCTCTTAAGTCAAGAAGCATTTGCCAAGTTTTGATTGGGAAAACATGATCACCACGGAAGGCACCTTGGCAGCTACCTATTTCTCCATCAGCCCTGGGAGTCTGTGCTCCAGGCCCGGAACTTCTCAGCCAGATACTCAGATATGCAGCTGAAAGGCAGCGGAAGGAGGAAGACGCTCAGCAGTGGCTCAGGGCACCAGTGGGCAGGAGCCCCATGTGCCATCTCCCTCTTTCTCTGCCCCAGTGGACAGGCCGCTCCAGCACATTTCCACACTAAAAGGAAAGAACACGTGAAACCCTCCGAACTCAAGTTAAATCCTCAAGTCCTTGCTGCACATTAGAATCACCTTGGGAAATTTGGAAATCTTCATGCCTGGACCGTATTCCAGACCAGTTAGATCAGGTTTTTTTTCAAACTTGCCTTATGATGATAATCACCTATATTAGCTATTTTAAAATAGTTTCTCAGGCTCTGGAACTAGCACCATTACCAGAACATAATGATTCTAAAACACACCCCTTTAAAAACATATAGGGTAGGGGCGCCTGGGTGGCTCAGTGGGTTAAAGCCTCTGCCTTCGGCTCAGGTCATGATCTCAGGGTCCTGGGATCGAGTCCTGCATCCGGCTCTCTGCTCAGTGGGGAGCCTGCTCCCCCCTCTCTCTGCCTGCCTCTCTGCCTACTTGTGATTTCTCGCTGTCAAATGAATAAACAAAATCTTAAAAAATATATATATATATATATACACACACACACACACATATACATCTTTGAAATCAGTGACCTTCCAATTGGTGATACCTAAGATTAGATGACACACAGAAACCAGCATCTCAGATGATCCTTGTAATCAGGCAGGTTTGAGGAAAAAACAGTTCCCTAATACTGGGCAGCCCTTCCTGAATTTTAACATCCTTAGAGTCACCTGCAATTCTGTTACAACGTTGGTTCTGAATCAGGTCTAGGCTGAGGCGTGAGATCCTACATTTCTAAGAAGCTCCCCGATGAACTGTGCTAGGCCTTGTGCATTTTGGGTCGCAAAATTCTGAAGTGTCTCCTTCTGAGGGGTTCCACCAGTAACTCATTTAAAGTAACAGGCATAAAGAAATGTGACCAATGGAGAGAGTCTTTGATAGGTCTGAGAGGCAACTGCTGGACTGCACTCAAGCATTTCTCCCCAGGAAGGGGCAGCAGGGATGAAGGCCAGAGAGAGGGCCTTCAAGCTTTGCAAAGCCAGAGGCTAGAGTCCAATTTCCCAAGGAAGCAGACCCCCACTCTAAATAGCAGCAGCAGTTCACTCACCAAGTGAAGTTTGGCTTCAGGTGGCTTTAAAGATTTTTTTTTTTTTTTTTTTTTAATTTGACAGAGAGGAGAGAGATCACAAGCAGGCAGAGAGGCAGGCAGAGAGAGAGGGGGAAGGAGGCTCCCCGCTGAGCAGAGAGCCCGATGCGGGGCTCGATCCCAGGACCCTGAGCCGAAGGCAGAGACCCTAACCCACTGAGCCACCAGGGGCCCCTTTAGTAGGTTGAGGGGAAACAGCCCCATTCTGTCTACACATACTCTTTTTCCTTCCTTCCTTTGATCATCAAACCTTTACTAAGGGTCCACTGATAACCACAAGGTTGGAAGGATTCAAAGATGAATCACATTTGGTCCCTAACCTCCAGGGGGAGGAATTCAGCATGGGGAAACCCACATGTAACACAACACAGTATAAAGTGGTAAGTGCTAGTACCAGAAGCACATACAAGAGATGAGCCAACATAAAGGAACAATGCTAATAGCTTCCTGGTGCAGCAGTCCTGGGAGGAGCTGGAGGAAACTTTTCTAATCTTTCCACGAAGGGCATCACCCTAAACAAAACTCCTTGCCAGGACCAGCCTGGTATGATGGAGAGGGTGCTTTGATGCCTTGAAGCCCTTAAAACAAAGATTTAAAATCTGGAGCCTCAGGATGGGCAGAGCTTCCTGCATTTATGCCTCTAATCTCTAGCACTAAGATGCAAGTGAATCCAAGGAAGGAAGAGACTTTTAGGGGATCAGCCCCTCAAAAGAATGGGGCAGCCGTGATCTCATTCCAGAGAGCTTCAGTACCCACAACTGAGGGTGGGTACTCCCTGTGTCAGAATCCCGCAGATCATTTTCCTAGTTACAGAAACACAAGTCTCTGCCCTCCGTCATAGTGAGCTCTTAATTGGCTTTGACCCATCACACTGCTGGATATAAAGGCTACCATCCCTAGACTAAGTAGACCTCCAGCTGGGTAGGAAGTTCCAGTCACGACAGGCAGGGTACAAGAACCTAGAGCCTGCTCCCTCACCCAGCCCCCGATAGGACCAGTTTTTAGGAGGACTACAACGAAACAGATACTCAATCCCACTTTACTTTTTCCTTATCTCCCATCACAAATAGGAGACTCTAGAGAAGAAGCATAAAGGCCGGAAGCAGCAGAGAAGACAGCAGAAAGATGGGGAGTGGAGCCAGTGCTGAGGACAAAGAACTGGCCAAGAGGTCTAAGGAGCTAGAAAAGAAGCTGCAGGAGGATGCTGACAAGGAAGCCAAGACGGTCAAGCTGCTGTTGCTGGGTGAGTGAGATGGGAAGATGAGCCAGGGAAGAAGGTGCTGCTCCTTATCCCTGACGGGAGGTGGGTTCTAGCCCACCCCATGGGGAGGAGGGGCGGCGGGTCATTTCTTCTCCCCAGCCGGTCTCTGGCTGGCGATCAGGGCTCTAGGGCCGAGCGCAGCCATCCCGAGGAGACGCAGAATGCCCAGGCTACCCTGGAATCCTTCTGCTCTTCCTTGAACCAGGGTCGTGCGAGGGCCGAGACAGAGCCGTCCATCTCCAAATCTAAACCTAATACCTCACGGCTTGGCAAATACAGTGAGCCCTTGCCTTGCAGACAGTCACCCAATCTGCAGTCAGAGAGCTGAGTCAAGGACTCAGGAGAGGACTGTGGCCTCACCCGTCCTACCATATAATCAGTGCCATGTAGTCCCAGGGACAGGCCCACTGATGCTCGCCAAGTAAACCAGTTCCTTCTCCTTGCTTCCAGTACACAATTTGTATAAATTTAAAGAGCAGGGAGCCCTGAGGGAGAAACAGAGTCTTTATCTAGGGCAGTCCTTCCCTGGCTTTCTGTTCGGGAGCTGCCTTGAGAGCCCCCACCAGATCGGAGGTTTATCAACTCGATGAGCTCCTAAGCAGATCGCAGGTCTGTGCTGAAAAAAGAAAAGCACTTCTATTGGTCAGAGAAATTGGTCACGGCCATAAATAGAACCAAGACGATGAAGAGTTTGGGACACCTGGCTTAGGGGGAAAACCTCCAATGGTAGGACGGAGGGAAGTTAGAGCAGGCGGTGTCCGCGAAACAGGACATTAGCTGGCTGGGTTGTTTTGAAGGCCACGAGAAGCCAGGGAACGGGAACCCCAGGCCACCCCAGGCCACGGCACCTCCCCTTCCCCAGCTGATCTGTGAGCACACCGCTATACGCTGGAACCAGATTCCAAGGAGCCCAAGAAGCTACAGACGGGGAAAGAGATGGCAAGGCCACTGAGAGATCTTTTAAGCCTAAGCGGCTTTCTTCCACATTCAGGATAAGCAGCTTAGAGGGAGCGGGCGCAGGCTAAGTGGGAGGGGGTTAACCCATCAGGGCCATGCAGACTGGGGAGAGCATTGAAGGGTATATGGAGGGGGAACGGAGTGCAAATGAGAGACGGGGACATTTTGGCCAATAAAGGAAAAAGCAAGCTGATGAAAAAACGGTTTTTCAGTGAAGTTATCCAGCTTCCTGCAATCCTGCCCCAAGATCACTCTCCTGAGTAAAAATAGGCAGAGGAGAATGTGTTAAAGGAATTCCCCTGAATCTATCAGTGGTTCTCAATGAGATTTTGCCACCACTCCCTCCACCTCCCCCAGACACTGGGAAAGGTCTAGAGACATTTTTAGTTGTCACAGTGAGGCCAGGAATGCTGCTAAACACCCTAAAATGCACAGGACAGCCCCCCCCCCCAAAAGAATTGCCCAGCCCAAAATATCAGCAGTGCAGAGGCTGAGAAACTCTGCTCTAAATCCAGACCAAATGACCCGAGCTCAAGGACGCCACAAACTGGGGGCAGTAATCATCCCCATGTGTTCTCCCCTGACAAGGCTCCCAAGCAAGTCCTAGCTTGGACTTCTCACAGGCCATCTACTGGAGGGTTGGGGAGAACTGGCGGGAAACTGAAGCTTAAGCATTTCTCCCTGCAGGTGCTGGAGAGTCGGGAAAGAGCACTATCGTCAAACAGATGAAGTGAGTAGGAACAAAGCCCCAGAAGACTGAGGTAGGGTGAAGGAGTCAGCAGAGCCAATACAATAGAGGCACGGAGGATGACGGGCTCGTCGGCCTCGAGGAGCCCATATGTAAAGGATATAAAGAACCTGATTCCCAACGCCCCTCGTCTGCATGCTCTTTCCCTCCCTCACTCTCCACTCTGGGACAGCAAATAGGCATAGAGATCGGGTTCTTATGACCCTTTGAATCCTTCCAGATTCCCAATCCCTTAGGTCTGGTTACTCAGGTCCAACTGAGGGCTGGGTGTCTGCTTCTCGCAGGATCATCCATCAAGATGGCTATACGCCAGAGGAATGCCTGGAGTTTAAGTCCGTCATCTATGGGAATGTGCTGCAGTCCATCCTGGCTATCATCCGGGCCATGGCCACACTGGGTATTGACTATGCCGAACCAAGCTGTGCGGTACGTGGTTAACAACATGTGGTTAAGGGTGGGGGGAAAGGCTAATGAGAAGAAACAGCAGCCAACAAGCTATGAGGAAACACGAGTCACAAAAAGGGTTCCTTGTAACTAAATCCCATCTACTGAGCTTCCAGTCTTTTTACTTCAGTCCTGAGAAGTACGCAATCCCTACCTTTAAAATAAATGACAAACATCTGCTCTCAGCTTCCTCTGCCTTCCTGTCTTATTTTACCATTTAAATTGTTCTCCTTGGGCTCCCCGCCCTCGACATGGGACTTTTATAAGCTAAATCCCTCGTTTGAGTTTTGGCTTTTTCCAAGATTTGAATCACTGAAAGAACAAAGGTGACGGTTTCCTGTCTCCCCTGTTGTCTATTTCATGTTCATTCTGGTCTTTAAACTTAAGTCCAACCTCCCTGGAGCGGAGGACCCACATTTGTGGTGGTACCCTTTTGCACGAAGGCTGGAAGATAGAGACACCACAGAGGAAGCTCCTGGAACCTGTTTTCCCGTCGGCATCCCAGACTGGGTTAAATTGCCACTCTTTAGATCTCCGAAGCACACTCCAAATTAATCAGTGTTTTCTTAGCATCTTCGCTGGACGCTGTCTCCGCTTTGGGCTTTGGTAGCAATGCTCTCCTTTCAGTCCTCCCAGGAGCCTCCTGGAAAGCCATCACTCCTGCGCCGTTCTCAGCCAGGTCTCTGCCTTACAGGATACTGGGCGACAGCTCAACAACCTGGCTGACTCCACTGAGGAGGGCACCATGCCTCCCGAGCTGGCGGAGGTCATCGGGAAGTTGTGGAAGGATGGTGGGGTGCAAGCCTGCTTCGACCGAGCTGCAGAGTACCAGCTCAATGACTCCGCATCTTAGTAAGACTCTGACTGGGGACGGGGTGGGATGAGGCATAAGCAGCCAGGATTCCCAGGAGAAATCACACCCAGCCTAAGATTTCAGGCACTGAAAGCTGAAGTCCCAAGGGCTGGATGCCTGTTTTGCTTAGGCTTGAGTAGTGTTCTACTACTATGTTTTGAATGTGATGCCCCTAGAGAGAGAGACGCTGCCACCGCAGTTGTCCCCACTTTGTATTGCTTTACACCAGCTCACTGTGGCCTACAGAGCTGAAGACCCCAGAATTCAAAACAAAGGTGCTGTTTCGTAGCCCTCAGACCGCTGTCCTCTTCATTAGCTCATACACACAGCCTCTCCTTTCAGAAGCACGAACGTGAGGACAGACCCACAGTTCTGCCACGTGCTCTCCCAGGAGGCACTTAATTCATGATGGCCTTTCTGGGGTGGCATTTTCTAGCTGGTAACTTTAATGTCACCTAGGCTCTACTGAGGCAACTAAGCAGAAGCGAATGCCTCCTTCACCCGCACGTAGCATCTTATGTCACGGTGCCGGGGCATGCAACACAGCAACTTCCAGGGCCAACCAAAGGGAGCTGGTCAGGGATTAAAAGAACCAACCTAGTTGGTTGGGTCACCTAGTTCTGTAACACGGTTCTCATTTACCGTCCGCGCAGCACTGACTCACCAAGGCCCCGGCACTGCCGGGTGCGTGACGCACACTGTCTCATTTGACCTGCACGGTAAGCCTTTGAGGTAGAGAGTACTTTGTATTAGTCCCATTTATAGACGAAGAACTGAAATTCGGAGAAGCTAATTAACTTACCCAAAGTCATATAGATAAATGGCAAAGGCTGGATTTGAATCCAAGTCTACTTTACCACAAAGTTGAAGGCTTTTTACAATATACCACAATGTCTCTTGACCTTGAACCCAGTTATTTAACTCTTCTCAATTTTTCCTTCATCTGTAAAAGGAGATGTGAAACTTAAAGGTGTATGAGGTTAAATGAGAATTTCAATGTATGCCTGGCATACAGGAAGCATTGTTAATTTGATTTTCCTTCCCTTCTTCTGTCATCTCACTTCATATCTGCCTTCCTCCTGTCTTTTCAAATTTTTTATAACTGTCAAACATATACGAAAGCAGAATAATATAGTGAAAACCTGGCTTCAGCTGTTAACTCACAGCCACTCTTGTTTCACTTCCATCTCCTACTAGATTATTTTGAAGGGAGTCCCACATATTCCCACATCCTAAAAATTTCATCATGCATCTCAAAAAAAAAAAAAAAAACCTTTTTAAAAAAAGAAATAACATAACCATCACACCTATTATCATCACATACATATCACACTTATAAATTATTATTTAATAATTCCTTAATGTCATCAAATACCCGAGCCAGTGCTCATTTAAGTTTCCCCAGTTATCTCAAAGGTTTGCTCCCCAACTTGATTCAGGATATAAATAAGGTCCCATACAAGGCACCGAATCACATCTTTTTTTTTTTAAGATTTATTTATTTATTTATTTGACACAGAGAGAGAGAGAGAGATCACAAGTAGGCAGAGGCAGGCAGAGGGAGAGGGGGAAACAGGCTCCTCACTGAGCAGAGAGCACGATTCAGGGCCCAATCCCAGGACCCTGAGATCATGACCCGAGCCAAAGGCAGAGGCTTTAACCCACTGAGCCACCCAGGTGCCCCGAATCACATTTCTTAATGTCTCTGAAGTCCCTTTTGGTCTACTCCTGAGTCTTGATGGAACTTTTGGCACCCATTTAAACCACCAAATCTCACTCAAGGGTCTAGAAAACCTTGCAGTCAGGCAAAACTTAAGGAAATGTTATATGACTTGACTTAGAGAGAATCTAGTTAATGAGACGGAACCCCTGCCTCAACTGGGCATGCTTCTCAGCCCACCCCACATTCCCTTTTGTATGAAGTTTGAAGGAAAAAGCCCTAGGTTTAACAGTATGGATTCTAGGACTGGTTCTAGCTATCACCAAGTTAGTTGTTAACTTTGGGTAAGACCCTTTACCTTTCTTGGCCTTGGCTGTGGAAAGTTTAATGTCAATTCCAAGCTCTTTTCCCTAGCTACCTGAACCAATTAGACCGGATTACAGCCCCTGACTACCTCCCTAATGAGCAAGACGTGCTTCGATCCAGAGTCAAAACCACAGGCATCATTGAGACCAAGTTTTCTGTCAAAGACTTGAACTTCAGGTAAGTCCACAGTTCCCTGGGGCACCAGATACCCACATGGTTCCAAGTACACCTGAGATACTAAAAAAGGGCAAAGGGGCATGCTTCTTGGCCTTCACTAAAGCCCCATCTGAACGACTACCCTACTTCTCCCGCTTTCCCATCTCACTGCCAACTGGCCCCAAAGTGGCCACCTCTCTGGGGTAAATACCAAGTGCATGTGCTGTTTTTTTCCCTCAGGATGTTTGATGTGGGAGGGCAGAGATCAGAGAGAAAGAAGTGGATCCACTGCTTTGAGGGAGTCACCTGCATCATTTTCTGTGCGGCCCTCAGTGCCTATGATATGGTGCTAGTGGAAGATGACGAAGTGGTAAGTAGCCTTTGCACGAAGCAGCTTGGATAGTTCCCGTGACCCTTCCTCTAAGCTTTGTGTCACCAATTCTTCAACTTGGGTGATTTCAAGACAGTCTAGCAGTCCTCCAGCAGCCAAATCAATGTCTCAGGCAAATAATTCTAGAAAAACCTCCGCTTTTACAGGTTCTAGGTTAGCACTTTAGAGCTCCTGATTTATTGGGAATGAGCTTGGTCTCAGATCAGACATCCAAGAAGGACTTGGACATCACACAGCTCACAAGAGGAATTGAGTATTAAAGAGACAAGGGATCACATGGAGTTAGTAAAGCACAGGAGTTACACTTAAGGGCTTTCCCAGGCTGCCTATGGAAATAAAGGATAGGCGATGAAAATGACAGAGCAGAAAAACAATGTATGATGTGTACCTTTGTGCAACATGAGAGAGGGGCTGGACTACTAACCTCATCTGGAAGCCTAAATATGTACTGTCAACAGCACTAAGGAGAGACTGGCAAACCAGGTTTCTCATGTGCCACTTAAATTGGCAGCTGGAAGACTACACGAGGGTGAGTCTCTTGAGCCTGCAGAGTTTAACAGGAGCTCTGCAGGCCCCGTGTCAGCCCAGCCAGTTACCTCTGGAGTTTGAGACACAGGATACCATGCATGGAGATGCTAGTGGAGGCCCACAACTTATTGACAGCAAAGCTCCTACACTCCCATTCCTTGCTCCAGCTCTTCTCCCTTCTCCTTAGTAAAGTTCAAGTTCACATGAGACCTCTATGAAAATCTTCTAAGCAAATTCATTTTTCAAGATTTCTTCCATCTTTAACCGTGAAGTCTATGAGGTTTTAAGGGGTTCTGCAGGAGCATTAGCAATGACAAAAGGCCACAAAAAGTAGACTTGTTTTCTTTCTTCATTAGATGAAAAGACTGAGCCCAAGCCAACTAACAGCATACTTCAAATCCTAAAGGCCTGCTCCCTGAAAACAGGCTGGTCCGGGGAATTGGCAGCATCTAGACTCCGCAGATACACAGCACTTCTCACTCAAAGTGGCAATCGGAGGAGGAAATAAGGCAGAAGTGCTTGTCGTGTGGCACTGAGAAATTCTCTAGCCCTCACCATTTGACACCAAAGCAATAATCCCTATTATGTTCCTGCCCAAACTGAGATCCAGGGCTCTCTAACAGAAGCCTATCCAAATCATCCTGGGGGAAAAAAGTCTTCCTGGAGACACAAACAGGCACATGAAAACTCAGGCCTAGCTTCAATCGTGTATCCGCAGCACTGCTGGGCGTCGAAGCCCCTCGCAGTGCCCCGGCGGCCTAAGCTCAGTGTTAACACTTACTGCACAACTATGTGTCAGCCACTGCCACGGACAGTCCACACATGACCTCATCAAACTTCTGCAATAACCCTGAGATAGGGAAACGGAAAGTCAGAAAAGCTCAGTAATCTGCCCCAAGTCGCACGGCTAGGACAGAACAAAGATGAGAAGGGCAGCTACATCTCTTGGGCTCTATCCCACCAAACCAAAAGGAAGCGAGCTGTTCCTCTTACATTTGGAGCATTAGTCTCTTCAAGGGGAACAAGAACAGGAAGTAGACAATACCCCGCCGGCTCAATCTGAAATCTCTGATGGCGTTTCCTCCTACTAGAATCGTATGCATGAGTCATTGCACCTCTTCAACAGCATATGTAACCACAAGTTCTTTGCGGCTACTTCCATTGTCCTCTTTCTCAACAAGAAGGATGTCTTTGAGGAAAAAATCAAGAAAGTCCATCTCAGCATTTGTTTTCCAGAGTATGATGGTAAGTATCAAGGGCTGGGGACAAGGGTAGTGATTTCTTGGTAATGACTGGTGACTGCCTGGTTTCCTATACCAAGGAGACACAAAGGAACCTGTCTTTAAGGAGTACGAAGTCTAACTCCTTTGCTTTCCTGGGACCATGATCCCTTATCCCTTTAATACTCAGTTCCTCTTAGGAGCTTTGTAATATCCAAGTGATACTTGGATGTCTAATCCGAGAAACTTGGTTATACAGTCACAGGTTTAAATTCAGATGTTCCTGGAACAGAACAGATGTTAGATGCAGGAGAGCCGCCGACTGGTCGAATGGTACCTACCAGAAATCAAGGGTGGAGACAGAGATCCCTCTCCTCAATTTCGTTGTTCAACTCAAGTGATAAACACTGGAGTGCAATAAAGGAGAGGACCCTCCCTCTAAAAATAGGCCCCCAACTGCAGCTGTCCAACATATTTCATGGATCAAATTGGTCACCTAAAAACTAAGCAGCTAAGAAGGGTTAATTTATCCCACTTCTTCACTATTTTTTCTGGGAAACCAGGAAACAACTCCTATGAAGATGCAGGGAATTACATCAAGAGTCAGTTCCTTGACCTCAACATGCAAAAAGATGTCAAAGAAATCTACAGTCACATGACCTGTGCTACAGACACGCAGAATGTCAAATTTGTATTTGATGCAGTTACAGATATTATCATCAAAGAAAACCTCAAGGACTGCGGGCTCTTCTAATTCTCATCGCTCTTCATGTACACATTCCATAAACAGGCTTGGAATTTGGCTAATTTCAAGCAGAAAAGCCTAGATCAACATACCATGGCATGAAGAGTGAATCCATTTTCCTTTAGAGATGGACTTACATGTGATCGCAACCATGTCCCATATGTTCTTTTCAAAGTGGGATAGCTAGTGCAGTTTAAAGAGCACGATGCCAGGAGTGAGAAGACCCAGGTGCCAGAACTGGTTCTTTTACTACAAGGTATAAATATTTCACTTCTCTGAGCCCTGAGTCACTCTATCTATAAAATTATCTATAAAATAACTTCTCTACCACTTCACAGGGTTATTCTAATGATCACAAACATAAACTGAAGGGAAAGAGCATAAAAGCTGTGTGGTTAGAATCACAGAAAGAAATCCTATATAAAAGCAGCCACTTAAGAAATTCAAGACCAAGTTTTTAGATGAACTATCCCAAGGAAAGCAGCAAACCTTCCCTACATTCTGCAAAAGAAAATTATTAAAAACAAGATCTCAATAAACCTACTACCATTTTTTGGAGACACTATGTAGCTTAGCTCAGAGATCTGAATCACTGGATTGGAGATATGAGTTTCTAAGGCACACGTTCAAAACTGATCACCTTTAGGGGCGCCTGGGTGGCTCAGTCATTAAGTGTCTGCCTTTGGCCCAGGTCAGATCCCAGGGGCCTGGGATCGAGCCCCGCATCGGGCTCTCTGCTCGGCAGGAAGCCTGCTTCTCCCGCTACCATTCCCTCTGCTTGTGTTCCCTCTCTCGCTGTGTTTCTGTCAAATAAATAAAATCTTTACAAAAAAAAAAAAAACAAAAACAAAACTGATCACCTTTATTAAGCAGACTATCCCTCTGCAACCCCCCCAACTGCCAATATCTCTGTAACTGTCTCAGGTATACAAGACATTTTTTTTTTTTTAAGTAGGCTCCATGCCCAGCGTGGAACCCAAAGTGGGGCTGGAACTCACGACCCTGAGATTGAGACTTGAGCTGAGATCAAGAGTCGGACGCTTAATGAACTGAGCCACCAGGTGCCCCCATGCATACAAGACACTCTCCGAATAAACTTGGAAGACTTCAACACACTACCATTTAGAGTATTAATGATTTTATTGCTACCACTTACTGGTCACAGGATTTTCTTTGTAAGTGTATTTATTTAAGCAATCTCACACTGAACGTAAGGCTTGAACTCACGACCCTGAGATCAAGAGCTGCATGCTCTACCGACTGAGCCAGCCAGGCACCCCTCGATCACAGAATTTAAAGTAAGCAAAACCAAAATTCTCAGTTCAACTGCTACATGTTTCAGAACAAAAAAAGGCAGCTGATCTTGCTTTAGGCACTGAAAATCTCTGCAGCTGAATCCATGTGATGCCTGGCTGAAAACAACATCTCCCCATACAGACAACAAGTAAATTATTTCTTTGAACCTCTCCGAGGGGAAACGAAGCTTGCATTTATCTTGACAGGAGGTGGTGAAGTCAAGTACAGATTTAGCATTTACAACTACTAGTGAGGAAAGCTCTTGGCATCCAAGGTTTAGTATATAAAAGAAAGTGTCAATTAAAATGAAAATCTGCTCCTTGCCAGAAACACATATTCACACTTAGGCTGCTACTAGCAATATTGATACTAGAGAGCCATATGAGCTTGAAATACACTGAAGAATAAATTTGCAGTTGTTAAAATTGGATTCATTTAATAGCCTTTCTGATTCCATGAAAAAAAATCAACTTGAGAGAATTACCAGAGAAATAAGGGAAAGCACTCTATTGCTGATTAAAAAACTTCACCAAAGAAAAAACCTGGACAAGACTTCATGTATCCAAGAGCTGCTCAGGGACTACATTCCAAACAGCATAATCCAACCATCATGACTTATTTGTTTTAACTCAAAATACAAGGGTTATGATTCTTTTTTGTATCATGGATCCCTCTAACAGTCTGATGAAACCTATGGCCCTCTTCCTAGAATATTTAAAAATGCATAAAATAAAATTCAGAGTATTACAAGGGGAACCAACATACTAGGAATACAGTTCTATCTCTGAAGTTTTGAAGCCCCAGGTTAAGAATCCTCACTATGGGGGCGCCTGGGTGGCTCAGTCGTTAAGCGTCTGCCTTCGGCCCAGGTCATGATCCCGGGGTCCTGGGATCGAGCCCCGCATCGGGCTCCTTGCTCGGCAGGAGGCCTGCTTCTCCCGCTTCCATTCCCTCTGCTTGCGTTCCCTCTCTCGCTGTGTTTCTCTCTGTCCAATAAACAAAATCTTTAAAAAAAAAAAAAAAAAAAAAAAAAAGAATCCTCACTATGGCTAAGATCTTGTCTATTCAGGCCCCAAATCTAATGTATCTCACTTATTCCATCTTCAATTAGGGTAGCCCAGCTTGCCACAAATTGTACCAGATTGTTTGCTTCTTTCATTATCTTTTCCTTGATCTCTGACTCCAGGCAGGACTTGGTTATAAGCCAAATTGTAAGAGCCCACCTGTCTTCGTGGTCATGGATGTTCATATGAAGCAGCCCTCTAGTCCCAGCATGAAAAGAGCCAGTGGGCCTCATCTTCTGGTTTTCTACTCACTCTGCTACCTTTATCTTTTGGTTTTGCTTCATTTTAAATTTACACTATAACGCTAAATCTCATGCACCCCCAGAAATTCTTCTTTGTAACGAAGCGGATCAGAACCAGTTCAACCCTAGTTTCACGAACTGGGATCTTAATTCTTTTTTTAATTATTTATTTGACAGAGAGAGAGAGAGATCACAAGTAGACAGAGAGGCAGGCAGAGAGAGAGGGGGAAGCAGGCTCCCTGCTGAGCAGAGAGCCCGATGCGGGGCTCGATCCCAGGACCCTGAGATCATGACCCGAGCCGAAGGCAGAGGCTTTAACCCACTGAGCCACCCAGGCGCCCCTGGGATCTTAATTCTTAAAATGATCAAACTAGAAGGAATTTGAAAATAGTCCAGGCACTGGACTATTCACTAGTAATTTATAGATATAAAACTGAGGCCCAGAGATGTGGAATGTCTTCATCAAGATCAAACTGCTGGGAAGCAGAACTA
The DNA here is from genome assembly GCA_028646535.1 of Procyon lotor. Taxonomy (NCBI): domain Eukaryota; kingdom Metazoa; phylum Chordata; class Mammalia; order Carnivora; family Procyonidae; genus Procyon; species Procyon lotor. Next base: position 80,474,952 of record CM053606.1, on the reverse strand, counting down.
GAACTCCAAAACAGGTCTTCTGACCTGTTCTATATATGCCAGCGTTCTATATACACACCACGCTATTGAGAGCCCACCATATACTATAAAGTCAAAGTCAATTTTCTTATTTCCCTAAGTTCCTCCCATTCCCAACCAAATTCTTGGTTATTTTTAAATTATGCCATCCTAAATCATAGCTATTTAACAGTATCATCTCCAAACTGAATACAAATCAGCCTCAAATCTGAAAGTGAATTTAGTGTAAAACAAAAATATAAATAGCTTTAAGTTTGTTTGTTGAAGGTATAATTTTCTGTTCACATCCTTAGAGGGCAGAGATCTGAATGCAGTTCCCTTGCCGTGCACTGGACACTGAGGTCAGTAAGCCAAATGTGAATTAGGTTCCACTTCTTGTGAATCTGATGACAGTTGCTTTTCTTTTTCTTTTTCTACAAAAATACAGTATGATTAACACAAAAGGGCAAATGTATGGTTCCATTTATATGAAATATCATAGTATTTATATTTATAAATTTATAAAGACAAAGTAGAGTGATGGTTACCAGGGCCAGGAGGAGGGGGTATGTATTATTAATATACATACAGTTAGTATTAATACAGTTAGTATTAAGGCGTACAGAGCTGCAGTCTGGGACGGTGAAAAAAGTTCTGGAGGTGGAGGGTGGTGAGGGGTGTGCCACATTGTGAATATACTTCAGACCACTGAACTATGTACTTAAAAAAAAAATGATTACGATGGTAAAGTTTATGTTATGTATGATTTACCACAATAAAAAAAAAATAGTGGAAAAAATACAATATAATTAGAAATGTGCTTTTATGTTCTGTGGGTAAAAGCAGCATAAAAATCCAGTCTCAAAAGCAATTAGACACATTTACTTGTAACAGTTCCTACTCTGATAAAAAAAAAAATTCACTTACATGTACCCCAAACAGTCCGAATCCGAGTAGCCCCATCCCCAAGAGAGAAGAAATAACAGCATTCAAAACCCGCTCTACAATTGGAGATGTGCCGTAGACCAAAGTGTGCCGGCCATGCTGGGTGGAGAAGGTGGTGAAGGGTGAAGAGCTCTTACCTCCCACTGCCCTCTCTACCCGGCACAGCCCCCGGAGCACAGATTCCAGGAGGACTTCAGTGGTGGCTCAGGGCCACAGCCTCTGCTGTTCCTGCTAGGTAAAAGCATGAAGACATTCCTGTGAGGTCCAACAGACACAGTGCAGACAGCGGAAGCGTACGTTTCTGCCTTTTTGGCCATGGAAAGCAAGCACTGGTATGAACAGAAATCAAGAACTGGATTTAAGCACAAAACAAAGTGAAGACCTGTCTTTTCACCCGGCTTGACAAATTTCAGTGAACTTCATTTCAGGCATTCCACACAAATATGGGAAAAGTGACGCTGAGAAGAAAAGCGGCTACAATGAATACATCTGCTGGTACTGCCTTGAAAGAGCACTTGTTTTGCAGTACAGTATCAGCCCGAGTATCATCAAGAACATTTACAAAGCACTTTTAAATATATTATTTCAATTGGATCACAACCATAGGACATCATAGCTGGAGGGAATAATTTAGTCGACCTTTAGATGACAAATGAGGATTTAAGACAAAGATTTCACAGCTGGTTGAAGCAGAGAAAAGACCGGAACCGGGTGTGACAAACAGCTCTCTCCGTAAGATTCTAAGAGCTCTCAGGACCTTAACCTCCATAAGCAAAAATGAAGAGTTAAAAAAACGGTTAATTTCTTGTGATTTGTTAGGTCTGCTGGGAAACTTACATTTAAACAAGCCTCTAGGTAAAAATGTTTGGATAACTGAAAGGAATATGGGGGCGGGGCGCGGGGGTTAGTAGAGGGTAGGAGAGAGATAAACCACATTTTACAAAATGTAATATTCCACCTGTCAAAGGTCTTACATCTGGATGCTAATACGTTGAAATGGTGTATCCCAGCAGCATATTTACTAATAGTGGATTATTTCTGCTACCTTGTAGATTCCACTAGATTTTGGGGAAACATTAGCAGCAAACATAGTTTTCTGTTTGACTCCTCAATCATTCCCCTTTCCCGCCCCTTCTCCAGCTTTGTCTCAAAAAGACTTTCCAGTCTATAATCTAGAGCAAGCTAGCTTTGCTCTTTATCCACCAACTGTAAATGAATATTCATGTTATTACATATATATAGCTAGACCTCTATCATGGGATTTTATCTTTACTTTGATGTTCCTTTCAATTTTCACTGAATAAATGCAGTAACACAAATGAAACAAATGTTTGGAAACTGCAAGTTTCTTGTTTTGTCTTAATTTTGTATAAAAACTAAATACTCTGTAACAAAAGTGTAGGAATATTCTTTGACTAAACAGTTCTCTTACTAATTTTTTTGGTGACAGGCACTCCAAGTCAGTTACAAAAGGTGCTTATTTATTGACAAATAAAAAATACCTTAGTTGTTTACTAGTGACTTCTAAGGTCGTATGTCTACTTTTTATGTCGCTCTTTAAGAAAAAAAAATTTACTCATTTTAGAGGGGCAGGAGGGAGGGCGAGAGAATCCCAAGCAGAGTCTGAGCAGGGCTTGATCTCTCAACCCTGAGACCATAACCTTAGCTGAAACCAAGAGTCAGATGCTCCAGGCTCAGTGGGTGGCTGATAATGTGCCCCTATTGGTCTGGATCTTTAGCATAAGGTCCCATTCAGTTGTCAGCAAATGTTGGTCCTGGTTAGCTTTATCGGAACCATGTAGGAGTTTATTTAAAAATACATGTTCTCAGGAGCTGTCTCCAACATCTTAATTTAGTAGTTAAGCCAGGGAATCTGTATATGTAAATCTTGCACCTCAGGTATCTACTGCTATTATAACCTTCTGGATTAGCTTTCATTCCTAAGAAGACTTGAGTCAAGCCAGGTATGTAAGCCTGACATAGTATCAGAAAAAAACCGTCCTGTCCTGACTTGTTCGGGGCTGTGCTCTCCTAGCAGAAGTAACTCATACAAATTATGAGAAAATGGTGGCGGGGATGGGGGTGGGAGGAGTTAAAACCTAAACAAAGGTAAAGGAACGAAGATCTTGACCATCGAGGAAGATTGTTCCCCAGTGCCTCGCCTGAATCTTTTACTTCCTGAGAGCTGACAGCAAGACCAACTTTCAATTTCAGGCCTCGAAGCAGCCTGGTGTGCTCTTGTGCCGGGACAGCCATGAAGCTATGTGGAGAGCTGCGGCCAGTCCAGGTCAGAGCTCTACTTGTACTGTGAGGCCTGGAAGCAACCAGGAAACTGAAATTACTCTGTTCTTGAAGTCAGTGCAAGGTGCTCGCTTCGGCAGCACATATACTAAAATTGAAGTCAGTGCAAGGTATGAGGGATTTCGCAAGCAGTAAGAGTGAAGAAAATGAGTGCTGTTTTAGGTATGTTTAAATGAGTAGAGGACTGTGGTTTTTTGAACATCTGGAAGGGGGAAAAGATCAACCAAAGGGAGGTTTTTAATTGGAGGGAAAGACTCACTATACCTTATACGTAACTGCTGACCCAGCAGCCAGCTCGGCAACAGGACACTCCAGGCCAGGCTGCACAGATGCATACATCCGTGAATTAACTAGTCAGGCTAGGCAAGCAATGTCCAAAGAAAGTCACAGCTACAAACGGAACAGTGGCCAGGATATAAGACTATAAGGTGGGCAAATGAATTAGAAGAACCGGCAGTTATTTTTAAATACTCTAAATAAAACACAAATAGAACACCTAAGAGAATAAGAAAAGAGGCAAGAAGATACTTTTTAAAAAATTTGGTCCATCTACCCTTAGAATGCAGCACCTCATAAAAAAATAACAATCCATCCCTGGAAATAATAATAAAACGATACACTGAACTAGAGACTTAGAATTCAAACTATCCAAGATGAAATGTCATCCCAAGATCCACTCTGAATAACTGTAAAAAGTTCTTGGGATTTTTTTTACCTTTTTTTTTAAAAAAATATTTTATTTATTTACTTGACAGACAGTGAGCTGGATGTGGGGCTGGAGCCTTATCTGGGCTCGATCCCAGAACCTTGGAATCATGACCTGAGCCAAAGGCAGACACTTAACCGACTGAGCCACCCAGGTGCCCCCAAAAGTTCTTGGGATGTTCATGCCAGGAGGTGAAATCTCTTGCAGGTCTGAATTTATATGGTTGGGGATGCCTGGCCATTAAGGAGAATACTTCTTTTTTACATAGAGCCTAATGAATGGCATTTTTTTTTTTTTTTTACAGCCCAAGGTTTTAATCAGGTGAAGACATGACTGTCAACAAAATAAAGCTATTGTTGCAGTCCTTCCTACTAGAGTCTATTTACTGTTCTTTATTCGTTAAAATTTAATTTTCTTATATGTGCTGGTTTCTTAGATGATCCAAAGCCTGGCCACATGAGTACTGAAATGTGGTCCGTCACAAACCTCCAGCATTTTCCACAGAAAAGATACAAGGCAACTTTTAGTTTCTTTGATTACAAATAGCAATCCTTTTTCTCCACACCAGTACACATGATGCTTCACCCCCACACTCTGGCTCTGCTATTAGAAAAGATCTTTTATTTCAAAATAACAACAGTGATTTGCAAAGCCGATGATCAGAATCATCTTTTTAAAATTATAGATCACTAGCCCACCAGTCACGAGTTAATCGCTGAGATGGATCCTGATGATTTTGACTTAAGGCACATGTGAAAACCACTGACTTGAATTGTGTGCCTGTGTCCTCAAGGAATGTGCATTTAAATAAGTTACATGGAATGTAGGGTAGGGGGTGATCTTAATGTAAATATAGATCAAAGGTAAATGGTATAAAAGCAGAAAAGTGGAGAACTACTATTTTTCATTAACAGAAAAGCTAAAAAAAAAAAAAAATGAACATATCAGACAGATGTATTCGAATGAAAATACAAAGTGCATTTCAAAGTATAATTAACTTACTTAGATTATTTGTTATTTTGGATTACCAACAATATCATCCCATTAGCTCTGTCTATAGAAAGACTACCGTTCAAACAATATTCCACCACGTCTCATTTCCAGATGGTCCTATATCACAGAATACAATGAGGAAAAGATATATTCAAAATGAACAAGAACTATCAACTTATGTGGGCATAAGTTAATCACCAATTGAAGCTGATCATTTTCTTTTAGATCCAGTTTTCCCAACCCTAAAAAAAAAAAAACTTAGATAATAACAGTTATACCATCTGCATAGTTATACTTCTCCAAAAAGAATAAGAAAAAAAAAATTCCAATAAAGGCACTGAACTGCTGTCACTTGCTTTCTGAACCAGCTTTGATGACCACCAACTTTTTTGTTTTAAACTAGTAAAAGGTTACATCAAAAGATGACACAGAATCCAATCCAAAAAGAGTGGACCCCCAAAAGGCACTGCTCAAACTGCTGATCTGGAAAACTCAAAATGCATTCTCTTCATTTGCCTTCCCCCAAAGGCCCATTCAGTATTTAAGGACATTTGCTGTACATTATACAAAAGGACCTGTAGGCTGAGGTGAATAAAGCTCTCCACAGAACCAAAATGTAAACCTGGAAAATGGATTATGACTGCATGTCACTTACACAGATAGGACATAAGACCCTCAGTCAGGCCAAGCTTCAACAATACCATTACACCAGAAGACTAGCCCTTCAGGGAACCCTCTACCTAAACCCATTCTCAGACAAAGGCCAAAGCACATTCAGTGGGGACAAAAAGAAACAGAAGAAAATATTACCAGAAAGGACCAGTTACAAAGAGGAACAAACCTGGACTCTTTACTCACCATTTTAATACTGCTGCCAACTATAACAGATTAAAATCTGTACACACAACATCGTGGAAAAAGTCCCAAAATGCAATAGTTTCGGCAAAAGAAGGTACTGACTAAGGATTACTACAATTAACATTGCTACAATAAAAACAATGGCAAACAGGGATTTGGCACCACATTTACAAAGTAAAAGCATGCATTGTTAATACACTTTAGATGTTTCCCAACACAAAAGGCCACGGAAGATGGAAAACAAGGGGCATCTTTTACAGAACTCCCTATGACTCAGACAAACAAGCAAGAACAGAAGTGGTCAATTTAGTAGATCTGTAGCAGCAAAGTCACTGTTTCTGTTTGGAATTTAGCAATTTGCATTTCTAATCAACAGCTGCCCCGGGTGTGTCTGTAACCAAGAAGCTAACTTTACATACTACATCAGCATTTACCTAGTAATTTGGTAATCAGCATAAACCAGGTTAACCTTAAACCATAAGCTTAAACAAGTTAGAGAGCTGGAATCCTATTACAGAACTCTCCAATGTAATTACCATTTAGAAACCATAATGGTACTTTGAACAGGAGAGTAACGTAAATTTCATCCAAAAAAAACTATAATCATAGCCCCAATAACCATTAAGAATTAAGTAATTATGGAAATATTATGTTCTGGCCATACCAAAAGTTAAAAACAAAGAGTTCCTACTAAGAGGAAAAATTTTAAGATAATCTGGCCACATCATGTGCATAGTTACGGTTGTGTTTTAATAAAGATTCTTTTGCAAACAAAGAAATAAAATTTAGTCACGTTATTCTCTCAATGAAAAAAAAAACTTTAAAAATGAACTACTGGTGGTTTGTTAAGGAGGAAAAAAAGAGTAAGCTACATATTAAAGTTCTGGAATGCAGCACCTCAACTTCACATCAGCCCTAAACATTTGAGATTATAAAATCCAAGTGATGTCTTGATGATCAAATCATACTTTACAGCTGTTCCAATTCCAATGTCTGACTTTAGCATCTCGTGTCAATTAAGAGTTCCCTAATACAGAAGATTGTGCTAAAGAGTGCTAAGATTCTGCATGCTGCTGCCATTCCCTGGTCCCGTTCATGCTTGTAGCTGCCCAATGAGACAGCAAAAGAAGTCTGGTCTCAACACTCCACACTGTAATAACTAGAAAAGAAGAACATCCTTAATTAGAAAAGTTTACAAAGTCAAGAGACATCTTTACAGCACTAGAACTAAATTGCCTGAAGTTTTACCTTTTATTAACATCCAACCCTCTTCAGTAAAGGCCACATTCCTTTAAGTTGTTTTTAATGATGACATCTGTAACAGCATCAAAAACAAACTGCACATTCTTGGTGTCCGTGGCACAGGTGAAGTGGGTATAGATCTCCTTGGTGTCTTTTCTTCTGTTCAGATCTTCAAACTGGCACTGAATATAAGCAGCTGCTTCTTCATACGTATTGGAACCTGAAGCAGACACCCGGTATTCTCAGTTCAAGTCATTAAAGCTGCCTGGATTTAACTACGTCAGGCCATCACCACTTACTTAATACGAAGAGAGGGAATATAACCCAAAGGAATATAAGACAAATTTACTTCTGTAATCACCAGGTTTTTCCTCTAATCGTTAGATTTTTCTCGAGAACAGACACCAAGTACAACAAAATCATCACACAGAAAGGCCTAAGGAAACAAAACTTTTTCTTTTTCCCCTTTCATTTAGGTATTTCAGCTAAAAAACCTAGAATGCATAAAAGGAAATTAGAGAAGCAGGAATCTGAGTTGCTAGGACACAACTGTTTAAAAAGTGAGAGAGCCCGTGCTCCTTGGAGTGATCTTGAAATAAAACAATTCAAAAGAATTAATCATGCTTCTTTTCAAAAGCATATCAATTTTAAGGGGCTTAGCTTCAGAGCCTTATGGCAATAATATGATGAAAGGTAAACTAGTACACGTAAAAGGGAAAGGGGCCTGAATTATACACTATAAAATGTGTTTTTATAAAAATAAATAAAATGTGGTTTTGTGACATATAAATACATCTCAATGAAGCTGTTATTTTTTAAAGGTGCAGTATCTCAAAAGTAAACCTTATTTTTAACATTTGTAATGAACACTCTTAACCACAAGCTTCCTACACCATCTCATCTACCCGTGAGCCTTCAGAGTAGCCCTAGAAATTGACTACAGAACCAGGAAACCTCGAAAACACACAAGACTTTATTCCTGTAAACTAGAGGCTGTTTTCAAACAAATAACATCTGTGAAATTAAGTGAGATTAAGCATGACAACAAATACCAACAGCTAAGGGGTTAAAAAAAGACTAAACAAAGAAAAGCTTAAGAAAGAAAGGAATGTTAAACAGAATACTTAGAATAATAAAGGAAGATAGCTTGGTAACAGGCTTTTTGAGATCTGCAAACTTCTGTAAATTCAAGGAGAGCATGAAAAGAGAATTGTGTCTGGTAGGAAGAGATAACTGGATACTTGGGCAACGAGGACTGAGGATGAAGTCAATGGAAGACATGGAAGACGGGCTTGGAAGGTGGTCCTCCCCCCCCCCCCGCAAAAAGGATATGACATTGAGGGCTCTTTGCTATGTGGAAGATTCCCAGTTAGAACATTTTCAATCCTTTTACTTAAGATTTCTCTCCACTTTAAAACCTGGCTACTTTCTATGAACTCACCTAACTCTCACCTCCCTCCCAATCCTGGCCACATTCCCAACTTCCCTGAGAAAACAAAGACCAGGGGGCTTAAACTACAGCTCAATTCTTGAGCCTACCACCTCACTTGGAAGACACCTACATCCCCACATACTTGTACCTATGGTCTTAGAGAGGTCTTCCCGGCAGTTTCAAACTTTTAACTCCTCTACCAAGATTCTTTTAAGTTGAAGTGAAATTTATGTAATACACAGTAAGACATTTTAATGTGTACAATACAGTGGCATTTGGTATATTCACAATGTTATGCAACCAGCACCTCTCTCAAAACTTTTCCATCAACCAGGAAAACACCCCATGACTATTAAGTAATCATTCCTCATTCCCTTCATTCTAACCACTCCGCCTTCTCCTGGTAACCACCAACCAACCTGCTTTCTGTCTTTAGGGATTTGCCTATTTGGGATATATCATATGAAAGCAATCACATAAATGTGACCTTTTGTGTTTGGCTTCTTTCACCGGGTGTAACATTTACGAGGTTCACAAGAGTAGGAGCATGTATCAGTACTTCATTCCTTTTTATAGCTGAGTGATACTCCATTGTATTGAATTCTGTCTGCTTATAAATCTTGCTCCTTCGATTATATCCACTTTTTACAGCTTCTCTTTTGCTATGAAATTTCACCACTAAGCCAACAAATATTCTTCAATCTTTCCTTCTTTTGTACTCCAAGTTGCTTAAGAATAGGCTACACTGGTCTCATTTCTCTACTTCCCACTCAGTAACTCACACTATGCTCACTGACAGCTCCTCTCAATAACACTCACGATCTCCTGGACTACTAATTCCAGAGGCCATTTTTCAATGTGTATCTTATTTTATTTGTCTGCACACAACATTGCTGATCAAGCCTCACTTCTAAATTTCTTAGTTTTTGATACTTTGGCTCTCCTAGTTTTTCTCTTTGTAGCCAATATAAACCTTTCTTACTCTCCTGCCAACAGAGTCTGGTATTCTCTCTCATTCTATCCCTGGTCTTTCTGTCCTCATTCTATTACATCAGCCCTCATCATCTCATCCATTTCCATGTTGTATTTATACATGATTTCAAATCACTGTCAACCACTCACAACGCACCAAGGCCACATATATATCTGCCTACTGGAGACCTCCATCTGGACGTTCCACAGATACTTCAAAATCAACATTTCTAAATATCAATTCAGATCACCAATCAAAGCAGAACTCCGGTAGTACTCTTCCCATTTCCTTACCCTAGCTAGACTCCTTCACTTTATTACAGAAAGCTTTACAGTGTCTGCTCAGCTAACAAGAGTTCTCCTTCCCTGAATATACCCAACCCTGATCTAAAGGTTATAGTGGTGCAACACTGGCATTCATGTTTGCGTCCCTGACCTTGACTGACTGACTGGGCTAAGGATTTTTGCCTGCCTTAACCTTGGCCAGAATCTTTCTCCTAGGAATTTGAACCTGGGGCCAACCAGTTTCAGTGTAGCCTGGTCTTTATTTTTTTTAAGATTTTATTTCTAAGTAACCTCTATACCCAATGTGGGGCTGACTTACATCACTGAGATCAAGAATCACATGCTCTACGTGACTACTGACTAAGCCAGCCAGATGTCCCTAACCTGCTCTTTTAAATGCAGGAGAGATACTGTAGCACCGAAAGCTGTTAAGGAGAGAGAGAAGAATAAAGAAGATGCACAGAGTGAGGGAGAAAGAGAAAGAAGTGCTTCCAGGTCCTTGACAGCATTCTATTTCCAAGTTCTAAACTCCTTTTTTTTTTAAAGATTTTATTTATTTATTTGACAGAGAGAGAGAGAGAGAGAGACAGAGAGGGAGGGAACACAAGCAGGGAGCGGGGGAGGGAGAAGCAGGCTTCTTGCTGAGCAGAGAGCCCGACACGGGGCTCGATCCCAGAATCCTGGGATCATGACCGACCTGAAGGCAAATACTTAAGGACTGAGCCACCCATATCTTAAGATATGTCTGCATTCTTGCCCTTTCCTTCTAGGATATATCCCTGTATCTTCACCCCCCAAAATAGCTTTTATTTGCATCCTAAGAGACACCTTATTAATTCCCCTACTATCTATCTTTATTGCCATTTATTGCATATCTTTCTCAAGCAGTTTCCACTACATCATGTACCCCAATCAAAATCCTTCAATAGCTCCCTACTATCTCAGCATCAGATACAAGGTCCTCCATGAGCACCCCTGCCCATCACTCCAACGACTCCTTCCTACCACATTATGCTCTGGTAATACCAAATTCCTTATAGGTTCCAAAACAGATCACGTCATTTTTATAAAAACAATTTCTTTAAAATAAATAAATAAATAAATAAATAAATAAATGAGGGGCCTGAACTCATAACCCCGAGATCAAGAACTGAGCTGAAATCAAAAGTCAGACACTCAAGTAACTGAGCCAACCAGGTACCCCTCATGTCATTTTTTTTTTTTTACCTCCGTATTTTCATATATGCTATTCCTTCTTCCTAAAATGCTTTTAATGCTGTTTGCCTGGTGGTTTCTAATTCATCCTCTCATTAACTCACTGAAAGTGTCATTTCCTCTAGAAAAAAGATGACACTGAACCCACAGCAGTAACCCCTTCTTCTGTTAGTGAACATTTCCTACTATAATGAAATTCTTTGTGTGTTCCTCTCTCTATAACTTGTGTCTTAAGTGCAATGACTGCATCCTATCCTTGTATTTTTTTGAACATACATAGACCAAATTTTGATTTTGATCTTTCTCTCTTTTCCTCAAAAAATGAGGACAGAAATACAAAATAAACACAGTACACTTGATTATGTCTGGAATAGCACTTTAGACTTAAGGGGTCTTAATCACATGCTTAACGTTAATACCACTCCACTACCAATGAATACTCTGCATAAGGATATACATGCACCGTTCAAAATAAAAGGCAGGTGTAGGAATGTCACTAAAGTGTTGATCTAAGATGTATACCTCCAACGGAGTCGTTCACGATCCCTTACCCGTGTATTCTGGATAACAGATAGTTAATGCACTCCTCTTTATTTTTTCCTCAAAAAGGTCTTTCTTGTTGAGGAAGAGAATGATTGAAGTGTCTGTAAACCATTTGTTGTTACAAATGCTGTCAAACAGTTTCATGCTTTCATGCATTCGGTTCTAAGGGGGGGAAAAAAGGATGTCAATAGCAAAAAGTAAAAGTGGATGAACTGTTAATGAAAAAACAGACCAACAAGTTTTAGAAGCACTGAATGGCACGCGTGGAAATAAGCTAGACACTGCTAACACAAAAGCTAAGTCAATCCTCATTTTCCTAATTCTTGGCGGCTGGGAGCTGGGAAGAAGACTGGCTCACGAGAGGACTTAACCCTGCACTCAATGCGCTGTCCTATAGCTTAAGAATTAGCAGGGCATGGATCAATATTTTAAAAATCTAATTTCAATGGGGAAAAAATAAGGAATCAAGATTTGGTTCAATGAGCAAATGGATACACAAAATCTTCCTTAGAGTTATTTTACACTCCCTGGCTACATTAACCAGGCTTTTTACCAGAAGATCCAACATACCATCTCCTCATCCTCGGCCAGAACAAGGTCATAATCACTGAGGGCCACACAGAAGATAATTGCTGTCACTCCCTCAAAACAGTGAATCCACTTTTTTCGTTCTGATCTTTGGCCACCTACATCAAACATCCTGGGTAAAGGGAAAGAATGCACAAATTCAGCAAGGTCACAAATACACCTCTCCCTAAACTGAAATGGTTAGGGAACCTCCCACTATTGCATATTCAAAACCCCATTTATAATAGAAAAGACAAACAAGGAGCAGAAACAGTGTAGTCAATCTAATACTCTGTGGTTAAAAGTAAAAGAGAACGTGAAAAAATAAAATCTAGGAATAATCAAAATTCTCATTTTAGATAAGTTGCACCTCCTCTCTATCAAAGCTTGTATCAGGTGTGCCAAAAGTCAGCAGAATGAGCACTGGAATGGATTAAAGGAGGAGCAGGGAAGACAGGAAAAATGAAGAGCTGAATAATACAACTTAAGGTAACAACAAGAATACTAATATTGTTTACCATGGTGCCAGACATGATCCTAAATACCGAGAATATACTAACTCATTTGACCCTCACAACACTCCTGTAAGTACTATTATCTCCAGGGCACAGGTATGATAAGTACCTAAAGGCACACTACTAACAAACGGGCACTGGGGCTCTGAACTCAAGCACTCTAACTCCAGCACCCAGGCTCTTAGCCGTAACACCACTCTACCCCTCAAAATGCTTTACCTCTTCAGTTACAGAGAACAACGAAAAAACAGAACTCTCCTACTTGCATTGTACTTCCAAAGTTTGTTTTCTTTACTTTTTAACTTTCTTTTTTTTTTAAATTAAGGTATGGTTGAGATACGTTTTCCTTATTTTTGGGAAAAAATATTTTAGAGATTAATTATGGGGGAAAAGTAAATATATTTCAGGGCAGGACTCTAAGAACCCAATATCTAAAAACAAAACATAACCAGCATTTCCCAACTCTACGTCTTATTTGAACCTAATTCATAACGACAAAGCCTCGGCTGTTCACAAACTTATGTTCACTCCAGATTAGTTTTAGTCCATCATTTTGTCTGCGGGGTTTACTTGATATCCCGGCTCAACTACTGTACTTCTGTCAACAGTGTCCTCATCTACCTCCTACAGTAAGAGGAACACCTGCAGTACTTTGTCTTTTAGCTGGTACTAGCATCTGAGGAGGTGTGCGTACAAATGAGTAGATACTCTGAACATAGACATCTGATGATAAGGACAAAATTTTAAAAGGTAAACTTAGCCAGGTGGTTTAGTATATCAGATCTAAAGTGACTTGAGGTCTATTTCCAAAGAATTTTTCCCTGGAGATTGAGAGAAATAAGACATAACTGAGTAATTTCTCAATGTATGTTTGAAAGAGAATAGTCATCTTATCTCTTTATGACCCAGCCTTTTCTTTTGGTTGATCTAGCAGGGTTTTTTCCAGCCTTTGGGCAAGACACCTGGAATGATGTAGTCACAAGCTGGCTTCAATAGAGGGTCATTTTATAGGTTTTAGGAAAGCAAACATCATATATATCACTACAGAAGTCTTTCGAGGGGAGACAGACACACTGGAACACCGATAATTTCAATTTACCCTTCCATTTTTTTTTTACAAAGTCCATAAAACTAGTAGAATACTGTGACGTCCCCAAGGTGGGCTTTTAGCACATATTAACATTTACAGTATAATTCACTAACAGAGCAACATTTTATAAACATTACCTCATAACCGAGAGGCAAGTAAGCAATTACACAATGCCTTGCATATAGTAGATGCTCAATAAATGTTTGAATAAATGGATAGTGGTTCTGCCTAGAGAGAAGAGGAAAAGGAAGAAGTAATAGTACTTCATAACAAGATTATCTACATAGCAACAATAAAGTGGGTGCAGCACTTTAACTAGATCTGGCTGTTGATCCTGACATAAGAAGACCAATAGGATTTACCCAACTAAAGATCAATCTATGAGAACATCAACAAGAATGCTTCCCACACTAAATAAAGTGCACCACATTTAATTATAAATGGATTACTAATCTTACGGTACACAAAAAGACATCTTATTCTTATGGTGCACGGGTGATAAATTCATACAGCCTTTGCTACTCTAGTTAAATAAATTCATCAGTGCTAAAGATAAGAAGCTCTTCTATTCCACAAACATTCAGCTGAACTGCTATTTTCCTGCACCATGTTTCCAGCCTGTTTTGGTTTATTAAGATTACAAGACCTCCAGTGGTATCTAGTAATACCTAAACTTTGTGTGGATTTCACAAATCCTGTGAAGCAACTATTTTCAGAGAAAAGAACACAGAGAAGTTCCGAGCTAGAAGTTAAATTTGTGTGCAACAGTGATGAGTGTCACAGACCACACAGGAGCGTAGTGAGGCAGCTGGAACAAACATCATATAGTGAAGGGGAAAAGTTTACCCCTAATCTCAAAGGTCACAAAAGCAGAAAGCGGGAACCAAAAATACAGTTCTAATATTTACAAGAGACCATTAACGCAGAGACAAGCTGAAGCCTATTTTAGAATGACTAATGCTAATGAGAAAGTTCTTTGTATTCATGTACTACAATCTCCTCTCTCTAAAACCACCACTTGTTATACGTCATCATACTTCCCCAAAATACCTCTATCGCCATAGCCATTTTCCATTCTATACTACAATGAGAACTTGGTTGTACATGATACTGTGTACAAATCGGTCCAAGAGCCATGACAAAATTAGCTCCATGCCATTAAACCTAAATGCGCTTCAGTAAGGATCGACACTGGTGAGTAAAGCATTTCTATTTAAATATCAAAATGGCAGAACAAAGCCACATCACTAAGTATCTATTCTTAGTATTGTCGTTACCCTTCTAAACAACAAACATTCAATACCTGTTTTGACGATTCCAACAAAAAAGCAGCTGAAAAGAATAAAATTAAACATAAAATAAACTGATAATTATTGATATTTACAATTTAATTTTGAATTTAAATTCCTCCAAATGGACAAAAGTATTTGATGCTATTTTGGAGAAAGAAGAAAGGCTTGGGTCCCCATTCAGTTAAAACATTCAAATACTGGCTAATGAATATGATGGTAAGTTTTTAAACCAAAGAATACTGCCTAGAGAAATTTTACCCTGATTAAGAGATACAAACTAAAGGGAAGATATTTATCATTCGCACATCTAGCAAAAAGGCTAGTGACTTACTTGAAGTATAGGTCTTTGAAGGTGAAATGTGTTTCCACAATGCCTGTGGTCTTCACTCTTGTCCGCAGGACATCTTGCTGAGTTGGAATGTAGTTGGTTTGGGATATTCTATCCAAATCATTTAGGTAACTAAATAAAATACACATTTATGATTACCTGGTGAAGCCAACTATATATACAGCAAAACAACAGACTAAACTAGTTCCTTGCCAAAAGGAGATTCTGAACCTGTCACTAAAGTGGCAGAACAAAATCAGAGCTTCAGTATCACAGAAATGATGAGAAAAAGTGTGAACCTAGTATAGGACAATTAAAGTAGATTCGACATACGCTACACAAAAGTGGTTTTAATTCTACCAAAATTAAGCTTTGACAGCCAATTAAAAGCAAACAAATATGGAAATGTTATTCTTATTATAAAAAGATTTCTGGGGCGCCTGGCTGGCTTTTAGTCAGTAGAGCATGTGATTCTCGATCTCCGGGTTGTGAGTTCAAGCCCCATGTTGAGCGTAAAGATTCCTTAAAAATAAAAATCTTGAGGGGTGCCTGGGTGGCTCAGTGGGTTAAAGCCTCTGCCTTCGGCTCGGGTCATGATCTCAGGGTCCTGGGATCGAGCTCCGCTTTGGGCTCTCTGCTCAGCGGGGAGCCTGCTTCTCCCTCTCTCTGCCTGCCTCTCTGCCTACTTGTGATCTCTCTCTCTCTGCCAAATAGATAAATAAAATCTTTTAAATAAATGAATGAATGAATGAATGAATGAATGAATAAATAAATAAAAATCTTGGGGGAAAAAAATCTTGAGAGAAAAAAAAAAAGATTCCTGAAACTTAATGCTAAATACCGAATCAATTGTGTATTGCACCATACAAAAACCAAACCAAACCAAACCAAAAGCCCTCAGACATATAAAGTTATTGGGTCATTTGTATGTTCTGACATTTGACAGGACATTCGAGAGTGTTGTTTGAATTACTAAAATTAAAATGAGAACTATGTTCAATAAGAATGAGTATTTCCTGTTTTCATTCATGAAACAGAAAAGTTGTGGTTTTTTAAAAATCTAAGTCAAAAAGAAACTGTAAATAATTCCAAAGAAATTTAATTTATTCAGTAAAATAATTAAAAGACTGCTTCAAAGCTAAATTAACTTTTTTAAGCTAAAAAACCCTTCTTTTTGGTAACTTCAGGATTCCTAAGATTTTCTGGCCAGAAAACTGAAGAACAGGTTGCACTATTATAAGTGAATCATTAATAAGCTTCTACTAAGTACCACCATTAATGTTAAGGAATCAGTCAAGCCTCGATCAAACATTATAGAAAAAAACTCTATAAATCACATGTTCTCTGGTATAGTTAAAGGATTCAGAGCCTGGGGGGTCTGGGTGGCTCAGTGGGTTGAGGCCTCTGCCTTTGGCTCAGGTTATGGTCTTAGGGTCCTGGGATAGAGACCCTTGTCAGGCTCTCTGCTCAGCTGGTAGCCTGCTTCCCCTCTATCTGCCTGCCTCTCTGCCTACTTGTAATCTTTCTATCAAACAAATAATCTTTTTTAAAAAAGGATTATTCAGAGCCTAGTGAATATATGATAAAAAAAAAAATAACAATACAGCTTTCATGACTACTGGGAGAATTATTGAAACTACCAACATATGCAACCAAAAAATATTTAAAAATGGGCAAAAATCCTGAAACGTTTCTAAAGTTAATTTTTCATTCAAGAATAACTAAGTTTTTCAAATATAAATTAACTCCTTCCTATTACAACTCAAACAAGAATGAAGGGTAGGAAAATAGAATATGGTTCAAAATACCTTACTGCCTGAAAGTGTCCCCAATTAGTACAGAGATAGATACAGTTACCAAGAACTCACCAAGTTCCCAAAAGGCACATTAAAAAGTACATTCTGAATATAAGTCTTTATAAATAAACATGTTATAAAAGAAGCAAAATAGGACAGCATGTAACAGCTTTGCTCAAGTATTAATTACAAATTCTCTCAAACTATGTAACACTTAAGAGAGAATTTCCTAAACAGATGCTTTGACTTCCTTCGAAGACTCAACATTCTCTTTCTGTACAAAATCTACTATTGTGATTTGGCAAAAGCTCTATTAGTGGTGACTGGTACCAGAGACATCCACAGGGCAGCCCAGCTAGAGCTGGGTGCATAAAAAAGGATATCACAATTCTAATTTCCCTCACCGGCTGGCAATTAATGGAAAGTTCTTATGCAGAGGGAACAGCATTGGAGGAGATCCAGGATCCAGCTGCAAAAGATTTCTCTCCTCTTTCACTTACTTATTATAAACTACCATGGAGCTATTTTCGTGGTGCCCATTCTCCTACTTACATTCCAAGAGGCAATGTTTTCCTCCAAGTCATACAAACTGACCAAGGGCTGCGTAACCCTAAACTGAAACCATCTCTACACGGATGCTATAGAGTTCTAAGTGTCTGTTACTTAAACATTCTGTTAAGAACAGACCCTCAACTTTCTTAGGGCCACCCAATTACTTTCTGTTATGGAAAAATCACTTACTATGAAGCAGAATCATTGAGCTGATACTCCCTGGACCTGCTGAAGCAGGCCTGCACCCCGCCGTCTCGCCATAAGCGTTTAATCACTCCCGCCAGCTCCGGAGTCATGACTCCCTCTTCAGCACTGCCGGCCAAAACAAATAACTGCCGGGCATCATCCTAAAGAAAGTAGTTAAGGAAGAGAGACAAATGATTCTCCACTTTTTTTTTAAAGATTTTATTTATTTGACAAGAGAGAAACACAGCGAGAGAGGGAACACAAGCAGAGGGAATGGTAGCAGGAGAAGCAGGCTCCCTGCTGAGCAGGGAGCCCGATGCGGGGCTCGATCCCAGGACCCTGGGATCATGACCTGAGCCAAAGGCAGACGCTTAACGACTGAGCCACCCAGGCACCCCTGATTCTCCACTTCTTAAAGACTTGACAAGAGTCTCTCCAAAACACAAGCACATTATATGTTTCGTTATTTTAAGAGGAGTATTAGACCCTTCCAAGCAAGGCCGTCTGAGAGAATGACAATGCAGTCGTTCCCTGCACCGTAGTCAGAAGTGCAGAGCTGAGCTGAGGAATGACCTCAGTCCCCCTACCACATACCCTCGTCTCCTAAAAAGATCTGACTGGCCTACAAATCTCCACCCTACCTAGTCATGATTTTTTGTTTTTTAAGATTTATTTCTTTGACACAGAAAGAGAAGAGGGGGCAGGCAGAGGGAGCCGGAGAAGCAGGCCCCCCGCTGAGCAGGAAACCCAACATGGGGCAATCCCAGGACCCTGGGATCATGAACTGAGTCAAAGGCAGATGCTTAACTGACTGAGCCACCCAGGCGCCCTTACTCATGATTTTTTGACAGAAAAACAGGTAGGTTTTTCTGATAGGCATATATAACACATTCCCATTCTGTTAAAGGAAGCCTACAATAAAAACAGAAATGAAAAAACTAGCAAGTAAGAGGTAAAGTCTAAACACATGAGAGGGAGTAAAATATTAATTGAGTTTAAGGAAAAAGTGTTCTCTTCCCCCTTCAGGTCAGACGGAGGAACAGGAAGAAGAGGAGACTGAGTTATTTAAGAAGTATGAAAGCCTAGTGAGGGAAGTAAATCCCTCAAGGAAAAATTCAGTTTCTAGATTCCCCAAGGAATAATAATCCTATAAATAAGGGGGGGAGACAGTAAGAGGAAAAGAAAGTTACAAAGAGATTTGATCAAAACTCATGAGTCAAAAAGCTCTGTAAGTGGCTAGTTTTTAAATCTAAAACATAAGCTGTAAAAAGGATAGAAAAGGGCTATGCAAACTCTGATAATTTTGCTTTATTCTACCCACCCTTACTTGTCAGAGAGTTTAAAAATAAACCCAGGCCCCAAGGAAGGAAAGGAAAAAGGAAAGGGAAAAGGAAAAAAGGAAAGGGAAAAGGGAAGGGGAAAGAGAAGGGGGAAGGGAAGGGGGAAGGGATGAGGGAAGGGAGGGGAGGGGAGGGAAGAAAGAACAAAGGAACTTGGTGCCTGGCTGTCTCAATCAGCAGAGAGTGCGACTCCATATCTAGGGGGCTATGAGTTCAAGCCCTACTTTGGGTGAAGAGAGTACTAAGAAAAAATAAAATCTTTTAAAAATCCAATAAATCCAACCTCATGGGATGCTTTCCCCACCTCAAATCTCGTATTTTTTTGGCCTCAAGGAGAGTTCCAAATAAGTATTAAAATGCAGATACTAAAAAGTACCTAATACTGGGTAAAGAAAAAGTAAAGGGGGAAGAGGAGCAATCAGCTGTATCCTAAGCGGCCATTAGGACAATAAACTAGCAAACAAATAGCATTTCCGAGCGTAGGCGAAATCACATCCCAAAACTCCTAAGACTTGTGTGTTCCCAAAACTCATGCACCCACCTAAGCAAAACACAACGGAATGAACCATTGTGCGCTCCAATTAATGCTGCCAAACTCAGGGTCCTCGGCCAAACAACAGCCCTTCTTTATAAGGTGCTTTCCTGCATTCTTTCTAGTAATACTTTTTATGTCCATCCCTCTCTAAGAAACTTCATCTAACATCTATATTCCCCTCTTCTCCTTTCAGAGATAAAAATTTTAAATAAAGGAACAAATGATTGAGGAAAGTTGAAAAATTACACAAACTGGCAAACATACTCAATATAGAGCATGTCCTTCTATGTATACAGTATAGTGCTTTTTTTAACATGTGAAGACATTTTAGTCCTTTATGAAATTTGAACTATACTCATATATTCAAAAGCCTCAATAAGCATTAGTTTTTTAATAGCACAATTCTAATTTTAGAAACATTAAAATAGAGCTACTGCTACATATTTCTGCTGCCCTGACTTTATAAACACAGTTTTAAGCGGAAGCACTTTTCCCTTACCACTTAATTGCTTGCTTCTCCACAATAAACCCTCTCTTGGCCTTTAAGGAGGCTCCTCTTTACAGTGAACTTCATACCTCCACCCTTCAGCAGATATGAAAAAGCAACCTACCCCTCATCTGGCTCTATTCTTGTCCATTCACATTCTAACCAACCATTTGAAACTAGACAAGGATAAGGGAGGAACTAGAAATATAAACCTTTACATATGGAGGAAAAAAAAGAAACTTCAAAAAATTACACAGGTTGCTAGATTAGGTTGAGTTGATACTGGAAAGCTTGGTGATTGAGGAGGCCTAACAGGACTTTCGGAGATGTTGACTGCATCTGGTGATATAGGAGTGTTAGGACCCAAAGACAGAGGACACTCATTTGATAAAGGGAAGAAATGAAAGGAGGGGGCGTGCTACGGTCTGAATATCTGTGTCCCTCCAAAATTCATACGCTGAAACCACAAAGCCCAATGTCATAGTATTAGGAGATGGGGCCTTGGGGAGGTACTACAGTCATAAGGGTGGAGGCCCCATGAATGGGATTAGTGCCCTTAAAAAGGGAGTCCTGAGAGCTCCCTTCTCCTTCTGCCATTGGGGACACAGTGAGAAGCCTACAACTTAACAGGGCCCTCACCTGACCGTGCTAGCTAGCACCCTGACCTCAGACTTGCAGCCCCGAGAAGTGGACGCAATGAACATCTGTTGTTTACAATCTACCAAGTCTGTGGTATTTTGTACAGCAGCGCAACTGGACAAAGACAGAGAATGTCAACTGTATTGGTGACAAAGTAGTGTGAGGACCCAAACATTAATAACAACCAATTTGACAATGGAAAGAAAAGAAAGGAGGGATGATCAAGAGAGGTAAAGGAGGACAGACAGTGAGAAATAAAAAAGGTAGAGACGAAGAGAAGGCATAAATAACTGAGATGAAGAAAAAGCCAACAAAATGAGGGAAGGGACTAAATACAGTAGCATGGACCAGTTACTGGATCATGCAAACACAACAGAGACATAATTAGGTGACAGGGAGGGATGAGAAAAGGGAAGAAAGGAAAAGGAAAGAAAAGCAGGAGGTGGAGAAAGGATGGAAGGATGTAAGACAAATGTACTGATTCGCTATCCTATTTCCCCCTCTCAGAGGCTTAGAAAAATCAAGTCTCTAATTGTGGTGCAGCACCTTTTTTACAAAAACATAAAAGTCTTGTCTCACACATTTCCTTGTCCCCTCTTCTGCTGCTCTTCTCTCCAATCATTTTACATTTACATTTTACAATTTTACATTTTACGTTTATCCCGGCTCCTCTTCCCTTATCTCACATCTAGGATTCCTAGTCAAATGCCATCCAATTGTAACCACTCTTTTGTGTATTTCCCATCAACAATTTCCCCACTTGTTTACTGAATATTAATTTGCATTAATAACAGCTTGTTAATTGACAAATTGAAAGCAGCTAAGAGTTCCTAAGCTACTTCACACACACATAGGCTTTGCCTTTCCAGGCAGCCTCCCCAAGTCACTCCCTTTTATTGTCCAAAGTACCTAAGAATGACACTCTGAACACAGCTGATGATTCCCTTAGTTCTAGGAAATCATTCCATACATTCTTAGTCTTCTCTTAGGAGTACAGCTGGAGATATTAAAATATCTCCTGCCTTCATTTTGGCCCTCTCCCCACTGTATCAAACATCCTAATTTACAAACGAGAACTTCATGGCACACTAAGTATTATAATTAATCGACACAACTTTTGAATATCTGACATGTGCAAGAATTATCCTAGGACATGGTATAATTCAATTGTATAGGTTATTGTCCAATGTAGTACAAGGATATGGTATTTTTGAATACCTAAAAATTGTCCTTAAAATTTTGACTTAGTGTTCATGTCTTTTTCAAGTGTATTTCAGGAGACTAAAATTTGCCTTTTATTTTTACACTGCAGAAAGCAGAGCTATCTCTTTTAGATTATTTCAATTTACTAGCATTTACCACTATAAAATAAGACAGTGCTATAATAGAAGTGAATAAAAAATGGCTGTCACGGAAACCTACAGGATATCCACACAATCCCATTTCCTTGACTCCTCTTTGTGGTGGTAATCTAGTATCTCCTAAAGCAGATGCCTAATACTTCTCAAAAGAGCACACAGTACTTTGCTACATCTTATCTTGTTGTTTAAATTCATTTCCCTAAAAGATGAAACAAATTTTGCTTAACCCATCTACTCAAAGAAAGTAAATGAAGAAGAAATGAGAAACACTTACTGCTCTGGCAGTTTCCCCAAAATCAATCTTTAGCCGTCCCATGGCTCTTATGATTGCAATGATGGACTGTATAGTATTGCTGTACACAACTACTTTATATTGTTTACATTCTTCTTCTGAATAGCCATCCTCATGAATGATTCTTTAAAAAGAAAACCACAAATCATTACCATGGAACTAAAAAAAAAAGGCACTATGGATTTTCATGCATTATAAGGAAATGTGGTTTTATAAAAGGCAACGTTCCAACTTACTTCATCTGTTTCACAATAGTACTTTTACCAGATTCTCCAGCACCTGAAAGAAAAGAAAACCAGACTTTGAATTCACTTGTAATCAAACACAAAGTATGAAATCAACATGAGTGATAATCCTAGATTAATGGAAACCACAGGTCCTAGGGAAAACTTAGGTGAGGCTATCTAACAAGAAAAACTATTAAGTTTTCCCGATTAGAGTTTCTTACTTTAACATAATTCAGTGACCAAATATAATCCACTAAAAGTAGCCCAGAACCTACTTGATTTTGTGTAAAGTAGGCATGCTCAAGGAGACACGGCACCATAAACACCTCTAGGAACTCATCCTCTACATGAAATTTCATGATATAGAAACTGAACATAGGCAAAAATGAAATGACTCAGTTTTGGCCTATTCACTTTAATTAATTTCTCTGTCAATATCCACAGATCTGAGGAATGTTCCAAGAGCAATCCTTTCAGCCATGTGACAAGAGTTCAAAATAGAAAAAGAGGCACTGTCCCCACTGCTTTTTCACTGCATATGCTCTCAAGACAACATTTCCCTCATCTGTCAGTTGGAATCGCTTTAATGATCACCAACATCATGATGGTCAGCCCACGAAACTCCTTGACATTTCACCTGCATTTCCCTAGTCAATTCACTCTCCCACTTTCCAAGATGCCTATTTCACATCACTTCCTGTCTCAAAACTTACAAACTCCTTCTCACTTCTGACTCTCACCTGATGACCCTGCCTCCCTTTTTTGGAAAAATTAAAGCACTCAAAAACCAAATCCACCAATCTATCTATCTGTACACCCCCCCTCCCCCACCCACACACACTAATATTCTCTACCTTCATCAATGGATGAAGGGTCCCGGCCAGTGTCTAAGACTAATCCCTCCAATTGTGCCCTAGACCACCAGACTTTACCTGTTCAAGGTCTTGGCTATTGCAACTATCCCACGTCACTCACATGTGAAGTTTTCTCTTCCCACTGGGAAACTCATCAGTACAGAAACTTACTTGCTGCATTATCTTGCATTTTAAATCAACACCCCCCCCAATCCAACCTTCCCTTCCTCTACCACCCTATTTTCTCTCCTCCTCTTTACAGAAAAACTCCTCTGAGTTGTCTATACTCATGTTTTCCAATTCTGTACCTCCAATTCTCTCCTTAACCCACTCCAATGAGATATTTATATCCACCACTCTAACTGAAACCACTTCTCATGGTCTCCAACAACTACCATTTTAGCAAACCCATTAATCAATTCTAGGTCCTCATCTTATTCAACCTCTTGAGCAGAATTTGTCCAATGATGACTTCTCCTCTTGAAATGTTTTCTTCACTAGGCAGGCTTCCAGATCCCACAACTTCCTAGTGGGTACCCCTACCCTACTCCTCAGTCTCCTCCCTCCTGTCTCTGAATCTTAAAGGTTGTACTATTTGAGCACTCCTTCCTTGGGCCCTTTTCTCAACCTGCATTCATTCCCTAGGTCATCTCATCTAATCTCCTGGTCTTAAACACCATTCATAAACTGATAGTAATAGTTAGTATCTAGTGTGTACTGCGTGCCAGATGCTGTTCTAAGCACTCTGCTTTTATTCATTTAATCTTCACAATAACCTGGTGAGGCAAACACTTATTACCTCCATTTTATAGGTGAGGTAAATGAAGCAGAGAGATGCCAAGGTAACTTGTCCACAATTAAAGTCAGTAAGCGGCAAAGCTGAAATCTGTATTCGCACAGTTTGGCTCCAAAACTGTTGTATACTGCCTCTATGCTAATGATTTCCAAATTTATCATCTCTAACCTTGGCTCCAGACTCATACATCTAAACCACCTGCCTGATAAATCTCATCAGATTTCTAAGATGCATCTCAAACTTAAAATGCCCCAAATTGAGTTACTGTTTCCCCATCTTTACTTCCACCCTGTTTTCTCATCTCAGGAAGTATCAGCACTCACCAGTTCCTCAAGCCAAAAATGGTAGGTCACATGCAACTAATACACAAATGGAATGTGGCACCCAGTACCAATATGTATATCAAATATTAATAAAGCTTAATTTACAAAAAAAGTATAAATACAGTTGTAACAGATTCTTCTTGCACCACATGGATCATCATGAATACACTGGAAACCACAAGCCTAGATCACTGTTAAAGCTTTCTAAATGGTCCACCACTTGAGATCTTGCCTTTCCTATGGCTAGTTTTCCACTCAGTAGCTGCGCTGAAATTTGTAAAAAAAAAAAAACAAAACAAAACAAACCAACCCACCATCATATCATGTCACAACTCTGCCCCCAGGTTTGGACTACACAGGTCCACTTATACACGACTTTTTCTTTTTTTTTTTTTTTTCCGATTAACACAGTAGAGTATTCTAATATTTTCTTCTTGAGTTTCTTTTCTCAATAAACTTTTTATTTTCTCTCTCTCAATAAGGCTTACTTTATTGTAAGAATGCAATATATGATATATATAACATACAAAATATATGCTAACTATATTATGGTTAAGACTTCCAATCAACAGGTTATTAAGTTTTGGGGGGAGTCAAAAAGTTTTACAAAGATTTTCCAGTATGTGGGGTGGGGAGGTGTTGGTACCTCTAACTCTATGTCATATGTCAACTGTACACTCAAAATAAAACCCACAGGTGGGGTGCCTGGGTGGCTCAGTGGGTTAAAGCCTCTGCCTTCGGCTTAAGTCATGATCTCAGGGTCCTGGGATTGAGCCCTGCATTGGGGTCTCTGCTCAGCAGGGAGCCTGCTTCCCCCCTCTCTGCCTGCCTCTCTGCCTACTTGTGATCTCTGTCAAATAAATAAAATGTTTTTAAAAATAAAATAAAACCCACAGGCATTAGGTCAAACATGCTCTGACCCCTGCCTATCGCTTTACCCTCAATTCCTATCATTCTCCACTTCATTCTCTCTGCCCTTGTCAGACCAGTTTTCTTGCCTTTCTTCCAACATACCAAACTGGTTCTCAGTGAGCTAGATCCTAACTCATGCTCTTTGCCACTTACTATTTCCTCTGCAGGGAGTAACTTTTTATAAGACTTTCTTCTTCCCTCAAAAGAGCCTTCCCTGACTAATCTATCTAAAGAGTCCTCACCCCATCATACTCTCTCCTCACTCTATATTTTTTCAAAGCATTTATCACTTCTTCACATTACAATTTATTCATTTCCTATCTCACTGAAATATAAACCCCATAATAATTTATTCATCCCTGTATTCCCAAGGCCTAGAACTGGGTGTGACATAAAGTGGCTAGACAAGTAATAAGCATTGTTGAACAGATACATTACTAATGCTCAATAAGCATGATCCTTTACTAGGTATTTCTCAACTCTATCAACCAAACCTGTTAGTTAAAATAAAATTAAAATAATTTAAAAATCCCAGGCATCTACATTTTTACAAACTCAAAAAGGACATCTCTATTTGACTTTATCTCTCTGCTCTTACCATCTAATAATAATTAGGGGTAGCACTAAATATTTATGTGACTAACACACAAAGAACTTTTTAATGATACTGCTAGAAAGAAGTATCCTATTCTCCAGGGGCACCTGGGTGGCTCAGTTGGTTGAGTAGGTACCTCTAACTCTATGTCATAGAGTTTTCTCTATGACTTAGTCTCTATGTCTCTATGTCTCTATGACATAGTCTCTATGACAACTCTTAATTTCGGCTCAGGTCATGATCTCAGGGTCCTGGGACTGAGCCCTGCATCCCATTGGGCTCTGTTCTTAGGAAGGAATCTGCTTGAAGATTCTCTCCCTCTCCCTACTTCCACTTGCCTGCCTGCAAGCTACCCTCTCTCTCAAATAAATCTTTTTAAAAAGTGCTTTCTTGGGGCGCCTGGGTGGCTCAGTCGTTAAGCGTCTGCCTTCGGCTCAGGTCATGATCCCAGGGTCCTGGGATCGAGCCCCACATCGGGCTCCTTGCTTGGCAGGAAGCCTGCTTCTCCCGCTACCATTCCCTCTGCTTGTGTTCCCTCTCTCGCTGTGTTTCTGTCAAATAAATAAAATCTTTAAAAAAAAAAAAAAAGTACTTTCTTCCACGCATACCTCAAAAAAAAATTTTTTTATTCAATTCTGAAGAGAATACAAAAAGTATACCAGCTATATTTTAAATACTAGTTTAAAACACAAAATTCCCAGATAATCCCACGTTAGCACCAGCTACTAAATTTTCTAGGAAAAGTAGAGATCAATGAAGCAATGTTCACATTCTTTTACATATTGAAAACAGGATTTCTACCATTTATGTTGGACTGAAATAATCAATGAGTCTATTATTCTCAGAATCAATTTCTACCCATCTCATTAAGTTCTAGCCTATGAAGGTGCAGATTTCAAAGAAGTATGTTGCCCTGTCTCTCTCGTTTTTTCAAGGTTCCCTAATAAAATGGCACTTTGTCCTTCTCTTTATCACACTACATATATTCACCCAAGTGTTTACTAGGCATCCAGTTTCACCTCTTAAAGGCACCTCTTATTGACCACAGAACTAAATATAAGATTTATTTTATTGAGTGTTCCAGGGCATTTTATAGAAATAAAGAATGAATTGGACAAAAAAAAAAAAAAAATTGCTTTATACCGAAAGACTTTGACCCATTCAACATCCAGATCAGCAAGAAAAGTGCTACCACCTTAGCTTTCTTCCAAGTACGAAATCTAAGAATCATCTGGAACCCACTCACTCTTCTCTCCTTACATCAAGCTGTAATAAAATCTCTCCTTATGCATTTCTCAAATTAATCCTTTCTACTCTTCATGTGGCCGAATCTGACATTGCACCTACTGTATGTTACTGCTCTAATTTTTTGAAACTTCCAGCTCAAAACCCCTCTTCTTATCGTTTCCAAATGGCACTAATAATTAACATTTTCTATAACCCTTTCTTACTAGCTCTGAACTCTTCATTTTTACTTCAATCCTCTGTGCCTATTACTTTGGTGGTAATAAGTTCCCTCCCTAATAACATCTCGCTCTTAGGTTTTAAACTGCTTCCCACATCCCATCTCCCTCCCCCAATACATATTATGTGATGTTTCGAACTTCTTAATTTTTTTTTTTTTTACATCTTTTAACCTATCTTCCTTCAAAATTCATCACAAATTTAAGGAGAGATTCATTTCTCTTCATCTGAAAAGATTCATCTTTAATCTATCAGGGTAGTAATATTATGGAAACAAAGAATGGAATTGGAGGGGCACCTGGGTGGCTCAGTGGTTTAACAACCCTCTGCCTTTGGCTCGGGTCAGGATCTCCGGGTCCTGGGATCAAGCCCCTCATGGGGCTCTCTGCTCAGCAGGGAGCCTGCTTCCCCCCCTCTCTCTGCCTGCCTCTCTGCCTGCTTGTGATCTCTCTCTTTCTCTGTCAAATAAATAAATAAATAAAATCTTAAAAAAAAAAGAATGGAATTGGATACAAAGGAACTGCAAAGATAGAGTCTACGGCTTGGAGAAGGAGGAACTGATGATGATTTTAGGCAGGAAAAAAAGAAATGGGCATAGGACAGGATTTACAGAGGAAAAGGTCTGAAAGATCCCAACAACAGGAGGGAATGGAATCAGTATGACTTAGAAGACTCATCCTTAAAACAATATATATCTAAAGGACATCTTATATAAAGAGGAAGAAAGGATGAAAGGCGAAGCTATAGAGATTTTTGAGAGAAAAAGGGGAGAAAGAGCCAAGTTAGATGGTCTTCTCAATAAAAGGCAGGTCATGTACAGAGGATGGAGTAGAATTAATTTAGAAAATCTTTTTTTTTTTTAAGATTTTATTTGGGGCTCCTGGGTGGCTCAGTGGGTTAAGCCTCTGCCTTCGGCTTGGGTCGTGATCTCAGGGTCCTGGGATCAAGCCACACATCAGGTCTTTTTCATCACCAACAAGGTCTGATGAAAAATAGTTTACCAGTATATACTCTATTATAAAATCATTATATTTCCTAAAAAGTTCTAAATTTTTATTTTATTTTATTTAAGATTTTGTTTACTTATGTGAAAGAGAGACAGCGAGAGAGGGAATACAAGCAGGGGAGTGGGAGAGGGAGAAGCAGGCTTCCCATGGAGCAGGAAGCCCAATGCAGGGTTCGATTCCAGGACCAGGATCATGGGATCCCTGGACCCTGGGATCATGACCTGAGCTGAAAGCACACACTTAACGACTGAGCCACCCAGGCACCCCCTAAATTTTATTTTTAAGGAGCTTCTGGACAGCAGGCACCATCATGTGTTCTCCCTACTTCTCATAACATATACTACATTATGGGTATGAAAAACAAGAGATGGCGATAATGTCTTTGCAAAATTTTTATAGGCCAGTGAACTGTTAATATAAGTAAATCATCATGAGTAAACACATTCAACTTACATACACTCTGATTTTTTTAAAAAGATGTATTCATTTTTGCAAGACAGAGCGTGCAAGCCTGTGCACGCACATGACCCAGAGAGACAGGCAGAGGGAGAAGCAGACTCCCCACTGAGCTGGGAGTCAGATATAGGACTTGATCCAAGGACCCCCAGAATCCTGACCCGAGCCGAAAGCAGACACTTACCGACTGAGCCACGCAGGTGCCCCATATACACTGATTTTAAAAACGGACGCTAGGCATGTCTGTCTGGGTGGCTCAGTTGGTTAACCGCCTGTCTTCAGCTCAGGTCATGATCCTGGAGTCCCAGGATGGAGCCTAGCATGGAGCTCCCTGCTCAGTGGGGAATCTGCTTATGCTTCTCCCTGCTCCCCACACCCCAGCTCTTGCTCTCTCTTCTCTCTTTCTCTCAAATAAATAAAATCTTTAATAAATAAAATAAATACATAAAAATTTAACCCAAAAAGATGGCTGGTGCTCAGAAACATTGTGTTACCCGGTATCTTCTCTTTTTGCCTCTTTCACTTTGATTAAAAGAAAACTTAGAGCCAGTCTAAGGAAATAATTATGCTTTTATCCTCCCTGCCTTCAGGCATAATGAACTTCCTTATCTGTAAAACAAGGGTTAAAAGGAGATGCTTAGAACAGTACCTGGCCAGTAGTTAAGTATTCCATAAATGTTAACTAGCTATTCGTGAATGCCTTTTTCACTGTTTGGAATACCACTAAGTAATGTTAAGTCCCCAAAAGTTTAACTTAATAAAAACTCTTTAGATATTGATGTTGGTTCAAATTCCCAGCAGAAATGATCTAACTACTTATCAGCTAGTTCACAATAATAAAACCCTCAGTGGAGTCTGGATTCACAAGCTAAAACAGCAGCTTGGAACGCAAATGCCACAGCCAACTATGTCAGAGCATTAATCATTTTCTCCGCCCCACCATGAGGAACAACAACGCTCTCTTCCTTAAATATATTTGCAGCCCCTAGACAGTCCTGTCTAACTACCTCCTCTTCCACACTTCTCACTCATCTGTACTCCTTATAGCTTTTCCTTGAATGCTCCTCAAACGTTTCTGTACCGCTATCATGAGTACTCATGGTTATTCCAGGAGCAACTGAAACATTTCCTTTCCTTTTAAATACGCGTTTGTTTCTGTGGAGAAATCCTGAAATTTCTAAAAGCACACATTTATAACTAGGACATAGCCCTCTTTCTGGAGGTCTGCATAGCTAGGTCCCAATATGGCACTATTTTTAGGTAATGCTCTGGCCAGTGCTAGACCAAGGCACTCTCCTTGATCTCTCCACAGCCCACCCATGCCCCCCACCGCTTACCAGACACATGGGAACGTATGACAAGAACAGGCCTAGACAGCCTTCCTCCCACAGCAGGCTAGAAGTTTGATCAGCACACATATCTGATTTTTCTAACTTCACTTAAAAAGATTTTCTTAGTCAATAATACCATGTAGCAATAAATTCAATGGAAGGGTAGATTTTAGTCCTAGCTCTACCATGACTAGCTGTGTGATCTTGAGCAAGTCACCTAACTTCACAATGCCTATCTCCTTATATATAAAATATGAAGGGTTTTGGCCTAGATGTGCCCTATGGTTGCTCTCTAACATTCTATAACTACAATTATTATAATGCTAAAAGCAGATGAAATCTCTACTTCTGACACACAGAGGCTTCAAATCAAACTACAGACCCACATCGTCCTATTAAACCATTCAAAATAGCTGCCATAATACAGCAACCAGCATGGTCTCCAATCATGCACTCCCGATCAAGAGGGCACGAAGAAACAAAGAATACAAAGAATTAAAGAGTGCAGCAATGTAAGGAAGAGTTGTCTGGCAGCCAACCTTCTATATTCATGCTTGAGGGCATTCTATAGTAACTACACAGTCTTTTTTTTTTTTTTTTTTTTTAAGATTTTATTTATTTATTTGAGAGAGAGAAAGAGAGAGAGAGAAAACGAGAGGGGAGAAGGTCAGAGGGAGAAGCAGACTCCCCATGAAGCTGGGAGCCCGATATGGGACTTGATTCTGGGGCTCCGGGATCATGACCCGAGCCAAAGGCTTAACCAACTGAGCCACCCAGGCGCCCTATAATTACACAGTCTTACACTAACACAATATTCGGGTTGGACTGCTATTCTCAAGAAAAAATGTGAGTATCTCTAACAAATGATCACAGCAGCACAGTCCATGCTATTTCCAGTAATAAGCTTATCTATTGCTCCCACTGATTTCTTTTTATCGATAGGCGTAAGTAACTAAGGGAGTACAAATTCAGATTAAAGTTAAAAATGACAATTCATGTAAAAGGCTTATCAAAGTACCATACTTAATACAAAAACCAGTTGCTCCCTAATTTAGTAAAAGAAAAGGTTAGCAGAATTACAGATGGGAAAAACATTATGGAGCTAATTAAAATTGTTGTTCTTTTTTTTTAAAAATAAACATGTCTCTTGTATGTGCCTGGAAGTGCTGCACACAAATACAAGTAAGTTAAGGAATGTGTGGTCTCACGGTGAAGTTAGATCTATTTGTGAAATTAGCAAGTTTCCATAGCCTAAAATATCAAAATAATCGCTTTACCTAGGCCACTGTCCCTCTAAGCGTGCCAAGTCTCTACAGATGAACATCCTTGAAACCTTACTCAACTCAAACTTCAACTCCTTGCCAAAACCTTCTCCATTCCCTCTTAACAGAGTTATTACTCCCACTCTGATGGCTGACACAGATTCTTCCCTTTCAGCATAAGTCCTAGGGATTAACTTCCAAAACGAAGTCCCAAACTGTCCTTCCCAGCCTTTTTATCTCTAGCCAGGTCTGGCTACTCTAAAAAAAAATTATCTATCTTTCCAGATCCTAATCTTGCTTTTCATAAACTGCTAATTGGTTTTCTTGATTTTGTTTAAAATGATAATGAAACTCTTTCTAGTATGACCTGAAAACCTGTCCACATCTGTGTACTTCTTCCTCAAGGGCACCCTGAAGGCTCAACTTGGCCCTACAGCCACTGTCAAACACCATAACACTAATACTTGGTCAAATTATTGTAATTACTTAGGTTTGTACCTGTTTAGGACTCCATTAGTCCTAAACTCAAAAAAGCACACTCCTCGAAAGCACAAAACAGTGCCTTCTTTTTGTTTCTACTACCCACCCACCTACCCACCCCCCCCATATCTAGGACAGAGTAGGCACATAATAACTGTGGGATGAATGGCTTGAGTTTCTATGAGATTCAGTAGTTGCCTCATCACATTTTGTAAATGCCAGCTGCCATGAATGGAATTTTCAATGTGGGCAGTTAACAGAAACAGAAGATTTCCATTCCTCTGCTATCTTTATTCAGCCCCACACCCACGGCAGCAGACGTCTTTAACTCTCACCCCACAGCTACACCTGACAACACATTTGGACTCACTCCCAAGCCTCCTATTCTCCTTATTCCCCTCTAAACCTTTCAAACCCTGCCCCAGCTCCCTCGCACCCACGGACCACTTCAGTGAAATAAATTGCTACAAATCTGTACTGAACATCCTTTATCCCAATACCTAAAAGAGTGCATGAAACACAGTACTCAAATACTTGTTCAGTGAATGAATAAATGAATGAATATGTTAAAGGTAAAAGATAGCAGTATATTGTGATTGGGTCAGAGATAATGGGTCTCTTCTGTGAAAAAAATTTTTTTTCCTGTGGAGGGGGAGAGCGGAGGAAAAGGAAAGAGGAAGAGAGAATCTCAAGCAGGGTCATGGCCCAGCATGGAGTCTGATCTGAGACTAGATCTCACAACCCTGAGATTGGGACCTGAGCTAAAATCAAGATTGGGATGCTTTACAGGCTGAGCCACCCAAGTGCTCCTGAAAAAGACTTTTCTGGGAAGCAATCACATACCAACAGCCAAAAAGGCTTAAAACACATATAAGAAATTTTTGATAAAACTTTGGGGCACCCGGGTGGCTCAGTGGGTTAAAGCCTCTGCCTTCGGCTCAGGTCGTGATCTCAGGGTCCTGGGATCGAGCCCCGCATCGGGCTCTCTGCTCAGGAGGGAGCCTGCTTCCCCCTCTCTCTCTGCCTGCCTCTGCCTACTTGGGATCTCTCTCTCTGTCAAATAAATAAAATCAATCTTAAAAAAAAAAACTTAACTGATATAGGGGTGCCTAGGTGGCTCAGTCGGCTACATGTCTGACTTCAGCTCAGGTCATGATCTCCGGTTCCTGGGATGGAGCTCTGTGTGGGAGCCTGCTTCTTCCTCTGCCCCTCCCCCAGCTGGTGCTCTGGCTCACTCTCTCTCTCTCTCTCTCCCTAATAAACAAAATCTTAAAAAAAAAAAAAAAAAAAACCTAACTGATATATTAAACATAACTTCAGAATATATGCCTGCCCATAACCCCTAGAGAAATTCCTACTTAGCTTCCTCAGTAGGCAATCGCCCACATAACTGAGTCACGCCTCTCTCTGTGACTGGATCAGAAGTAAATACCTGACACAGAAACCACCTAGTCATAGGCTGACAGAGGGCCTACACCCTGTGTGTCCAAGCTCCAAAAGATGAGTAAAACCAATCAGATTATCTGGGGAATCTTCACTAGAAGATTCAGAAAAAGTCATCCTAAACTGCAAGATCACAATATATGAAATCCTAAATTAAGGTGGGGGGAGCAGCTCACTTAGCCACACAGCTCTCCTCAAAATGTTATCACTCGAGAATATGAAAAAGGTAACTTGAGTGTTTCTAAAGATCATGTGTTCTCTTTGGGCAACTGGCCAATTAGAGGGAGAGTGGGGTTTCTTCTTCACTTTTGTGAAGTATAAAAAGAATGCTTAAGGGAGCAGTTATTTGTGAGCAAGAAGAGGGATTATCCTCTGGCTGCCTCTAATTTTGGCCTCTGGTGAGTAAGTTTCCTTTTATTTCTTTAAAAGCAGGGCAACAAATAGCCATTTTGGTGCTAACGCTAAATTATATGGTATGTATCTCGTACATGACTGAAACTATTTTTGCAAAGGTGTATTTCTTTCTAGCTCTGCCTCAAAATTTTCTTGTGATAGAAATGTAAAATACTCAGTTTTAAACCACACAAATAAATTTTTATATGTAATGGAGATGTCCTCCAAAGTTAATTATAATGTTACATCCATTCATCAAACCCCATATATCCCTAAATTTTACACTTAAACATGTTAGAATCATATCCCTACCGAAGTCTAAGACAGTCTACCAAACACTGATGACAGCATACAGCACTTCTCTACACATATATTTAATCAGATGCAAATACCACATTTTTAAAATTCACAAATAACAAAACATTCTAAACTGAGTTGCCAGATCATAAGGATTCCTATAATTTCAATTTCCCTTACCATATAAATGTTCATCAATGCTTTAAGTCAAAACCCAAAAGTTTGCGGTTCATATATATATTGACTTTTTTTTTTAAATCCTTTTTTTTTAAGATTTTATTTATTTATTTGACAGAGAGAGAGAGAGAGAGATATCACAAGTAGGCAGAGAGGCAGGCAGAGAGAGAGGGGGAAGCAGGCTCCCCGCTGAGCAGAGAGCCCGATGTGGGGCTCGATCCCAGGACC
The DNA here is from genome assembly GCA_028646535.1 of Procyon lotor. Taxonomy (NCBI): domain Eukaryota; kingdom Metazoa; phylum Chordata; class Mammalia; order Carnivora; family Procyonidae; genus Procyon; species Procyon lotor. The sequence goes on along the minus strand of CM053606.1, from coordinate 80,440,238 downwards.
CTGAGATCATGACCTGGGCCGAAGGCAGAGGCTTTAACCCACTGAGCCACGCAGGCACCCCTACTTTTACCATCCTTTTGTTACAGCATAAATTAGCAGTGGAATGAGGGAGGAGAATGCAAAGTCCCTAAATGATTTCCCCCAAATTACATTTAATTCTAGCTATAAAATAAAATATGGCTTAAAAGACTAAAAATTCAAATCAACACTCTGAAATCCCCTGCACACCTTTCCAGCCTCATCTCCCACACTCTTCCTATACCCTTTATCCCAGGCAAATCTATTTGCTCACTTACATTTCCGAGCCTTTGTACATACTACTCCCTCTGTCTAGATGCACTTCCCTCTGGTCTTTATCTTAAGAGTTGCTATTTATCTTTTAAGGTCCATGTCAGATATCACCTCCTCTGGAAGGACTTCCCTGACATGTTTCTTTCTCCTTATCCCCAAATCAGCTACTCCTGCCGTAACCACATTCCAAACATATTAACCACTGTTTACTCCTGTATATCTCCACAACTTTAACTGCTTAAGAGTTTTGTCTATTTCTCACTTATCTCCAGGCTAAGAAAGTACCTGTGCACATGAAAGATGATCAGAGATACCAAATCACAAATAAGTTAATAAATGAACCTCCTGGGGGATACTGCAACACTGAAAACCAAAAAGCTCAATAAAAAGTAGCCTTGACTAAATGCAATGCAGCACCCTAGATTGGATCCTGAAGCAGAAAAAGAACATTAGAGGGAAAAACTGCTGAAATCCAAATAAAGTATGTAGTTTAGTTAACATTAATGCACCAATATTGTGCAACGTTGACAAATGTACCATAGCTATGTAACAACATTAAGGGAAACCAGGTGAAGAGTATACAGGTATTCTACATACTTAAATCTATGCAACTTTACTATAAATGTGAAATTATTCCAAAATAAAAAGTTATTAAAAAAAACTTGTAACGGTGCCTCGCTGGCTCAGTTGGTTAAGAGTCTGCCTTTGGCTCAGGTCATGATCCTGGGGGCCTGGGATCAAGACCTGTAATGAGCAGGGAGCCTGCTTCTCCCTCTCCTTCTGCTGCTCCTCTTGCCTGTGCTCTCTTTCTCTCTGTCAAATAAAATCTTTAAAAACAAAACACACACACACACACACACTTCTAAGTAGTCTAGAAAAACTAAAAAAACTACAAATATTGATGAACATGTGAATGTGAATTTTAGTTATTACCATAAAAACAAAAATGAAAGGGTAAGAAATATACTTCTCTTCTTAGAAGTAGAGAAGAGGGGCGGCTGGATGGCCCTGCGGGGCTCAGGTCAAGGTCCTGGGATACAGCCCTGAGCGATGGGCTTCCCTGCTCAGCGGGGAGTCTGCTTTTCCCTCTGGCGCCCCCACCCTGTGTGTGCTCTCTCACGCATCTCTCCCCCCAAATAAAATCTTAAAAAAAAGCAGCAGCAGCAGCAGCAGAGGAAGGAAGGAAGAAAATTAGTTTTTAACGACCTGGAATGAACCAAAATATGTGAGGATTTATTAACGCTGAGAAATGGTAAAAAGAGATTTATATCATTAAACTGAAGTCATTCAATGTTTATTTTCAAAAATACATAACTCAACATTGAAATAACTGCTATGGAAAGTTTAAGATTGCATTATCCTAACACATCAGAACTACATTATCTATGTAAATCATGGTAGTGATTATATCATTACATCAAACAGAACCTTGTTTTGAAGTTATCGATTCTGATGTTCTAACTTCAGGAAATAGAGGCGAAAATATTCCATCAAAAGTATGTCACTCTAAAACAATCCTATAATTTACATTTGTAAAATATAATCTCCAAGGTCTTTGGCAAAATCCTTTTCCATACAACATTCTCCATTTAATAAAAAAGTATAAAAACTAGGGTTATCAATACGTAACTAAAACAGAAATCCAAATTCAGTGTACCATTTCCATAATAAGTTCTTAGAGTTCAAATGAATACTATTTTGATTTTAAAATCCAACTACTACAGGAAATTACAAGATGACAAGAAGCAAGCTACCTTGCTAATTAACTCTAAAGAAGTTTGATTTATAGGTTCTCATATCCCCAAAGTAGTAACTATTAATAGCAGGCCACATAAATAAAAACAGGAGAGGGGTGCCTGGGGGGCTCAGTTGGTTAAGGGTCTGCCTTTGGCTGGGGTCTAGATCCTGGGATTGAGCCCTGCCTCCCTCTCCCTGCTCAGTGGGGAATCTGCTTCTCCTTCTTCCTTTGCCCCTCCCCCTGCTTGCACACTATCAAATAAATGAATAAAAAAATAAAACCTTACAAAAAAAAAAAGAAGAAGGCAGGAGATACAAGCACAGTTTAAATACAAGAGGGTAGGGACACCTGGATGGCTCAGTTGGTTAAACCTCTGCCTATGGCTCAGGTCAGGATCCCATGGTCCTGGGATGGAGACCCACATCAGGCTCCTTGCTCGGTGGGGAGCCTGCTTCTCCCTCCGCCTGCCACTTCCCCTGCTTGTTCTCTCTCACACACAAATAAATGAATAAGATCTTTGTAAATAAATAAATAGGTGTATGTTTTAATCATGGTGAGACATCGCTAACTATACAGCAATAGATTTACGTGAGCAACTAGAAAAAATTTAGAATACTATTTCAAAGTTAAGCCACAAAAATTTTTCTAGATATAAAACACTAACAATCATCCCCAAAACTCAAAGTCTTTTTGTATGAATATTAAAAACATTTACCCATTTGTGAATTAGACTCAGTAACAATAAGAAGTCCATAACAGCAAAATAGTAATGGAACAATGAACACACTAATGTCTCCACTAGCCCTTAACAAATCTCTTAAACTTTTAAGTATCTTCCAACTTGAAAATCAAAGGAAATCTATTAAGGACTATACCGTCCTGAAATTTGTTTCTAAGATTACCTACTTGTACCATTATTCAGGTACAAATCAAACAAATTGGGCCTTTCTGGTTCTTCTTTGTTTGATTTGTATCTGATATATACATTTCTGTTACAACTTACTAATATCAAGACACGAAAAATAAGTTACTTCATTTACATAGAGCACTGTATCAAAACTGGGACAATTAAACAGTGCTCCAAAGACAATGTTATTCAGCTCAAGCAGTTTCAATTACAAATATGATACAGATGACTGGTAAGCAGGTAACAGATAGCCTGGAGAGATAAAGGCTTAAAGAGAACTCTAACTTGCTAAACACTGAAAAAGAATTTTACCAAAACGAAGACAGTTAAAACTGGAGGGAAAATCAAACACTACAACAGTTCCTTCACTTTATATTCTCTTAAACATTTACATTATGTGTATGTGCACTTTATAAATTTATGTTTTTCAGGTTTTTAACTACTTTCCTAAACAATGTTATTACATTAAACTAATTTCAGTCAAATTCAAGAATAAGAGAAATAACACCACAAAAGCAGTCCTCTTTATAACCCTGCTAAAATATTTCATTAACATCACACACAAGAGACCCCTGAGATCAGACATCACTGTATAAACAAAGGAAAATGAAGCTCAGAGATTAGGACAAATCCCCCCATTTTCAGAATCTTTGCTCTTTAACCCTACAATAATGGGATCTCCTATTTATCAATTAAGTTACCAGTTCAAAGAACTTTTATAAGTGCTAGTCTACTATATTCTGTTCAACAGAAAACAAGCTTTAAAACAAACTTCAATTACCTGAACAAATTTAGTATTCACTGCTCTAAACACTTCTTATGAGACCCATATTTTTATTTTTTGGTGCTAATATTCTAGTTCCTGAGTACCTAAAACATCTTTTCCTCCCCACCTTCCCTGACAAGTCCCATTCCCCGATAAAACTAAACTAAACTAAGCATAGGAAGACAACGCATGGACAGTTGCAAGAATGATTAAAAGGTTACACACTTGTCCAATCTATTTTTTTTTAAGATTTTATTTATTTGACAGAGAGAGAGAGCACAAGAGAACAGGGGGAGTGGCAGAGGGAGATGGAGAAGCCGGCTGCCAGTTGAGCCAGTCAATTAAGTGTCTGCCTTAGGCTCAGGTCACGATCCCAGGGTCCTGGGATTGAGCCCTGCACTGGGCTCCCTGCTTAGCAGGGAGCCTGCTTCTCCCTCTCCTTTTGCCGATCCCCCTGCTTGTATTCTCTCACGCGCTCTCTCTCTGTCAAATAAATAAATAAGAACCTTAAAAAAATTAAAATTAAAAAAATGAAATTTCAAAACTATAAAAAAACTTACAAACAGCACACTTGTATACCATTATCGATGTACTGCACTCCAATTGGGAAGCTTTACATAATATAATTTTGTCTTCCTACATAATATTGTGATTAAACATTAATTTGACATTTTCAAGATCTTCCCAAGAACACACCTAAAGGAAATCCAAATCAAAGGTAATCAAAAAACTGTAACACTTAAGTATTCCTTAACTAATTCAGCCCACCCTGGCTTCTAAATTTGCATTTCTATAGTACCTATAATCTGTAACATTCTTTTTGATTTAATAATAACGATAATAGCTAACATTCACTGAGCTAATCCTATGTGCCAGGCTGTATTCCACTTTACATTACTATCATATTACTCTTCATAGCACTCCTATAGTGCCTCTATTTTCTCCATTTTAAAGATGAGGAAATGGAGCAGAGCAAAACTGAGTAACTCTCCCAAGGTTACAGCTGGTAAATGGGAATTAGAATTTGAAATAGTCCAGGGGCGCCTGGGTGGCTCAGTGGGTTAAAGCCTCTGCTTTCGGCTCAGGTCATGATCTCAGGGTCCTGGGATCGGCCTGCATTGGGTTCTCTGCTCAGCAGGGAGCCTGCTCCCCCCCCTCTCTCTGCCTGCCCCTCTGCCTGCTTGTGATCTGTCAAATAAATAAATAAAATCTTTAAAGAAAAAAAAAAAAGAATTTGAAATAGTCTGACTTCAGAACTCATGTTGTTATCACTATACTAAGCTACATCCCTCCAAAAAAAAGAAAACAAAACAAAACAGTAATATCTAATGAACACCTATTATGTGCCAGGAGAGACATAGTTTGATAGTTTCAAAGTGATGATGTAAAAATGACTTGCATGTCCATCAAAGGAGGTATTCCACGGCAAAAAAAAAGTTATCCGTATACTTGATGAGTGTGTTCTGCTTATAGAAAATAAGGGATGACTTTAACTTTTGTGCATTATGATATGGTTCAAGCAAGAGCATCTGTGTCTCCAACTATTTATAACTGTTGACTTAACTTGCTCAAGAATATTAAAAAATCTTACTCAAAACAATGAAATTGGTAAAAATTAAAAGCAAATGTTTTAGTACTTTGATTTTTACTTACTGCTTTTGCAGTTCGCTAAGTCATCATGTGTTTTATTTTATTTTTAATTAAATGCACTATTTATAAAATCCCGAATAAAGATTTTCCCAGACATTTGCTTGCCTAAATTCTAACTGCCAAATCCTGCCATTTGGAAGAAAGCCTCACAGTTTACAACTGTATTACAATAGGCTAATGTCCTGAGGGGGTCTCTGATAGGCTAATGTAAATCAACGCAACATGAAAATACACCTTTAGTTTCATAACCAATTGATCAATAAAGACAACCTTAATGCCTTGAATATTATGGTTTATGTTAAACATCTGAAGAGCCCAAGGAGTAATGTCCAACATCACGTGGTTTGCATTAGTAAATATTTAAGAAGCATCTACTAGGTGCCACACACCATGCTACCCCACAAATGATATCTGTTAAACAGAGTGGCAGTCTAGAATTACAATTAGAGTTCATGTGTTATGAAAGTTCAGATATTCAAACCCAAAGCTCAAGCTCCAGTGCATAATTTTCCTCCTATATCTAAAGAGCTGTTCCCTAGGGCTTCTGCAATCTACAAACCACTAAATCTGTTAACAGGAAGAAACTAGCATGAGCACCAGGCACATCCTGGAGTACAAAATCAGCCTTGGGTTATGGTGCTGCATTCTGTCCTCCAGAGCTTTATACCATGAAAATTTGGCACTTCTCCTAAAGCAACTTCTTTTTCTCAAAAATTAATTTTTAAAAATTCTATTAAAAAAAAAAAGAGGTTCTGTTGCTTACAGAAACCATTACTACTGCTTATTCTTCTCAAACAGAACCGCAGAAAATACTAATAGCAAAGAAACTGTGACTTAATTGGAAAGCTGATGCCAGGGTACTTTATACGATTTACTGAGCCTCTAGAAACCAGTTTCAAAAATGTTTAAACTAATCATGCTGAGTAAAACGCATCTGACTGTACCTAAAGGCTGCTCAAATCGAATGTCGGGTAAAATAAACAGTAATTTTCTGAAGCCAATGTTTTTAGTTTGGAGAGACAGCTCACCAGAAGTCTGTCGCAGCTTTTATAATGTATCCAATTTCATAATTTATCCTAAAGTAACTCCATTCCCACTGCACATCATCCCTTAGCAACTATTCAGCAACTCCCAATATGTAATCTATCGTCTACTTCATCTTTTGCCACAAACCTCAAACCAGCCAGTCTTTAAATTTCCTCAGCTGACACCACCTCCTCTTTTATGAAAACAAGGGAAGGAGTTATAAAACCTCAAGAGAGTAAAAATGATAGAAGGTGGAAAAGTGTAGACAGCTACACTTGCACCCAAAGCTCTTTTTCTTTATATCCGAGAACTTGTCAATTATCTCCATCACACACCTTCACGTTCCTGGTCAATCCAAGGTTCCTCCATTTACAAACAGTTCAAAATGCCCACTTGCTAATAAATGACAGGGTCCTTACGTGACTACTCTGTACCAGCTCCTCTATTTACATTATCATTCAAGCATCCCAACTTCATCCTGTCAGAGTATCACCATGCTCCGAACTCATAAGCCTAAATTATACGAGCCCCACACACTCTACCCCGTCCTCTGCTATCAACACATTCCAACCCCTTGCAAAACCTTCCCTAATATCAGCTCTTCCTTTATGAGCTTTCGGCGTATTCCTAATACAGTCTCAATGTCCCCCTGCCCCGAACTCCCAAGCTCTCTGCACTAAACGCCAAATCCAGCTCGGAGTCACACCCTCCCACCAGCCCGATTCCTACAACCCCAAACCCCACCCCCTCAATCACGCCCTCCCGGGCCTAAGCCACCAACCCAACACCCCGCCCCGCAGCCGTCACGCCCTCCAGATCCCTTCGGGGTCCTTTCAGCCGGCCGGGCCTGACCCCCGCCCCGCAAGGGCTCTCAAGTGCCTAGGCCCTCCCGTTCACCCCGCCAGCCCCGCCCTCAGCCCCTCACCGAGTAGCAGCAGCTTCACTTCTTTGGCCGCTTTCTCTCCGTCCTCCCGCAAGTTGCGGTCGATCATCTTGCTCCGCTCCACCGCCGCCTTATCCTCGGCGCTCAACGTGCAGCCCATGGCGGCGGCGGGAGAGGGGACCGAGCCCGGGCTCACTCACACACCGCGGAGACTGCGGCTTGGCTGGCGGAGACAGCGTCTACTGCTGGGCGGCGGCCCTCTCCGTCAGCTCCTTGAGCGCCGAAGGAACCGGATATCCGGTGTTGACGACACTTCCGGCAACGCCCCATGGCGGTTACTGCTCGAAACTCTCTAGCTGGGGTAGAGGAGGAGCGACGGAAAGCGGAAGTACGGGGAGAGGACCGGTCAGTCGGATCGGTGGTTCCCGGAGCAGCGGTGTCTTGGGGAGCGCCTGGTACGCGGATCGACTTTGGTGCCTCTTGTCCTTTTCGGCTCCTTTATTTGGATTAATGTAGAAAAACCAGGGACTGGCTTCCCCAGTTGGTGGCGCCCTCCTGAGGTCACACAGCCGCCTTTGGAAGGGGGCTGGGGGTTCCCAGATAAGAGTCCACAGCCCGCACGGGAATTTCTGCTGGGAATTTCTCACTGGCCAGAAAAGCCCCTTTGATCTCTGGCTGTGGAGACCCGAAGCCCCTTCCCAAGTGTACGACACTGCCGGGGTTGCCTCAGCCCGATCTACGGGATGGAAACAAACAGCACAGCCTGGGGCCGGCCACGCTTCCCATCTTGAGATCTGTAAGGCCGACCGTGCCTGGGACCTTAGCACACCCTTCTGTCCTCCCCTTTGTCCCACCGCTTCCTGCTCTCAGAATGTATCCGGGTCCTTGTGCCGTTACCTACGAGTTGCCCAGCGACTGTGTTGACAGAGTGCCACCTGAAATCGCTAAATAGTCTATTACCCGAAAGGTAAGTGTGTAATTCTCCACAAGATTTCCGTGATACCTTTCTCCAATATAAGCCATTTTTAGCGCGGAGAAATGATCCCGCGTTAGGGGCCTTCGGACTTCTACCAAGATCAGTTAACCTCAGGCCCACACCCCAAAACAAACCAGTGCATCCTGTGAATCTCCCTACTGAAATTTCCTGTTGTAGTTACTACCCAAAAAAGAGAGGTTCTAGTAGATTTGTCTCTCAGCTCTAGCATCACCTGAAAATAAACCTCCGTGAAAGCCCCACACTCCTAGCCTTTTAAAACATTCATAATCCTGGGTACTACCCATGAAAGTGGCCCTGAATTACCTTTACTGCCAAATAGCTGCACAAATACTCTCACCATACATTCCAGAGAGGAGAACTCTCATAGTCCCCCAAACCATTCCCTGGGATTAAAAACTATTTCCGTAATAGATTCTAAACCTTAGCTTATAAGGTCCAAACAGAAAGGTCTATATGATGGCGATTCACTAATTAGAGGGATTTCTTGAGAGCCACCGTAAACAACTTCATCCACTATAACTTTGTAATGCCAATCTTGAAAGTTTGAAAAGCCTCCTACTCCTTCCCAAATGACTGTTAAGAATAAAAAGAATGGCTTTCCCATAATCCATACTTACGGGGGAATAGGGCAAAAGGAAAGGGTAGAACCAATATTTATTGAGTACCTATTTGCCAGATATGGCTATGTGCTTCCACATGGTCATCTCTTTTAATCCTCACAACAACCCTGTGAGGTAGGTAATGTCACCCCCGTTTTTACAGATGAAGAAATAGGCTCAGAGAAATTAAGCATCTTTCCCAAGTTCACACAGTGAGTAAGTAGATGTCTGCCTCCAAATTCACCCCTTTTCTACCATGCCACTGTAAGATGTTACCTGGGGAGACCTGACAACAGAAAGTTTTCGTCTAGGCTTGGAAGTTACCCCAACACCACCCAGGTGCAGGAAGAGTAACTGACGAGTCAAATGTCTCAACTTGTTGATTCTTGAGCCCACTATTTTGTCCAGGAACAGCTTTCACAGCCAGACTACATAGCAAACTTTACCAAGTGGTCCTGGTAAACTGGAAAACAACTGGAAGGTGGTCATGGCAGAAACTGTTGGAAGAATTGTCAACATAATAGAAATTTTTATTTCCTTCATGATCCACTCAGGGAAAAATAAATGGCAAATGAACCAGCCTATGTCAAATCCTGTAATAACCAGAATAACTCACTGAACCAGAGAGTTCAGCGTCAGGAAATATAAGCCTGAGTTAAGAGATAACCTTGCACTTAAAATTTTTTTTTTTTTTGGATGTATGTGAAGGAAGGGTTGGAGGGCAAAGTCAAAGGAGAAGACAAAATAAATTAACAAAATGGCTGCCAGACAATGTTTCCTGTCTTCCCCACTCCTCACTCCCTCTCCCCACCCCCCTCCCCACCCCCTTTGCAGGCACCTTTCCTGTTTTCACTGGACTCACACTGCCACCTGCTGGCAATGCTTAAGATGTACTAGCTGATCCCTGATTTTTGAAAGTTTTTCCCCCTCTTATCTACAAATGAGATGCCTCCCTTACGTATTTATGTTAAAGGGGAGGAGAGCGAGAAGAACATGTTTTTCAATCATGAAAGATTCTCCTTGGTAGATATACTATCTAAGGGATTTCTTCAGTGTAATAGGTTCTAGACTAAAGTAAGTCTGGTGTTAAGAAGACAGAAGCCTGTAAATTTTCCTACATCTAAAGGGGGAAAGCTTTTTGCCCAGTTTCAGTTAATAAATTCTTTTCCACAACTAGAATTTCATTTACAACCCTCACACTTTCCACAATCCACAAGAAGCTTCCATGTAAGTATCTTGCTGCAGTGGACTGAGCTCCAATATATTCTCCAATATACTTCTCAAACATCCTTTAGTGCTTTACCAGATCTAAAGGCTCTGTAAAAATACAAGGTATCTGATAAAATTAGACCATGAACTCCTCAAAGGCAGTGACTGTGTGGATCCCAAAGAATACTAGCTATTCAACTATTATGCACTGAATTGAACTGAAATAGTAAATGTTGATATCAGTATAACTTTTTATAATAAAAAGTATTTATTGGCCATTCAAAGGGGAAACTATCCCACTCCCACCAGCCCATCTTACCCTTTAATGTTCAGTGAGCCAGGAATTTGTTCAAATACAGATCAAAGCACCCTCTGGTCCTGCCTCAACCCTTGAAAGTTATTTGATTCAACTGAGGGAAGTGGATGGACAGGTAGTCCCAGGTGGGTGTCCTGTCCAGTTTGCAACTACTCCCCCTCCCTTGCAAATAACGCCACCGATACCAGCCAATGAGTTCCTACAGTCTCAATCAGTGAACATCTGAACCCAACTCCCATGCCCTCTCTCCAACCCAGGGCTGCAGATAGGAGGGAGATTTAAGTCTTTGTCACTGAAGCTAATTTTGAGAGCGATGAATGGGAGTAGGGAGGCATTTAATGGACCATGGAAACCCTCCCCTTCCCATTCCCAACCTTAGTCTCTTGTACCCGATTGTCCACGGGGCTGGAGGTGGGTCACTGCCATGAGGAGAGAGATCAGGGAGGCCACTCCTAGGAAGAAAAAAAAAGATGTACAGTGTTACTGGTCAGGGTGACTATCCGGCCTCTCTGTATCCATCCACTTTAGCAATTCAAATGCTAACCCCCACCTTCAGCCACCCAAACCCCAATCTTTCCACTTCTTCATTCTAAAAAATAAGGAGAAAGAGCCATCCTGTTGTATCCTTGCCTTTGCTGAGATCAAGCTTTCTCCATGTACAGGAGAGAGACAGCAAAATAGGACAGAAGGGCTGTTCCCACAGGGTGGGCGAGCGAGGAAAGCAGTCAGCTCTCCGGCCTTCTACTCTTTGTACCCTGCCTGCTATTTCCCCTCGCTTCTGGCCAAACTCAGGAAAGGAATATACCCAGCCGGCCCTCTCAGTTTAAGGAAACCTCAGGTCTAAAACTAGAAAAAGATCCATTAACTCAAGTGGAAACACTTAGCTGTACTTTGTTTAGTTCTTTTTAAACCTAGCAAGGAAAGGAGAGGACACAGGTCATTTTCTTACCTTGCTTGAGTGCAATTACTACCCTGGGCAATTACACAGAAAAATAAAATACCCTAAAGGATCCCCAGGATAACTCCAAACCTGGCCTGCTGCTCTATATCCTCCAACTCCTACCCTTAGAGAGTCTCCCTGCTTCCTGAGGCATGGAAAGTTCGCTGGTTGAAAGGCATCATCTCACCTTCGTGACCCTTTAGTCTCATTACCATCTCACCAGGTTCCCTCCCCCAGTAGTCAAGGATCATAGCCATGTCCAAGGCTTTTGCCACACGTTCATCCTGTTGGCATTGTTCCTGACCCAGAAAACACTAAGCAAAAGCTGTGTGCAGAGACCCCAGCCCCAGCCCCTGCTAGCCGGGAATAGGTGATCCCACAAGGTGTTCCTTCCGTCCTAAGTGGCCCCAGCCCCATCTCCCACCAAGTGGCCAGAAGCCGGTCATGATTCCAGTCGCGGTGAGGGGGCGGGACGGAGGTAGCTGTCCGACATGATGATGTCGCTGGTGAGTTGTTGCTCCAGGAACTCCGAGGTCTCTTCAGCTATCTGGCCTGGGATTCGAAAGTCCACAGCAGGTGTCTCCTGCTTGGGGCTGGGGAGGGGTCGGGGAACCCAGGACTCCGAGGGACAGCCTGTACCCTGAAGGAACTGCAGAAAGTTCTCCTCAATGGAGCCCTCCCGGCTAGGTAGCCTCAGCTCCTCCTCTGGAGCCGCCTTGAAGAAGCAGACAAACTGCTTGCTGAGCTCCCCCCGGATCTGCCGGTTGAGACATCCATAAAAGAACGGGTTGGAAGTGAAGCAGAAGTAGCCGATCCAGGTCACCACGTTCTCCACCTGCCCAGTCGAAATGGGCTGAGCACTCAGGGCGACGTAGAGGTGGAAAGAAAAGTAGGGCAACCAACAGAGCAGGAACTGTCCCCCCACGGCCAGGAGGACCACTGCAGCCTTCCCTCCCCCGAACGTCCGGTGCGGGGTGGTCTGGGGGGCCCCCGAGCTGGTGACCATAGTGGAGCGGCTGCTGAGAGACTCCGAGCGTTGCCGCGGTGTCTCCATCCACGTGGGCAGCGGTCCGTGCTGCATGGCCGCCACTCGGGCTACCCGGAACATGCTGCAGTAGACCACAAGGATGAGGAGCAGAGGCAGCAAGAAGTAAAGGACAGCGAAGACCACCACGAAAAGCTGGCAGTAGGCACTGCGGCTCCATTGGAGTGAGCAGCCTGGGGGGACGCTGGGAGCTCCCTCCTCCCGGGAGGCCCTTCCCAACACTGGCACAGAAGCCATGGCCAAGGCCTTCACCCACACGCCCACCAACACAGAGGCCACCAGCCCCAGCGTCATGCGCACCTCGTAGCGCATGGGATGCACCACATAATAGTAGCGCTCCACGTTGATGGCCGACACCGAGAGAATGGCCAGGCTGACGAAGCATATGCTCAGGAACAAGTAGAGGCGGCAGGCGACCTCCCCGAAGAGGTCATGGTCAAAGAGGGCAGAGCTGGAGAGCATGGCCAGGGGCATGAGGGTCAGGGCAGCCAGCAGGTCCACCAGGCAGAGGTGGAAGACAAAGACAAATTTTCGGAGGGCGGGGGTCTTGGCGATGACGGCCATCACAGCGGCATTGCCAGCCACAGCGATCAAGTCCAGCAGGAGCATGAAGAAGAGGGCCACGGATTCCGAGGCCACGTCCCGCAGCCCCACCTCTGGGACCCCACTGGCCGTAGAGGGACCTGGGGTTTGAGGGACCCTCCCCAGAGTGGAAGAGTTCCCTGACGACTGGGGGATGGGAGAGGACTCCATGGGGCCGAAAGAGGACACCCAGGGCACCTCCTGTCACAGGCCCATCCCCCATCCTAGTCCAGTGACCCTGGGATGGCCAGCCCAGGCCCAGGCTTAACAGGCTTGCCAATTTTGTGTGGGGGGACGAGGGGAGAGGGCGCCTCCTGCTGGAGCCTCCCGGACAGGCTCTAATCGCCAGCCTCCGAGGCCAGGCTGTGCATATAATGGAACTGAGGGCTCAGAAGCTCATCTCTGCTTCCTGGCTCTGGTCTGCCTCGGTGACCTCGAAGAAGCAGGAGACCTGAGAGATGCCAGAGCCTCACTCCCTCAACACTCCACCTTCTGCGTGGTCTCCGGCTCCTGTTTCTTTCCCTTTCCTCTGTTCTCCATGCCCTTCTCTCTCAGGGACTGTTATCCAGAGATTCGAAATCCTGTGTCTCCCTCTCCCAGGGTCCCGCTGAGCTCCGGGATAGTGCCCCAGTTTTCAAGTTGCTTATGTAAATTTCCTGATTTCTTGTCTCTCAGAATGGCAGGAGCTGTTGGGAAGGAGAAGGGACACGAGATCTGATTTCCAGTCCCAGGTCTGGGAATTACTGACTCTGTGACTCTTCAGGACTTCGGTTTCCTCATGAAGCCATCTGTAAAACGAAGGGAATAACGGCTACTTCACGACTGTTGGGAGGATCCTGTGAGACTTCATAACACTACCACCCATGCGCGCTCACATTTATAATGGTGGTTTCCAAATGCCCAACCCTGTTCTAAGCACTGTACATAAATAAGCTCATTCTAATCCTCACACAGCCTCTGGGGCAGGTATTACTCTCATCCCCATTTTGCAGTTGGTAAAACTGAGGCCCGGAGAGGTCAAGCAACTTACCAAAGGCGGCGAGGTCTGGGTACGTACCCAGGCGCTGCGGCTCCAGGACCCGTACTCCAGCCCGCTTCACCGTGCCCCCCACTAGCTGGAATGCAGCAGGCATTCCGTGACTAGGTGTTGACTCTGAACCATCTCTAAAAATGTGTGTCAGAGCTCTGGGGCTACCACTGGGAAGAGATCACCTGAAAGGGGGAACGACTGTGCTTTAGTCTCCTGTGACATCACCAGCACCAAGACAAAGAGCTGCCATCTGGGGAAGGAAACTGGGATGTCAACCCATCCAGCCTGCGCTGACCCCAAAAGCCGGAAGGGCATAGGTCACTTGAAAGCTGCCCTTCTTCACACACTCATAAGCTTGTCAAGGCCACTGTGCTCCTGCAGGTGGGAGAGGAGATGCTCCTAATCTCCTACCCCCTGGGGCCCCAGATGTCTGCTCATCGGAGCCGATCTCCAGCCCAGAGTTCTCTCAGCCCTTGGACTGGTAGCACATTCCAGAGCAAAGGGGAGAAGTAGGTGTCTGGGAAGGGGGGATGTGAGAGTGGGTAGGTCACTGTGATGGTGGAAACGGGTGGGCATAAAGCAGAGAAGACAACTGGAAGGAATGGGGAGGGGACGAAGTCTGGGGTTTCAGCGTCTCTCATTTCTCCTGACCAAATGGCCGATCAAATGTTTTATGCGTCTCGTTCTCCATATTAAGTTTGCCTATAATTGAAATAATAATGCAATTAAAAATTATTTTCATTTCCATATCCGATTCCTGCAGTCCAGTTTCTCCCAGTATGATGTGTGATGGTCTGCAAATTGGAGGCAAACTATGGACATGCCAAGTCTGATGGGCTGTCAGGAGACAAGTCACAGGTTCCCTGGATCACGGTTTCCTTGTCTGTAAAATGGGAAGGTCGAACTGGTTGACCTCCAAGACTCCCATGTCTGACAACATTTGATGACTTCCTGGGCTACCAAGGGCCTGGGGGTTGCTGAGTTTAAAAACCCATCACTTCTCTGACTGCAATAAAGTGGACCACGTGGAGCAGACTGTCCCTGTTCCCTGCCCATAGTGACAACCTTACAAACACCCTGGGGTTTGGGCATTACACCGACCGTGCACTAATTTAACTTCAAGCCTGCCATGAGTGCAGTAGGTGCTCAATATAACTTTGTGAGTTGTATCAAGTTCAAACCGGTCTGTTGAGCCCCTGCCCCTTCGTACCTGCTCCAAGCACACTCAGTAGGTCAGCTGTGTGCAGCCAGGGGACTCTGCTCTGGAAAGGGTAACCTGGCATCCTGGACTTGGTGCAGCCCTAACTTTGGACAATTGCCTCGGGATGGGCCTCTCCCCAGGGGTAACAGGAAGCTCATTTCACGGTTAAAATGGCCACATAGACTCAGGGTCTACAGAGAAGGTGAAGAGAGGGCTCAGAAGTGGAGACATCAGCTGCTCATAAGACAGTCTGCCAGGAAAAATGCAGAAAGCGACAGGAGGGGAGGCATCCTTGCCCCTTACTCTCCAGGCCGAGGCTTCCTCGTCCCTCCCACCTGGGAGTGGGGCCCAGAAGACGTGGCTCTGAGGCCCAGGGAGCTAAAGGAGTAAAGGCCCCCCGTGTCTGCATAGACATCAAGAGTCTGCCAGCAAGGCCCACCCAGGCTCCCAGACTGAGGGAGGCAGACTTGGTTTCCACGTGGAGGCGGAGGGCGATCTGCAGCCGTGCTGGAGCCCTAGACAAGAAAGCACTGGACGTTTCTCGTTTCGGGAGCCCCCTCGGCCCAGCCAGGATCTCCACCCTGCCTCCTAAGTTCCAGGCTTCCCATTTCCGTCATAACAGATGGACCAACATTCCTGCTCCCCAGCACTCCCTGACTGATGGATGGGGGTTAAGGAGGGGAGGACTGTGCATCATGGTGTCGGGGGGAAGCCCAGGGAGCCTCACTCCACTCCTAGCTCACATCATCATGCCTTCTCACACGCTCTTGTCTTCCCATTGCTTCCTGCCAGCAGGCCCTCCCTCACCTCCAGGACCTCTCCATACCCAGCAGGCTTTGCCACCACGGGGGCTCAGGTCTGGCCCCCTAGCTGGGGTATGGTCGAGTTACCAATACCCTTGTGTCAGGATGCAAGATGTGCCTAAGTGCCCAGCCCAAGGCCAAAGAGGTGTCGTTGCGATTCGCATGCACCTGTTCCCTGAATACAGGGCTTCCATCCCAGGGACCTGAGCACGGCCTTCCTTCAGACAAGAGCATGGCCCTTCTAAGCCAGGGGAGATCTCCAGGGGGGCAACCACACCTCTCCCCAGCAGAGTTGCCCACGCCCAGGATGCAGAGTTGCCCATCAGCCAACATACCAAAGGACCCGTTCCTAGGATGTGGGGGAGCCGTCTCTATGACATGGAGTAAGACAGATGGGGAACCCTGTCTGTCTGTAGGATGTGGGTACTACTCCCTCTGGCAGGAGATCAACCCCCATCTCGAGGCTTCAGAGGTGCCCACACCCCAGTACTGCCTTTGAGAGCCCTGGGAGCCCATCCCTTGATGAAATTGCCCACCATAAGGTAGGGTGGGCTGGTCCTCGGGACACAGAGCTACCCTCCTGCAGAGTACCTCAGCACTCACCCTCAGGCCCTGGGACTGGCCCCCATTCCTGGCCTAGTCGGCAACTCCTACCTTTGCTGAGCAGCTCCCGGCTCCCATGTGATAGCTCCTCTCAGCTGATGCTTCTCCAAGGCTGCTGAAGCCTGAACCACTGCAGTGAGCGGAGAGAGGCAGCCGGCAGAGCAGGATGCTCCGGGAGCTTCTGGGTCCTAATGGCCTCCTTCTTCCCACCTAGCCCCTTGGAGCCACTCCTGAACAGAGAGGGGGGCCAGGCACCAGTGTCCCCAGAGTGAGTGCTGAGGTACTCTCTCGGGGTGCTGGAGTGGCATCTCAAAACCCTCATGGGGCCAGGTGACTGTGGGCAGGAGAAATCCTCCAGCCCTCCTGATGAAGTATAAAGGGTACTCGGGATCAGAAAATCCAGGTTTAAGGCCTGGCTCTGGCACTTACTAGCTGTATGACCTTGGGCGAGTCACTTCCCATCTCTGGCTTTGGTTTCTTTTATGTTCAAAGAGAATATAGGCTATACGATCCTGAGGCTTCTGGCAGCCTTGCTATTGTATGCTTCTGTGTGACACCAGAACCAAGATGCTCCTGCAGCAGGTGATGCAGAGTACCGGGGTTAGGCCCAGCAGGGGCCAAGGTCTCAGGGACTGGCTCCTTTGACAGCTGCCAAATGTGCACAGCAGGTAGGTTCAGGAGCGGCATTCAGGCTTGAAGGGGAGCTAAAGGCCTTATCCTAACCCTGCCTTTGTCCTTCGGAAAGCACATTAAGATTGTTTTCTTAGATTGTATGTTTATTTGGTGCAGGCTGTGAGAACCGATGGAGATAGGGGGGAATCTAACATCCCCAGGACACCCCACGTGTGGTGGCACCACAAGACTGTTTCCTGAAGATAGAGCAGGCACCAGGAACTCGGGAAGGCTCAGATCACTCTGGATCTGTGGGACTGGACTGAACTGCGGAACATCATCCGTAGAGGGCCCAAGGTCACGAACAAAAGGTGACGAACCTTTGAGGGTGAGATGGAGGCAAATGGCTTCCCACCATGAAGAAACCCTCGGTTCCCCCAGCTACGTGACTAACACCCAAGGATAGGAGCCTAACATTGCAGAGCTGTAAGACACCCTACAGGCCAGAGCGTCTGTGTTTCTGAGGCCCAGAGAGGTGAAGAGGTCGTCCAAAGCCACGCAGAGCAGAGCCATGAGCCTTGGGCAGGAATTCGGGCATAATACCTACCCCAGAGCGCTCTGCCCTGAGATTTACCCATCCAGAAACTCTTTCTGCCTCCAAAAGGGAAGAAAGACCAGACTCAACCAAAGAGTCATGAAAACAGTGACTTACCCAGAAAACCCAGAGAGGGCAAGATGGCTGCTCCAGGCCCCAAGTCAACCGCGAAGAGGCTACTGACCAGCCTAGAGCCAAAGCAGTGATCACCAGTATCCCCAAAAACCCTTTCTTGAGCTCTGACAAGTGCCGAATCCTTCACATACGGTACCTTCATTCCTCACACGAGTTCTTTGAGGCAGCCTTTACTCACCTTGCTTTATGGGTGAGGAAATGGGAGCCTGAGGTTAAGTGACTTTCCCCAGATCACACAGATAGGAAGTGCCAGAGCCAATATTTGAACCCGGGCCTGTTTGAAGCCAAAGCATTTACCCCTTCCTCTAGGCCCCCAGGACCTCTTTGGAGACCTGACATGAGCCTCTGGGCTGAAACCCTAAAGCCTACTCCACAGAAGTGGCCATTGCCTGCCGGGAAACAGCCCCAAACAAAACATACACCTTAGTACAGGGAAATCAAATTAGAATACCACATGTAACCCTGTAGACAGTAAAATGATTTTTATTAAGCCGTGTGCTGACATGTCGGCAAGATCATCTTGAGATCAGTCAAACCCTCTGGAGTCGGGTAAAGCCGGGTCAGCACCACATGGTTCCTGCGGGGGGCCCGCCAATGGACCCCTTCCAAGGACTGAGAAAGAGCTAGAGCAGACAGAAACTCGCCAGCACAGCATTATAGAGAGAGCGCTGGATTGGGAGGAAAACCTTGATTCCAGCTGGGCTCTACTCTATTGGTTGGTGGTAAGACCTTGGCTGGTGAGTTGGTCACCTGTGCCTTAGTTTTTCTATCTACCTTAGTCTTCCTATCTCTAAAATGGGCAACAGTACACACACACACACACACACACACACACACACACACACACACACACAGCTTACTGAATAGGCTTAGGAAGCCTGCAGTGCAAACATAGCCTTCTTCCCAGGCTTGGGGGAGCTAGTACAGTTTGCCCTCGTGGCCAGACAACTGGCATGGTGGCCCGCGGGCCAAGCCTCCAGGTCCAGAGGCCCCTCCCAGAGAGCTGTTAGGAAAGGTGGTTCCAATGAGGCCGTGGATCCTGGAGCTGCCTCTCCGCTGCTGGAAGCCATTTTGGCTTGGGTGTGTGTGGGGGGGGGAAACTGCTTATCTAGGCCTGGGGGCACCTGGGTGGCTCCGTCAGTTAAGCATCCGCGGATTCTTGCTTTCGGCTCAGGTCATGATCTCAGGATCCTGGGATCCACCCCCGCATGGGGCTCTGTGCTCCGTGGAGAGTCTGCTTGAGGATTCTCTCTCTCCCTCTCCCTCTGCCCCTCCCTCTGCTTGTATTCTTGACCCCCCCAAATAAAGAAATCTTTTAAGAAAATGATAATAAAAACAGTAATGACGATGATGATGATACTAGTTTTTGGGCGCCGCGTCTGGGGAGGCACTGCTTATGTCGTACCTCATTAAATGATCTCAGTCAGGGTTGGGAGCAGCTGTTGACTCTCCATCACCTGCCCCCCCCACCCCACCAATCCCACCCTTCAGACTCTAGCGCAATGGAAGATGTGGGAAGACAGAGGTGGAGAAATGGGGGTGGCCCCACAAACCACATCAGAGATCCATGGCCCTGCATGCTGCACGCATGCCCAGTAGACTCCTGTCACACTGGGGGCAATGGCACCCCCTCTCCTCAGTATCGTGGGGAGGCCCTCAGTGCTGAGGTCTGATTTCTCCATCCCAGACTTGCTCCCCCGGGGCGGCACTGTAACCTCTTGACCGGGTCGCGTCCACCCCTAGCCACCCTTTCCTGTGCCCTCAAGAGGAGATCGGGAAGCTAACCAAGTTTCTCTTTCATCCATCCATCCACTCATTCAGTAAATATCTATTGAATGCCTTTTATGCACCCACAGCTCCCTCCGGGGAGCCCCTCGCCTGCTTAGTGGCACCCACTGCCCTTGTCTGCTGTCTCTGCCTCTGTGGAACCTGCTCTCAGGAAAGAGGCCGATAAATCCATTCACACTGATAGCAGCTAATGTGTTCTCTCTCCCAGGGATATTAACAATTTAACAGGGAACAAAGGGAGGAAACTGAATGCTGGGATTCCAGCATCGACCGGGGGTGTCCCTGAGATCCCACAACACAGATCGTCTGTTCAAATGCCTGCTCCCCCAGCCTGAGCTTACCCCCCAGTAACGCCAACAAGGCATCCTCTTCGCACCCCCCACAACCACATGGACACCCAGCTCTCCCCACGAGACAGCAGGCTCACAGCTGGGACCTCCCCACCGCAGCTCCCGGCTGTCTGGAGCGCCTATGAGCCAACACCAGCCATGCCTGCTCCCCAGGCCCCCACCCCTGTGCCCACCATCTGGGGGCCGGGCTGAGGGGGCTGCAGAGGAAAACAGAGGTGAGAGCCTTTCCATTCCCTTTATTCCCCCACAGTCTGGCCTACACCCCCTGCCAGGAGCCAAGATCCAACGGTATATTCAGCCTGCAGCTGCCACTGGTCATGTGAGCCCATTGCTAGGTTACGGGGACCCAAAAATAAATCCTTCCCAACCAGATTAGAAACTGGGGGCCTTGGATGAACCAAGCTCAAAAGAGTGGCAGGAACACCCACAGTGCATGTGCAGGCTAGGCCTGCTATGAGACTGGGGAACCTTCCCCATTCAGCACCCCCTTCATCCATCAGCTGGGGCTCAGTGCTGGACCCCCAAAGAAAAATTTTGGAGAGCTCCAGGGTCCTTGTCGATTACACAATGAATCAGTCTACAGGGGGGTGGGCCTTCCTCACTAGCAGTCAGGGACTGCCTGAACAATACCCCTCTCCATCTTCTTCCCAGCCAACCTCCCCACCATCTGACTACCCCTCACCACGCCCCACACCACCCCGCTGGGCCCTTGCAAAGCACCATGGACCATTGGCCCTGTGGCCTATGAAGCCGTCTGTATCAGTTGTCCTTTTCCGGACTCAGGAGGGGAGATCGGGCAGGACACACAGTCCTGGGCACTTTCACAGAGTTTCACGACAATCTGCTGAGTTAATTTTAGTCACTCCATTCATAAATGTGGAAAGCGAGGCTCAGAGAGGTTAAGTGACTTTCTCAGAGCCACACAGTTGAGCAGCTGGGCTTCAAATCCCAGATCTATATTTACTGAGTCTGGGGAGGTGGCAAGAAAGAGGACAGGGAAGCACAGCAAAGGAAGGGGACTCCCTGAAAACCTTGCCCTGTGCTCTGATTTCTGTGTGCTTCACTCGCTCTGAATTGGGCACACAGTCTTCTGCTGCCCCAACGCCTGCATCATCTGAGTCGGGCCACAGCTTTGGGCTCTGTCACCTTCTCTGGGGCTGTCCAAGACCCAGTCAGGGTCATTCCCGGTGCTTGGGCCTGGGAGGGAGGCATGTGCAACCCCTCATTGATCAGCACCCCTCTGCTTCAGAACCTTGACATGGAGTCAGACTAGCACATCTCAAAGGGTCATAGGAGGTCAGGTACCTATTTCACAGATGAAGAGGCCCAGAGAGGAGAAGCAACTCACCCAAGGTCACCCAGCTGACCAGCGAAGGAGACCAGAATTCAAGCCTCTAGATCCTATTCCCTCTTTTGCCTGTCATTAAGGATGCAGACAGCTGGGGTCCACCAGACCTGAGCCCGGGGTCAACCTGTGGTCCCCTTACACTTGGTGCCCTTCTTTAACCCACCACATCTCCAGGGCCTGCCTGGCCCCCTCTTCTCTTCAGCAAAGTGCTCCTCTTCCCCAGCAATGTTCTGAGGGTGCCCAGACCCCCCTCACACTCACTTCCCTATACAAGTCCTCTCCTCCCCATTCTTTTTTTTTTTAAAGATTTTTTATTTATTTGACAGAGAGAAACACAGCGAGAGAGGGAACACAAGCAGAGGGAATGGTAGCGGGAGAAGCAGGCTTCCCGCCGAGCAGAGAGCCCGATGCGGGGCTCGATCCCAGGACTGAGGGATCATGACCTGAGCCGAAGTCAGACACTTAATGACTGAGCCACCCAGGTGCCCCTCACCTCCCCATTCTGAGCCCACTCTGATAGTCTCCTAAAGCTTGGGAGCCCCCCATTCCCACCTCTTTCAGCTCCCAGCAGCCCAAAGATCAAACTCCATTTCACCCAATATAAGAGTTTATTGAGCACCTACTATGTGCAAAGCTTTGTGTAGGGGGTGTGAGGGAGGAATCTAAAGATGAATGAAATACAAACCCTGCCCTCTTGGTGCTCACAATCTAGGATGGGGACGAAGCAGGTTATAAGCCTCCGGGGAGAGCCCAAGTGCTGTGGAGATTTAAAGGGAAATAAGTGAACCTACTCCCTCAGGAAATCTGGGCAGACTTCGTCAAAGAAGCTACACGGGTCTTAAAGGAGGGTAGGGTTTTAACTGGCGGTAAAAGAAGGGGGTTGAGGAAGAGGAGAATCAAGGAGGAAGGAGCTTGTCTGGAAAAAAACATGAAGACAGGCAAGTTTAGGGACTATCAGGGCACTGAGACTTGCCCAGTTTGAAAAAATAATCCACGTGTAGGGAATAAGGAAGAAGAGACAGGTAGGTTGGCCAGGTTGCGGGTAAGCCAGTCTGAAAAGCCAACACAGCAAAATTGTTTCAAGCAGGGAAATGAAGGGCCTCAGATGTGCCATCCTTCTGTCTTTTTAGTGAGTCAGTCAATAAGTATTTACTGAATTCACAAGTTTCAGAGTGAGGGGTTGAACTCCAGGCTGGGAATTTTCTTTGTGCCCCAGGCCTGGAGGGAGGAAGGAAAACAAACAGGTCACCAAGGACATTGTGTCGGTGAACGTACAACACAGTCAACTCAGAGGCGAGGGGAGGTCAGAGACGAAGCGGTGAGATCCTAGGACACTCGTGCCCCCGAGTGGGGTTCTCCGGGCAACCTGTGTATCCGCTCTGTGGGGAGGAGGTAGAGGGTGGGGCGGGAAGGTAATCTGAGTGCCTGGAAAGTCTCCCCTCTCGATCCACGATGTCGTAAGAAGCTGCCCGGCCTGATCTGCAGAGACACGGCACCCTGGACCACCCAGCTGCTCATCCCTGTGCAGGAACGAGGTCCTCTGCTCTGGCCTAAGAACAAAGGGCCGGGCCAGGTTCCCCAACATGGGGTCCATAGAGCACAGCAGCAGTGCCTGGTCTCTGGCCTGGAGGTTGGGGGGGGGTGCCCCTGATCTACATTTCTGGGGCACTCCCATCTAAGCGAGGAGCCCTCACCCCATCCACCCCATTGAACCCTCGGGCAGCCTGACCCTTCCTTCTGCAGGCTGGACGCTGCTGGGCACAGAGATACAGGCCCAGTCCTCGCTTCGGCAGCACATATACTAGAGATACAGGCCTGGTGGCCTCTTTCCCAGACATTCTCTTTTTCTACAAGGCCCTCCCCATGGATTCCTGATCCACCTAAACACAGGGCCCTCCCCCACAGTCTACTCTTTTGCCCCTCAGTCCAAGAAAGGGCCAGGGATCCTCAGGAACTTGGATAGCTGCGAAGTGGCCCCTGGGGGCCAGCTGGTTGGTCAGCCTGAGGGCCCTATTAAAGAATAGTGTGTGAAAGCTCAGTCTCTCGATGGCCCAGCCTGGAAGAATAGCCCTCCAGGGTCTAAATCCACCCGGCACTGGGGCAGGGGTCCTTAGAGAGGAAGGACCGGCTGGGAAGAGGAACCATCCCCCAGGCTGCCCTAACGGCCAGGAGCCACAAGAGGGCAGTGTTGGCCACAGAGACCGAAGTCTCCAGGGGACAGGCTTCTGCCTTGGAAACCCCAGCCCATTTTGTCTCTCCTGGGGGACTTGCTGTGCTGTGGGCCCTGACCTTTTCACCTCTTTGACTTCCCACAATGTCTGCTGGGAGGTCCAAGTGGGAGGGCCAAGCCCCCAAGAGAAAATCCTTCCTACTCCTAGGAGGGGCTTAGATAGAGATGGACAGACTGGCATCCTGGAAAGAGCCCTGAACTTGGGAGTCCAGAGACAGCATCCGCATAAGTGAGCAGGCACTTGGGGCTACTCTCCTAACTTCTCTGAGCCTCAGTTTCAATTGAGGGCTCGGGACAGGCTTGTAGATTTCCCTAAGTTCCTTTGCAGCCCTAGATTTTGAGTCTGAGTCAGCAGATGTCCTTGAGAGGCATCTCTGGTCAGGGCCCTGATAGTTTGAATGATTCAGGGCCCTGGGGGCAGGAGTGGGTGCAGGAAATAGCAGTGAGCACTTCTACTTTCCACAAACCAGGTCATTCCTCCGGGAATCACAGTCAGGAAGAAATGCACTGCTGGGACTGGGAGGGGACCCCAGAAAGACCCCCACCTGAGCAGCTCCAGCGGACTGATTTGTATGTGACTCTGTGACCAGTAGAAAGGCTGGAGGCTGCCTGAAGGATGCGACCAGCTCGGCCCAGGCTACCCAAAAAGCCTTGGGGCCAGATGGGGCTGCCTGAAGTGGACATGGCAGAAAGTCTAGATCCCTCCCTCCCAGGCCGGAGGACGTTGTACCCCGGATTCCCCAGCGGTCACATCCCCCTTTCCCCCCTGCCGCACGTTGCTCTGGCCTCTGCTTCCAGCTCCCTGCCCACACCCTCACCCCCAGGAAGCAGCACCTGGAGCCTGGATTCTCGGGGAAGGTTCTTGCCCAGCTCCAGACAAGCCTCTTTGACCCCGGCCATTCTCATGAGGCCCGTAATTTCCCAGCAGGCGCCTGGACACACGGGCCAGCATCTCCCCCTATGGGGCATCTGATCTGGCACCTGGGGCCAGACTCCACTCAGCACGGGGTGCGTCCTGCTTCTTGGCTCCCATCCCCTTTCTCCCCCATGACCCCATTTCTCCCTTTTCTGTCTCTTCTTTGGCTTCCTTCCTCCAATCTCTCTCGAGAATTAGCTCTCCGTTCTTCGGACTCTCCAAGTCCCGGGCCCTCTTCACCATGGGCCTCTGCTGCGCACCTCTCTGTCTCTTTGCCTCAGTGAGCACCTTTCCCTTTCCATCTCTCTCTCCACCCTCACTTCCTCCTCTGCAGTGAGCACATTGAGAATCTGATCCATCCTTCCCTGGACTGAGGGTATAAATAGCAGAGGGAGGCCGGGCCGGGAGCCAAACTTGCTCGCAGCCTCTTCCTTACAGTCCCAGGGTTGGGCATCCAGGACCAGGAGTGGGGAGGGTCCTGGGCAGGGTCTCTGGGGCAGGGATTGAAGGCCACTGTACAGGGTGACAGATCCGGATGGGGGGAGGGGTGTGAAGGCACCCTGGGAACTCGGGGCCCCCCCTGCAGGCCGGGCTCTCCCCACCAGCCTCTCCACCCCACCCGACGTGGTGACAGAGTCCCTGCTTCTGCTGCTAGAGAAGGAGCTCTGGGTCAGGAGACTCCCCGGGGCCACTGGAGGGCCCTGCCCCCTCCTCCAGGGCGCAGATGCGAGGGCCCAGGTGGCCGCCAGCAGCCAGCAGCTGGGGACCGGAGTGGAAGTGGTGCCCTCAGGAAACAGGCCGCACTCTCACCCCAGCCAGCTCCCCGGCCTAATTAGACACCGGAACGGGCATTGATCGTCCCCGAGCTCATTATGTCACAGCTGGGGAACAGCTGGCCAGTTTTTTCCAGGCCATTAGCTGCACCATGAAGTGAAGAGAGGGAGGGGGCGTGCAGGCAGGATCAATACCCCGTCTGTCCGTGGGGGAAGCGGCCCGCGGCTGCCTCCTTGGGCACTCGCCGGCCTGTGTATGTCTCTGGGCTTGGGCTGCGGGGAGCTGAGCGCCTTGGAATGCTCCTGCGGAAGCCCTGCTCCTTCAAGCCTGCGGTGACAGAGCTGACCCTGATGGGGCCCACCAGTGCCCTCCGAGTCTCCTCTCTCAGGGAATCCGTGGGACAGGAGAGAGGTTCGGGTTACCCACGTCGGTTTCAGAAGAGACCTTCAAAGTCCGGCTTCTCTCCACCCCCACGGCAAGATGACACCTCCGGCAGCTGCTTCTGCTGGCCGCAGGCCCACCTCTCGATGCCCCGGGGCTCTGCGGGGTCTGGTTTCCTGTGGGGTGGGGAGACGGCAGGGGAGACTCTGATCCTTAGGGGACGAGGGTGGGGTGGGGGGAAGAGGGAGCAACGAGGTGAGAGTTCCCCTCTTTCTCTCTCCTCCTGGCCCTGGGAAGCAGGTCAGCTGGGTGGCACCCAAGCAGGAGGAAAACTATCCCCACTGCCTGCTCCCAGGAGGCCCACCGTCAGAGGCGAGTTCGGGGTGAAGCGAACTGGCCTTTTGTTTATGGAGTCATAAAGTGTCAAGGCTGGAAGAGACCTCCAAAATATCCTGAGCTACCCTCCAGAGGGAGGGAGCAAGCTCTAATATGCATTAAGCTCTACTCTGCCTGGCTGACTACGGTCAAGGGCTGCTGTTCTCTCTGTTCCTCTCTGTTCTGTACTGCCTTCCAACCCTCCCTGAGGTCTGTCGGGCACATAGCCTCAGGCCACACGTGGAGGCTTCGTGCACCAGGACAGTCGTGAGGACTGTGGGACTCCAGACTCCCCTTCCCCCTCCCCAGCCCGGCTCCCAGCCCCACCTCAGGGGTGGGGGATGGCGGGGAAGCCCCAATAGTGGGAAGTCCTGCTGGGTCCACATGCTGAGTTTCTGGGCAGTTTCCCTGCCCTGCTGAACAGAGGCCCGGCCGTGGCCTCTGCTCCCCAAATGTACCAAGGCAGCCTTGGTTTCCAGAATCAGCAGTGAACAGAGCATAAGAGTCAAAAGGTCTAATTTCCGGACCTGAGATCCTGCCGGCCGGGCTCCGGCCCTGAAGAGCCTACAGACTGGTAATAATGAAGAAGTACAGAAAAGGCAAAAGGGCCCTTGAAATGTATTCCTTGTGTTACAAACGGGGAAAACTGCATCCCAGTGAGAAGTGACACCTTGCAGGTTAAGGCAGATCCGAGACGGGTTTGCCAACTACCAGGTGGTTGGTGCTGCTCCCATTCCACCACAGGACCTGGACTCTAAGTTCCAAAAGCCACTGATCAAGGTCTAGTGGGTCACCCTTGACCCACCCGGCGTACCCTAACAAACCCAACAAATCTGTCTCTAACAGACCCAGAGTGCACCCTCTTTCTCGGGGCTCTCAGAACACAGAGGGGACCTGGGGCCCATCAGAATGCTCCTTGGTCACCCACTGCCACCAGAAGTAGCCCCTTCTCTGCCGAGCCTCCCTCAGGTCAGGAGCTGCTGCTACTCTGGGGATCAAGCCAAGACCAGCTGGGCTCTGCTGTGTCTAATGTCCATCTGTCCGTCTGTCTGGGTCCAAACGGCACTTAGGACAGAGGGAGCCTAGTGATAACAGAGCACTGCTGGAAATTCCTCCAGCCTGACTCACGGGGATGGAGTGGCTTAGAAGAAATCAAGCATCACGGAACGCCTGGGTGGCTCAGTTGGTTAAGTGGCTGCCTTCGGCTCAGGTCATGATCCTGGGGTCCTGGGATCGAGTCCCACATTGGGCTCCTTGCTTGGCGGGGAGCCTGCTTCTCCCTCTGCCTCTGCCTGCCACTCTGCCTGCTTGTGCTCTCTCTCTCTCTCTCTCTGACAAATAAATAAAAATAAAAAATCTCTGAAAAAAAAAAAAGAAATCAAGCATTGCTCTTCTGCTGCCGTTGTGAGGATGGAAATGTCTACACAGACTAGAAGATGACTCAGCAGTCATGGGTATCAGAGAGGACGCTAGGCGAGCTCCTGGGGACAGCTTCCCCAAGCCACTGGCAGGAGAGCCTCATCCTCACTCTCTTCTCTCTTGGATCCAGGCAGGGAGTGATATCTGTAAGCAGCAGGTGCAAAGACCCTGTGTCTCTTGCAAGACGGTGTAGGTGACGGGGGTGGCCAGACGTGCTAGAGAGGAACTCCAGCATAGGAAACTTTGCAGTGGAAGCGCTGCGGCAATGGGTTTGCTCCAAGCGGAGCAAGAGGGAAGCATTGCCTGGAGGCCGGCAAGGGGTCATGGAAAGGGAGCAAGAGAGGTGCCAGCGACAGGTCGTCTCTAGTCAGCGTGTCGTGGAAAGGAGGGCCATCCTTAAAGTCCTGGCTTGAGGTCCCAGCAGTGTTGGTTATTAGCTCTAAGGTTCGCATGAGGGAAGGCCAGTGGCCTTACCATCAATGGTCCCCTTTCCTAGGTGCCAGGCCTCCTCCGTTCTCAGTCCATTGGAAGAGTAATCTCGTTGAGAATAATAACATCGTGATGGTAACCAGATGAGGAAATAAAAGAGGTGTCAGGCCCCAAGGGCTAGTTTTGCATGCGCTAGTTGTAGTTTGCTGAGAGAAAGCAGATATCCCTAACGATTATATTTGGAATCACGTTTTATGACTTTCGAAGGACGGTTCTGTGTCCTATTATTTAAGCCACATGGCATTCTTGGGAGACGTAGATGATCATCTGAGGCTCGGAGAGAGGGAAGCACCTTTTTCCAGATCACCCAACTACCAGGTAACAAGCTAGGTCGTTTATCCCAAATCCTGTTGGCTTTCCGTGACACTTCCCTGCTTCTCACCCCCTGTGAACTTGCACCCCTCACCCAGGGTCCCTCCTGCCTCAGACCAAAGGCACACGTGTTCTTCCTGCTACACTCCTGCCCTGTACCATGTACTACTATAGTCTATGATGTTTTTAACCTTGGATTTTGAAATAATTTCTAACTTATAGAGAAGCTGAAGGAAGGACACCAAGACCTCCTCTATGCCTTTCATCGATTTATGTTTCATTTTTACCCCGCTTGCTTCATGGCGAGTATGTCCCCTGCACCTCCCCTCCCTCCCCTCTTCTCCCCGCTCTTTCATATACATACACATGTAATTTCTGATCCACTTGAGGGATGAGTTGCACGGATGGTGCCCCATGAGCTCCTAACTCTTCAGTGTATGTTTCCTAAAAACAAAGGCTTTCTCCCACATAACCGCAGCACAATTGTGATCTGGAAACTAACATCAATACAAACCTCCTATCTATTCCAGAGGATGCCATTCAAATATATCATTTGGCGTTCTAACGTAAGGGAGGGCCTTCCCTTCTCCCCATTTACTTACTTATAGTAATTCATCCATTCCCATGCAGTGAGTTACAACCTAATGATAAAATTATTTATTTTGACACCTCAGTCGTCCCAGTGTTGGCTGGAGGGTGACCCTTCACGCTGGATTCTGTATATTTTTGACATGTTCCCATCATTCTGTGAGCACGTCCTTACTTTATAGCACAAATAGATGCTCCAGGCTTATCAGTCCTGGTTCTTTTTAATGGAAAATAATATTCAGAAGCCAAGATCTGGTGTGCTTGGTGTGCTCTCTGCTATGGGGTTATCACTGCCCCTAGGACCTCATAGCTGACAGACCTAGAAATAAATGTGCACACACACACACACACACACACACGCACACACTGCTATTTACATTAAAAACATGAGTTCAGGGCGCCTGGGTGGCTCGGTGGGTTAAGCCTCTGCCTTCGGCTCAGGTCATGATCTCAGGGTCCTGGGATCAAGCCCCACATCGAGCTCTCTGCTCAGCGGGGAGCCTGCTTCCCCCTCTCTCTCTGCCTGCCTCTCTGCCTGCTTGTGATCTCTTTCTCGCTGTCAAATAAATAAATAAAAATCTTTAACAAAACAAAACATGAGTTCAAACTAGGTACCCCTATTCTGATCTAATACCATGGGGTTTATTCTCTTTCCATAAATGTAACTCCTCTCGCCAACCTTGAAGAATATGGCTCCCATTATCCTCAAAAGTTTACATATTTTCTTAATTCCTCTATTTGCAATCAATTTCCTAACCTCATAGGCCATCTTCTCTGCTCTAGATTCACCAAACATGCCGGTTGGCCCAGCCAAATCTTGCCCCCCACTCTGCTGAACACACCAACTGCACTGCCTAAATCCTCCATCCAGATCAAGGGGAAAGAGGACAGAAAAGGCACATTCCATAATTTTTTTAAAGGATTAGATTTATTGAAGAGCTTGTCTTCATCACACATTGAAATCAACTCCACAGCCATTCACATAACCTACACATATGTGTTCCAGAACAATTTTAATGTGTCCAATAGAGTTATACGGCCAATATTTACGAAGTTATTTCTGGTTGAATCTGAAAACCAGATTATAATGTGTGTACATTCATTCCACATCTCTGAAGCTTTCTCATAATCTTTTTTATATGCATGCCAACGTGGGGAGATGATAATGCAGAAGCCCCTTGGCCTTGCTGATAAGTTTGGAAACAAAACTTCAAAGAAGGTATGTTTACCAAACCGTTTTCTTTTACCTCCTGCATGCCTCACTTGACTACATTTCCCAGCCTTTCCTGCAGCCCAATGTGGTCACATGACTGAGTTCCGGCAAGTAGAATGTGGGCAAAATTGTTGAATAGCACTTCCAGACCCGGCCCATAAAACCTTCTACACAATTCTGCATGCTCCCTGTCTCTTCTCCCATCTGCTAACTGAATACAGAGGATCCAGTGGAGGTTTCCAAAGCCTGTAGCAGTTAGCAGAGCCACAGGATGGACAGTGCTGGGAACCTGCACCACCACATCAACTGAAGGCCATCAACTGAGCGTCGATCCGTATTTAACTGTCACGGGAATGAGAATGTCAACTTCTATTGTGATGAGCCACCAAGACTTGGGGGTTGTAAGTTACATCAGTTAGGTCACCTTAACCAATATAGAAAGTAAAAGAATGGTCCAAACTTACCCTTTAGAAGCAATGAAGCTGGCTGACTCAGTCTTAGAATAATCTCAGGGTTTTAAGTTCGAGCCCCACATTGAGTGTAGAGATTACTTAAAAATAAAATCTTTGGGGGAAAAAAAAGCAATGAAGCATAATGTTGAATGAAATCTTCTGATCCCTACCTGAGGGTTCTTCCCATCAGATAAGACCAAGCATGCACTTGACACCTCAGGGCACTGTAACTCTATCTTTTAGAATCTCTCACTATCCTAAAAGCGACATTTTCCTCCTTTGCCCAAGTATATACTAGCGCCCCCCCTCCTCTGGCCTGCCCCACTTCTCCCTTTTATTTTCCCAAGAGAACTGTGACCCAGAGTTTGCTCTTTCAGGGTTTATCTTTATCAAATGGAAACATCTGGTTTGTCTAACACCTGATCTCTGGCAGAGAGCATCTTATCGACCCCGTAGAGCTGAGTATCCCCAGTGAGAGGGACGGCCCTTTAATTTCCTACAAGCAGATTCTGTGGTTGGTGTGGAGGTAGGGAAGCCTGTAGTCTTGGGATGAACCAATATACCTGGGGTGCAGGTTGATTTCTTCTTCTGAACACAGTAGGCCGGCAGCAGTATGGGTCCCCTCCTCATCCTGGCTTTTCACAGGCTGATAATTACTGCTTCAGCAAGTGAGCACAGGCTGCTAGAAACTTAAACTTGCCCAGAAAGGATGTTTCTAACCCCTCTCCTCTAGGCAAGACATGTTTTCAAGTTTTGAGAGGGTGAGAGAAGTCAGGTAAAGTGGTGGGGGGAAGGTGGGGAGCAATGCGGTTATACAGGGGAAAGGAAAACTCAGCCTGGAAATGTGGACACAAGAGACATTGGAGTTTTCCCAATATCACGGTCCAAATGAGAGAATCACAGTCACACAGTCCTTTTTTTTTTTTTAATTTTATTTCTTTATTTGACAGAAAGAAAGAGAGAGATCACAAGTAGGCAGAGAGGCAGGCAGAGAGAGAGGGGGAAGCTGGCCCCTTGCCAAGCAGAGAGCCCGGTGCGGGACTCGATCCCAGGATCCTGAGATCACAACCTGAGCCAAAGGCAGAGGCTTTAACCCACTGAGCCACCCAGGCACCCGAGAGTCACACAGTCCTATTTCTAGAGTTAGCCAAAGCCCAGAGGGTCGTCTCACCTTCATTCCATAGAGAGGGAATCAAGGACCAGAATGATGAAGGAGCACGTCCAAGGTCACAGAGGTGGTCAGGGGTAGGACTAGAACCCAGACCTTTTAAGTCCCAGATCAGCGCTCTTTGCACTTTTCTTCTCTGCTTGCCTGTCTGATGGGAGCCTCTCAGTTCTAACGGTTGGAGCAGCAGATGTAATTAGGATACTAAGTGCTGGAGAGCGTGCTCCCTAAGGACCTGTCTCTACATGACCTTGGCCAGCCCCCAAGCCTCCCAGAAAGCCTTTCCCTGCTTCTACCAGAAGCCAGCTGCCGTCACCCACCAGGGTCTGACACAAACAGTCTGTCTGGGGTAAGTCTCTCAATTCCAAGGTGAAGCGGGAGTGGGAACATCTCCACTCAGAACTCCAGAGTATCTGGGAAGGGAAAATCTCCAGACTGGAAAGGCATGGAAATTTCCCTGAACCCAGAAGCCTGCTTGGAATAGTATCAGCTGCCGCATCACCACTCCAGCCCGGCCTTGTTAGCGAGGCAAGCCACAATCAGGAGATAATTAGCTTGCTGTTATTTATTCCCCACACTAATCAGCAGCCCACTGCTTGCACAGTGGAGAGGGCTCCCGCCCCCAGAGCTGTGGGGGTTCTCAGGGACCTTTAGTTACCAGCCAGGAAACAAGTAGCAGACAAAGGGCTGGGGAGAAGGGGAGAGGGAGGAGGAGCCCCGACCACAGGACCAGGGCGCTGCAGGTTTCTGCAGGGCATGCACCTCCCTGGGGAGAGGCAGCCCTGGGATCACCAGGAGCCCCAGGCAGTGAGATACCCCTCTTCATTCTGTTCTTGCGGTTGGGCTCTGGTCGATAAAGGGCGGCTGGCCTTCAGCTCCCTGTTCTGCCTCACCGCAGTCAAATTGCCTTTTTCCAAGGCGACTTTCAAAAAAAAAGATGACATTTATCAAAGCCTGCTGAGTGGTGACCTTGGTGGGAGGGAGAGAGGGCGGGCATACTGTCTGTGGAAGCAGGCAAAGAAAATAAGAAAAACCTGGAGGGAAGGAAATGCTTTCAAACCTCAAAGTTTGGAGAACAATCACGGGAGAGATGGCTGTAGGTTTGAGGACAGATGTTCCGTGCTCACCGGCACCGGCTCCTGCCTCCTCCTCACCAGCACATTCTCACCGACAGCCCTTGTCTTTCCAGCCCAAATAGGAGACCAAAGGTGCTCCATTCAAATAACGATCGCTACATAGGGCTCAGACTATGACTTGATAACTTCACGAGGTACTGAACCTTAGATCATTAGTTCCACAATGTCTCTATAGGATAGGCTAGGAGGCTGCCATATTGTTGGAAGGTGGGGAGTAAGGGGAGGTGAAAGGTTGGTCCTAAAGCTATGTTTGCGTAGCAGCACAGTGGGATCGTTTCCATATATTGTACATCTGCTGGGAATGGTGTAGATAAAGCCCTTCCACACCTCTTCTTGTCCCCATTGCCACATGGAGGACTTAGGGGGCATCTGGTCAACCTCTACTCCCCCACAGGAGTCCTCACAGGTTGCTTAATTCTCTCCTCTGGCCTCCTAACTTTTTTATACACAGGCTCGTACATCACCTGTAACCATGTATTGTGACCACCTGTGCCTCAGTTTCCTTCACCAAACCCTAACACTTGAGAACGGGTTACCTTTGTATTGCATTTTTCTACTGCTAAACACTCATAGGAGTTTTTGCTATATGTGAATGAGGTGTGTGTGACAGAATGGATGAACAAACACATGAAAGGACATCTGTGCAGAGTAGTCATCTGGCCCCTGCTTGAATGCTTCCTGCGATGGGGAGTTCATTACCTCAAGAGTTCATTACCCTCAATCCATTGCTGGACATTTGAAATAACAGAAGATGTTTCTGCCCATGGGATGGAAATCTGCTTTTCTGACACTTCTACCCAGTAGCACAGTTCTACCCTCTAGAGGCCCAGAAAAACAGAGGTCCTCCACCTAGGATTCCACAGATGAGTTTTTTGAGATCCCTACCCCCAAGAAATGTGTGTAAAATTGCATGTGTGTGCCCTTGTGCTTAGGGGAGGGAATCCATTGGTTTCACAAAGGAGTCTGTATTACCAAATTTTACAGCCACTCTGCATTCATTTACTCCTTCTTCCTCATGAAAATGTACATTAGACAAACCAAGTGGCCTCAAAATGCTTGCTTTTGGAGATTTTTCCCTCTTACTTTTCCAAAGAAAGCAGATCCCCAAGTTGTTATGTGTCATGAGCAAAATTAACTCTGCTACTTTAACCACAGATGATTGGATGGGGGTCAATTCACATACACAAGTTGACCACCTATGGGTGGGGCACACAGGAGGCCGAAGGAAAGGGCTCGATAGGAATTCTGCTCATCAGGGTTCTCCATATTGGATAGCAGCAATCTGACTCATTCAAAGCCTTTTACAGGGGAAGTACACATCCCAGTGGTACCCACAGGAGGTGGGTACATCTGGGATGACCAACCTCTTTCTGCCATTTCGAACCACTCTTTCAGTTTCCAAATCTTGGAAGCAAGTTATGACAGCTAATAAAGCAACTCCCTAGCTACAGTCAACCTCTCTGTGGGGTCCTGCAAGCAACCTGTCTTCTGAAAACTATGAGGTCTTACTCTTTGTGGTTCCCAATCTTTGGAACCCTTCAACTTTCTAAAGTGGTTATTATGGCTCCCAAAGTAGAAGGTCTCATTGCTAAGCCATCCCTCATATATGAGCTGCCAAAGACTCACATGCATTCTCATTTAATCCTCATGAAACTCCTTTTATAGTGGTTCTCAAATTTAGGGGTACCGAGAATCACCCGGCTTCACCTTATATAGATTTCCCAAGCCCCTGTCCCTAGAGGTTCTAAGCAAGTCTGGGGTGGGCCTTGAAATTCTCTTTTTCATCAAGTTCCTTGGAGATTCTGAGGCAAGCACTCTGAGGCCCACCCAAGGTGAACATTGCCCTAAAGTGTCATGTTTCCCAACTGTCCTGATGATCAAAATGCTTCCCAGACTCCTCCTATGAGATTTCTGGTTCCGTGGATCAGAGGCTCTGGAATCTGTACTTTTTTTTTTTTTTTTAAGATTTTATTTATTCATTTAACAGAGAGAGAGATCACAAGTAGGCAGAGAGGCAGGCAGAGAGAGAGGGGGAAGCAGGCTCCCTGCTGAGCAGAGCGCCCAATGCGGGGCTCCATCCCAGGACCCTGAGATCATGACCTGAGCCGAAGGCAGAGGTTCTAACCCACTGAATCTGTACTTTTAATAGAGCAGGTGTTACAACTTCCATTCTATATATGAGAAACCCAGGACCCAGAGTAACCGATCCACAGCCATACGGCTAGTCAATGAAAGGGGGGTGGTGAGACTAGAACCCAGCTCTCTTGACACTCAGTCCAGTGCTCTTTCTACTGGGCCACAAAGGCCACACCACCCACCTAGAGTCCTGAACCTAACAGGCAATTGATAGATGTTTGCTAAATTGAATAGAATCCGTGTGCATATATTCCAGGTCCTAGAGGGAAGAAACAATTTCAAAAGCCTATTTGCATCCCACTCCCCACAGCCTCCCCCCAAGGCCTACAACACAGTGGTCTGCCCTAGGGGTTCAACAGATGTTTGTGAGAGAATGCCCGATGATATGATTACTGGGCTGTGCACCATGCCCTCAGATGCCTCTGGCTGTGCTCCAGACTAAAGGAGCTGTCCAGAACTGAACTTGATGCTTCAGCTGTGGTCTGACCTGGAGCTTCTTTGCCCATGGTTTTAAAGGAACTGCTGCCTGTCCCAGGAAGCTGGACCTTGCCCTTCCTGCCGGTCTGGTGTGTGCCCTCGCCGAACTAACAGGAACTGACTGTTTTATTGCTGACCCGGGGCCCTCCTCAACTGCCTCAGCCTCCACCATGGCTTCCTACTCATGGAATTCTGCTAGGTCCCTGGGGTGCCCGGTGGCTCAGTTGGTTAAGCGTCCAACTTCAGCCCAGGTCATGATCCCAGGGTCTTGGGATCGAGTCCCCATCAGGCTCCTTGCTCAGTGGGGAATCTGCTTCTCCCTCTGCCTGCTGCCCCATCTGCTTGTGCTCACTGACTCTCTCTCTCTCTCTCTCGAATGAATGAATGAATGAATGAATGAAATCTTTAAAAAAAAAGAAAAGAAAAGAAAGAATCCTGAACAAGGACAAAGGATGCAGCCCACTCCTACCCCCTCACATTTATAGAGCGTCTACTGCATGTTAGAGACTCTGTTAGGTACATAAACTCAGTGGATCCCCACAACAACCCCATTAGGCGGGTCTTCTTAATGTGCCCATAAGTAATAGCTCAAGTTGCACAGTGAGTGGCAGAGCTAGAACACAATCCCAAGAAGCCTGGCTCCAGAGACTGTGCTCTTAACCACAAAGCTGCATGCCCTTTGCAGGTTAACTCAGCCCTGCTGTGAACCAGCTCGTGAACTTGACTGCTAAGACGTCTTCTAGGCCTGGTAGCCTAAATTTCTGTCATTACGGGTAAGGGGCCAGACTGTCTAACATTATGATTATTAGCCTTAGAATCAGCTAAAAATAGTTTACGTGGTTGAAGACTAGAAACTTGAAGCATAAACGAATAGCTAAGGACTCAGAAAGTATGATTAAAGGAAAAAGATTAACTCCAAGACTTAGTCAAATGGCCTTAGATAAGGGAGAAAAGTCCTTGAGAGTAAACTTAAAATTTAATTTAACTATAATCCTTCCCCAAATTACAAAAGCACTGACTTCCTAAACTAGAATATTAACTCTCCAAATGTAGTACAAACTAATCAAGGACTCCTATGATAAGAATTTGCTGATAAGTCTCACATTAGTTAGAATTTAATTTTAGGTATAAAGCCTTTAGAAATCCAAAGAGGATTGCAGCTACAGGAAAACAAAATATTCCCAGGCCGATGACAGAACTTGCTTTTTTTTTTTTTAAGATTTTATTTATTTATTTGAGACTACGAAAAAGAGAGAGAGAGAGAGAGCGTGCTTGAGAATGAGCAGGCAGAGGGAGAGGGAGAAGCAGGATCCCTGCTGAGCAGAGAGCCAGATACGGGGCTCCATCCCAGGACCCCAAGATCATGACCTGAGCAGAAGGCAGCCGTTTAACCGACTGAGCCACCCAGAGGTCCCGATGCCAAAATGTGTTAATGAAAAAAATCCTAAACTCCCTTTGGAGGACCTCCTGGTTACCCAGGTTCACTTGGCAGGAGCTCTGGAGGAGTCTTATTTATAACAATGCCCTGGAACGAAGTCTTCCAACCCTGGGGCGAGGCGACTGGTCAGCTGCAGGGTGAAGGTAGTGGTGGAGCCCCGCCCAAAAAGGCCAAGATAACATTTTGTACCATGAATTTATTTGTCAGCAATATTTCAAAGACACATCTACCTGATGACTCAGTGCTGGGCTATTTTGAGACATCCATATGTGAGTGTCAAAAGTCAAGAAAGTGTTTGTGATTCAGCCATCAGGAATGATCACTTACCGAAGGAGAATAACCCTGACCAAGAGCATGAACTGTAAATTGAACGAGCTGACCTCGAATTTATTTGACAAGCCTGAAAAGCCCTGGACCCTGAAAGGGGTCTAGGGCAGGCACCCCTCCACCGGCGCCAATCATCCCTCTTCTGCCTAGAGTTAACATCTGTAGCCTTGGGGTTTCTCCAGATCAAGGGGACCTTCCGGGCATGTGGGCAGAGTTGAGGGGGGAAAGAGTAAGGAGTAGAAAAAAAAGGGAGTCAGATGTCAGTTGTCCAAAAAGAGGAAATGCTCGCCTCCTGGGCAGTAAATAATGGGCGGGCATGCTAAGGGGCAGATTAAGAGGTTAAAAGCATCAGTGAAATGAATGGTAGCTTATAGAGATGGAGTGGGGGTGGCAATAGGAACCCGCCAAACTAAGCACCTTCGGGGACAAACCAAAAATGGTAATGGGTGAGCTGCTAGATATAGATATAGAAAGGGCTCAACGCAAAGCTACGGGCTTAGATTTTAGCCCTTTAAGCAATACTTCACAGAGGGACTACTTTTTATTGCTACCCCCTCCCAGAAATAGCTTCATTTTAGAGCCCCCTCTTTTTGGAGACCCTCCAAGAACTACAAAAATGGTGCTGATATTAGCAATACCACTGCAGTTCTCCACAAAGTATAAGAATGTTTAAAATTTTTTTTTAAAGATTTTTTATTCATTTGAGAGAGAGAGAGCGCGTGCATGAACAAGAGCATGGGCAGGGGGGAGGGTGAGAGGGAGAGGGACAAGCAGACGCCCTGCTGAGCAGGGAGCCCAGTGAGGGACTCCATTCCAGGACCCTGGGATCATGTCCTGACCCAAAGGCAGAGGCTTAACCAACTGAGCTACCCAGATGCCCCAAGAATGTTTACAATTTTTAAGATTTTTTTTAAGTTTTAAATTTTGTAAATATTTTTAAATTGTAAACAATAAACCAGTGAAGGAGATCTTGTAAATCTGAATATATGCTCCAAACAGGCAATACCCTAGAATGTGGGAACAGGGCGGATAATTGGGCAAAGTAATTTATATACACATTGACAACAAGACCAAGGGATCTCCTGACTCTTATGGAGAAAACTAGGATTTTTTAAAAAGGTAATACAAATGATAAAGCACTTTCACAAATGTTAGCTCATTCGATCCCCAAAATAACCCTATAAAGTAAGCTCAAGTGCTGTTATTGTTCCCATTTTACAGATAATGAAATGAGATTTAGTAGAACAAAGTGAAATATCCAAAGTCACACAACTGGTATATAGCTGTGATTTGTCCAAGTCCAAACCCTATGCTTATCCTTACTTCTACATCAGGCACGGAGGCTAACATATAATAAATATACTAATTTAGTGCAATTTTTTTTTTAAAGATTTTATTTATTTGACAGAGAGAAACACAGCGAGACAGGGAACACAAGCAGAGGGAATGGTAGCGGGAGAAGCAGGCTTCCTGCCGAGCAGGGAGCCCGATGTGGGGCTCGATCCCAGGACTCTGGGATCTGACCTGGGCCGAAGGCAGACGCTTAACGACTGAGCCACCCAGGCGCCCCAATTTAGTGCAATTTTTAATTCACGTTAATTCAACAAACATATTTTGAGTGCCTGCTACTAGCCTGACTCAGGGCAAATCCCTGCCCTCAAGGAGCTTACACTCTAATGGGGAAGCAGACATATAAATGGACAATAGGTGAGAAGTGCTATAAAGACACATACATGACATGAAACGGGTCACTGTAAGGTGACCTAAGTGCACCCAGCAAATTAGATTACATTGTCCTAAAGAAGGCTGGCCCGCCTCATGGAGTTCCTTTTTTTTTTTTTAAGATTTTTTTAATTTGACAGACAGAGAGAGAGTACACACAAACAGGGGGAAGGACAGGTGGAGGAAGAGGGAAAAGCAGGCTCCCTGCTTGATCCCAGAACCCTGGCACTTAACCAACTGAGCCACCCAGGCACCCCCTCATGGAGTCTTTAAAATGGAGTCAGTTAGCTTCTTGATAGGTTGCCTTCCTCCAGTATTCTCCGTTTCGGATTCTACTGGCCAGTACTAGTTATTGAGAAAAGAAAAAACTACTACTAGTATAGAAAAAAGTAATTCATTGAGTCTCATAACCTGGTAGACCTATCCAACCTTTTTTGTTCAAATGCTGAGATGCCCAAACAATTTTCCAAATTGTATTTAGCAACACTGGGTTGAACCATTCCAGCAAGAGGAAATAAATACCCACTATAAATCATCTGTTTATCCTACCAAGGTCGTCTTTTTGTTGTGAATTAATAGATAGTTATTCTGGTCTAGAAAGCAGCTGTGGGAGAGTTAGCATCAGTCAATTCTCAGGGCCAGTGCCATCCAATGGAACTCTCCAAGATTCTGTTCAATAGGGTAGCTAGCCACATGTGGCTATTGAACGTTTGAAATGCATGGAGGGAAACTGAAGAGGCGATTTGCAATGTTATTTAATTTTAAATAATTTAAATGACCACATGTAGCTAGTGCCTACCGATTTGGACAGCACAGCTCTAGATCTCTGCTACTCAAAGTGTGGTCTGCATCACCTTATTAGGTTGTTAGAAATACAGACTCTCAGGTCCCACCTTAGGCCTCTTGATTCAGAAACTTATGTTAACAATGGGGCGCCTGGGTGGCTCAGTGGGTTAAGCCTCTGCCTTCGGCTCAGGTCATGATCTCAGGGTCCGGGATCGAGCCCCGCATCGGACTCTCTGCTCAGTGGGGAGCCTGCTTCCCCTTCTCTCTCTGCCTGCCTTTGCCTACTTGTGATCTCTCTCTCTCTGTCAAATAGATAAGTAAAATCTTGAAAGAAAGAAAGAGAGAAGGAGAGAAAGAAAGAAAGAAACTTATGTTAACAAGATCCCCAGGTGCTCTGTATGCACTTTAAAGTTTGAAAATGGCACGGTTACTTCTGGATGAGCTGAAAAAATAAAAGGATTGACTGAGGACCCTATTTGCGGTAACTTCTCCAAATTGTAGATACCCACCCACACTTGAGACTGGTGTCCAGCATAAGAGGCCTGCTTCCTTTCCCTCTCCTCTCCTCCCCTCCCCTCCCTTCCCATCACTTCCCTTCCTTTCTTTTATATTTTCTGTATTTATTTCAAACAGAGAGAGAGCGCAAGAGGTGGGAAGGAGCAGAAGGAGAGGGAGAGAAGCAGACTCCCCTCCTGAGCAGGGAGCCCCACATGGCTGGATCCCAGGACCCTGGGATCATGGCCTGAGCCAAAGGTTGATGGTAAAATGGCTGAGACACCCAGGTACCCCAATGGGCCTTTTTCTTTGTATCTTCCTCTCCTTCATTCCTAAAACAGAAAGGGGAAAAGGGAGAGAAACATGGAATATGGGACCCAGGGAAAGCTAGGGTAGGATAGGGGATGGAAGACGGGATGGGAGGAGCATGTATTTCTCAGGGATATTTATGCAAAATAAGGTATGGAATTCCCTTGATAATTACTAAATACGGATGATAGGTATATGAGAGTTCATTGTACTATTTTCTCTACCTCTGCATATGTTTGAAATTTTCAAAATTAAAAAAAGATGTGATTTCAAAGATGATGTGTGTGGGGCGCCCGGGTGGCTCAGTTGGTTGAGCGTCTGCCTTTGGCTCAGGTCTTTATCCCAGGGTCCTGGGATCGAACCTTGCATCGGGCCCCCTGCCTGGTGGGAAGCCTGCTTCTCCCTCTCCCACTCCCCCTGCTTGTGTTCTCTCGCTGTCTCTCTCTCTGTGTTAAATAAATAAATAAAATCTTTAAAAAAAAAAGACGATGTGTATGCTAACTTTCAAGGTGGCCCCCTCTCCTAATATTCATCCTCTCCTAATATTCATGCCTTTGTGTTTAGTCTTTCATATTGAATCAGAGCTGGTCCGTGTGACCAAAGTGGAAATAGCAGGCATGACATTGAAGAGGTGGGTCATTGTGATTTCTGTCTTGCTCTCTCTTGGATCCCTTGCTCTAAAGGAAGTCAGCTTCCATGCTTAGAGTTCACTCAATCGGACTTGTGGAGAGGCCTTTACGGAGAGGAGCCCAGGCCTCCTGCCAACAGCCGGCGGCGAGAGCGAGCCACATAAGCAAGCCTTTGTGGAGTTGCTTTCTAGCCCCAGTCAAGCCTTCCAATGACCGTAGCTCCATCTGACATATGACTGCAACTGCCTGAGAGATCTCCAAGCCAGAATGCGCTGCCAAGCCACACTCGAATCTCTGACCAACAGAAACTGTGAAAGGCACTCAATGTATATGCATATAGTTATGCAGCAATAGCATACGGAAGCAACTTCATCTCAGCATTTCCTCCTCCCTGGATACCCTCCCCACCTAATCACCAATGCCTCAAATGAACAGGAAAAGACCTTTCACATGACACATAAGGTTAACATGCTAATACCCCTTGAAGGGATGATATGTTCACTTACATTCAGTGTAAAACATATGTGACAGATATAAATTCTTTCTTTTTAAAACTTAGCAGGCTAATGTATTGAGACATTAATTTCAGTCTCACTCCTGCTGTTGTTACGAGACTGCAAAGAATAAAAAGGTAATTTATCCCTCAGGGTCTACCATCCCAAGAACAGCTGTAGTCCTGAGTTATAAGGTCTAAGCTCTTCTTACATCTTCCTCACTCCATGCCCAGCCGCCGCCTCTCCACCACCACATACTGGTTAACAGCTTCTAGGTGTTAAGGGGCACCAGGGTGGCTCAGTTGGTTAAGTGTCTGCCTTCAGCTGGGGTCATGATGTCAGGGCCCTAGGATTGACCTTAGGCTCCGGGCTCAGTGGGGAGTCTGCTTCTCCCTCTGCCCCTCCACCCTGCTCGTGCACCCTCTCCCTCTCTCTCTCTCTCTCAAATAAATAAAAAATCTTAAAAAACAAAAAACCAGCTTCTTGGTGTTAAAGACCACCCCCCATCCCAGCTTTATCTTGAAGATTAGGTAATAGAGAATATATGTTGGAATTGCTCCATAAGGGGAGGGGAAAGAGCAGGTATTGGTTCAAGAAGAGGGCAAGTGGCCAGGCCAAAAGGGTGAATGACTTCCCCAGGCTGGAAAAGGTTTTGGAGTTTCCAGAAGTGGAAGTCTGTCCCTGCCTTGTACCGTGTGTGTGTGTGTGTGTGTGTGTGTGTGTGTGTGTGTGTTGCAGTGGGGATCGCTTCAAGGGAAATCTGGGCAAGTGGGATCCTGGGGCCTGGCTATGGACCCCAGACCACACCCCCTTCCCCCCACTCCTGCCCATCTGGCTTGCACTCTGTGGAAATGTACCTTTCGGTGGTGCCCCAAGGTTGGGGAAAAATAACATCAAGACTGAAACAAACACGAAAACGAGGCTCTTCCCCAATCCTCCCCCCCAATTTGTGAGACTTCACAGCCCTAGAGAGAAAAGTGGGAGAACCTCAGAACGTGACTAATGAATTTCCCGCCAACACTGACAGGCGGGAGCTGAGCCAGATTGCTTTAATTCGTAGGATTAGAAGACGTGTGACGCTTCTTGCCCCGGAGTCAGTTGCAGCGAATTCATTCCAGCTAGACCTAGTTTCCCTGGGAGCGGTTTCGGTAGGTGGAAGGGTGGGGGAGAGTGGAAACCTTTCAAGAAGGTGGAGGAATAGCGGAGCTTGGAGCCAGAACCTCCTCCTGCAGCCTGCGGTCCCCAGGTCCCGGCCCCGACTCCCTCCGGGAGAGGACGACCCCGCGCGCCGCCGCCCCAGGCTCCGACACAAACACACGCACGTGCGCCCCGCCCCCGCCGCGCGCACGCGCCCCGAGGCTCCGGCGGCGGCGACGGGCGCGCGCGCGGTGCTCGCTGCCCCCACGCCGCTCCCTCCGCTCGGATCGCGGCGCCTCCCGCTCCCCGCACCGCTCCACGCCGGACCCGCGGAACCGGAGGCGGCGGCCGTGGTCGGTGGGCTCCTGCGGGTGCAGCGGTCGAGGCGAGGCGCGGGGGGGAGCGGAGCGGAACGCGGCAAGTCCCCGGGAGGCGATGTGGCCGGGCGCGGGCCCCTGCGTAAGGCTGGCGCCGCGACAGGCCGGCCGGTGAGGCGCCGCTTGGGGGAGGCCGCGACGGAGCTCCCGGACCCGCCATGGGCTGAGACGCGTCCTTGCCGAGCAGGTGCAGTGACTAGCGGCCCCCGGGGGTGCCTGCCCCGACCGGCCCCGGGAACCCTCAACCCTGTCAGTAGGCGCCCTACCCAGCCGGTGCCCTGTTGACCTTCCCTCGGCTTGTCCCCAGAGGCGCTGCTGACCCCGCTGTCAAACCCGGCGCGGTGCAGCCCCGGTGAAACCAGCAGCCCCTAACATCCCGGGCGTACCCCATCCTGCATTCCTGTGACCCGAGCCCGGTAGGCCCCTGTGCTCCCCTCTTCTGCCCAGTGTTTTGAGCCCACTGCCTGCACAGCGCTCGGGAACTACTCAGCATCTCTTCGTTTCTCTCTGGCCCAGCATAGGGGTGGGGGCGGAGCGGGGGTAGGGGGAGTGCGACAGAGAGGAGGAAGGGTCAGTCCTTCCCTGCAGAGGCCCTGGTCACCCCCAAACCCCTCCTCTCTCTCTCTCTGTCTCAAGCCTGTAGTGAAAGTGCCCCTTCCTTATCCCACCAGAACATGCCGGGGTGACTCTCTCCCAGATCTTCCTAGTGGCCTTCCTCGCCCTTCCCAGTGACACTATGCAACCCCAGCGCGACCCTCGAGGCCTCTGGCTCCTGCTGCTGTCCTTGTTCCTGCTCCTCTTCGAGGCGGCCAGGGCTGGCCGGCCCGTGGTTAGCTGTCCCGCCGCCTGCCTGTGCGCCAGCAACATCCTCAGTTGCTCCAAGCAGCAGCTGCCCAACGTGCCCCACTCCTTACCCAGCTACACCGCACTGTTAGACCTCAGCCACAACAACCTGAGCCGCCTGCGGGCCGAGTGGACCCCCACGCGCCTGATTCACCTGCAGTCCCTGCTGCTGAGCCACAACCACCTGAACTTCATCTCCTCCGAGGCCTTTTCCCCAGTCCCCAACCTGCGCTACCTGGACCTGTCCTCCAACCAGCTGCGTACGCTGGACGAGTTCCTGTTCAGTGAGCTGCAGGCGCTGGAGGTCCTCCTGCTCTACAACAACCACATCGTGGCGGTGGACCGCTGCGCCTTCGACGACATGGCCCAGCTGCAGAAGCTCTATCTGAGCCAGAACCAGATCTCCCGCTTCCCCCTGGAACTGGTCAAGGAAGGAGCCAAGCTCCCCAAGCTCACCCTCCTGGATCTCTCGTCCAACAAGCTGAAGCACCTGCCGTTGCCCGACCTGCAGAAGCTGCCCGCGTGGATCAAGAACGGGCTGTACCTCCATAACAACCCGCTGCACTGCGACTGTGAGCTCTACCAGCTCTTCTCCCACTGGCAGTACCGGCAGCTGAGCTCCGTGCTGGACTTCCAGGAGGACCTGTACTGCATGAGCTCCAAGAAG
Organism: Procyon lotor; assembly: GCA_028646535.1. Taxonomy (NCBI): domain Eukaryota; kingdom Metazoa; phylum Chordata; class Mammalia; order Carnivora; family Procyonidae; genus Procyon; species Procyon lotor. The sequence goes on along the minus strand of CM053606.1, from coordinate 80,395,537 downwards.
CTGCACAACGTCTTCAACCTGAGCTTCCTCAACTGCAGCGAGTACAAGGAGCGTGCCTGGGAGGCCCACCTGGGGGACACCTTGACCATCAAGTGCGACACCAAGCAGCAGGGGATGACCAAGGTGTGGGTGACGCCGAGCAACGAACGGGTGCTCGATGAGGTGGCCAACGGCACGGTGACGGTGTCCGAGGACGGCAGTCTCCACTTCCGGCAGGTGCGGGTTGAGGATGGGGGTGTGTATACCTGCTTCGCCATGGGGGAGGCTTTCAACGAGACCCTGTCGGTGGAGTTGAAAGTGTACAATTTCACCTTGCACGGCCACCACGACACCCTCAACACCGCCTATACGACCCTCGTGGGCTGCATCCTCAGTGTGGTCCTGGTCCTCATCTACCTGTACCTCACCCCTTGCCGATGCTGGTGCCGGGGCGTCGAGAAACCGTCCAGCCATCAGGGAGACAGCCTCAGCTCGTCCATGCTTAGCACCACGCCCAACCATGATCCTATGGCTGGTGGGGACAAGGACGATGGTTTTGACCGCCGGGTGGCCTTCCTGGAACCTGCTGGTCCCGGGCAGGGCCAAAACGGCAAGCTCAAGCCAGGCAACACCCTGCCGGTGCCCGAGGCAACCGGCAAGGGCCAGCGGAGGATGTCGGATCCAGAGTCGGTCAGCTCGGTCTTCTCTGATACACCCATTGTGGTGTGAGCAGGATGGGTTGGTGGGGAGATTCTGCCCCAGGAGAGGTAACGCACCCCTGAAGGATATGAGGGGATGGAAGAGCGGGCTGGCTGCCCAAGGGAGTGGGATCCCCCTGACCTCCAGGGAACTGGTCACGGGTACAATAGCTGGCAAGCCCTCAACCAGGGTGTGGCCGCCACGATTTTCAAATAGGGATATATTAATCCTCAGGCGAGTGCTACACCCTTACCCCCCAAGCCCTGGCAATTCTCCGTGTGGTGGAGCAAGAGGAGCATGTCTGAGTTGGGTGGGAATGAGGAAGGGGTGGGGGGAAGAGCAGATTCCCTAAACTTTTTCGAGGTCATCCTTAGCTCCTTAAGAGAAAATCATCTGGGGGAAAAAAATGTTTTTTTTTTTCTATCTCTGCCCACCCACACCTGTGATGTTGTGTGTGTTGGGGGCGGATCTTCCACAGGAGCCACATTGGGGAAGAGCTGGGGTGTCTTCTTTGGCCAGGAAGTCACACTTCACAGCTGGGGAAATTGGAAACCTTTGGAAAAATGAGTCAGGAAAAGGCTGAGACCTCACTCAGTAACGCTCCCCAAAGCTGTTGTGATTTCCCACTAATGCCTCTCTTTGCCGATGAGTCCTGGACGGACGGATCTTTGCGGGAGCCTGGCCTGTTGCCTGTCAGATACGGCAACAACATGAGAGGTGGTCTCTGGGCCAGGCCCTGGAACCAGCGGCACAGAGGGATGCAGCACGACCTGAGGGGTCTGTGTCACGGCATGAGTGCCAGCACAATCTCTAGATGGGGCGTAAACTCCAGGTTTGCTAATTCTCTGGTTGGTGAAACCCTTGGTTGGCACTTGGTCCCCCGCACCTGTGTATCAGACCAGGGTGGGGGCTGCCGGAGGCAGAGCTTTTGTGGGTGTCTGCCACAGACCTGGGGTGGGGGGGCCGCTTCAACACGAGGAGGACGAGGAGGGTAGATCAGCCTCTAATATGTAGCATCCAGCTGGGCCTACCAGGTTTCCTCATGCCACCTCTCCTCTAATCTTCTTAGCAAGCTCGGGTGGGATTGAGTTTTCCCTAAGATGCTGCTCTGCCAGTGGAGGAAGGCTGGAGAGTCTGGCCCCCAGCTGCGTGAGCCTGGGCTTGGGGATGGAGGGGACGGGTTACGGAGCTTCTCTATGTTGACAAAGCAGCCTTGGTCCTCTCTTAGATCTCACCCTGCTGCAAAGCCAAAGCATGGGATTCCATCACCCAAGGGGGTGGAATTGGGTGGTCCCTGCCCCAGAATGGCAAGTTGGAGGGCAGCTTAGAGTTCTACCCCTCTCCACAAGGTTCCGAGCAGTCTTGTTAACAGAGACACTGGCACTGAACTTTCCGAAGGAAAGTTCTGCCACCGCCATCCCTCTCAGCCAGAGGTCTGTGCAGTTGCTGGTGGTCAGGCCAGAGGAGCTTAAGAGCAGGCCCAACATTCCCTTCCACCCAGGGTTGCAGAACACTTTGGGAATGGAGATGACTGCGCCCTTTGACTATCCTGCAGGCCCAGGGAGCCTGGTGCTCCGAGCTTTGGCAAGGGGATGAGCGGGGCAAAGGTGGAGAGAAAATGTTCTCTGACGTTGGTCTTTTTCAGTGTCTCCCCTTCTCCCAACCAAGCTCCCTGTCCATTGGAGGTTCTCCAGATCTTCTAGTTTTCTGACCTGCTCTCTAGGTTCCAAGGGGTATGTCCTCTACCCGTGGGTGAGGGCTGCTTGTTAGGAGGGCCTGACCCCCACTGCCTATTAAGATTGAGAAAGGGGACTGGAACTCAACATCTTCCTTGTCTGTTCCTGGGATGTCAAGATGGTGGTCCATCCTTTCTCAGTAACCTAGTTTGTCAAGAGAGGTGCAGCATTTCCCTCAAGTACTTGCATGCTCCGAGGTATGCATGCTTCCGAGTGCGCATGCACACTAGCGCCTTGACTCCCCTCAGGACAGTGATTCTGTAGTCCCCGCTAATGTCCCCGGTCACAGTGGGTTCCACCTATGTGCCCAAGGTCATGCACACAGCTGTCTTGCTCCATAGGAGAGACAGCGACCATGCCAGGCTCCCCAGATACAAACTCTTGTACTTCTAATTTCTGAACTCCCTAAAGCTTTCCCCGCATCTCCGTGGCACTGAGTAACTTCTCTACGAACGCTGGAGTGAGGAGAACCGCAGGTTGGCGACCTGGGGAGAGGGGTTGGTGAGGAGCTGGCTGGTTCTTCAGACCCCTCAGAAACCTTCTCGGGTTAAAGTCAATATGGATGAGAAATAAATGCAGAACTAGGTCAGTGACGGACCCAGAAGGAGACGGGCAGGGGAACAAGCAGCTGTAAGTTGTTCTTCCTTTGTTAACTGCCCTGGAAAGACAGGGCATGAAGGAAAAGTTGTCTTGTTATATTCCAGAGACTTCTGAGGGTTTTGGTCCCGGAGCTAGAATAACCAGGCCACCCTCCTCAGACTTATTAGGGAACCAAGGGAAATCTCATCTCTACGCTGCCCAGTTTCCCACTGGGCACCACCTAGGGCTCTTGAGAATCTTTAAAATAAATGTCAAATGAAGTTGGCCTTCTGGATCGTTCTGAGCTCCTGAGGACTAGGAAGGCCATTTTCTTCAGAAGTCCTACCCAACTTAGGGAATAAGAAAAGACCCTGAAGCCCTGTGTCTCCCTACTATCTCCACTAGGTAGGCCCCTCGTTTGAAAGACTGGTAGGTATGTCTGGCTGCCCCACCAGGAGATTGACCTGATTAGCCTCTTCCCATGGTTTCAGTTGATAGAACCCAAAGGTAGCTTTCTGCTTGGGGGATTAGGTACTCAGCATACATAAGCTCACTAGAAGCTTGTGTAGGAAACTGCCAGGTCTGATTATAAGAAAAAGCTGAGAAACCCCTCCCTCCCTTCCCCGCACCCTGAACCCATAAACCAGACCTATCTCCCAGGAAGCAGGTGTCCCTGGAGACAGAATAAGGCAGGGCTCTACAATCTGTCTGTGAGTATCTGTGATCTTTTTTCTTTGCCTGTACTTATGGGGCTCCTAGGAAGGGGCCAGGAGAGGGTACAGCCCAGCTGGGGACAGTAAAGCTGACTGATTCCCATTTTCTGTGTGTTCTTACCTCTGTCCTTCCTTGTCCCCCTGCTGGCGAAGCAAGCAGGCGTCCCTGTGTCTAGGACCCCGTCCCCCCCACTTCTGTACACGCAGGCTGGCAGACCTTGGAGCCTCTGGGCTCTGAAAACTAGACCATGATCATTAAACCTGGCTTGAGTCTCCGTTCGGGCAGTCTGTGACTGGTTTATTTATCTTTTCAGCCTGTGGGTGGGGCTCACTGGGCCTCAGAAGTGTGTGGCCTAAGGAGAGGATATTTAAATACTGGGTGTTTTTTTGTTTTGTTTTTTTTAAAGATTTTATTTCTTTGACAGAGAAACACAGCGAGAGAGGGAACACAAGCAGAGGGAATGGTAGCGGGGGAAGCAGGCCTCCCATAGAGCAGGGAGCCCGATGCGGGGCTCGATCCCAGGACCCTAGGATCACGACCTGAGCCGAAGGCAGACGCTTAACGACTGAGCCACTCAGGCGCCCCTTTTTTGTTTTTTTTTTAAGATTTTATTTATTTGTTTGACAGAGAGAAACACAGTGAGAGGGAGCACAAGCAGGGGGAGTGGGAGAGGGAGAAGCAGGCTTCCTACAGAGCAGGGAACCCGAGGCAGGGCTCGATCCCAGGACCCATGACCTGAGCCGAAGGCAGATGCTTAAGGACTGAGCCACCCATGTGCCCCTTCAATGCTGTTGTAAAGGCAAGGGTAGAATCCACATCCAGGCATGAAAATAGACCTGGGTCAATGAACTTTCTTCGGTGAGGAGCCAGACAGTAAATATGTTAGGCTTTGTAGGCCGGCCGCTCTCTGGTGGAGCTCCGCAGTCGGACCCCAGTAGCGGGCCAGCCACCACAGACGGCACGGAAACGGACACGTGAGGGTCTGTTCCAGGAAAACTTTATTTCCAAACATTGCAATTTGAATTTCATTTCATTTTCACAAGGCTTTTGAGTTTTTTCAGCCATTTAAAAATATGAAAACTCTTTGCCCACAGACCATACAAAACCCAGCAGTGGCCTGGTTTGGGCCAGCAGACCATAGTTTCCTGACCTGATAGATTCTCAAAAAAAAAGTCACTGATACTGTAGCAGGAGAGAGTTTAGAAATGCCTTCACTGGGGGCTACCGCCTGTGGATAGTGAAGTCTTCCTGCATCCCTGGGGAGGAGGGCTGCCTCGCCACAGAGTTCTCTTAAGTCTGGATGAAGCCTGTTAACTGGGCTATGGAAAACCGCTTGCACCGGATTAAAAGAATCAGTGGAAAGCAGCTCAGTTTCAGTATTTTGATTATTACCTGTATTTTCTTCACACTGTAAATGGTAACTCTCTTAGTTTGGCTCAAAGCGTATTCATTGAATGGGCAGGCTAATATTCATTGACAGTTTAGTGTGTCCTAGGCATTGCATAGAACAGAGAAAGGCAACCCCCAAGTTCTTGGTACAGACACAACCTACCAGAAAGTGGACCGGATTCTACTAAACTCTGAACATGCAAATTCTTTGGCTACTCTCTTGGTACTTCTAGAAGGGGACTGTCATGGGAAAGTCCAAGAGGGGAGAGGAAATGGTATGAGGAAAACAGAAATTGAAGAGCAGTATTTGAATCATTACCTAATTTCCTGTGTTGATAAAATCTTGCCCAAAGGGCAGCCCTCCTGTCTGGAAAGTTGGCCTGTTCTCTTCATGAGGAGCCACTGAAATGGTGAGGGGATGGAGACCTTCACCAGCCCACATGAGACAAATCAACCTTGGCAGGCAAGTGAAATGGCAGATGTGGATGCCAGGGTGCCCCCCAGTCTACATTTACATGGCATTTTTGCATCTTTTCAAAGCAGTTTTTGCTGCGGCTGACATTGGCCAAGAAGAGAACGCTGGTAAACAGAACAGGTCTGGGAAGACTCCTGGGTGTTCTCCCATCATGGCCTGTGCCAAGCCCTGTCGCTGAGCCTAACAAGTTTTGGTGCTCCTTTCTGCCATCATGCCAAGGAAGTGTGTAGCTGCATTAGACCCCCCACCCCAAGCCACAAGAAACTCCCTGAGGTTCTGGTCAAGATGTGCAATTTTGTTTGCCATGTCTTTTTTTTTTTTTTTTTTTTAAGATTTTATTTATTTATTTGACAGAGAGATCACAAGTAGGCAGAGAGGCAGGCGGGGGGGTGGGGGTGTAGCAGGCTCACCGCTGAGCAGAAAGCCCAATGCATGTGGGGCTCATGCGGGACTCTTCTCAATCCCAGGACCCTGAGATCATGACCTGAGCTGAAGGCAGAGGCTTTAACCCACTGAGCCACCCAGGCGCCCCTGTCTGCTGTGTCTTGAGGCATTCTCCTTAGCTCTTGTAGGTGGCATGTCGGGGGTGTGGGGGAGGCTAACAGGACAGTTGCCTTGTAGAACAGAAGTTGAGAGTTCAGTTGCTCTGGGCAGCCTCGTCCCTTCCTCTTGACCTCTCACCTCCTTCCCTACTGCAGTTGACCTTGTCTCACGGGAAACCACTTTCCCCATCCACACTGTAGAAAAGGCTCAGACCTGTGCAGTAGGGAGGTTGGCTTTTCTGGTCGGGCTGCAGTGAGCTTTTGCTTCCTCTCCTGGGGCTTGAGAGAGGAGGCTAAGGCAGCTACCACATCAAGCCCCTTCATCAGGCCTATATGCTGTCGGGTAGGAGATCCCAAGTGGTAGAGATACACAGACCTGCCCTGAAGCCTTCCAGTCTATGTCAGCATGATTCCTGTCCCAGAAACATAGAGGACGTGGAACTGTGGCCTGAGAGAACCGTCCCTCTGTGAGCCAGGACACAGAGCTGTGCAGGGAGACTTCCAGGCACCCTATGGCACCGGCATACATAAGGTGAGAGTCACTGGCCCCAAAGTTGGGGTGTGTGTATGCATATGTGTTTGTGCACAAACACGCAAGCAGGGTGAGGAGCACCGCAGCCGGAAAGAACTTGGTGCTGCTTTCCCCTCACCTCCCACTGCTCCCTCACTTGGCCATAGTTTGCTTTTGGTGGGGTCTAGCCAGAAAGGCCCAGCTCCACCCTGGGCATCCTTAGAAAGCAAGGCGAGATAACTCACATCTGTTCATCTTGCAGTGGCTCAGCCGATAAGCCGCTGCCTTCTACTCAGGTCATGATCCCAGGGTCCTGGGATGGAGCCCCGCATGGGGCTCCTTGCTCAGCCGGAAGCCTGCTTCCCCCTCTCCCCCTACTTGTGTTCCCCCTCTCTCTGTCAAATAAATAAAATCCCTAAAAAAATAATAAAAATAAAAATGAAGAGAGGGGTGCTGGGGGCCCCTCATGCATACTCAGTGAGACAGAGCTGGGGCCTCTGGTGCCGCAGAATGGCCTGAAGTAGCTGCTTAATCTGCTTTTAGCAGAGGTTAAAAAAACCATCTGGGAAATTCTGACGATAACGGGTAGATTAAAAACTGGGGCTCCTATTCCCTGCACGTTGGTGACTGGCCAAGCCTTCTGGGTGGATGGGTGGGGGAAGGCTGCCTTACTGGAGGTATTTTGGGTCTGCTTTAAGCTTAGCCCCATGCTGGGAACTGTCTCCTTCCAACCACCCTCAAGTCTGGGGCCCCGTGGTTCCACATTGTCACCTGTGTCTTCTCCGTGCCCGAGCTGGTGAGATGTGCAGGGGATATGCCCACAACACCCGACCAGTGTCTCCCTGCAGGATCCCAGGTTAGAAAAACAACAAGATAAAAACCCGAGTACACAATACACAGCCTCTGCACTGCTGCGGTTTGTGCCTCTCTGTGTGTGCACCCCAGGCGGACTGCTGGCAGTTCTCAGACAAATGGAATGGAAAGCATCCTTCCCCTAATTTAACATTTAAATAGAACTGCCTTCCGTGTGTGTGTGTGTGTGTGTGTGTGTGTGTGTGTGTGTGTGTGTGTGTGTGTTTTAATTCCTATAAAGTCCTTTAAGGAGGAGGGGACTGTGATCCTCCCCCACGAGCCTGTTACAGGGACAGAGAAGCCTGGGACCGAGCTAGAGCCACGTGTCACAGCTCTGCGTCTCCAGTGCCTGATATGAGGGCCTGAGGCAGGCCTGGCTCAGCCTGGGGCTACAGGGGAAACCAGGGTGGGGGAGGGGGGCAGTGTTGTGCCCATTACTGTTGCTCCTGCCTTCCTGGCTGGGCTGCTCCACTTTTCCTTCACAAGTGCGGAATTAGGCAGGAGAAACATAGACAGACGTGGGACCTGCTCTGCGAACTTCAGGCTGGAGGAGGGGACAAGTGCACTGACTTCCAGATTTACAATCGGCCCCCCGCCCTGAAACCACCAGGCAGGCAGTACTCAGGGCTGGCTTCGTTAGGGTCATGACATTGGTCATGGAGTGCACGACAGCTGACCTTGCACCTAGGAGGAGAAATGTGTGTGTTCCCTTATGATGGCCGACACCACCTCTGTGAGACCTGGGTCCCCTCGGCATCATATCCATAACAACTGATCACCTCCCGAAAGAAGCATCAAACCCAGAGCCAGGCTGAGTAAGAGAGTCAAGGACAAGAACATCCTTAGAAACACACCTGTTTCCATTTGTTTAATGCTTTGGACTTTCCAGTGCCGGTTAACATGTGTTCTCTGCTCTGACCCTCACAACACCCTGTGAGGCAGGGGGAGCAGTGAGCGAGCTGCTGGCCTGTGGCCACAGCGTTGTTAGGTGTGACCCCAGCAAACCCAGTCCCGACTCCCGGGTCAATGTGCTTTTCGCTGCCTGATCCACAGGCTCTGCCGTCAACCAGATACACGGGCAAGAGAGCACTAACCCAGAAGTCTCCCTGCTCCCTAAGCTTACAAAGGCCCCCCGGAAATGCTGAAACGGGGCATCCCGGCCAGGGGTGTCCTCTGGAACTCAAGACTGGTAAGAGAGGGAAGGGCAGCGGGACTAGAGATCTGGGGTCAACAGCAGCCACTGCCACTCTCAGCGGAGCCTACACTGTGATCCCCACGTCTGGATCTTTGTCAGGCGAGGAGGCCTCAGTAATTTACTCGGGGTGCTCGGGGCCCACTCGCGGAGGAAAGAAGCTTCGAGCCACGACTAGGGAGTGAGCCTCTGACCCCCCTGCTCTCCCCATTCCGTTACACTCCAGCAGCCCAGGAGGAGGGGGAAGGTGAGGGCTGGCTGACTCAGTCTGCAAGTGCCGGGAGTTCTGGAACTGAAAGGCCCCAGCACCGTGCAGCTAATGATTATTATTAACTCTGAGCAGGCCTTGGCACAGCAGCCAGCTGGCTCAGGGAGGATGCCTAGGTCTCCCACAGTGAGGTTTGAAAAACAAGACCCGGAGCAGCCATGCAGGGGGGTGGAAGGGTGGGGACAACGAGAGAGAAGGGACAGGCTGGTGTCAGGAACTGGGAGGGACAGTCTGCCCTGGGGGGCAGTAGGGAGAGGAGGAGCAGGCCGGCAAGGGATGGCAGCCTACCTTTGATGCAGCACAACAGCCAAGGTGAGGCTAGAAGACTTCCCCAGACACAGAGCCCTGCCATTCAACACAAACCCCAGCCCGGGTGGGGCTCCAGGGAAGGAGTGGTTGCCGGGGCGGGGGGGGGGGGGGGGGGGGGGGGGGGGGGGGTGGTTCCTGAACCCAGAACAGTAATCCTGTTACCATTTGGATTTGGTTACAAAAAACATCTACATTTCTAATGTCCTCAAGGTTGAGTCTGAAATATAATCATATTTGGAATCAAGTCTTAGTGAGTCTGATATGCAAATTTGTGCAAATGACATGCAATTTTTTTTTTTAATTTGAGCACCCTGGCTTTTTTTTTTTTTTTTTAAAGGCAAAACAGGCTGACTACTAGCAGCTTTCCCTAGCCAGGGAACAAGGGCAAAAGGGCAGCCATTTGCTTCCTCCCCCCAAGGCCTCTGCCTCATTGCTGAGGTGCCCAGCTAACATCCCAGATGGGAAGATACAGAGAGGTGGGGGGAACAGAGGGCCGAGGGAGGAGGAAACGCGCACAAGCAGGAGGCGTGTGCAGCCAGCAGCCACCCAGCTCCCAGCTGGAGGAAGAGTGCCCTGGCACTGAGGTCTAATGGTTGTCCAGCTGCTGCCCCAGGATGTGAGGGCGGGTGGTGATGCAGGGAGAGACGCAGAAGGAGGAGGGAAGTCCCCCCCCCAGCGATCTGGCCGACCGGGAAGAAGGGCTCCTCCTGGTGACCTTCTCCCCATACTGCAGTCAGACAGGCTCTGCAGAAGACCACCTGTGCCCTCCTCTCTGCCCTGTGGCCCTGCCCTCCAGGCCTCCTGGTCAGAGAGGTGACAGCTGGGGCCCTTCCTCCTGCGGAATATAAATGACTTCCCCCTTCCTCCAAGGGCTGGGAATAGACATCAGCTGGCACAGCCCACGCAAACTGCCGGCTGTCAGCCCGCCCGCCCGCCCGGCCACCCCCGCACCACCTGGGAGCAGGCAACACCTCGGGCAGGCCCAGGCTTTAGGGCGCTGGCTGCCTGGCTCGCGGAAGCTGGTGAACCTCACCCCACTCCGTCACCCTGCCATACACAGAGTGAGACTCACAGCACTGGCTGTGATGAGGGGAGAGGAGATGGAGTCCCCGAGCAAAGTGACCCTCGATAAGAATGTCCTTCATGCCATGCCAAGAACCATCTCTTTGAAGTTCACACCACGCTGGATAGTCTGAGAGGGGAGAGAAGGCAAGGAGACAGGAATAATCTCCCTCTGAAGGTGCAGAGACCACCCCCTTTAGATGCTCCAGGTCTGGAGAGCTCCCGGGAGACGCCATCTGACCCAGTGAGATCCAGAGGACACCCCCGCTCTTGCAGTCCCCGTTCTGGGATTGTTAAACCATGCCGAGCTCCTTGCTTCTGAACCACTCAGAGAGGGAGGTCTTAAATCTTAGGAAGACCTGGGGCATCCATCTAGAAACACCTGCCCTGCTCCTGGGACCTGGGGCTCCACCCCCTTCGCCCAGACCTCCCAGAGCTCCCGCTGAGCGGTCTATCCGCCTCAGCACCAGCTTTCCTGGCGTGGCTGCCTTCAGTCCTTGCCATCATCTATGGGGGTCCCGCCCCCACCCCTGACCGAGCCAGACCACTGGGGGTCCCCGCCCCCACCCCAGACCTCACCACTGAGGGCAGTCTGGGGAACTACCTTCAGTCTGGAACAAGGAGGGGGTTTCTGCAGGGAAGAGGGCCCAGGCCTTTTTTGCCAACTGGCACCACACTCCACCCCTCCTGGGCCAAAGAGCTGGCAAGAGACAGCAACTGAGAAGAGCTTAGCTGAGAAGGGGAACCAGGGAGACTTTGTTTTTCCTAGATCAGAAGAGCCCTACCCCACTTCCTTAACTCTCATTTTGTTCTAAAAGCTTTGGAATACCTCCACAAAGCTATATGCCAGGGCAAGAACCTGAGTCCTAGGAAGGGCTAAGAGAGGCTCAGGACTATGCCTGGCAGGGAAAGGTGGAAAGGTGCTCGCCCATGTCCAGCAGCCCTCAAGCCCAAATCCTGAGGTGGACCGAGAGATGTTCTTAACTGAGCTAAGGAGCTCAGCCAGGAACCAGAGGCTTGCCGAAGCCAATGTCCTTCCACTCCAACAAAAGCTGTAAAGTGACTTTAGTGCTTTTAACTGTCTTGGAGTTCAAGAGAGCCTTGTCCGGGACTCTTCTCTCCACAGTGCCTGACCCCCTGTGCCCTAGCCCAGAAGCCCAATCGGCAGACACCTGGAAGACCACAGGGGCGGGGGGGAGCAGTCCTATCCCTCCAGAGGGATAATGGGATAGCGAATGTACAAATGACACCCTGAGTCTGTTCAGCAGTCCAGCCCACGGTCCAGAGTGGGGAGTGTGTTCTGTGGCATCGGCCTGGCAGACACTGAATGCTGGAGATTGTTTAGAAACACTTTCCCATGACACAGACGAGGAAACTGGTCCCGAGACATGTGACTTGCCTAAGGCTGCCCAATAGATCCTACAAGAACCATAACCCATGATCTCTCTCCACACGGCTTTCTCAAAGCAGCCCCCCTCCAAACCACTGCTGTCATTCATAAGTTACCAGAACCCAATTCTCCATCAGGCACACAGGCAAGAAATGACTGCAAACACCCTCACCACCACCACCCAACACCTCTGTCTCCCACCAAGAGCAGACTTCAGGATCAAGCCCCCCCCCATCACCTTCCACTGACACCCAGTATAATTCCCCACTTGGGCCCACTGAGTCGTCATCAGAAACAGCAGTTTGGGTATCCGCAGTCCCTGGCCCAGCTAAGAAGTACAAAACCCCTACCACTTCTGAGATGGATCCCTTGAAGGTCACCAAAGGGAACGTTAAAGTCCGAGGCAAGCGTCCCACCTACATTCAGAGTTCAGAGGAACTCACATTTCCATTTTCTTCTTTGGCAAGTAGGAGCTGGAGATCTGGTGCATGATCACCAGGGCCGGATAGAGGGGCAGCGCCAGGCACAGGTACCAGGCTGTGCCTTTGATCTGGGCCTGGAACCACACCGAGTACATGCCCAGGAGCACCGTTATTGTAGCCATCAGGTAGACTACCAGTCCACAGGTCAGATGGTAGAGCTTGAGGCGAGCCACTCTTGAGACCCTGGCTGCTCGAGGACAGAGGAGGCAGAACCCACACAGTGCCTGACCACCAGTGGCCACCAGCGTCAGAGCCCCTACCCAGCTGTGCCAGGACACCAGGTGGGGCAGCTCGCTGCGGGTCCTGCTGAAGATGATGAAGCCCAGGCCCAGGGCTGCACAGAGGATGGCCAGGCTCTGCCCTGCCCAGTGGAGCCGGATCCGGGCCTTGCGGGAGCAGAAGAAGAACAGGGAGTGTTCAGGCGAGAAGAGCAGGATGGCCTCGGCCATGCAGATGCAGAACTGTGAACACAGGAGAGGGCCAGTGAGCTCAGGCCCAGCGTGGAGGCCTTAAGGAAAAGGAGGTGCTCTCATACATCCCAGCAGGGACGACAAAGGCTGGAGGCTAAAGAACTCCCGCCCGTACCTCCTGCCTCACAGGGCAGCATTTCTGGGCACAAGTGGGAATCAACACTCGAGTGGAAGTCTTATCCTCCAGGCTGACCTCCTCCACAGGCAAAGACTCCCCCTTTCCTGACCAATGTTAGGCCAATCTATAGCAAATGTTAAACTGCCTCCTCAACTTTGCGGGGTGGGGGGGTAAGGGGTAAGGGAGTTGGGGAGGAGGGGTGACTGGACAACTCCACTTCTACTTCCTCCTTTCAGACCCTAGGAGAGAAAGACACATCTTCCAAACCCTCCCAACACCCCTCAACCACCTGACACTAACTACAGCCCAGCCTTCCATGTCTCCCAAACAAGTTGCAGGGGAAGGTGGATGGGGCCCTCGCTCTTTCTCCCACTTCTCTGAGCCTTAGAAAAAGGCTGAGCCTCTGAAGACTGGATGCTTCCCTAGGGGTCATTTCCAACAAATCAGCTGCAGAAAAGAAGCCCAAACTCACCGCCAAGGCCATGAATACAGGGTGCCAGGAGAAAAGACCTAAGAATCAAAGAGAACAGACTCACGGCTGGGCACCAAGTTTCTGCCCCTGTGGCTGGCTGGAGCCCAAAGAATCCGGCTACAGGGGACAGGTCAGTGTACTATTCCCAGCCCGAATGAAGAACTCTGTGCAAAGTGGAACAGCCAATGGGGCTTAAGGTGAGCGACCAAGGGGGTAAACATACACCAGTCTGGCCTGGGGTTTCCCATCCGGCAGCTCGCAGCTGTCCGCGCAGTCCCAGAGTGGACCTTGGCCTCCTTTACTTGCATCCTCCACGAGGGGCTCCGCTTCTGCTGAACTGGTGAGTTCAACTGAGTGTCTGCCTTCCCATCCCCGCGCCCAAAGCCCCACCCTTCCAGGACCCAGCTCCCGGGGCCCGCCCCACCATGCAGTTACTACCCCTCCACGGCTCCCCTCTCCACTGCAGGGGTCCCCACTCCCGGTCTCCGAGCGCTCCAGGATCCGGGCTCCGCCCCCTTCCCTGGCCCCGCCCCGCCTCGCACACTCACTGGTTCCCGGCCGGGACAACACTGTCAGAAAGATGGTGAAGCCCAAAGCCACCAGGTGCGCCAAGATCCCACTGCCTGTCCGGAGCCAGAGGGTCAGTCTCGGCTCCCTCGCCGGAGCGGGAACCAGACCTGCCTCCAGGGGCTGCATGGCCGGGCGGGGCCAGAGAACACTCCCAGCGGCTGGAGCGCGTCTTCCGGGTTTGCGATCGCGGGGGCGGCCGTGGCGGCGGGAGAGGCCCCTCCCCCGGCCGCCGCCGGCAGTACAGCGGCCTCGCCTACAGCGCCCTCTGGGGGTTGGGGGGAAAGCGCGTCCGCCCGGGAGAGCCCTGGGGGCAGAAGGGGACCAGACAGCAGGTGGCCCGCCGGGTTTCTTCAGTCTAACTCATTTGTACCTTTCTGTCCACAAGGGCTTACGTCTCAAGAAGCCTGTGGAAATTACACTTACGGCAACTGATTCCACCCAAACCCCGATCACAAACTTCGCACACTGAACGAAGAGTGTGAAACCAGTGCTTTGAACCGTCTTCCAAAAACACTGGATTTCTCGGCCTGCCCACGCCCTCCTGCCATCCCTTCTTCTGGCTTGTTAAGGGAGTAAGAGTCCTCCCTGCCTAAAAGCAAGGACACTGGAAGGTAAGGACCAGGTCGGAGAATAGTGCCCGTGCCTGGTGAGTTCAGGTTTGAGGACCAAAGGTGTGGGGTGCAACTGTGTCACCCCTGTCGGGACACTAGCCTCCAGTGAGATACACAGAACTAGGGCAGTCCCAGCCCTTCCCACCTCCATACCATCTGCTCAGCCCTGGGGAGCCAGGTGATCCTGAGGGACCAGGACCTCCCACATTCTTGCTGCCTCCCACACTAGAAGTTTCCTAAGTGATGATACCTTTCCCCTTCCTGCCTCCAAAAAGGTGTGGTTCCGCCTAAGGAGGCCTACCTGGGAGAGACTCTACCCCTTCCTGAAGGACAAACCCACAGGCCAGGAACAGGGACCAAAACAGGCTACCCCACAGAAATCACGGACATCCTTGGAGCAGTTACCAACTCAATTCGAGCTCCCCCAGAGGTTGGGAAAATAAGGCTGCTAGGGAGAGGCAGCAAGGGCAGGAACAGCTGAAGGGACTGAGGCAAGAATTCAGAGGCAGGATGGAGGCCCTGCGTTGCTCGAAGACTGGAAAAGGGCCCAGGCCTGAGAGGGCTGCCAGAGTGGCTTCCTTGCCCCCTTCCCGGCGGCACCGGAGTCATCTCTGGGATAAAGATTCCCTCGAGCCTTGCTCACTCTGAGCCACAGGCCTCATCATCCTCTCCGGAGAGAAGACTCCCCCGTGACACAAACCCCGGCCATTCCCACACCGTTTATAAGGACAAAAATACAGGAGCATAAGAGACTTCTGCAGGCACGCGCCGGGAGCTGGAGTCTGGCTGCCTATCATCTCCGCCTCCTGGGGTGAGGATGGGGACAGCAAGGACACTCATTTTATTACATCTTTTTCCTTCCTTTTCTATGTTTCTGTTTTTACATTTTCTTAGCAGCAACAGAACAGGGAGACAATCTTGAGGTATTTTAAAGAGTTTTTTTTCTTAAAAAAAATAATATAAAGTTATAAAAAGCGGCAGCAGCCTGGGGCCCGGATCTGGAGGGGAGGAGGCGCTGGCGGCTCCATCGCAGTGGGCAGGCACTTTCTCGTTAATGGGCTTTCGACTGCAGGAAGACAAGAGGCAAGAGACGCGGTCAGGCTGGGGGCCTACCAGTCCTGCTACCCAGTGAACTGTGTGGACCACGAGAGCTAAAGCTTGCTTTCCTCCTGGCTGGGCTGCTGATGAACGCCGGGCGAGGGGAAAGATGAATGCCACAGAGCAGGGACAGGCTGAGAGCGCGCACACACGTGGGGGCACGGTCCGACCCACTACTCCCGTATGGGTGCCAGAGGAGTGGCTACATGTCCGGCCCGGCCGGTG
>CM053606.1:80366489-80379694 GCA_028646535.1 Procyon lotor | reverse complement strand
GGGGGGGGGGGGGGGGGGGGGGGGCGTCCCTGCACCTTCTAGGCCCTGAGGTCCGGAGGCAGAACCCATGAACGAGACCGGCCCACCTCCCCCGCCGCCCGGCATGTCAGGCCACGGCTCAGGGACCCACGCTCACCCCCACTGCCCACAACATCTTTCCTGTCAGAGTTCATGAAGTCCAGCTTCCTCTCCTTCGGGGGACAGGGACAGTTCCCGGTGTGAGGGCCCCAGCCAGATCAGAAAGTGGCCCTCTCATTCAAACAGAAGGAGGTGTGGGGGCGGGGGAGAGGCAGCCTCTCCTCAGCTCCAGGGAGAGACAGATGGGAGAAGGCCCATCAAACAAAAGCTGGGTCACCTTTCAAAGAGCTGACCTACCTCTCCCTAGAGGAGAGAGCCCGGTAACTCTCTCAACTTCCCCTTTCAGAATCCCTTCCCTGCACACTTAGCACCTTCTCTGTGCCGGGTTCCCACCGTGTGCTCCACCCTCGTCCATCCTGTCCTCTCCCTGCCCGTGCTCCCCAGAGAGCTGGGCTGGTACCTTCAGTGTGGAACACTTCTCCTCAAAGGCCAAGGCGGGACCCGGCTTCTTGCGGCGCACGGAGCAGACCGCATCGGCAGGGGCGCCGGCCTGGCAGTGCTTGGCCTTCACCGGCCGGCAGTAAGTGGCCAGGTTTTTCCGCTTCTTGGCTACCTCCTCCTCGGAGAGGCAGTTGGTGGGCAGGGCCTTGGCTGGGTGTCCGGCTGCTCCCCGGCTGTCCAGAGAAGCCTTGACGGGCGTGGGCGGCTGATGAGGGGAACCCCGACAGTCCAGAGGCCCTGCCCGCTTCACTCTTGGCCCCACCGTCCCATTGAGCCCCATGCCCAGGGCTGTTTTAGTCTTGGCCGAGAGGCCCCGGCAGCCAGAGGGTTTGCCTTTTCCAGGGGGCTCCAGGATGCAGGTCCGTTTGAAAGTGGTGGGGCCGGGGGATAACTTTCGCTTTCGAGAAGGGGCCTCCACCTCGACCCCGTCCTTGCCTTTGGACGACTTGCTGGCCTTCGAAGGCGGGAGTTTGCTGAAGGATGGGGATGGTGTGTTGGCGGGCAGTGGTGAGGTGATGGCCTGGCTCCCGCCCATGCACTCCGCCTGGCTGCAGGCCGCTGCCACGCTGGGGGAGCCTGCGGGGTAGCTGGGGACCAGGCTGTCCTTGGCGGGGGGCGTGGAGGCTGGGCAGGCGGGTCTGGGGGGCGGGCCTGGAAGGCGGGGGCAGCTGCCAGTAGAGGAAGGGCTCAGGGGAGCGGACGGTGGGGAGCTGACAAGGTGGGACGGAGGCTCAGCCGCTGGTGGGATCTTCCTGCAGCAAAAAGAGAGCTTGGCTGTGACGCCGGGCAAACAGGAGGACCTCCCCACCAACCTCCACCCGGCTCTCCGCCCCACCTAGAAATGGCCCACAGAGCCCCAGCCTTGCTGCCATCTGCTGGGAGACGCTGGAACTTGGCTTAGGAAGAAAGCACAGGGGGAGACAGCAGTGAACTAGTATAAGGACCCATTAAGAACCTCATTTCAGATTTCAGTTTGGGCACCCCTATCCCTAGTTACCAAAAGGTACTGGGAATCACGGGTAAGGGTCGGGCTTCTCTCCCACACCCCCCACGCTTGCCCTGCCTCGGCCCAGCCTCAGGCTGTCAAGTTCCCTCACCTCCTCTTCATTCTATCTGGGGTCTTGCCCGAACAGCCGAACCGCATCTACGGGTAGGTGAGCAGAATGAGGGCTTCTGAAGCCCATGGATGTCCGGGGCCCGGGGTCTAGGGAGGGCAATTCTGGGCTCAAAAGACTCACTTCCACATGTGGGAGCTGAGGTGCCGTTCCAGCATGGAGCTCAGTGCTGAGCAGAACCGGTCCAGCCGGCGGCTAAACACGTAGCATCCTGGACTCACCAGCCGGCTCCCAAAGGTGCAGAACTAGAGGCAGAAGGAAGGGCCCCGGTTAGTGGGGCCTGGGATGCAGTGAAGGCGCCTGCGCAAAGGATCTGACCTCCTCCCCACGCTGTGGGCCGGGACGGCTGGGCCACCCCCCACCCCAGGTCCCTGCCCCAGGTCCTTACCGCCTGTGGCCGCGGGGGCCGGGTTGCATAATGGCAGTCAGGGGGGAGGTGGAGGTCGTCAGATGTCCCCTCCTCCTCACTCTCCTCGCTGGAGGCCTGGGCCCCACCCCGGGGCAGGGGAAAGGGGAACAGGCCTGGGTCCCCATCACCACCACAGGGACCTTCATCATCCAACTCACTCTCAGAGGAGGCCCGGGACCTGGAAGGGCCAAAGGGGACGTGAGGGCGATGAGACAGGAGTGGGTCAGGGTGGGGGTGTCCCTGAACCCGCCAAGCTCAAAAAAACGCCAGGGCAGTCACCCTGCTGGGCAATGACACAAAGAGGAAGGAGGATGGGAAGGGAGGGAACAGCAGAGCTCACAGAGTGAGAGCCAGAAAGGTCAGGGGCCACAGCTCCCAAGGGATCCTCTCCCCAGCCCCTTCACTTCCCAGGCCCTGCCTCCTGGGGGGCGAGGGGGCGGGGATCTGCTCCAGATTCGCCTCCTCCAGAAAATCTTCTGAGCTTAACTGCACCCAGCTCTGGTCAGCCCAGTCAATTCTCTCAACCCCCTTCTCGCATCACATATTCCTGTGAGCCTGTCTGTGAGCTGAGCCTGAGTCGGGTCTGCCCCTTGTGTTACGGGCAGAGATGCGTGTGTGTCTCCTTCGGCAAGGTGGGCTCTCCCCGGGCTCCGGCGCAGCCTCTGCACACGAAGGGGCCAGTGAATGAACACACAATAGGACTGCCTCACCCGGGACCCTGACCCTTTCCGTTCCCCAGGAACAGGTTTTTATCCCAGGCATTGGAACGGGCACCCTACAGAGAGGCTGGGATACCGCGGCGTGCTGGGGTAGGAGCAGGGAGTCACCGACTTCCGCACTGGTGTCAGGGGCCCCCGCTGTCCCCCCAACTCGGGGCGGAGTGCGACTCCCTGGGCCTGTCTCCCGGGGCCCCCGATGGCTTGGGACCAAGTGTCCCCCAGTGGGGGACTGAACCCCAGACGTACCTGGGCAGTGCACAGTATTGGTAGGTCTGCTTGGCGCGAGCAGAGAAGGTGCTGCTGGGGGCGGCCGCTGCCACAGCCTGGACTGAGGAGGGGGGCTCCTGGGAGGGGCGCTCAAGAGTGGGTTCCTTGCGCCCTGGGCTCTTCTCTTTGGGAGACTCCCCTTTGCGGGAATTGGCCTTCAGCTCTGCCACTAGCACATCAAAGTCCTTGGCTCGGCCCTGGACCTCCCGGCGCTGGTGCACCGAGTGGATCTAGAATAGAGCAGGGTGAAGGGTGGGGAGGGTGTGTGAGCTGGGCAGGAGTGAGAGGCAGCACTGTGTGTGAGCCTAGGCAACCGGGTGTGTGTGTGTGTGTGTGTAGGGGTATCTGTGTGTCTTTGTTTCACTCCCCGCCACAGGCCCAGAATCTTCCTTTGGAGTAGGGCAGTCTGCTTCCTGCCTCCAGCCTGGGCCCACTGGGGGCAGCCTCGGCTCCCCCTTGCCTTACCTGGGCTTTACCCCCACCCTGAGCTGCATCTTGGATAACACTGCAGTTTCTCTCCCCGCCCAGGGCCCATGTCTGTGCGGTCCTCTCTCACTGTGCAGTGGGACTGAGATTACCTTGCAGGTCAGCAGGCGGGTACAGATCTTTTTGGTCTCTGGGTTTATTACCCCACACTGCCTGTTGAGGTCGCACTCCTTCCCTGTGGGGAAAACAGTTCCCGTGAACCCCAAGGCCATTTCCAGGAGGCCCACAGAAGGCCTAGGAAGAACTGGGCCTAACGCAGAAAAACCTCTGGCCTTCAAGTCCGGGGCCGTAGCCTTCCAGAGAAACTGCTCTGGGCATCAGAGAGAAACTCTCTGCTGGGCACAAGAACCATCCCCGCCCCCGTTCCCAGCCCAGGCGGTCTTTTTGGTGACTCCAAAGCCAAAATGGGGCAACGCGGATCAAGAAACAAAAGTAGCCACAGGCATCTGGGATGCCAGGGAAATCAGCTGTGGGAGTGGTCTGGTGCCCTGGATCTAGGTGAGGGGAGAGATTAAGGTCAACGGCCCAGGGTAAGGAAGAATACCTTCCCCTGCTTGGGCATAAGCTCCCTTAGCCTTGGTCAGGAAACCTGGGCTGGAGAGAAGCTTCCTAGAAAGCAAGGAGTTCAAGCGATGCCCATGTCAAGTGGTGACCAGGGATGGCCAGGCCCACTCCTTCCTGACCCCTCTCCATCAGGCCCAAGGACAAAGTAGTCCAAAGGGGTCCCCCACTCTACCTTCCTGACCCCCAAGACCATGACTACTCACGGGCCATCTTCCGGTGGGTTTTGGGGGGCAGCCTGGCCCCACCGGGCTCCTTTTCAGGGGGGCTGCCTTCAGCCCGGTGACTGGGGCCCTCGTTGGGGGTCATCTCGATGCTCTCTCTCCCCGGAGGTTCTTTAGAAGGGGGTGCCATGGGATTTTTCCCAGGGGAGTCCTTGGTGAGGCCACCAGGCTGGCTGAGGAAAGCAGAGGGCGGGGCCACCCTGATTCCATGTCCATCGGGCTTCGGGAGACTGGACATCTTCTCCAGATTCACCACAGGCACGAAAAGGCTACACATGGAGAGAGGGTGTGGGCTGGGGGGCAGGGGGGTTGGGCCTGGGCCCTGGACTCTAGCCCAGAGCCATCTCCTTCCCAGCCCTGGAACTTGGGTGGGTTCCAGCAGGGGTGCAGAACATGGGGACAGGGGGCCCCATATTCCTTGGAGCACATGGAAGGGAGCTGCAGAGAGAGAGTGGCCGCCTCTTGCTGTGAGCAGTGCCCACTGCCCCACGGCTGTCTCCATTCGTGTTAACCCCTCCCTGGGCTGGGGTCAGGGCGAAGGCTGGTCTCAGGCAGTCTCCAGCCTCTCCTTACCAAAGGTTGTCCTTCTGTGTCTTCTCAGGAGGCGGGTGGCCACGGCTCCGGGACCCCTGGCCCTTCTCCCTGGAGGAGGGTTTGGTGGAACCCGGGGCCCTACAAGCTGGGCCCTGCCCATTCACTACATGGCATTTCTGAGAGCTGGCAGGGGCTGGAGGTGGGGGTGGGGCCCGGGCGTAAAGCTTGCTGAGGGGCCCATGTCTTCTTTCTGTCACCAGGAGGTGGAGAGAGTAATTGAGGTGAGTGGTATCAACCGCCTCCTTCCCCAAGGCTTCCTAACCCTGCTCACAGACTCACGATACGAAAATCTGCAATCGTCCAAGCCTGAGGTTTTAAATTTGCCATCTTCCCACTTGCATCTGACCCATCGAGACTCAAAATTCTAGGACTCGGCTTCCTGATCCTCTTCGCTCTTCCCCTAATTCTTCTAGGTGCTAGAATTTTACTCAATCACCCTGACCCGCCACAATCCTCTGAAGCCACCCCCAGGACCTTCTGATCCCCAAGGCCTCCCCCTCCATGACCCACATAGCCTCCCAACTGACCCTGTCCTCAGAGTTCCATGTTCCACCTTTCCCTGTCCCCTCTATCTCCTCCCTAGGGCTCCCCTCACCGCAGTGCTTCTGGAAAGCTTGAGGCTTCACCACTTGGCTGCAGTGGTTACACACAACCAAATAGAAGTCGTCATGGGCAGGGCAGTGCCCGAAGATGGACATGTCTGCAATGACAGAAGCCCTTATCACTGGGGCTTTCCCAGGGTTTCCCTGTAAGATCAGACAGCACTCCCCCCGCCCCCACAAGACACTTTCCCCTCCCCAGCTGACATGACAGGCTTCATGCTGCGTGCTCTCAGCTTCTAGAGCTCAGCCTGAGAACTCGGGCTACCAGGTGAGTGAGCCCAATCACCTATGATTAGGATCTCCCACGACAAGTCACAGGAGGCCGGGGCATGGGCTGACTCAGACCTAGCAAAGCGAGGATCCCCAGACCTGCTGCTTCAATCGGCCCCCTCCTGGGACATGTTGGAAGAGAGGAAGGTGGCCCTGTCTACCCTAGGCCCCAGCCCTAATGTGTGTCAACTCCCACCTTCTTTAATGAGGGTCATGGCATCCAATTTCTTCGTGTTTTTGTTACTCTCCTCCAACTCAGCCCCTGGAGGAGAAACACAGCTTAGAAGGACCACCCCCACCCCAGAAACCCCGTCTCCTACCCAACCAGCGCTGGCAGCTGAGCAGTAAGAAGCCCACACTCTCTAACAAGCTCCTGGAGCTCAGGACCCCTCGGAGAGTCTTTCAGTGGGTCATTCTCAAGTGCCCGTTCTTCCTTCAGCTGCTACCTCTGGAATGAGCTGACTCCCTTCGGAAGGATCCTGCCACCTTTCTTATGGACCCTTCACTCCAAGGCGCAATTCGGGGTTCCACTGCTGAGTAGCTGGGTGATTGTGAATAAATATGATCTCTTCTCTGGGCCCGCTTCCCCATTTAAATGGGAAACAATCCTTAACATATTCTACTATAAATCTCCAAGTCCCTTCTTGAGATTTCTCAGATGGGTCCTTCCTGCTACTCTGTGCCACACCAAACAGATATCTCCCAGGTCCTCATCCCCATGAATGCGATTTTCTTCCACCTGGGGTTACCGTGGTAGTGACAAAGTTACACCCAGCTTCTCAGGTCCTGCATTGACAGGATGGTCACAGAGCAGAGAAACTGCTGTCTCGGGGGGTCCTCTGGCATCTTCAAAGTCCCTTTGGTCAGCTAAGCAAGCCCCTCCCCTCTTTAGGAGGGCTTTGGGCAAGGGTTGCCCTTATAACTCAGTTTCTGGGTTGATGACAAAAACATCTTAGCTGTGCAAAGCAGCTCTTTCCCCCATCCCCCTACCTTACTCCTTTCCCCTCCCTCCTCTATGCCCCCTCCCTGTCCCTTGGAAAAAAAATCAATTCTGAGTCACCAAACCCGTCTGATTCCATTTCCGGTTCTCAAAGCACCCAGACCCTGACAATGGCCCCATCCTTGCCCACCCAGCATGGGGCAGCCCTGGGGTGGCCTGGGCATCCACTTAGATGTGCTTCTAACGCCTACTAGCAGATTTGCCCCTTTCTAGGATGATAAGATCGCTGACAGTCTTATATAATCTCCAGATATGAGGGGTAGTGGGTCAGGCATGCAAGAGACAAGGGGCAGCTCCCACTCCTAAGTCCGTTAAAATGCACTGATGGGCAGAACTGAGCTGGGAGTTGGACGTCTCAGAGGAGAACAAGTGTCATCAGAGACCGCTCCATGTGGTCTCCTCCTCCACCTCTTCTCACTTGCAAACTTCTTCAGGGCTGTGATGCCTGCTGTCACCCCAAAGGCCATGAGGCCAGATGCCCCCTGGGGCCCAGGAGACAAAGATCAGCAGAAGGGGCTGTCAGCCCGCTTACCAAAAGCACTCAGGGGCCTAGAGAAAGTGGGGGTCAGGGGAGAGAGCCAAGAGGCAGGGCAAGAGGCCCGGGAAAGGACTGAGGGCTGGAGGCACAGAGGGATGGATGGACGAAAGGAGGGAAGGAGGAAGGACGGGAGGATGGATACATGGATGGACCGACGAACTAATGCGGAGGGGGCGGGGGTCCAGTGGTACTGCAACCCGCAGGTAAACGCCGATAAGGAGCAGGAGGTGTGGGGCTGAAGGCGAAGGAACAAGGGGGGTTGGGAGGGGGGCACAGAAGTGGGGTGCGTGGGAAACACGTGGAGAGGACTGTTGCGAACAGGGAAAGCCCTAGGCAGGTGCAGGAGGGGCGGAAGCTAGAGGACAGCAGGTGAAGAGAAAGATAAAGGCAAACAGATGTGGGGGCAGGTACTGGGCACCGGCAGAAGCAGAGGTGGGCAGGGTGGGCTGCGGGCGGTGGGCCGGCGCTAGGACCCGGAGGCGCGAAGGTGACGGAGCAGGCGGGCACTAGGACCCGGCGGGTCCTTTGTTTGGGGGGCCGGGGAGCCGGACGGCGGCTCCCGTCGGCGGCTCCCCTCTGCTGGCGGGGGCCCGGAGAGGGGGAGGGGAGACAGTGATGGGGTCCCCGGACTCTAGGGGAGCTTCACTCACCGTCGGCCGCGGGCAGGTCGGCCCGTTCCACCCACGAGCTCCAGCTCTGTCCCGCGAAGTCATCGAGACTCGGCACCCGCCGCTCCAGAGCGGCCATTGCTGCCGCCGCGCGTTCACGCACCGCCATCACCGCCGCGGACGCGCGCCCGCCCCGGCGCCACCGCCGCGCGGCCCCCTCCCCCTAGCCCCGCCGCGGGCACGCCTCCCCTCTCCCTCCCACCTTTCCAGCTCACTCTTTGCGCAAGCGCAGCACAGGTTGGGTGCCCCTTACTCTCCCTCTCGCATAGCCTTCTGGGAAATGTAGTCTTGGTGGGGGGTGCTGTTGCATACCGAGCTTGCCGCTAGAGCCCCTCCAAAATGCACAATTGCGGAGGGCGAAGAGACCAAAGCCCCAGGTTCTCCTCTCCTAACCCTTGTGCACACATTCTTTGTGCTACCAGCTCGCTTTCCCAAGCTCACTGCATACACACCCCAGCCCCAAACCTCTTTCTGCCCAAGACGCCCCTCTAAGCCGCGCCTTCGCCAGCTGGCTGGCGCCCCTTCCCGGGCTGGCGGTCAAGAAACGACTTCGCTCCCCTGTAGATCGAATAGGGTAGGTGCAGGGAGGTGGGCGCTGTGAATCAGAAGGGCAAGGGGAGGGAGTCTGTAGGATGTGCTGAAGGACACAAGGGTTGGAGTGGGGGAGGGTCCTCGGCTCCCGTGTTGTGCCTCTTCTGTGGGAAACCCTCGGTGCCCTGATGCAGGGTAGAGGGCTGGAGTGGCGTTGTCTGGGTTTGGGAGGACCTAGAGGAGCTGATCAAGATCACCTGTCAGGATGACAGAAGGCTATCTCCGAACCAGAGCCAGCCCCGGAACTGGGGTGGCCCGGAGGCTGCTGGTGTTTGCAGCATCTCTGCTGATCCTTCTCTCCTCCTGAGAACTGCGATCGATACCCAGTACCGCCTCTTCCCAAACCCCGGCTGGACCCTGACTCCATCCATCACTTGGGCTTCTTTTTCTAACGAATATTTTCTCTGCCGGAAGGGCTGCTACCAGAGCCTCAGCATAGGGAGATTTCTCATCAGGTCTGTCGTTTTCTTTGCTAAGGCCTGGAAAATACCTTAATCATCCTCTTTCTTCTCAGCTGATAACATTTCTGCCCACCCTCCCACAATCAAAAGACAAAAGCCTTCCCCCCCATCACATCAGAAAAGAGACTAGTTCTCTTCCCTCTTCAACCCTCACAGCTCACCCCATATTTATTTCTTCAGCTAAAGGAAACCAAATTGGAGGGTGTGACTTCAAGACCTCAGACTTTCTTCTCATTTTCCCGCAGGGAAGGGTTAAGTGCTGCAAAGATACTCTCTGAGTGCAGCGATTCTTAACCTGAGAATCTTAACCTGGTTGAGACTAAGCCCAATCACAGATGATTGGGGGTGGGGGTGGGGAGTGACCAGGAACTTGCTGAAATTGTAACATCGTGTCCGAGCGTGTTTTTCTGGGGAATGTAAGGGTCACTTGTCAGAAGGGGGATAGAGGTGCAAGTGTGTTCAGGAAGAACCTTTATAGTTAAAAGGGCAAGACATAAGGCCCTCCTGAGGGAAGTTTAGGAGAGCAGATGGAAAACAGCATAGTGGAAGCTACTAACTCTTGCTTTTTGAGTTTGCTCAAATTTGCTAAAGAGTCTCAGTTACTTTGGACTAACTGGTGCCACCAAAAGAGAAAACGCAGACTCTATTGCTTGGGATGCAGAGTGGAGAGGAGTGGAATGATGTTTTGGCAGAAATGCTGATATTTGTCCAAGAACGTAAGGCAATGGGAGGAAGAGAATAAAAATCCCTGGAAGGGCTCTAGTCTTAGCTCCTTCATGGCAAATGCTTTGAAGCATTGTTTATTCAAATGTGTAATAACAAGCACCAGAAAACAACATGCAACATTCTCTCTTCCCACAACCCCGATCTTCAATCCCAGAAGTAGGAGACCTATGATCATGATAGTGCAGGGAACTCAAAATTCCGAAAAGGTCCTTGGTGGGCACCCTGGCAGGGTCAGAGTTTAGTAGGGCAGAGGGTGAGTGCCCTGCCTGTTGGCCTCCTGCCATCTGGAGAAACCAGACACAGTCTCCTACCTGAGGCCCCGCTAGGCAAAGCAGTGGTGCCAACCCTGATTGGAGGAGACATGAATCCTATGGGGACAGATCTGCTCTCGGCAGTTGGCCTAACCCAGTCCTCTGGAGGTAATGAGGTGAAGTAGCCTTTCCTCTTAGGGTGGTCATGGAAAGCGAGGCCATAGCAAAATCAAAGCCCCTCTGGAAGAGAACAAGCCAACCTCTTGAGGAGGAGAAAGAGCTTTCTCTGCTCCAGGGAGAGATCTGGGCTAGGAGTCCTTGGCAGGAGTGCATACCCACCCCTTGCCCTAGCTCAAGGGCCAGTTGCTAACTTCAGCCCCCAAATGAGAACACTTTATCCATCACATTTCAAATAAATTATAAATACATACACACAATCCAAACAAAGTTCCAGTAGAAGTTGCTCACAGACCCTCCCAGGGGCCAGCTTAAAGAAAAATGGTCACCTCTTTGTTCTCTGTGTCTCTGGAGCTATAGGCAAAACTGTTCCCCCTTTTCCTTGAGTAACCGTGGGGACAGCTCAGGACAGAGAGAGGTTCAGACTTAGGAACACTCTCGTCCCCATCTCTTCTCTTCCCTCCTCAAATCCTTTCCCCAAAATCTAAAAACAAAACAAAACACCTAATTCTTTCATTGAAGGGTTCTGGAGCATTTGAAGATCTAAATCTCACACTCCCCCTGTTAAGTGGGGAGACCCTGACCCAAAGAAGAAATGATTGGCCCAAAGTGAAAGATCCTGCCTTCTGGGCACCCCGGTAATGTGCACATTACTATGGATGGTGTTTAGGGAGGTGAGAAGGTTGGAGGGGTTGTCTCAGTCCTGAGGAGAGATTGGCACAGGACACATTCACCTTTGGGATGATAAGTGGGCTAATTGGCACTAGATTGGAAAATGACTGGATTCTTCCTTCTTCATCCTTCTCTGAGCAGCCCCATGGCCAGGGCAGACTGAAGTGCTTTGAGCTGGGAAGGAGATGGATATCCCTTTTCCAGTCAGCATTGATTCATAGGCCCTGGGGTCCAGAGGAGGACTGAAGGAGGTGTCAGAAAGAGGAGACATATCAACGACAAATATGGAACCGGGTCCCGAAGTGAAAAAGCACCAATAGCATTGGCCTGCCCTGGCCTGGGGTTCGGGCGGGGAGGGATAGAGCCTGGGAGAAATGAGGACACGGGAGGACACGAGGACAGGATGTCCTTTTGTAAAGGTGAGAGAGGGAAGTATGGAAGAGAGGCCAGAGAAGGAGTTGTGGGTTGGGGGGAAACAAAGAAGAAATGGGCCCATCCATCCATGTCCTGGGGCTCTGGGGCAACTTAGCCTCATGATGGTCCTTTGGGCCCTTCCGAAGTCCCTATCTGGACCCACAGGAATGAAAGGAAGGCCTGGACAGATGCAGAAAAGGATCATGAATGCCTCACACCCAAGAGGCTGGGGACGGGAGATGGACGGAGAGATTGGAGGCAGGGAGGGCTGAAATGGAGATGCTCCTAGACCCCTCATCTTGTACCCCATATGTGAGACTAAGCCCAAGAAGGAGGACAGGGAGGAAGGTCAGGAGTTTCTAGGGCAAGTACAAGTGTAGTGTTGGTAGAAAGTGCCCCAGTCTGGAGAGGTGGGAGGATGGAGGGAACAGAAGAAACACTTCCCCAGCGAATGTCCTGGCTTCAGTGTCTTGAAGCTGCAACACAGTTGCAATTTATCTGCTCCCCACTGAGTCCAGGCCTGATCAGGACCCTCTAC
Source organism: Procyon lotor (assembly GCA_028646535.1). Taxonomy (NCBI): domain Eukaryota; kingdom Metazoa; phylum Chordata; class Mammalia; order Carnivora; family Procyonidae; genus Procyon; species Procyon lotor. Next base: position 80,367,832 of record CM053606.1, on the reverse strand, counting down.
AGAGCTGTTTTCTAGGCTAGTTGGCCTCCTGGGTTCCCACCCAGGAGGATGTGTGGGTGAGCAGAAGCCAGAGGGAAAAGTGGGAGAGCTCGGGCTGACTGGTGATTGGGGCAGACACAAGGCTTAGATGACAGCCACTGGAGGTGGGGTCACTGAACCACTGGTGGGCCCTCCATGCAAGGGACCAGGAAGAAGGCTGCCAGCCAGTTTCCCCTCCCCCCACTTTTATTGAAGCCGACAGGTTGATAGAAGTGGCTGCTAGGAACAAGTCTCAGGACTCTGCTCTCCTGGCCCCTGCAGTAGACGCTCATTCTCAGAGGCTGCGAGGGTACGAGTAAGACCCCAAGTAAGATGCTGGGTTTTAGGCAGTAGACAAGAAGCACTGAGCTCCTGCTGTCTGAGGCTCCAGCCAGAGGACAGATAGGAAGCCACTGGGAGGGCTACCCCGGGGTTTCTGACAGCTGATGCCTGCCCATTCATCAGCGACGTCTCAAAGCTCAAAGCAGAGTGATGGGGGAGGGGAGTTGGAGAAGGAGGAAGAGGGAGGTCCTGGAAGCCGGAGGTGGTTGAAGAGGTGCCGTCCTGTGTCCTGTTCGGGAGTAGCCAGATGGGGGCTGCTTACTGCTTCTCCACTGCTCCCTGCTCGGCTGCGCTCTCCTGGCTAGGGCCCTGGCCCTGGTCCTGGCCCTGCTGCCCGTGCCACGGGGTCTCCTTGAACACAAACCAACAGTTCCCGGCCCACAGGAAGAAGTTGATAAAGCCAAAGAGCTGCAAAGACATCAGGAGAGTTTGTGAGCATGGTAAGGAGGGCATTGTGGGAACAGGGAGGGGGTGTCTCTGGGGTGGGGGCAGAGAAAGCAGGGGGCTGGGAAGACTAAAATACAGAGAACCGGATGTAGAGGCAGGGTTCAGTGCCGATTCCCACTAGTGGTTCTCGGGTGAATGTCTCTCACTGTCCACAGCGTGCACCTGAGTTGTAGCTTGATCACTGGGAGAATCTGGTCCCAGGAGTGAAGCATCACGCAGAGCATAGCAAGGAGCAAGGGTTCTGCTGACGCTTTCCGCAGCACGGTTCTGAGAGCCTCTTCCGATGGTGGGTGTGGCCAGAGCTGTCCAAGGTGCTCTTTTCCTGGGGCTAGGGACCCAGCCAGGGCTGTCTTCAAACACTTATTCAAAAATAGGGGCGCCTGGGTGGCTCAGTGGGTTAAAGCCTCTGCCTTCAGCTCAGGTCATGATCTCAGGGTCCTGGGATCGAGCAGGTCATGATCTCAGGGTCCTGGGATCGAGCCCCGCATCGGGCTCTCTGCTCAGCGGGGAGCCTGCTTCCTCCACACCTCTCTGCC
>CM053606.1:80340312-80365989 GCA_028646535.1 Procyon lotor | reverse complement strand
CCTATCTGAGTTTTCCTGATACTTTTCTATGGTCAGTGTGTCTGAAATTCCTAAAGGGCAGGAAGGACCCAAGTCTTATAGTTCTATTTGAACCTGGAGTGGCACTCAGCAGAAGGTTGTTCTTTAGGCTTCTGGAGGAGGAAGAGACCAAGCAGGTCCGGCCAAACCAGCGAAGGAGGCTGGGGGGGGGGGGGCGCAGAATCAACTCCCGCTCACCTGAAGGGATAGCCGAACAAAACAATGATGGAGCTCACATCCTTGGCTTCGTTGCTGCAGCGAACTGTTGCTCCTGTCTCCCCGCTGTAGGAGCCGCAGGACCCGAAGGCGAAAATAGCAAAGAGCTGAGGGAGAGGGAAGCTCCTTTGAGAGTCGGAAGGCCTCTCAGCTGGCCAAGGAGTATCTCCTCAGAACCACCTTCTGACTCAGCAGGTGCGGTTACCGGAGGGGGGGGGGGGGAGGATTTCCTTTAATCAAGTGCCTCCCAGGCAGGGACTCGTGGCTTCCCTTGGCCTTCTGGCCTCAGGATGCTGTGCTCACGGCACCCGAGAGCCAGACCAAATAGCCCAGTGAAGGAGGTTGATTTGGAGTGGTGTCGGGAAGGGAGACGTAGAGAGAACAAATGGATGGTTTCCACATCCCCCCACTGGAGGTGACAGGGAGCCTCCATAAGATGATGACAAACTCAAAGCAATTCAGGCTTTTGGAAACGTCTAGCATAAAGCTGGACCCAAATTTCATCCCCAAAGGAGAGGCACCCTAGAAATAGGTTCCTCTGTGCCACCTGGGATCAGGCATGTGTTGGAATTCCTTCCATTTCTCCTTTGGAGCTGTCACTGAATCTCGTTACTGGGTCGCTACCTTCCAGTGGCTTCCTGGTGGTACAGCTAGAAGGGACAACCTCTGCCAAGCCTTCAGAGGGGCCAGGCGGGGAGCTGTCCCACGCTCTGCCAGCCTAACTCCTTCCCCCAAAAGTCCTTTTCCTTCTTCAGTGCTGCCTGCGTCTCTGCTGACCGTCCTGGCTCAAATCCAGAGAAAAGTACCTTCCACTTGCCTCATCAGCCTCCACTCTCTCCCCAGTGGTGTTTCCCTTTGTAATCTGTCGGTGCTGCCATCGCTCAGTGTTAAGAACCAGAGGCATTTCAGATCACTTGACTTGTTTCCTCTCCACCTTTCATCACATTTTACTAAGCCTCCTGTCTTGAGTGAGATGAAATTTCCTTAACCTATGCTTTCTTTCTGGGAAAACGCACTGGTTAGAAAAGGAGGTGAGAAGCTGGAGTCTCTAATCCTCCCACATCATCGGTTCAGGCCCCATTTCCTGTGACTTACCTTGTACAGGCTTGTACATGATGGAATCATGCTTAGTAAGCCCAGAGCTTATTCTGCTAATGATCGTTTTCTGTGTGTTTCTCCGTGTCTTGGTGTCTTGGACATTAAGCACCTAGAAGACAGCTCATCTATGTCCCAGTCTCGCACGCGGCGTTTACAATAGAGTTGTGTGCACGTGCTTTTCCTAATGCTTCAGAGTGTTGCGGAGTGAGAAGAGACCCCGGGGTAGGAGTTAGGCAGTCCGGGTTCTAGCCCTGGTCCGGTCACTCATTAGCTGGGTGAGCTCTAACAAACCGCTCCGCTCTCTGGGTCTCTGTTTTCTCACTTGTTCGAGGAGGGGTTTGGAGCAGGCGGTCGAGAGGCCTTGCTCTCTCCCCGGATGAGGGTCATGCTGTCAGTGTGCCCTTGGCTCAGCTGGCCGGCAGCTGTGCTCTGCCCCTGCCTAGTGCCCGGTGCCACCGCCCCGCCTCACACTGCCTGGCGTGGCAGAGCTTGTCCGTGCTGGAGCCACTGACCCCTCTCTAAAGGTCACAGTGGACACCTCTCTGTTTCCAGGAGGTTTAGTTCTGACAAATGAGAATTGTCTCCATTTAAAAAAAAAAAAATCCAGGGAAGGAGAGAGCGTAACTCTCTCCAAGGCCTGAATAACCTCACCAGGCTTAATTTATAGAGGCTGAAGTAGAGCCCTGTTGGCTCCTGTTGACAGAGCTGAAGAGAAGGTGCCCAAAGCCTCAGCCTCATTACCCTGCATAGGCCCCGAGCCTCCTCACTGGCATAACAATGGCGCCTCTCTAGCTCTTCCTCACAGGAATTCACGAATTTTTGTCAGCTTCTTCTGAGTTTCTTTATTCCTCTTAGCTTGTGACCCTCAGAACTGGACACACGATGAGGGTGTCCCATTCTAGGAAGGGGAGCACAGTTGGATATATTTTTACCCATCGGCAGTTAGCTCTATCTAGGTCCCCTAAGAAAATAGGTACTCCTAACTTGGGGCAATGAATGGTCAGTTGTGGAGCCTTCTCCTCACCAGCACGTCCTTGACAGGCGCATCGACAAAAAGATGAAACTTATCAAGCATCTATTGCGTACCAGGCACTGTTCTAGACACTATCATTTAGTAGTGAACAGAAGAGAAAAATCTCTGTCTTCGTGGAACTCGTACTCTAGGGCGGCTTTATCCACCATGGTAGCCAGTAGCCGAGTGTGGCTAATTACATTCAAACTCATTAAAATTAAATAAAATTAAAAGTTCAGTTGCTCCGTTGCACTAGTCACATTTCAATAGCCACATGGGGCTAGCAGATACCATACTAGACAACACAGACCATAGAACTTTACCATCATTGTCCAAGGTTCTACTATGGCTGGGTGATAACCTAGAAGTTCTGAAAATCCTGACCCCTGTTCTATGATTCCTCCGAGAGTGAAATATACCACGAAGAGCTTTAGTACTAGCTGTATTCTCTTCTCTTCTGATTCTCTGAAAGTCAGGAATCCCTAACCACCTTACACATCTCCTTATCAATCAGAATATGTCATTATATCTGAACATCACACAGTCATAGGATGCCAGAAAATGTAAAGTTTGCTAGGTAAGTGGACAGAAAAATCTGAGGGGAACCTCACAGGTTCACAGGACAGCAGAGCAAAAAAGATCTCAGACAGAGATGCCTGGGTGGCTCAGTTGGCTAAGCAGCTGCCTTCAGCTTAGGTCACAATCCCAGGGTCCTGGGATCGGGCTCCTTGACCAGTTGAGAGCCTGCTTTTCCCTCTGCCTGCTTTTCCCCCTGCTTGTGCTCTCTTGCATGTGCGTGCTCTCTCTCTCTGACCAATAAATAAATAAAATATTTAAAAAAAAAAAAAAGATCTCAGAGATTATTAAGCCCTATGGTCTCATTTTATAGAGGTGGAAATGAAAGTCCCAAAAGATCAAGTGACTCTCCCAAGGTCCATTTAGCTATGGTGAGAGCCAACCTTGGAATTCAAATCTCCTGATTCCCTGTCCAGTGCTCTTTCTACTTCATTCATTCATTAATCGACAAACAGTTTTTTTTTTTTTGACAAACAGTTTTTGAGCATCCCCTACGTGCCAAGTGCTGGTGACACAAAGATCAATAAGACCTGGTACCTTCTATTGCGAGTTTATGTCAAGGGAAAAGTGTCATCCCCAAACAAACAAACAAAATAAAATTCTGCATCACAAAGTTATTAAGTCTAAAAAAAAAAAAAGAAAAGAAAAGAAAATAGAGAGAGATGTCTCCTATGCTCAGTGAAGATTGTAAGGAGGCAGAGAGTATTTCTGTGCTTGGAATGCAAGAGCAGAGAAAGACACCCTGACCTGGCCCCCTCTACCTTTGGGCCCCAGATTTGCCTTCTTCCCTAAATGAGCCAGGTGACTGAGGCACAGGGAAGAGCAGGAAAGAACTGAAACCATCCATGTCACCAACCACAAGGGTCTGAGTTGAGCAAACTCCTCAAAAAGAGCAGGAGCCAAGGACAGATGGAGTCCCTGAGCTGGGGATGAGTAGGGGCGGGGCGGGGAATCTCTGAAGTTCTGATGCCAACCAGCCTCCTCCTCTTGGTCCTGTATTGCCGGGGACACGATGGTCATACACTGCTCCCCACACCCTCCTCCTCCTGTCTCTGCTTCTCTTTGGGAAAGGTGTCAGAATAACCTTGCCAGTTTGGTGCCAGTTTTAGTGCTTGATGGTGATGATTCTTTGAGAGCACTCCCATCCCCAGTTGGTGCAGGGCACAAGGGAGACAGGTTCTCCCCCTACTCCTACCCTTACATTCATCTCATTGGTTTTATGGATGGGATCTGATGGGATTCCTTTGCATCCCCCACACCAACTGTTTTTTTTTTTTTTAAAGATTTTATTTATTTGACAGAGAGAAACACAGCGAGAGAGGGAACACAAGCAGAAGGAATGGTATCAGGAGAAGCAGGTTCCCTGCCAAGCAGAGAGCCCGATGCGGGGCTCAATCCCAGGACTCTGGGATCATGACCTGGGCTGAAGGCAGATGCTTAACGACTGAGCCACTCAGGCGCCCCTCCCCACACCAACTGAAAAAGCTTATTTTCATTACAGAGAGCCCCCAGAGCCAAGTAAGTGGCTTTGGCCCCTCAGAGGTGAATTACTGATCAGGGGTATACCCAGTTAATGATAATGTGACTTATTATGGGAACAGTGACAGAGTAATCCAGGAGATTCTTTAGTGCCTTACCCTCAAAGCAAGGATTTGGCAGTGACATTTGAGTAATCTAACCAAAGGACAAGTCTAGCTGACAGACTGCATAAAGAAATTTAGGGGAAAGGGGAGGTTCAGGAACCAACACTCACTAAATAACTCCTGGACTGCTTGGACCCAATGTTTGGATGCTTTACAGAAATCACCTCCTATAATCCTCCCAGTGAATCCATGAGATAGGGCTTACCCTCACTTATATATACGAAACCAAGGCCCACCAAGATGTTGTTGCTTACCCTAGGTACCCTAGATTCTATGGCTAGAAAGCAGAGGAGACTCAATTTAAACCAAAGCCCATCAACCTCAAAATCTGCCTTTTTCTTTTGTTTAGGAAACCAGTTCTTTAATAAATTGGTCTATAGCCATGTTATTTTGCTAGCTTGGTGAAGACTTAGTGAAACTCCAGAATTGGAATTGAGGTGAGATGAATTTCTGAGTTTTCAAAAAAAAAGACACTCTAAGCTGAGCTCCTGACTAATAAAAGCCCAACATTGCTTTCTTCTTACCAGGATTCCAGCAGAATTGCTTTTGGATAAGAAGGACAACAAAGGTTTTCAAGCATCCTTATGATAAATGCAAGACCTGTGTTTTGTCTTTTTCTTCTTCCGGCCCAGGAGCATTTGAGCCCCTCAGGCAGGAAAAGAGTGAAAGTCCCAAATGACATCTTTACTGTCATTTCTGGTGCTGGTTCCTGTGCGCTTTTACATGAGCTCATCCTGCAGAGACTCAGGGCAAGTGAAACTCACGCTCTGAATTCAGGCTGCCAGGATAGAAGTAAAAGCAAATCACGTCTCCCTTTGATGCTGCCCTTTCCATGAAGGCTGCGTTCAGAGTCTAGCACTGGGCCCCCGGATTTAGCACTATGAGAGAAAGGCATCACCCCCTCTCTAAGAAGTTGAGGATCATAAAAGTCAAACGGGTCTTAACTCTTAGGGATCAGTGCTGACCCTGGGAGGAGACTGGATCATTTTCCTAGGCATTGCTTTGTGCAGCCTTTATAGAAATGTGGTATTGGGGTGAGGGTGGCATTGAGAAAAGGACAGAAGGGTTGAAGAGGGAAGGATTTCAGAATCTGCCCCCCCCCCCATGAAGGATGATTCCATGGTCTAATAACCTCATTGTTTGCCTTATCCCTTGACAGTCTTTCTCAAATTTCCCTTGGATCCATTTATCTAGTTTAATGATAAAATTGTACTCTTATGTTTCAGGTTCTGCTCCTCATAATGGCTCCCTAGTTCTGGATGGCAGTCACATGGAGCCTTAATAGCATTCTTATATGGCCACCACTGGTACTCAAGTGGTGGGTCAGAACAGGGAAGTTGGGGGGGTGTGTGAAATTGCTCAGTCAGCAGTCCATGCAACTGCTCTTGAGGCAGTAGGGAGGGTGGAAAGTCCCCACCAGGTCTCAGAGTTTGCACTCGGGATCTCCTTGCCTGGCCCATAGCCCCAGTCAAGGTCTCAGATATCTGGAGATAACCCCAAATGCACTATTGCCCCTGAATCCCAGGTCTGATGATTCCCATCCAAATGATGATTCAGGAATCAGTGACACAGAGCTCACTCTTGTCTTCCATGAGTTAAAAGCCCTTTGGAACTTAATCCTCCTCAGTCTTAATGGTAACTTATTTGTTAGCTGAATTCTGTGCTGCAAGCACATTAATGAAGTTATCCACACACCATTTGGAAGTGTGGATTGTCTAACTTAAATTTCCTCTGTTATAGCGCACTAAATGCTCCCAACAAGTTTTCATGATTTGAAAGAGTGACTATACCTGTCTGCATTCCTAACTTACACTCAGGAGGCCTTGGGCACTGGTTAAGAACAGAAAATATACCAGTATCTCAAAATGCCAGTGAGGTAAGGAGATATATTCCCCCTAGACCATTATAGAGGAAACTGAGGCTATGGGCAAGTGATTTCTTCAAGGTCACAGGGTGAGTCTAATGAAGGGCAATATTCTGGCATACCAACCCATTTAGAGCAGAAGGGGACCATGGGGATGGTGTGATCAACTGTTAGCTAATGTTGGAAACTGAGGTCCAAAGAAGTGACTTGCCCAAGGTCACAAAGCTGGAAAAGGCAGGTCCACGCCTGAAACCCAGAGTCCCAGCTTCCCTACTCCATGGTTTATCTTATTTTACAAGCCACATTTTGGCCACAGTGTGATTTTTAGTGTCTTAATATTTTTTCTTTTATTTAATCCTAGAGCCTTAGACTTCATTCATTCATTCACCCTTTCACTCAGTCACAAGAACCCAGATTACTCTAGTGACCTCAACAGGACAACTGCCAGCCAGGACCCTGTCCCTGGAGCCCACCTTCAAGATTAGCCAGGTCCCGGTGGGTTTGGGGGCAGGATGGTTTCCATCGCCCTCCCCCCCTCCTCTGCCCTCCGTGGCTTTCCTCGTCCTCCTTGTCCTCCTCCCCCCTCCAGCCACCGAGGAGTGGTATGTGCAGGATCAGAGTTCTGGAAAGGTTACACCCGGGTCCTCTCGCCCGGGTGAAATGTGAGCGCCCTGGGCAAGGGCTCCTTGCACATAGAAGGACCGATTCCCGGACTCTGCATGCCTAGCTCCTCACCCTCCTGCCACCAAGTACTGGAGAAGCGGCCCCAGCCCGCCCCTCCCCCTCCCACCTGTCGCCGCCCCCCACCCTTCCGTCACTGCGGGCCGCAGCACCTCCCCGCCCCCCGCTCCGGCCACATTGCTTCGGGTCAGCGTCACAGCCCAGGCTCCCGAAATAGCCCGCGGCTCGAGCGTCGACTCACCCACTGGAGAACTTTGATGAAGCCCAGCGGCTCCTCCAGCCGCCGCCAGCGCAACCCCACCAGCAGGCGGTCCACCTGCGGAGACAGGGCCGGCGTGGGGTCAGGGCGGTGGTGGACCCGGGAAAGCGCTGGTCCTCCTCCCAGTCACACTCGGGAGAGGGGGCGGAATAAGGGTCCGGCCCGACCCCCCGGTGGAGAAGGGGTGGTAGGAGAGCCCCAGGGGCGCACGGGGAGTACCTGCTGGCGCGGCGACTTGTCGGCCGCGTGACTGGAGCCCTCCGTCGAAGACATGCTGGCAGAACGGGGCCGGGGCGCAGCGCCGGGGCTCGGCTCCCTGGCCGGGAGGCTGCCGGAACAGCGGTGGGGCCGGGGGCTGCTGATAGGCGGCGGGGGCAGCGAGCGGTGCGGGAGCGCGGGCGGCCGACTGCGGCCGGGGCTCCAGGCTGGCGGGGCGGGTGGCGGGGGCGCTGCAGCTGGCGCTCGCCGAGGCCCGGACCGCTGCTCTGCCTCTCCGGCTGCAGAAAGCCCCCGAGTCCGATTCAAACTTCTGTCAAACTCGCGAGCGCACTTGGCAGCCGAGTCACGTGGCGTGCGCTCGCTAACCCTCCTCCCGCCCCCTCTGCTCCGGGTGTGCCCGCAGGGCGCCTTACAGGGACCTGTGGCCTCGACGGACAGTTCGGCCGCGAGGGGGCTCAAGTTCCTTGCCAGAAGCCTCCAGAGCCAGTCCCAAGCCCTACACGGCAGCCGCTCCAAGTCGCGGCCAAAGTCGAACCGGCCTGGACGCACCGAAGTTCCTAGTTCATCTCTCCCTTTTTGCCTGGATTTGGAGCCGCTCTGCGCCGTTTTTCTCTACGTCTACACCACAGTACCCAGAACCTACAAGCTTCTCATAAAGGATGATCAGTGTTGATATAAGGTTCTAAATCTTACGGTTAACAAACTGCTTGCTTTCAAAAATCTCCGAAAGCCCCTACAGAGGGGAAGGGCAATAAAACAGAAATTGCTCACTTTTTATTCTGTCTAGTTAGGCGTCGGCTTAATTTTTTAACAAAAGGCATTCGTAAATTGGTGACAGAAGTTGTTAATCTTTATTATTTTTTTTAGAAGTTATTAATCTTTAGAAAGTATAAACTCATTCTCCTTTATAATTGACATCACCATTTAAATGAGTGAAAACAGTCTTTGAGGAATAGGGGGCTTGGAGAATATTTTCATAGAAAAGTTGACATTACTGCATTATGATCGGCCTTCAATCGGTCCCTAATTTTCAAAAAACTGTTTGGCAGGAGCCCTGAGTCAGCAGTCATGGATATTACACGTTTGGTTTATTGGATTGTAAATAGAGGAAGGTTAAGGGATTTGTCCAAGGTCACTGAGTGAGCCAGGGGGCAGCGGCCAGGACAAAACCCGCCTGTGCCTCTGAAGAATTGACTTGTAAAAATGTATCCTTCCCATCACAAAGTCATTATTGGAGGTCTCCTCTGGCACTTTACAATGACTACTTTTGGAACAAACATTTAGTTATTAATACAATTCATTCCCCCATTGAGTAAGTACCTTACCATGGTTTGGGTAGGAGCGAGCGGCTGGACTTGAAGGAAACTTCTCCAGCGTATTTCCATGCAAATCTGGACAAAATAAGAAACAACATGGGCGCCTGGGTGGCTCAGTGGGTTAAAGCCTCTGCCTTCGGCTCAGGTCTTGATCTCAGGGTACTAGGATCGAGCCCCGCATGGAGCTCTCTGCTCAGCGAGGAACCTGCTTGCCCCCTCTCTCTCCCTGCCTCTCTGCCTACTTGTGATTTCTCTCTGTCAAATAAATAAATAAAATCTTTAAAAAAAAAAAAGTCCTCGATCCAATTTTTAACAAATTGTTCTGCAGTTTTAGTTCTGTAACTGTAGAATTGGAATAATAATAACTGCCCTACTTACTGCATAAGGCTGTCATGAGGATTAAGTGGTGTGATTGATGTGTGTAAATGCCCACACTACACAAAGATGAACTATTTATTACCAATGTTTACAATATGCATAGAGAATATAACACCATCAGAAAATTCAGAATAATACAGCAAAAATCCCACACACCTACCAAGTAGCCTTACTAAATTTTAACACTTTTCCTTCTTTGCCTCAAACCCATTCTTTAACAAAAAAATTGCATATAAAAACAAAGCCCTGTGTGTTCTGATATCATTCCCTCCCTCTCTCCTTCCTCCTCAGAATTAACCACTATCCTATCTGTATTTTTTTATCAGCTTCATTCATATTTTAATACTTGTACTGTAGAGTGACTATATCTGCAAACAATACATTAAAAGTCGCCAGACTTAGTATTGTTTCTATTTTTTTCTTACTATTATTTCTCACATGATTTTAAACTTTATCTAAATATTGGGCTTTAGGTAACTTTCTTTAACTTGTGGAGGGTTTTTTATTTGTTTGTTTGTTTTTTTATACTCAGTGGTGGATTTATGAGAACCATCTAGCCTGATGTATGTACCTTTAATCCCTTCACTTTAACTATATAGAATTCTACAATATACATATACCATTATATTATTCTCATATGATATGGGCATTTAGATGATTTTCAAATATTTACTTTTACAGTGTTGCATTGAATGTACACATATGTCCATAGTTGCCACACAGCCCTGAATTTCCAACTTTCTTTTTATTCCCCCCTTAAACACAAACCCTGGTAAAAGACAAATTTTTAAGTCATGACTCATTGTATGAAATGAAACAAATGTTTCATAAACCATTGGTTTATGGTTTCATAAACCACAATTATTTTCTATTCCGTTTCATTAAAAAAAAATCTGGCCATCTGGGGACCAATTTAGGTTTTACCTAAATTTGCCTAAAATTTATACAATTTGGGGGCCCTCTGTAGAAAAAGAATACAAAATTATGAATACAAAATTAGTAACCAGGCCTGGAAGAAGACTTTGCAAGTGAAGGAGCCTGAAGCCTAACCATCATTAGTTTAGGGTAAATAATCCTCTAAGGAGTCACACCAGATTGCTTTAATGGTTCACTAATAATGGGTCCTTACCAGCAGTTTGTTGAACGTTGTTCTATACCTAAAAGTGAGCCAGGGTCAATAAGATGTAAACATATCAACTTTTGAATTTTGATAAATGTCTGTTACCCATGTAACCACCACCATGATCCAGATATAGAATATTTCTATCATTCCAAATAACTCTCTCGTGCCCTTTTGTAGTCAATCCCCCAGCGACTACTGATCTGCTCTCTGTCATTATAATTTAATTTTGCTTTTTTCTGGAATTGCAAATAAATGGAATTATGCATTATGTACTCTTTTGTGTCTGGCTTTTTTCACTCAGCCTAGTTTTTGAGATTCATCTATATTGCTGTACTTATCAGTGGTTTGCTCCTTTTTGTTGCTGAGTAATATTCCATCATATTATGAAATATGATCCATTGCTATTTATTCAACTGCCAAAGTTCATTTAGGTTGTTCCTTTTCTTTTCTTTTTCTTTTTTTACTATTATGACTTGATCTGACACAAACATTCTTGTACAGATTTTTGAGTGAATGTAAATATTTATTTCCAGGGTAAATACCCAGAAGTGAGATTTCTGGGTTATAGGTAAATACATATGTTTAACTTTATACAAAAGTACCAAACTGTTTTCAAGAGTGGCTGTTTCATTTTGCTTTCCCACCAACAATGTATTCCGGTTGCTTTACAACTTCTCCAGCACTTGGTATTACTAGTTGTGTAGGGTTTTGTTTTGTTTTGTTTTGTTTGGGTTGGGGTTTTTTGGGGGAGGGTTACTTGTTTTTTTTTAAACCATTCTGAAGGGTATGTAGTGGTATTTCTTTGTGGTTTTATTTTAACCCTGATGGCTAATGATGTAGAGCATCTTTTATTTTTTTTTTTAAAGATTTTATTTATTTGACAGAGAGAAACACAGTGAGAGAGGGAACACAAGCAGAGGGAGTGGTAGCGGGAGAAGCAGGCTTCCTGCAGAGCAAGGAGCCCGATGCGGGTGGGGAGGGGGGGGGCTCGGTCCCAGGACTCTGGGATCATGACCTGAGCCGAAGGCAGACGCTTAACGACTGAGCCACCCAGGCGCCCCATGATGTAGAGCATCTTTTAATGTGCTTATTTGCCATCTGTGTATCTTCAGTGAAGTGTCTGTTCAAATCTTTTGCCCATTTTTAAATTGGATTGTTTCTTTTTACAATTGAGTTTTGAGAATTCTTTATATATTCTGAATGTAAGTCCTTTGTTGGATATGTGATTTACAAATACTTTCTCCCAGTCTGTAGTTTGTCTTTTCATTTGTCTTTTAATTGTCTTTTGCAGATCAAAGTTTTACATTTTGGCGAAGTCTATTTCACTATTTTTTAAATTAATATCATGTTTAATCACTCTTTGCTTAACCTTAGGTCACAAATATTTTCTCCTTTGTTTTATTCTAAATGTTTTATAATTTTATTTTTGAGTTATTTTTTGTATTAGGTATGGGATTTAAGTAAGTGAGGGTTATTATTTTTTTATATTATTTTGTAGATATCCAATTGTTCTAACACCAGTTTTTGAACACGCTATTCTTTCTCCATTTAATTGCTTTTGCACTTTTGTTAAAAAAAATCAATTGGCCATATCTGTGTGAGTCTATTTCTGGACTTTCCATTTAATCTATGTGTCTGTACCTTTGCCAATACCACATTGGCTCAGATACTGTAGTTTTCTAGTAAATCTTAAAATAGGCTAAAGTGATTCCTCCAACTTTGGTCTTCTTCAAAATTGTTTTAGTTATCTAATTTCTTTGCCTTTCAAAATAAATTTTAGAAATAGTGTGCTATATCTACCAAAAATTCTGCTGGGATATTGATTAGAATTGCATTAAATCTATAGATCAGTTTAGACAAAAGTGACATCATTACTATGTTGCATTTTCCAATGCACGAACACAAAATGCCTCTCCATTTATTTATGATTTCTTTCTTTCTTTCTTTCTTTCTTTCTTTCTTTCTTTCTTTCTTTCTAAGATTTTATTTATTTGACAGAGAAAGAGAGATCACAAGCAGGCAGAGAGGCAGGCAGAGAGAGAGGGGGAAGCAGGCTCCCTGCTGAGCAGAGAGCCCGATGCGGGCTCGATCCCAGGACCCTGAGATCATGACCTGAGCCGAAGGCAGAGGCTTTAACCCACCAAGCCACCCAGGCGCCCCTCTTCTTTGATTTCTATATCAGCATTGGCAGTTTTAAGCATACAGCATTCATGTACATGTTTTGGTAGATTTATAGCTGAATATTTAATTTTTTGGAGCCATTATAAATGGTATCATTTTAAATTCAAGTTTGCATTCAGCAATTACTAGAAACTTATACTTTTCTATTGACCTTGTATCCTGTGACCTTTCTAAACTGGTGTTTTAGTTCCATGAGTTTTTTGTAAATTCCTATGGGTTTGCTAAATAGACAATTATGTTGTCTGCAAAGTGGGACAGTTTTTCTTTCTCTTTCTTTCTCTCTTTACAACCTGAATGTCTTTTACTTATTTTCCTTGCCTTAGAGCACTGGCTAGGACTTCTAGTACTGTTGAACATGCATGGTGAGAGTGGACATCCTTTCTCATTCATCTTAGGAGAACTGTTGAGCCTTTCACCATTTAGTATGTTACCTCTAGGTAATTCACAGATTCCTTTTACCAAGTTAAAGATGTTCCTCTCTATTCCCAGTTTGCTGAAAGTTTTTCTCATAAATGGATGTTGAATTTTGTCAAGTGTTTTTTCTGTAACAATTAATAATGATCGTGGACTTTTTCTTCTTTGGACTATTAGTATGGTAGATTAAATTGATGTATTTTTTAGAATATTTAAAGATGTATAATTAAATAATATACTATAATTATAATGTAAAGTACATAATTTTTATTTATTTTTAATATTTTTAGAAGTTATTTATTTATTTATTTGACAGAGAGAGACACAGGGAGAGAAGGAACACAAACAGGGGGAGTGGGAAAGGGAGCAGCAGGCTTCCCACAGGGCAGGGAGCCCAATGCAGGGCTGGATCCCAGGACCCTGGGATCATGACTTGAGCTGAAGGCAGACGCTTAAATGACTGAGCCACCCAGGCGCCACAAGTACATAATTTTTAAAGATAACATATATCTCCCAGTCCTTGGCTTGTCTCTCTCTCTATATAACTACATTCTATTTTTAGAAAAGTTTTAGGTTCAGAGCAAAACTGGACAGAAAGTGCAGAAAGTTCCCACCTCCCTTCCCTTTCTCCATATATGACCTCTCCCACCATCAATATCCTGAATCAGTACAGTACCTTTATCTGTCACAATCAATGAGTCAACATTGACACATCATTATCAACAAAAGACCATAGTTTATATTGGAGTTTACTCTTTGTGTTATATATATTCTGTGGGTTTTGACAAATGTATAATGACATATATTCACCCATAGAGTATCATACAAAATAATTTCACTGCCCTAAAAATCCCTTATGTTCTGGGGCACCTGGGTGGCTCAGTCCTTAAGCGTCTGCCTTCGGCTCAGGTCATGATCCCAGAGTCCTGGGATCGAGCCCCGCATCGGGCTCTCTGCTCAGCCAGAAGCCTGCTTCTCCCACTACCACTCCCTCTGCTTGTGTTTCTTCTCTCGCTGTGTTTCCCTCTGTCAAAAAATAAAATCTTTAAAAAAAAAAAAAAAATCCCTTATGTTCTATCCTTTCCTCTCTCACTCCCCCAACCCTCCGGCAACCATTAATCTTCTTACTGCCGCCATACTCTTGCCTTATCCAGAACACCATAGAGTTAGAATCACTCAGTATTATAACCTCTTCAGTAATATGCTTTTAAGTTTCCTCTGTGTCTTTTCATGGTTTAATAGCTCATTTCTTTTTAGTAACAAATGATATCCCATTGTATGGATGTACCACAGTTTATGTATCCATTCACGTATGGAAGGATATCTTGCTTGCTTCCAAGTTTTAGCAATTATGAATAAAGTTACTATAAATATCCATGTGATAAGATCCCCAATTACCAATTTTGTCAAATAGATCAGTGGATATCTTGATCTTATTTAATTGATCACAAATGTCTCCTATTAATTGGGACACCTTGCAGGAGTTAACTGTAATGTTAAAACAAAACATGTGAGGAAATTTTTCACACCTCAAATGGTGTAGCAATAGTACACAGTTGATGGTGGCATGGTTCTCCAGAAGTCCTTCTCTGACTTCATTTAGTTCTTGGATGAGTGCTTCCAGTGCCTGGGAAGTATCATTTAGAGTCCTGATGAGCAAGCACACTATTTTGCTTACTTTATATTGCAGTCCTAACATAAGTCCCATGGTGAGCTTTGAAACTCTTTTTACCAGGAGCGCTGTTGTATGCTTAGTTAAAGCCTTGATTTGCAATTGTATGTCAGTAGAGGTGGCTTCTAGGATAAATGACTATGAGGGATGAAATCATCAAGAAGCCCTTTTTGTTTGAAGTCCAGCCTTCACACTATCTTAATTACGAGGAATCACTGACAAATGGGAGAAGACTTGTCTCGGGAGATAAGTGCAATCCCAAGTGCATCATCCAATCTAACCATAAAGGAAGTGGGGCCCTCCATTATCTCCATGGGGTATGCTCTGGCTTTTAAAGACCAGTTTTGTCATCCCAGCCACACAGAATTGGTCAAGGTGACAGCTGAGTTATACAACTGTTGGGGCATCTATCCCATTTCCCAGTCGTTCAAGTAATCATATGCCCGTGGGGTCCTCTTATCTCCATAGATTAACAAGCAGGAGATTGTCTACACATGAGCTATTTCTCTGTTTACCTCAAGTTGTCCAGCTCAGGCAAACATTCAAAGACAATCAGAACTAAAATTTCACATCCACAAAGGTGTGTTATTAAAACATAACTTTTCTCTCTATAATAACCATTATTTCCAGAGATAGCCAAATAAGACTAATTTGTTTGAAAAACAAGTCTAGTTTTAACAAATGACATAATTATTTACGTGAGCTCAGCAAGAATTTATCATATAGATCTTTTAGAATCTGCTTTGCTGGAACTTTCATAAGGAATCTCTGGGTTGAACTTTCCGTAGCCTCTCCAGGCCAGAAGCCCAACCAGTACTTGCCATCAGACATGCCTGCAAAACCTGTAGATTTGGACAGATTCCTCTTCACGAGGTCCCCAATATATCCCGAGGTTCCTGCTCCTGCCAGGAGGTGACATTCTTTACTCACCTGGTAAGGCTGCTGGGAACTCTGTAAGCAAGGTATCAGGCCAACATTTCCAAGGGGCTTTAAGACTCCAGGTTTCATAAAGTCAATTTTAGTTCCTCAAAGCTGTTTGGTCATATCTGAGTCTATGCATTTCTCTCTCAAACATGACATTCCAGTCAAAGCCTTGAGAAAATAACCAATGTTTCCAACCGTGTCCTGTGACAAGAACAGATTCTTATTGAACTTATGCAAATGACCCATGATTTCAATGGAAGAAAGAATACTTACTGAGACCTTTTGAATTTCAAAGGGTTCAGGCAGGAGAGAAAACCTAAGTGCTTCAATATATTTACAAATGAATACTTTATCACGTTTCTGTAAATCGTATCTTAAGAGAAGTTTCCTCAATCTGGGAGAGCAAACATTCAAGAACCAGCAGTGTTTCAAACAATAGTAACAAAACTACAATCATCTTTTTAGTACCATGTTACCAATTCTTGTTTAGTTTGAATGCAGCTTTAGTTCCAGAAATTTTTACCTATTTCAGTTTTAATCTTAAAGATATTAAATACCTGTATTTGTCCTAACGTCCTTTTTATGAACCTCCTTGAAAATGAAACTCATTTTGCAAGAAAATAAGAACAATTAGAAAGATAAAAACTCAGAAATGGACATTGTTAAATATCTGAGAGTTTATTATGGTGCAATTGACAAAGAAACTCAGTTATTTTTGTGTCACATAACACTTTCAGTAATCAAAATATTAAGTGATGACTTTATCTTAAAAACTTAAAGCTTTAGAAATTGCAGATCATCTCTAGAATAGTTAGAACATTTACCCAAATGTAACTGAAGGCTTATCATTTGTTTAACAGTGCTGCCAGAGTAATTTAACATACCAAATAAAAGGCCTAATGAGTCAAAGAGACTTTGTTCATGGTTTAAATCTTGGGGAAGTTTGTTAAAACTTCAGAAGGATTTAAAGCACAAGCCTAAAATAGGATTAGGGATCATCAAAGACGTGATAAAGGCAAAACATAGAAACTGGTTTTCTGGGCAGGCAAAGAGAAAATAGTTGTTTATATTTTATTATCAAGAGCAGACCAATAATTCAAGAAAACTCTTTTGAATAGAAAGAGAAATCCAATCTTATATACCCCTAGAATTTTATTTTTTATTATTTATTTATTTATTAAGATTTTATTTATTTATTCGACAGAGAGAGAGATCACAAGTTGGCAGAGAGAGGCGGGGAAGCAGATTCGCTGCTGAGCAGAGAGCCCCATGTGGGGCTCGACCCCAGGACCCTGAGATCATGACCTGAGCCAAAGGCAGAGGCTTTAACCCACTAAGCCACCCAGGCACCCCTTTATTTTTTATTTTTAAAGATTTTATTTATTTATTTATTTGACAGAGAGATAGCGAGAAAGAAAACATAAGCAGAGGGGGTGGGAGAGGGAGAAGCAGGCTTCCCACAGGGTAGGGAGCCTGACTCAACTCAATCCCAGGATCCTAGGATGATGACCTGACCTAAGGCAGCTGCTTAGTGACTGAGCCACCCAGGCTCCTCTACCACTGTACTTTTAAAATCCCTTTATTTTAATCTTTTTTTATCCTGACCATACCCAAAATTCCTTTCCAAAGTTTTTCCTTCACAAACCTTGTACAACTTTGTTTTGCATTCAGATTTTATCCCAAGCCATTTCTCTCCAAACAAACATCTTATTTAGGGCAAAATTACCTTCTTTTACCTTCAACAAAAATGTTTTCCCATTCCTTATCTTTCTTACATATCTCCTACTTTTCTACATACAGAGTTGCTGAATTTTGCACTCTTAGAAACCCTAGTCTCCAGTGAAGACTAAGTAGTAACCAATTATGAACTCGTACCAGAGTTCTTTTTTTTAACAAGTTTGCTTTTTAAAAAAAAAATATTTTATTTATTTATTTGACAGAGAGAGAGAGAGAGTTCACAAGTAGGTGGAGAGGCAGGCAGAGAGAGAGGTGGAAGCAGGATCCTTACTGAGCAGAGAGCCGATCCCAGGACCCTGAGATCATGACCTGAGCCCAAAGCAGAGGCTTAACCCACTGAGCCACCCAGGTGCCCCACACGAGAGTTCTTTAGATGGCAAATTTATGAACTGTTTAAGCACAATGTTTACCAGCTGACTTAAATATCCTTAGTTTCTTTGCAATAAGTAGTCAAAAGCACAAATCTACGTCCAGTAATCAATGATTTAGCACCTTATCCTATTTGCAAAGACCTAGATGTCCAATGAATTTAATCCCAAAGACTTTGAAAGCTATTTTAACAATTCCTATGAAAACTTTGATGGGACAGACAACCATCATTTTAGTCGTCTTTTTGCTAACATATTACAACAGAGATAACACAAGTTTATTTGACCTGCAAACCTTGGCAGAATAAAAGTTTTACATTTAATGTTGATAACTTTATTTTTTTAATTTTTTTTTTAGATTTTATTTATTTATTTGACAGAGAGGAATGAGATCACAAGCAGGCAGAGAGGCAGGCAGAGAAAGGGGAAGCAGGCTCCCCGTTGAGAGGAGAGCCCAATGTGGGGTTCAATCCCAGGACCCTGAGATCATAACCTGAGCTGAAGGCAGAGCCTTTAACCCACTGAGCCACCCAGGAGCCCCTTAATGTTGATAACTTTATTTATATTATTTTATTTATTTATTTTTTTAAAAAATTTTATTTATTTGACAGAAACACAGCAAGAGAGGGAACACAAGCAGAGGGAATGGTAGCGGGAGAAGCAGGCTTCCTGCCGAGCAAGGAGCCTGATGCGGGGTTCGATCCCAGGACTCTGGGATCATGACCTGAGCCGAAGGCAGAGGCTTCACGACTGAGCCACCCAGGCGCCCCTAATGTTGATAACTTTAAAGACATGTCTATCTTAATGAAACCAACAAAGTTAACTTAGTTTGAAGACCATGTTATGTTCTACCTGGGTCCACTTTTAAAAGTCTATCAGTTTGTTCCCAGTGTCAATATTTACCTGAGACAATGGTGGGGAAATCTGATGTCAGCAGTGTAGGCAGGCCCTTGTAGTACCCAATGTGCAGAAACAGGAGCGGGCGGGGCAGACAGAAGAGGCAAAGTGCTGCCAGAAGACAGAGAAAAAGGATTCCCAGCTTTAAAGCTCATCCATTTGGACAGCTGACCAAACTCCATGTTTTTCCACCAACAAGTGGGATTAGGCAGTCCATGTCAGGCCAGAGAAGACAGAGAATTTTCTGGAAACAAAGGGAATTTCAGCAGCTGCTTGGGAATATTCCTTAAAGTCCCCGTCCTGAGGTAGACTAACCATAGTTGGCTCCACGTATAGCCATTAACCTGGGAAGTTAGGGAGGGAGACAGTGAGAGAGGGAGGGACAGTGAGAGAGAGTGAGAGTCAGTGTCCCCTTTGCTAGGGATGACCTGTGTTTCTTCCAGCAACCTAGGTTTATTTGGAGGAGGACTTTTAGGCAATTATCCAATATGTCAGGAGGGAGTTACTGGTCTGATTACCACCAAACACATCCCGCAAGAGGGCGTTAGGTCTGGGTCTTGATTTAGAGCCCTGAAAGCCTGGATGGATATAGGGTACTTCTGTCTATTCGCCCTGTTTCTTGCAGAAGAGACCTGATAGAGCCCACTGTGGCCATGCAGTGCGTGTTACAGGAGCTTAGTCCTTTCCGAAACTTACAATCCAAATTGTTTCCAGTGGGTTAAAAGGCATCCCAAGGGAGAGTCCTTGGGAACTTAAGAAGAGACCATGCCTTGTTGCAAAGGTCACACCTTATTTTACCTTGCCTTGGAGAACCGGCTGTGTCCATTTACAATTGCACCCAAAACCATAAGATTTTTAGGAATAAATCTAACCAAAGAGGCAAAGAATCTGTATTCAGAAAACTATAGAATATTCATGAAAGAAATTGAGGAAGACACAAAGAAATGGAAAAATGTTCCATGCTCATGGATTGGAAGAATAAAAATTGTTTGTTTTTTTTTTTTTAGAACAAAAATTGTTAAAATGTCTATGCTACCTAGAGCAATCTACACATCCAAAGAAATCCCTATCAAAGTACCACCAACTTTTTTCACAGAAATGGAACAAATAGTCCTGAAATTTGTATGGAACCAGCAAATACCCTGAATAGCCAGAGGAATGTTGAAAAAGAAAAACAAAGGTGATGACATCACAATTCTGGACTTCTAGCTCTATTACAAAGCTATAATGATCCACAAGGTATGGTACCAGCACAAAAACAGATACATAGATCAATGGAACAGAAAAGAGAACTCAGAAATGGATCCTCAACTCTATGATGAAGTAATCTTTGACAAAGCAGGAAAGATTATCCATCCAATGGAAAAAAGGCAGTCTCTTTTAACAAATGGTTTTGGGAAAATTGGACAGCCACATGCAGAAAAATGAAACTGGACCATTTCCTTATACCATACACAAAAATAGACTCAAAATGGATGAAAGACCTAAATGCGAGACAGGAATCCATCAAAATCCTTGAGGAAAACACAGGCAGCAACCTCTTCAACCTCAGCCGTGGCAACTTCTTCCTAGAAACATTGCCAAAGGCAAGGGAAACAAAGGCAAAAATGAACTATTGGGACTTCATCAAGCTAAAAAGCTTTTGCATAGCAAATGAAACAGTCAACAAAACCAAAAGACCTCTGACAGAATGGGAGAAGGTATTTGCAAATGACATATCAGATAAAGGGCTTAGTATCCAAAATCTATAAAGTACTTATCAAACTCAATACTCAAAGAACAAATAGTCTAACCAGGAAATGGGCAGAAGACATGAACAGACATTTCTGCAAAGAAGACATCCAAATGGACAAAACACACATGAAAAAGTGCTCCACATCACTCGGCATCAGGGAAATACAAATCAAAACCACCTCACAACGGGCGCCTAAGTGGCTCAGTGGGTTGACCTCTGCCTTCGGCTCAGGTCATGATCTCAGGGTCCTGGGATCAAGCTCCCCATCAGGATCTCTGCTCGGCGGGGAGTCTGCTTCCCCACCCCACCCTCCTGCCTGCTTGTGATCTCTCTCTCTCTCTCTCTCTCTGTCAAATAAATAAATAAAATCTTAAAAAAAAAAAAAACCACCTCACATCAATCAGAATGGCTAAAATTAACAAGTCAGAAAATGACAGATATTGGTGAGGATATAGAGAAAGGGGAACCTTCCTATACTTGCGGTGGGAATGCAAGCTGGTGCAGTCACTCTGGAAAACAATATGAAGGTTCCTCAAAAAGTTGAAAATAGTTATTCTACGACCCAGCAATTGCACTACAGGGTATTTACCCCAAAGATACAAATGTAGTGATCCAAAGGGGCATGTGCACTCCAATATTTATAGCAGCGATGTCCACAATAGTCAAACTATGGAAAGAGTCCAGATGTCCACTGACAGATGAATGGATAAAGACAATATGCTGTGGGGCACCTGGGTGGCTCAGTCGTTAAGCTTCCACCTTTGACCCAGGTCATGATCCCAGAGTCCTGGGATCGAGCCCCGCATCGGGCTCTCTGCTCAGCAGGAAGCCTGCTTCTCCCGCTACCATTCCCTCTGCTTGTGTTCCCTCTCTTGCTGTGTTTCTCTCTGTCAAATAAATAAAATCTTAAAAAAAAAAAAAAAAGACAATATGCTGCACACACACACACACACACACACCGGAATATTACACAGCCATAAAAAAAAAAGAAATCTTGCCATTTGCAACAACATGGATGGAACTAGAGGGTATTATGCTATGCAAAATAAGTCAATCAGAGAAAGACAATTATCATATGATCTCACTGGTATGTGGAATTTGAGAAACAAGGCAGAGGATCATGGGGGAAGAGAGGAAAAAATGAAAGAAGACGAAACCAGAGAGGGAGATAAACCATAAGAGACTCTTAATCTCAGGAAACAAAGTGAGGGTTGCTGGAGCAGAGGGGGTGGCTGGGTGATGGACACTGGGAGGCTATGTGTTGTGGCAAGTGCTGTGTATTGTGTAAGACTGACCGATCACAGACCCATATCCCTGAAACAAATAATACATTATACGTTAATTAAAAAAAAAAAACCTGCCGTGTTCAACCCATGGAAAACACTAGAAAAGTTTTACAACAGGAAATTACTCAATTTTGCAGTACTCAATCTAGAGGAGTCCCTACAGAGAACCATTTGCTTCCCATCTTATGATCCAGTAGGAGTTACCCTGTACCTGTTATGGAGAGGGGACTATGAAGGCGTCCCTACGTATCACTCTCCCCTGTGAACCAAGGCTTCCCATGGTTTCCTACTCAAGGTGAAAGAGTGGCCTAACATCTTGGGTTGAGGAGGCATCAGGCCAGTGGAAGTAGCCACTCTTAACCATCGATCAACTGATCCTCCTTTTCTCCTCTGACTTTTCTCCCCCCAAATCTGGCCCAATCATAAAGGCTTAGTGAGGTTAACAGTTTAAACTTTGATTCAATTATGTTCCCTCATCTTACCCCTGGGTGCTTGTTTCTGTCCGTATACCTGAGGTCCCATAAGCACCTGTTGAGGGGTGCATATTTCTGTTGTTGGAACAAGAAAGCCTCAACTATATGACCCATTAAAGTCCCAGCTGCTAATGCAACCATTCGAGGAATTGGCTGAGGGTCTGTAATTTCCTCCTTAATGCCCAAAGTATTCCAAGGGAAGTAAATATCCAGGAAACACTGGGTTCCCTCCAACTTATCACATAAAGGGATAGCTCTAATCCTGCTTGCCAAAAACTTGGATTTTGATTCCTGGCCATGATTATACCTAATTGTATCTAACAGAAAAACCCATTTCTTACCAGGCAGCAAAAATGAGGAAAAGCTTCTCCTCCTGACCTAAGTTCTCACGAAAGACATCTTTAAATGTATCTACATAGGCAACTACTCTTCCTGAAATTAAATGAATTAAAAATTAAATGAATGAAACTAAATGATTAAAAGGGCATAGTGACCATGAGAGACTGGAAGGGACCTACTATACGCCAAGTCCCTGAGGTGGGAGGAAGCCATTTAAGAAAAGCCAACAAACAAACAAAAAAAAAAAGAAAAAAAGAAAAAAGAAAAGCCAACGAACAGAAAGCAGAACTGGGTGTGGGTAGAGTTAGGACAACACACCCTTCTTTTGAGGAAGGGGGATTGACTAGACCTTTGTGCGGAAGCCTGTCATCTGAGACTTAAGACCGGTGGTAGCTCTTTTCACCTTTAACTGGCCGACAGCTATCCACAGTTTAGATGTTTGTGAGAAGAGTCACCTAAGGGAGAGATGTCTCCCAGGAAAGAAAAAGAAAATAGTCTGCTTTTACTCACCCTTCGGTGGAAGTGATCCTGGGTTTCTGCACCAAAATGAAGCCAGAGAAATAGGTTCTTGTCTCACGGAGTTGATCTTGTGGACAACTGAGAGTGAGTAAAGTGATAGACGTTGATTAAGTAAAGATACAGAAAAAGTTCTCAAGAGTGAGCGGGTTTGCCCTCTCTCAGCATTTTTTGATCCATGAAATTACACCATAGCAGATATTTCATTTTTTGAAAATTCTCAAATGGGGGAATTTTCTCCCAGAATTACTCCCAGAGCAGAGCCACCCTACAAAAGGAGATTGACAGCTTTGGTGAATTTCTGTCCTAATTGTTTGTGTATTCGTTTCTTTTAGATAACCTTAGGAAGTTATCTAAAAATTATCGGATTTTGGGAGTTGCTTGGGTGGCTCAGTTGGTTAAGCATCTGACTTCGGCTCAGGTCATAATCTCTGTGTACTGGGATTGAGCGCCGTGTCAGGCTCCCTGCTCAGTGGGGATTCTGCTTGTCCCTCTCCCTCTGCATTCCTCCCTCCCCGTTCACACTCTCTCTCAAATGAATGAATAAAATCTTTAACAAAAAAAAATTCTTGGGACTTTGGGAAAATGACTTCTACTATCTGGAATCCTAATTCTGTTGGACTGAGATTTATAAACAACTTGTAAAGTCCTAATATCAAAAACCACTGGGGCGCCTGGGTGGCTCAGTCATTAAGTGTCTGCCTTCCGCTCAGGTCATGATCCCAGGGTCCTGGGATCGAGCCCCGCATTGGGCTCCCCGCTCGGCGGGAAGCCTGCTTCTCCCGCTACCAATCCCTCTGCTGTCACATAAATAAAATCTTAAAAAAAAAAAAGAAAAAGAAAAAGAAAAAAACGACTTAATCTTCATGCTTCAGAAGAAAATAGTTTAAGGGAAAATACATATTTGAGAATAAAAATCAATAGCTGCTATTGTAATTAAAAATAAAAGTTATGACAATTATTGTGTAAAACAATCATTTAAAGATTTTTTTTTCTGGAGCTAGTGATACAGAAAGAGCAATTTTACATAAAAAAAGCACAGAAGTGTGAATATTGAGGGATACTGATGATCAGCAAATCTCCTTGCCCTGAAAATAGGATGTATGAAGGGGAGTAGTAGAAAATAAAATTGGAAAGGTAGTTGGAGATAAGGGCCTTGCATGATAAACCCTTAGATGTCATTCACCACTTACTCTCAAGTTTTGGGTAAAAGAGATAATATAGAAGTGGTTAAGGACCAAGTTCCCACCTAGTTCTGCCATTTAATAGCTATGCTTTTTCAAGAGATTTAGTTTCAAGAGATGTAGTTTCTTTAAGCTTTTGTTTTCTTATCTCCAGAATAGTGTTAATGATAGTACCTACTACAGAGGGTTATTGTGAAGATTAAATAAGATGATGTATGGCAAGCCTGGTGCCCAGGACAAAGCAACTATTCAATAAACACTAGTGACTACTTGGTTAGAACTGTGCTTCATGAATATTAATCTGGCAGCCGTGTGCATAAATGGTATAAGCATATGGCTTTCCTTTTTAAAACAGAATCAGGGTCCTCCCAGGCCTGTGCCAGGAACATTTCACAAGCTGGAATCTTGAGGTGGAATTTCATGTCTCTAAAGTGGAATTGACAAGAGTTAGAGGCTACTCTGTCCGAAGATCAGAGAAGCAGGAGTCATGATTGCATTACTGTTTTCTCTCTATTTCAGTGTTCTGGGGTCCTGTACTATTTTTAAGCACCAAAAGGGAGGTATCCTTGTGGGTGCAATACCATTATTTTGAACACTGTTCGGCAGCTTCATTTACTCTTCTTAGCTCTCTTCAAACCCTCCTTCCTTCTCCTGACCCACCCCCTCCTCGTCACTGTCACCACAAGACCCCCCACCCCCTCTTTACCACCCAATTCCAGCAATCCCCCACCTCTTCCAAACTCCTTCTTCCTCCACCACAGTCTCACAGCAAAAATGCTGAGCAAGGACGGGAGGAGGAGGCTGGGGAGTAGGAAATCTCCCCCCAGGGGATGGGAAAGAGTCGGACCCAGTTAGGGCTAACATTCTTGGGCTAACGGGGGAGAAATGATTTTCAGTCAGAGATAGTAGTCCTGAAAACTCCTTGAGGAGCTAAACTGGGCCAGAAAGTCTTGAAGCTCTTTCAGACCAGCTACTTCAGAGATGATGGATGTGTGTGGCAGGGAGTAGGGGAGCAGTCAAGTTGCAAGAAAGCTACATTACCAGGAGTGACCAGAAGGACATTTTGCAATGTGTTTACAATTTTTGTCTTAAAATGTGTTAAATAATACTTACTTTCATTAGTTTTTTAAAAACTATGGATTCTGAACATGTAAAAAGTAAAACTAGTATTTTGGTTTCGCAGGAAATTAAAACAGAAACATTAATAATACGATTTTGCCCTAGTATCATAATTACTCACTGAGAGTGGAATCAAAGAAGTGTGAGAGACCATTGAGGACAGATAAAAATAAGGAATGCCGGGGTGCCTGGGTGGCTCAGTGGGTTAAAGCCTCTGCCTTGGGCTCGGGTCGAGATGTCAGGGTCCTGGGATCAAGCCCTGCATCGGGCTCTCTGCTTGGCTGGGAGCCTGCTTCCCCCTCTCTCTCTGCCTGCCTCTCTGCCTGCTTGTGATCTCTCTCTCTGTCAAATAAATAAATAATTTTTTTTTTTTTAAAGATTTTATTTATTTGACAGAGAGAAACACAGCGAGAGAGGGAACACAAGCAG